>CM025931.1:12593851-12649541 GCA_000753965.2 Amaranthus hypochondriacus
TTTGCGATAAAGATTATATTTTAATTTAGATTTTAATATTTGTGATCTTGCATCAAGAATTTCTCGTAGAAACATCTTGTTGGATTTTATCTTATGTATTGATTAGTACATCCAACATTATAGATACCGAACTTTTTTAATCTATGTTTTTGTACATTCTTCGTTTTATTTAGTTCTAACTCATAATGAATTTTTACATCATAAACTTGCAAGTAAAATGAAATTGAGAAAACATCAATAATTTATTTTTCATCCTGCACTTTTAAAATCTCAGAGTAGACCCTACCCAGCAAGAATTAATTACTAGATCTCGAGAATCACAAGTGAAAGTTGAAACATAAAATTGTATCACACTTTCACGTCTATATGTTACCTCCATTCTAAAATACTTTCAACATGTTCGATGGAAAAATATCATTATTGATAGCAAGTATATAAAATAGAGAAAACATAGATCATATAATTCTCATATATATATATATATATATATATATATATATATATATATATATATATATATATATATATATATATATATATATATAAAAGTAGCAAGTGCCAACATAAACATGTGTACACATGATATCGTGAAACTATATATATATTATATATATATATATTATATATATATATTATATATATATATATATATATATATATATTATATATATATATATATATAAATATAAATAAGTACCAAGTGCCAACATAAACATGTGTACACATGATATCGTGAAACTTATTATAACATAGTTAAATGAGATCTTGTTTGATTCGTCTCAATTAATACAAGGTTTATTAATATATTGTTTTTATAATTTTTAATTATACACAATTATCACTGTGTTAAGTATTGAATTTCGTGCATTGAAAATCATGCAAAAAGCAAATTGAACATTTGAAATAAAACAATTTGAATATTATTGATTGATATTTGATGAAAAAATCTCGGCCTAATTAGGAAACACTAAATCTTAAATTAGACAATCTCACGGTGAGACCATCTTTATTGGGCTGGCCTAATACGCACATTTTGTATTAAAATAATCACTTATAATGTTAAAATGATTACTAACTACAAATAAGTATTGAAATAGCGTCGGGAAAAGACGTTGAGATAGAACTTGACGCCGGTGGCGACGAACAGGCGACGTGAATTTGGACGCCACAGATGTCAACAGTCATTTTTTTTGTTTTTTGAAAATGGCGACGGGATTTTTGGTAGCCCTTTGGTCGCCATTCTTAAAAATTTATTTTTTTCTTTTTTTTATTTGGCGACGGAATGTTTTGTAGCCGGTTCGTCGCCCATTTATTAATAATAATAATACTGACACGATAACAAAAAAAAAAGTGGAAATTTTGAAATTCAAAAGATGTGGCGACGGGATGGCTTCCACGGAGCCGGACGTTGGATTTAGTGACATTAAAAAAATGTCACTAATTCATATTTTTAGTGTAATAATTATTGATTTTTACTTTAAGTTCCACTATAAAGTGATTTAGTGACACTTTATTTGGTCATTAGTGGAATATGTAATTGTCACTGTTGTCTATAGTGACATTTGTGAGAAATGTCACTATATCATATGTCACAAAAAGCTTAAGTGTGACTTTTTATTATGCTGCCAAGGGTCTAATAAATGTCACTAAATCCTCTATATATACTATAAGAAATTAGAAATAGCGGCATATAAATTAAAAGTCGCTAAATATATTCCACTAACGGCCCGTTTGGTAGGTGGTCATAAACGATGGTAATGGGAATGAAAAATTAGTGTAATTTTATTGAAAAATCTCTTGTCTACTTTGATGGTCATGCTTGTCCAACTTCAATCATCTCATTTTCTTCATAAAATTCATTCCAATGCATTACCATTCGGAGAGGTGGTATTAGCTGGTAATGAAAATTTGTATACAAAAAAAACTTTTTTTTTGATAAAAAATTCATTACCATAGGAATGAAATGGATCTTTTAATGAAATTTTACACTATAAATCATTCTCATTACCACCATTTAGTACCACTAACCAAACAGGCCGTAAAAGCAAATTATGTTGTAGTGACTTATGGTTTTAAAATAATCATTTTTTATAGTTTTGGAGTGATTACTTATAACACTAAAACGATCACTTACGATTTTAAATTAATCAATTAAAGAAATGGGCTAATATATGGGTCTCTCTCATGGTGAGACGGTCACATATAAGAGGAGTTGATTAGGAAAAATGAATCCATGGTTCATATCTATATATTCAAATACTGTTAATGTGAATTTGGAAGATTTGTACATTGTGAGTCTGAAAAAAATGCTCTAAGTAAATAACAGTGATTAGTAGTATCGACAAATCTCTTTTATGTGGAAGAATTAATAGGGTGAACATTATGATTTTAATTTATTAATTTTTATTTTATTTACTTTATTGTGTTCTTATAATAATTTATAAATTACGATAACTGATTAATATTTTTTTGCTTTTAAAAATACAAGTGGCTAATATTGAAGTCAAATAAAATACCACTTAAAAAAAAGTCAAATAAAAATAAAAGACAGAAATGATGTGGACGGCTGAATTGGAGCATTTAAACAGTGGGAACCTTTCTATTGATAACGACTGTCGGCGTGGCAATAATATGACACGTAGCAGACCATATCCCGTTGTCCCGTCATAAATATCTTGCCCTTAACATTAAATTAGATGTGCACTGTTATTTTCCGGCATGCTGTAAACAATTTACGATACGTTACACAATTTGGCAATTATAGTAGATTTATAGCGAATGCTTGATTCGAAATTTAAAATTATGGTTAACACTAATTTATTAAAGTACATTATTAAATGTGTTTTGTGAATTAGGAGAGGATTAAAAAATTAATGAGTCATTTAATAATAATATTTTCCAAGTGCGAGAAAGAAGAAAAAGACCCTAATTCTTACTAAAAACATTTAAAAACTACTTTTAAGTAAAGTTTTATTTAAGTGTGGATTCATCTAGGTGTAGTAGTCAAATATACTCCTAAAAACTAAACCTATTAGTTTTTTTAAAAGAAAATTTTTATATATATTATCATCATCATCATTATATCCAATATTCCGCTCAAGGCAGGGTCTGAGTGAGAAAACAAATGAAAAGGGTGTTGAAAAATGAGAAGGGTAATATGGACCCTACACCCTTGATTTCACAAAAATAAAAGAATTTATGGTTACAATTGAGCCAAAAACACAATTTTAAAAGTAACTATGTTACATAGAAAATTAATTATCACATAAATTTTTAAAATATTCTTACTTTATAAAATAATATTTTTTTTGGATGTATAGTAACAAAACAAAATCAAATAAAAATTCTACTCATTCTTCTTATTTTAAAACATTTCATATTTGATCATATATATATAGAGAGATTAATCTCAATCATACATTCTTTATTACTCACATGTTATATTTTATTGTAACTCTCCTTAAAGAACACTATAAAAATGAGAAATGCTAGTCAAGTATATTTTAGCTCCTCAACATCCTTAAAGTTAGTTGTTTATCTATGTGGGTTTCAAATAATTGAATGCAATAGGTGTGAGCCGAGCTGCCCAAAGTAAATCTGATAATTTGATATTTATCTGACCTTATAATTAATCTTAACTTTAATCAGACTTCAACATGAATCAAATAAATTTAAAAAACAATACAAACATAAATCTCAAATTATCCTAATAACACAACTAAAAACATCGAAACATTGTTTGATTATAGCCGTAGGTTGTATGATAATGAGTGAAGTGCAGCATTTAGGATTGTGGTTAGAGTTGGTGGGCATGACTTTCAAAAAGCGGTTGGATTACGCTGTATCACCATAATGATCGGATTGCGGCATCATTTGCTAGTGCACCTGGATAATTCTTCTAAATGTGCACTAGTGGAAAAAATTACATTTTGCTGCGCAACATCTGCTGCGGTTTTATTAATACGCAGCACAAAATAAAAAGAAAAAGTAGCTCAAAAAAAAAAGGCTGCGGTTGTTGACTAAAACCGCAGCAAATAACAAATTAGGTCAAAAAAAAATTCAACAAAGGCTGCGGTTTTCCCTTAACCGCAGCAAATAATATTAGCTCAAAAAAATAAATCAACATTGGCTGCGGTTTGTCCTAATAACCGCAGCAAATACTAAACCCGCTTAAAAATTTTATAACGTCTATTTTTTTCACACGCCTACTGTTTCATTTCACAAAGCCTACTGTTTCATACGAAAATTCTGCTGCCATATTGCTCTTCTTGCTCTTCTTCTTGAATTGCGATTTTTCTTGCTCTTCTTCATACGAAAAATTCTTGCTCTTCTTCATACGAAAATTCTGCTCTTCTTCTTACTTGCTCTTGCTCTTCTTCTTCTTTAACATTAACCCACGACATCCATACTCTTGCTCTTCTTCTTCTTCTTCTCTAACATTAACCCACGAAAACCACTTGTTCTTGTTCTTCTAGACCCACGAAATTTAGGGCTTATTTAGTTCTTGTTCTTCAAGCTTTCAAGGTATAATATTGATTTTGTTTCATTGTGTTTTAGGGCTTAGTTATTTATTTATGTATTTTGTTTTTGTACTAATTTTGTTTTTGTTTTACATTGTAGAGGTTACACTCATCTAAACCCACAAAATTTCAAGGTATTATTCTGATTTTAAGTTTTCAAGTTCATTGTGTTTTAGGGCTTAATTATTTATGTATTTTATTAAAATGTGGTTTGTTATTGTACATATATATGTTTTAATTATTAGTATTAGATTGAATATATGTATTTTTATGGTTAAATGATTTATTTTTATGAAATATAGAATTGATGAAGTTTGGTTATACATGAATTGATAAAGTTTGATGTATGAAATATAGAATTAGAATATGTTTGGTTATTAGGGCTTAATATTGATGTATTTTTATGGTTAAATTGATGAATTTTGATGTATGAAATGATTTATTAGGGCTTAATATTGATGTATGAAATATAGAATTAGAATATGTTTGGTTATACATGAATTGATGAAGTTTGAAAAATGAAGTATGAAGTAAACAATGTTAATTATTTTAAATGATTTTATTTAAGAATTAATATTAATTATTTATGTGGTGGTTATATAGAATTAATATTAATTATTTATGTAGTGCTTATATAGAATTAAAATATAAAGTATATATTTAATTAGGGTTAAATATTTTTAGTATAAATAAGATTATATTTTAAAGGTTAAATATGTTTGGTATAAATAAGTATATATGTTAAAAAGTTGTTATTAATTTTGTTTTGAATTAAATAATCACACATAGGATGACAAAAGATCGTTCTTGGATGTATGGAAGCATTGAATCGTCAGAATTTATTGATGGCGTATTAGAATTTTGTAGTGTTGCGGTTGAACATCAAGTTAGGACGGGGAGAGTTGGTTTTTATTGCCCATGTGTCAATTGTGGCAATGTATCAAAGGTAGATAGTGTTTATATCCTTAGGGAGCACATACTTCGACGTGGGTTTAGGCCTCAATATCATGTTTGGGTTTGGCATGGTGAGGAGGGAGTTTAAAAGGAAAAGAGTGTTGTTGAGGATGTCAATAATGTGGCCGATGTCAATGAGGATGTAGTGGATCGTTGATGAAAAGAATGTCGATGAGCATGTGGATCGTGTTGATGAGATGATGTAGAGAGTCGAGGATGAGTTAGGAAAACGTCCTCGTGTATTAACTTGTTGACAGAGGCTTCTCAAAAACCTTTGTATCCTGGATGTACAAAGTTTACCAAACTTACAGCAGTTTTGACAATTTTCAACATTAAGTCAAAATTCAATTGGAGTGACACTAATTTCACAATGTTATTAGAAGCGTTAGGTGAGATGCTTCCTGAGGAAAATGAACTTCCAAAGTCGACATACTATGCCAAAAAACTAATGTGTCCTTTCGGGTTAGAGTACCAGAAGATTCATGCGTGTCCGAATGATTGTGTATTGTATCGGAATGAAAACGAGAACTTAGAAGAGTGTCCTAGGTGTGGGTTATCGCGTTACAAGCGTAAAGGGGCTCAGGATGCTAAACGGCCCCCAGCTAAGGTATTGTGGTATCTTCCAATAATAACTAGATTCAAGCGTTTGTTTTCTATAAAGAAAGATGCGTTAAATTTGAGGTGGCATGACGATAGGGTGAAGAAAGATCACTTGCTCACACATCCATTTGATTCTCCGGAGTGGAAGAGTATTGATAGGTTGCACAAGACTTTTGGGGATGAAGTTCATAATTTAAGGCTCGGACTGTGCACGGATGGAATGAACCCATTTGGCAATCTTAATTCTCAACATAGTACTTGGCCAGTACTTTTAGTGATCTATAATTTGCCACCTTGGTTGTGTATGAAGCGTAAGTACATTATGCTTTCCCTTCTTATCTCGGGTCCTAAGCAACCTGGCAATGACATAGATGTATATCTTGCACCTCTCGTTGAGGATTTGAGAAAGATGTGGGATGAAGGAGTTTCCGTGTTTGATGCATATGCTAATGAGGAGTTCACCTTGCGTGCAATGCTTTTATCCACCATTAACGATTTTTCGGCATATGGAAACTTATCAGGGTATAAGAACAAAGGGAAGAAAGCGTGCCCAATATGTATCGATGACATGGAATCCACGTGGATTCCTAAGTGCAAACATGTATTCATGAACCATCGAAAGTTCCTCCCATGAGATCACCAATACCGTAAGAAGAAGAAGATGTTCAACGGGGAGGTTGAGGATCGTGTAGCTCGTCGACCGTTGACCGGTTATGAGGTTTATGAACAGGTTAAGGGGGTTAAGACTGTATTTGGTAAAACAGGGCAAGTACAAGGGGGTGAAGACCGACTGTGGAAAAAAAATTCAATCTTTTGGACGCTTTCAAATTGGAGAGATCTACAGGTTAGACATTGTCTTGACGTTATGCATATAGAGAAACATGTATGCGATGCCATACTCGGGACTCTCATGAACATTCTGGGTAAGACAAAGGATGTTAAGGCCGTGTGAGATTACTTTGAATACAAGGGTATTCGTCCGGAGTTGTGGGCACAGGTTAAGGTGAGTAAGAAAAGAGAAAGAGCTGATGAAGTTGGTGGTAGTATGCATTGGATACTTTTGGTCATATGTCCTATGACGACTACGGTGCACGTCTTCGACTCATTACATAAAGGCCAAGCCCTGCCTCGCAACATAAAATTCAAAGGCTTGTTGAATGCGTAAGTTTAAAAATTTTACAAATTTCATTTAAGTGTTATATATATATATATATATATATATATATATATATATATATATAAAATAAATAGTATTACATAAATATTTATACTTTTCCCATGCATTTCAGTGCTATGAAGAAAGTGCGCGGGGAAATGGGATCTGCCGCGAGAGCCAAATTCCCGAAATGGTCAGCAGTAAAGGTATAGAACATTATTTGGTTTTGAATCGTTTTTGTCACTTTCGCGCGAAAAATAGCTTAAACTTGGTTTGTTATGCACGAAACTTGGCACACAACACTATTTGGTATATATTATTGTGTTTAAGTAGTTAGAATCGAAAATAATTGTCATATGCTTGAAATTAAGTGTTAAGTTGCGTTTTTAAAGATTTTGAAGGATTTTTGTCACTTTCGCGCGTAAAATAGCTTAAACTTGGTTTGTTATGCACGAAACTTGGCACGCAACACTATTTGGTATATATTATTGTGTTGAAGTAGTTAGAACTGAAAATAATTGCCATATGCTTGACATTAAGTGTTAAGTTGCGGTTTTAAAGGTTTTGAAGGATTTTTGTTACTTTCGCGCGTAAAATACCTTAATCTTGGTTTGTTATTCACGAAACTTGGCACACAATACTATTTGGTATATATTATTGTGTTGAAGTAGTTAGAATCGAAAATAATTGTTATATGCTTGAAATTAAGTGTTAAGTTGCGTTTTTTAAGGTTTTGAAGGATTTTTGTCACTTTCGCGCATAAAATACCTTAAACTTAGTTTGTTATGCACGAAACTTGGCACACAACACTATTTGGTATATATTATTGTGTTGAAGTAGTTATAATCGAAAATAATTGTCATATGCTTGAAATTAAGTGTTAAGTTGCGTTTTTTAAGGTTTTGAAGGATTTTTGTCACTTTCGCGCGTAAAATACTCTAAACTTTGTTTGTTATGCACGAAACTTGGCACACAACACTATATGGTATATATTATTGTGTTGAAGTAGTTAGAATCCAAAATATTTGTCATATGCTTGAAATTAAGTGTTAAGTTGCGTTTTTTAAGGTTTTGAAGGATTTTTGTCACTTTCGCGCGTAAAATAGCTTAAACTTGTTATGCACGAAACTTGGCACACAACAGTATTTGGTATATATTATTGTGTTGAAGTGGTTAGAATCGAAAATAAACCTCATTTGCTTGAAATTAGGTGTTAAGTTGCGATTTTAACGGTTTTGAAGCGTTTTTGTCAAATTCGTACGTAAAATAGCTTAAACTTGGTTTGTTATGCACAAAAATTGTCACACAACACTATTTGGTATATATTATTGTGTTGAAGTGGTTAGAATCGAAAATAAACCTTATATGCTTGAAATTAGGTGTTAAGTTGCGATTTTAACGGTTTTGAAGCGTTTTTGGCACTAACATATAAAATATATTTTTTCATAGCGTTTTCACCAAGAAAATAGCATCGATTGCGGCTACTACGTTCTTAAATTTATGGATGATATTATACAAGCCGTGAAGAATGTCGGGGTAGAAAACATTGATACCGTAAGTATTATTTATTATGTTCTCAAATTATAATATTATATATATTAGAAAATATAATTATATATATTAACAATTTTTAATTATTTCATATAATATTTTATATAGATTTTAAACGACACTCCAAGGGACGACGCCAATTGACCGACACGGAAATGCGCGAAGTGAAAGACAAGGTTGCCGTATATCTTGCTAATTTATGTTGGTAGTTATATATGTAATTTCTTAGTAGTTATTTATGATTTATTATTAATTAGGACTTATATGCATGTAAATATATATTGTATATATTATATATATTATTATATTTTATATATATATATATATATATATATATATATATATTACACATTTAAATTATTTATGTATATATATATATATTTTAGTTGCTGCATTATTATTAATTCTTTATTGTTTATTATATTTTATTATTAATAAAACAAAAAAAACAAAAAAAAAATTAAAAAAATGACTTAAAGGCTGCGGTTTTTTGGCCAAACCGCAACCAATAGAGCAATTTTCAAAATTATAAAAAGCCTTATTGGCTGCGGTTGTCCCCAAAAAACCGTAGCCAATAAGGCTTTTTTTAATTTTGAAAATTTCTCTATTGGCTGCGGTTTGGCCAAAAAACCGCAGCCTTTGGTAACCCAAAAACCGCAGCAGATGAAGTTTTTCCACTAGTGATCGCATCTTAGAATGGGTAATAATAATTATTATTCTTATCAAATATTCTATTATTGAGAAAAAAAATTGAACTATTGATCATGCCATCACCTTGTGATTGTGTGACCACTTTTTATACATTTGAATATCTTTAATTATCCTGGTTTATTTTATTTTTTATTTTTCTCTGACTTCTATCTAAGATTCATAAACATTATCAATTAAACTCTAGCTTCGCTCTGTTCTCTCTCCATTCTTCCTCTCAAAAAAACCCTAGCCACAATTGTTAACTTTGAGTCTACTGTCAACCAAATAGTGCGGGTAGAACTTTTCATAAAATCATACCTATACGTACCCCAACTGGGACGCATGTGGCGCAAAATTCGTATAATATTACCTGTCTGTCATGCCTAAACCTGGCTAATATAAGCTCAAAAAAATTTAAACCAATTTTAAATCAAATTTAACTCGTGTGTTATCGACCCAATGTTGAGCCCTGCTAGACGTGACCTACAACAAAGTTAACCATAATCAAATCGTTAAATTATCCGACAAACTCTAACCTGACAAAAACCAAACCTAATAAAAGCCGACTTCTAAACCGACCGGGTAATCGAATTTAAAACCCTACCCAAAACTCTAAAAAACAAAATCTAATATATAAACTCAAGATAACAATGTTTTTTTAACCTACTTGATATGGATTTGTTAAGGTCACGAATGGATGGAAACAAGTTGACAAGAGAAGGCCAACATATAAATACATTTTTGGTGAATAAAACAAAACAAATTAATGGGGTTAAATACGCTCCACTTGGTTTAAATCAGAAACGTTTCGTAAAGTTTTGATTTTTTTGCCCATTTATGGGTAACAAACTAACAATAAGCAAAGCTGGAATCACATTAAATATGAATCGCAGCCTTGGAGGTCATTCTCAAGACAGATGCAAAACCAGCTGGCATAGGGTCCAAATCAAGAATCAAAATAATGACGTCTCAAGTTTTCTGCTAACAATTAGCAAAGCTTATGACCCAATTATGTTTTCTGCTAACTTTATTTAAATTACTTTTTACACAAATTTTTATTTGAGACCATCTTTAATAAAAACGTCTTAAGTTTGGGCCAGCTCAATTTTTGAATTTTTAAAAAAACTAAACTTTCTAAACATGCTTTTTAACTCTCATTTTCAGTTTTCTTTTTTCTCTTTCCTGATAAAACTACTCATCTTCCCCTATCAAACTCCAATTGTGATTTTAAATCTCCATCTTTCTTTCTCAAACTCCATTTGTGGGTTTCAATCTCCATTTTCCTCTCTCACACTTCATTCTAGTTTATTTTCTATTTATCTTCTCCAACATTTGCAAAACCATCAAAGTTATGTATTTATACTTCATCATTTTCGTTTTTAAAGCCTTCATGGGTTGATTGTGTTATATATTAGTTGGATTTATAATTTTCTGATTTTTTTTTCAAATTAAGCTTCATCAATGGTGTAAATATTGATGAAGAAGATATTAATGTCTATTTTGGGGAAATTAATAAAAGCAATTGTGGTTATAACATAATATATTGGGAGTTATAACATAATATGTTTGTAATTATAACATAATATATTTGGGATTATAACCATAATATATATAGACTTATAATATAATATAGTTTGGGTTATAACAAAATATATAATTGCGGTTATAACGTAATAGATTTGGGTTTATAACAGTATATATTTATGATATAATACTACAAATTGATATTATAATAATACAAGTAAATATGAAGTATTATGTTATAAAACCTCAAATATATTAAGTTTCAGGTGCTCTCTTGAGAGACCGTCTTTTGTAAAGACGACTTTCAAAAGTCCAGCCCAAATCTATATTTAGAGTTGTAACAATATATATTTAAAATTGGATTGGGCTTTAAGAGCCGTCTTTACAAAAAACGATCTCAAGTAAGAATTTGTGTACAACAATTTATGAGAAAATATGGTATTATCTATCAGCCACCGTACCTTTATTTTGATTGTGATTTGTGACCCAAGTCTTATGAGTTATGACCGTACGTCATGGCCCATGGGCCTAAATCAATGTTCAGCCACTCAGCTTCTCGACATATTACTGTTTTTGAGGCGACTCTCGAATACTGGTTTTCTAGTGGCGGACTCAAAAGAAAAAAATAATATTAAGAATTTATATAAAAAATAGAAAAATGTTAAAAATTACCTAATAAATTTTTTTTTTCAAAAAGTACCTAGTGAAAAAAGTTTTGTCAAAAAATACCTAATAAAATTTTGCTTTTTCAATAAAAAATACCTAGTGAAAAAAGTTTTGTCAAAAAATACCTAGTGAAAAAAAAAAATTTATTAGTTACTTTTTAACACCTTTCTCAATAAAAAATTATAATCAAGATCATTTTTAGTGATTTTATGTCAATATTCCACAACTATGAGATCTAAAATTGATTTTCATCTAATACAATAAAAAAAGAAAATTTAATTTTAAGATTTTGACGAAAAACATTACAGGGTCTTTTAGTGATTTTATAAGCAATATTAAAAGAATGCTAAACTAATGAACTGCTGAGTTAACTTAACCAACACGAAATCAACCAAACCAATTAATTTGAAAGGTATGTTCTATGCCTTTTGAATTTAAGAAAATTCTACATGATAAGCATCAACTATAGAAAAAGGCGAGTGGTAGCCGTTCTTAAATTTTTTACCACAAAATAGCTTTCAACTCTTTGAAAACTCACTAGCGTAACAATACAATGCAAAAAACGTTAATTAACCGTTAAATGGTGAAATGACATAAATACCCTTATTTGATTTCAATAAGGGAAATTCTACATGGTTAGCACCAACTATATATAGGGAAAGGCGAATGGTAGCAATTCTTAAATTTTTTTTTTCACAAAATAGCATGAATTTAAGAACTGCGTTTTATTGAATCTAAACAAGGGATTTGTGTTATTCCACCTTTTAACGGCTACATAACGTTTTTTGCATTATATTGTTACGGCAATGCGTTTACGAAGAGTTGAGTGTTATTTTGTGGAAAAAAAAATTTAAGAACTGCTACCATTCGCCTTTTCCTATAGTCCCTTAAAACGATTTTCTTTTATGTGAGGACTTTTTAACCACAATATACCTAATTGTAGATTACATAATAGTTGCAATGTCTTTTGATTGGATTTGCTCAGCTAACACTTGAATTTTGGTAAAATTAATGTTTAGGAAAATTTGCTCAAAATAATCCCAACTATCATCCGTTGGAAAAAAATAATCCCAACTATCAATTATTTTTTAATAATCCCAATTATTCTCATAATTTGTTGAAAACATACACCCACCTTCCTTTTAACCGGCTGCAACAGATAATTTTTTCACTTTTTTCTTTCTTTTTTGATTAATAGATGAAGGGGAAAGAATAATTTTGAACAGTTTAGTAAAAGAAAAAGAAAAAAAGTGGAAAAGTTACCTAATCCAGCCGGTAACAAGGGAGTGGGTATGTTTTCAACAAATTATAAGAATTGTTGGGATTATTAAAAAATAATTGATAGTTGGGGTTATTTTTTGCCAACGAGTGATAGTTGGGATTATTTTTAGCAAATTTTCCTAATTTTTGTTAATACTTCATCTACTAATTTTGCTTTAGTGTAGAGTTAATTAGTTGGGACTGTTAGGATAGATATTCTACCAAGCTAGAATCGTTAAAGAGATAGAATCAAAATTGATAGAATTAATTGTAGGATCGTTGATTCTACAAATATGTATTTGTGTGCTTTAGTTAACTGATTATAAATTATATTTTTTCTTTTTTAAGTTTTGAAGTGTAAATAAAAACTTATTTGACTTGATATATTAAGTTTGAAAAAGATTACTTCTAACATGTATTTAAACTGCTAATTATTAAGAAAAAATTGAAATTTATAATAGTGTTGATTTAATTATTTTAACTATACATATTTATACATAAGTGACATCTGGATTACATAAAAATACTTTACGGTTCAAACTAGAAACTGCCCTTATAGGATCGTATCGTTGGATCATATGATCCTAGAATTATGTTATGATACTACCACCTAAATTCCTGAGTTAAGTTGAATCACATGATTCTACCAAAATTGAAATTCTACCTAGGATATAGATTAGTCATCTACTTTTGAATCGTAGGATCGTAGAATTATATATCAGGATCATAATTCTAATAATCATAATAATAAGGCAAACAAATGAATAAAAGAGATTGTTTTGTATTTGTGGATGAGATGAATAGACATATTTAATTTATAGATAAATCTATAAAAGAGATTGTAAAGACATAAACAAAGTAAAAATGCAACAAAATTAATGAAAATATAAGAAATTTAATAGTATTAAATTACATGGACAATTTCATTTCCTAACGCTTTAAGAAATTACAAATGAGATCATCATTTTGAGTCAACCCAATTTGCGCGTGCAACAACATTTCAATTTTTTTGGGTATTTATCAATTTTGACCTTAAAGGTATCAATTTTGAAAATTGATACCTTTAGGGGTCGCTTGGATTGAGAGTAAATATTTAAGGTAGTAAAAAAAGTCAAACTAATGTAACAAAGGTAATTAGATATGTAAATGAAGTTATTGAAATAATTGTGATAGAGGTAGAATAGGAGTAGATTAAAAAGGATGAATAGAAAAAGAATTTTATTTCACTCATTTGGAGGTAAAGAATTCCTCCACCTCCCCTTAGGGTAAATTTATACTCCAAAATAAGAGAACTTATTGCTATTTTCTCTATTTTTCATTACCTTCTAATTTATTCTTCCACCTCTACAACAATCAAATTCCTTTAATCACCTACCTAACTAACCTTAAATCCCTACTTTGACTTTTATTACCCCTTAAATATTTACTCTCAATCCAAGCGAACCCTTAGGGTCAAAATTGAATCCTTTAAAATCAAAATTGAATGACTAGAAAATGAAAAAAATTACAAAGGTAATTGTTACACGCACGAATTGGATCGGCCCAATTTCACGATCTCATCATGAGATCGTCTCATCCAAGACCGGCTATTAAGAAATAAAAGTACGAAGGAAAAATTCCCCCTTAACCGTGATGGCCATACAGCCATGGGAAGGGTTTTTTCCATTCTTGTGAATCTATAAATCAAGAAAACTTGGGTCATTAACAAATTATTGATTGACACTATTTTTTTAAGAGAAGCATTTATTTGGACCGGGAATATGTTATTAGAAAAAATAATTAAACTTAAAAACTTAAAAAATAATTAAACTTAAAATATTTAGTTGGTATCTTAAATATAATTATTGAAGTTGATATATTAACCTATTTGAGTTCTCGTTTTAACTTATTATAGTTGGTATTTTAATTTATTTGGAGTTGGTGTTTTAACCTATTAAGTTGTTAATCTATTAAAGTTAGTTGATATTGTAACATATTGAATTTGTTATTTTGAACCCATTGAAATTTGTATTTTAACATGTTTAAGTTAGTGTTTTATGTTGCTTAAGTTGGTATTTTAATTTATATAAGTTGGTGTTTTAACATAGTCAAATTAGTATTTTAACCACTACAAAAAAAAAAGCAATGTTAACTACTCCTAAAATTTGGTCGGTAGTAGGTTGGAAAATAATTAATGGTATTTTTTTTAAAAAAAATTGCGACCAAAAACAAATTTAGTAGCAATTTAGTCGGAATTTCCGACTAACACGTGTTAGTCGAAAAATCAGTCGGAATTTCCGACTGTTTCGGTTAGTCGGTACTTTTTTAGTCGGTAAGTTGCATTTATTTTTGTAGTGAACCTATTCGAGATCATGCTTTTACCTATTATAGTTGATATTTTAACCTATTTAGATTAGTGCTTTAACATGTTAAGTTGCTAACATATTAAAGTTGGTATTTTTACCTGTTGAAATTGGTATTTTTACCTGTTGAAATTGGTGTTTAACATGTTTAACTTATCAAAGTTCGTATTTTAATCTATCAAATTTGGCGTTTTAGCCTGTCGAAGTTGGTATTTTAATAACCTATTCAAGTTGGTAATTTAAATTTGGTAATTTAACTCGTTGAAGTATGTATTTAAAGTTGGTATTTTAACCAACTACAAAAGGTTAATACACCAACTTCAATAGGTTAAATACCAATCTAGGTTAAAATAACCACTTCAATACGTTAAAATATCAATTCCAATAGATTAACAACTTAATAGGTTAAAAATCCATTTTAACAGGTTAAAACACCAATTTTATAGGTCAAAATATCAACTTTAATAGGTTAAAATACTGACTTTAATAATTAAAACAAGATAAAAAATGCGTACAAGAACCCTAAGTTAAAACACCAACTTCATTAAGTTAAAACAACTAATAACTTTAACATGTTGAAGTTTTTTTTTAATTAAATTGTACTTTCTCCTATTCATAGAGTATGAGACATTTGTTTTTTCACACTATCCAATGCACTTATTCAATGCTTAATATCTCTTATTATACATAATGAAATATTAT
This sequence comes from Amaranthus hypochondriacus, assembly GCA_000753965.2. Lineage (NCBI taxonomy): Eukaryota > Viridiplantae > Streptophyta > Magnoliopsida > Caryophyllales > Amaranthaceae > Amaranthus > Amaranthus hypochondriacus. The sequence goes on from CM025931.1 coordinate 12,609,817, forward strand.
AAAAAGTGAATATTAATAATCTTTGCATTGAGACGAATCAAACAAGATCTCACTTGACTATGTTCTAATCTATAGATTAAGAATAAAATATAAATTAAGAGTAATAAGTGAATAATTTCAAAAAATAAATATCTTATTCTCTATAAATAAGAGGTAGTAAAATATTTGTCCGCTAGTAGGTCGTCTGGACAGCCGTCTGGACAGCCGGCTCTCCATAGGACAATTAGTATTTTTTTTTGTCCAAAATTAAAGAATTCAAGAAATGCCAAACCCGTCCAAGAACCCTAGTAACGCTCTTCGATTTCTTCATTTGGATTTCTTTTATTCTTCCTAAAAAACTTAAAGGCCGTGCAATTGACTTTATTATTTGGACTTTTGGACAACTAATTGATTGAAAACCTTTGTGTTTGTGAGGTATTTGAAACGGAAGTGGTATCGCAGTTAATGGTCAGCGAAGCGAAAGTGAGATTTGAATTTCCCTGAGAAGTGATCTGAAGTTTTACAACACAACACGTTAGCCTTCACCTGGGGTGATCTCTCGGAAAACCCCTTCGATACTCAAGTCAGATCAGAGAATCAAATATCGATCAATAAACAATCGCAAATGATATATAAGGATTCAGATGGTAAGTTAATGGTGGTTGTGATGGTGGAAGATAACTGATTATGGTGGTGAGTGGTAATTTTGGCAGATTTTCGGTATAATATTTGTAGTTTAGGTCTGAAAATGAGCATGAGTTCTTCTATATATAGTGTATTGGGAGAGGTTACTCCTGATAGGAAAGGATCATCATGAAGAATATGGATGGTAGTGGGAAGTTGCAGTTGGTTATTGCAGTAAGTGGGTGGTTATATGGCAGTTACAGGGTGGTTATTTTGGAGCCGAGAGGTTACTTGCTTGGGGACTAAGCATGCTAGACTGGCCATCTTAAAAGCCCCTTGACCATGAGTCAAGGTCACTGGTTGGTCAACAGGTGGTTAATTTATTTTACCAGAGCAGTTTAATAAATAAATAAAATACATATTTGAATGTTACCATAACACTTTGTAATTGGACTTTGCGACCGCTACTCAAAAATGTCGCAACTTTTTCTAAGATTGCGAATAGACTTGGGAAAATTTGATTCGCCCCGAAAATGAACCCGGGACCGACCCGAAAAAACCCGAACCCGATCGACCCCAAATCAACTTAACCCTAAAAAATGACCGACCCGATAATTACCCAACCGAAAATGACCCAACCAACAATTAACCTGACCGACCCGTTTTGACAGGTCCAATATCAATTTTTAGAGTAATCTCAATGTTAGAATTTATTTCAAATAAAATTTTAGTTTTCAAAGTATCTAACATATTGTTTATATCACTTCAACCCTAAAACGCATCAATAGATCTCAAAACCGCGCATTTAGCGTCTTATCGTAATTATTTTTCTTTTAAAAATACAATCATCTTAGTTGAATACATATATCTTGTTAAATCAGTCAAATGAGTTTTTAATTCTTCTACAATTCAGTAAGCAAATCGATATAATTTATAAGAACGTTTTGCACATATGAATGAGCTTTTCCGATAAGGAATGTCGCTACCCTAAATAATAAAACGGGTATCTTATAAGACGAAATAAGTAATTATTTGTATATCTTTCCAACATGAAAATTGTATTTTTTTATGAGGAAATGAGAAGATATTTAACGTCAGTTTTATCTAACGTTACAACTTTAATAAACACAATAACTTTTATTAAGCACGTATCTTATAAGTCTTTCAAAATAAGTATTAATTTCCCTATTTTCCTTACACTTGAATGAATCTGACATACCAACTATTTTTTGAACACGAGGAAATTAGAAATTAGAAATTAGAAATAGTACATCTAATTTCTCTAATGTGACACGTATCTCACAAATCCAACTATACATAGAGATTTAAAGTTTAGAAACACGAGCGTCGCAATTACTGGTTTCTTATAACTTGAATTCAATCACATAAGGCTTTAATATTGTGTCATGCGGACTAATGTCAGAGGGATGAGAAATAATTTTTTTATTAAAATAAGTTTCACAAATAATGAAAAATGGAAAAATTAATTTTAAATTTTTATAAGTCATAACCCGTTGGGTCAAACCGACCGACCCGGAACCGGGAGTGACTCGACCCAAAAATGACCCGACTGAAATTAATCCGACCCATAATCGGTTCGACCGACGGTTTTCCCAGGTCTATTTGCGAACAATAATACTTTAAATAAAATATATTTAATATTTTATTTAACATCAAGTGATGATTAAATAAGAAAATAATTTAATACACCAATACTTCTAATAGGATTTTATTCATCAAATCACGTATTTGACCAATCTGAAGAATGTTATAAAACACTTTTAATATTTTATTTAACATCAAGCGATGATTAAATAAGAAAATACACTAATAAGTAGTAATTAACATAAACAAAAATATTCAAGTGGCTTTACATTTTTAATTTGACTGATTTCAAAATAGCACACAATTGAACTACTATTTTATTTGTATGAATCTCAAACCTTTATGTGACTCGCATGCTTGGGTTGAGACATTGGTTTATTTAATGAATCAACAATATAATATTGTTATTTCACTTATTCGCGTGACTTTTGCATACTATCAGATCTTTCTGTTCTTCAATCGCATGAACTATAAAAATTTTAAGCACTTGTTTGGGCTTTTAAGTAAGATAATTCCATTTCTAACACTAGGATTTGATTGGAATGATTTGTAGTTCTTAGCTACATTCAAGTGTGCATCACTTAGATTTGATTGAAAATGCTACACATACTCAAAACATATGAGATATATGTTCACGCACAAAACATGTGATATATAATGCACTCATTGGCCCAAGACATAAGGTACATTACCCATCCTCTTAATTCCATTGATGTCTAAAAGATATTTAGCCTTGTTAAGTGATAAATTTATGTTGCATGGGGATGAATCCTCTCTTTGAGTTTTCCATGTTGAACCTAGTAACAACTTTTTAATATAAGTTCGTTGACCATATCCAATCGATTGTTTAGACCAATCTATATATTTTGATCCCCAATATGTACTTAACTTCTTCAAGGTCACTTGTAGAGATGTAATTCTTTAGTTATTGCTTAATCGAGTCAAGCTAGTGAATATCATTACCTATATATGAGCAAAATGTCATCTACATATAAAATCAAGAAGACAATGCTACTCTCAGTCCCAATAAGCTTCTTGTAAACACAAGTTTCATCATTATTATTTAGAAAGACAAATCGTTTGATTGCTTCATCAAAGCGAAGATTCTTGCAATGCATGCTCTAGTCCATAAATGGACTTTTAAAGCGTACATACTTTTAAAGCATACACATCATCATAATCTATTCAAAAAGTTGTTTTGGCATCCATATGCCAAATTTCATAATCATAGGATGCAACAATCGCGAAGAGTATCCGATGGGTTTAAGTATCACTATTGATGAAAATGTTTCATCATAGTCTATATCATGAACTTGTTTGTAACCTGTCGCAACTAGCTAGTCTTGTTTTGAAAACACTAATGTTGTCATCTTTATTTATTTTGGATTTGAAAACCCTTTGCGCCCAATAGGCGTTAACACACTGTACTTTCAAACATGGATGCCATTTTAGACTTCATGACTCCAAGTCATTTTCCAAACTTATGATCTGCCAAGGCAGTTTTGTAGCTAGTAGTTCTTAATGTTTTAAAATCATTACTTTGAAACTTTAAGTCCAGAAGAAATTTCCTTTTCATTTTCTCACAAACTAAGATCATGGGACTGAATCTTATAAAAGTATGTGATTAAACGATATATATCATGCATTGGTTGTATATTGTCATCGACATACATTGGCACAAGTACTTTTGCTTCTGACATGGAGATATTTATATCCATTTGTTGCGACTCTCATATTACTACGATTTAGCTATTGAAAAGGATATATTTTTTAAATAGGTATCATCCTTTACAACAAAATAAGAAACATATAGGTTATGTTAACCATATTCAACTAAGGTTCAATACCTTACAAATATAAATCAAATATTACTTATAGCTTAAAAATATGAAATCATTAGTATACTAACCAAACTTATAAAGCAAATTAAAGAAAAGTAAATAATAGCTAAAAAGTGATTGCATATTGAATAAATAATATATCCGCCACTTAAAATATTTCAAATAAATAGAGATACTGAGATACAAGTCATATTTCACTTAGAGTATATATCTCTTTTCAAATAAAATCTTGTATTTTACTTAGTAATTTGAGTATTGTTGCCTTATAATATAATCTCCAAGTCACAATGAGTTTGTCACGTAACTATATCAGTGACGGATCCAAAACTTCAAATTATGGGTAGCATTATTCACTAACGTGTTGAAGTAAATTAATATAAAATATTAGAGAATTTTATTTGTAAATGAACATTCAAAAATTTTTCATCGCTCCAAATCACAAGTTACAATTTGTAAAGAGATTGTTTGGTATTTTCTATTTCAAAGAAAAATTTTGAATTTAAGCATAAGAATATTGTTAATTTGTTGTTTTTCATTGAATAATTGCGTTAAACAAGCAAAGTAGTGTCTTGTTTGATCGGAAAAATATATCACAATTCATATTTAAAAAAAATGAAACATACGCATTCGTATTTTAATTTTTTCTCAGGGCCTCTAAACATCTGAGACGACTCTGCCCGAACCAAAACTGGAACTGTAACATCATTCATGGCAACAAAACCCACAAAAAATACTTTCTTTGTTCTGTTTTAGTTGCACCATAGGTGTTTGGCACATAATTTAAGGGTTGTCAAATCAATATGGTAAAAGTAGGGATAATGTATGATAGATTATGATATGTGGGGTAGAAATAAAAAAAATTATTATAAGTAGATAGTGGTTGTTACTTGTAGATATATTAAATAATTGATGAGATGATATATGATTGATGGTAATATGTGGGGTAGGAATAAAATGAGATAAAATAAGTAGATTATTTTTGCCAAAAATAGTAATGTTGCAAGTAATATGAAACTTCCAAAAATGGTAAGTATTGCAAGTAAAATGGAACGGAGAAAGTATTAATTTTTTTTTAAAAGTATGGGTAGCCTATGCTACCCATTGCCATAACATAGATCCACCTATGAGCTATACTACCATATTCTAGTAAATTCTTTACCTCGAAAAGAAAAATAACAATACAATGAAGTATATATTTCTATAATTTGCAACTTAAAAAGTTAAATAAAACCGATATATATCATCGTAAAATAATTTATTCGTTATTTTAAATAGTTAAGTAAACTCTCTGATGAATTGAAACGTGAATGAAGCACATATTCTCCTTATATATGACGCTAAATATTTTACTTAAAAAGAAAAATCGATGAAAATTCAATCTATAACAAATCTATCATATTGACTTATAATATGGTAAAATACTTATTAAAAAAAAAACAAAAAGCCTCGAATAGAGAATCAAATGAATGGTCTCAAGATTACAAGCTAAAAGTCTTGTTACCAATCTAACAAGATTGGTCGGCAATCCTTCTAACAAGAGAAAATTAGATACTTCCTCCGTTCTATTTTACTTGCAACACTTACTGTTTTTGGAAGCTTCATATTACGTGCAACATTACTATTTTTGGCAAAAATAATCTACTTATTTTATCCTCACTTTATTTCTACCCCACTATCACCATCAATCATACATCATCCCATTAACTATTTAATATACCCACAAGTCACAACCACTATCTACTTATAATAACTTTTTTTTATTTCTACCCCACATATTACCATCAATCATACATCATTCTTACTTTTACCATACTGATTTGACGGCCTTTAAAAAATGTGTCAAATCCAATAGTGCAACTAAAATGGAACGGAGAAAGTATATAGGAAGGTTTAAGAATTCAACAAAGGGAGGAACTAAAAAATGGACCGTTTTGAAAGAAACAGGAAGCCTTATTAATTTAATTATCTCCAAAGTGAAGTTGGAAAATTGAGTCCAATTATTTAAAAAGTGGTCCATTATTATTTACTACTTTATATCCTTTTAATTTGCCCCATTACATTAAAAAAAACTCATACATATTTGAATTTTTTTAGGATGCGTTTGGAAACACACATTTCCTTTGAAATTGTGGATTTCAATTATGAAATCATAATAAAGAATTTTGAAATGACAAGGATTGGGTGTCATTCTCAAATCCTCATTTTAATTAACTACTTTTATAACATTGGTGGATTTGGATCAAATCCAAATTTAAATTCTTGTTATTGCCAAACACTGATTTTAAGTCAAATCCATAGTTGAAAATGAAATCATCATTCCCAAACATACCATTAGTGAAAACTTAAAAAGACATAAGGTACATTATATGTTACATCAATTATAAGTTTAAACTTTTGACTCATTTGGTTCCTTAACATGGTATTAAAAGTTAATGTGACAAGAGATCACGTGCCAAGGAACCAACTTAGCCAAAAACTTAAGTTTATAGATGAGACCGCAAGATATGTTATATACTCTTACACGTCCTTTCACATGAGTGTCTTTTGGGATAGAAGTGTTGATGACAACGGACCCTCCTTATACTTGGCGCTTAATATTCCACTTTAAATGAGAGGTGGTTGAAATTCAAACCATTGTTGACTTTTGATACTGTAATTGAAGAAACAAACTCAATTAAAAGTATATATTTATGGTACTTAAGACCCCAAAATATATTATATACTCTGTGTAGTTGTCCATTTCGCTTTCATGTACAAATGACATAGAGGATCAGTCCCTCTCATCTTCTTAAATTCCCTCCACAAAGGAAGATAAATAATGAATGAGATACGAAAGACAAAGGCAGAAGCCTTTCCATAAAGACAAATATGATACAAGTCGACATGTTTTGCCTAAAGTCCAAATTCTATGAAATAGACAACTTTCATCATTTCCTCCTACAATTTAGGGTGTGTTTATCAAACGAATGTTAAGTTAAAACATACTCATTTTATACTAGATTTATTAGGATAGTACATAATTATGACATAAATATATTAATTTGTTGGGTTAAAAACTATATTAGATGCAAGAACCAAATCAATCATGTTTGGTGTTATGATTACATTGTTGGCCTTTTTCTAATTGATGAAGGGAATGCAAAGGAGGAGCTATGCCATGATGATCGATGTAGCATCCAAGAACAATGGAGTAGTAAGTGACTATTCATACGAGCAAGGGTGCACTCGTTCGAGTATCACAAGACAGATAGAGTCTCATTTACCTCTAATCTTAAGTAGAATATTTAGTGCAAGACATTAGAGTTAGTATATGTTACAAAAATCATGTTATGTGTCAATTGTTGTGCACTTATGAGCTGTTGAAGAAGAAAGAAAAGAGACTTTACTATTTAATAGGCTTGAGGAATAGCTCTTATTACTACCTCTTGATTTTAGTTGTAAATCTCCTTTGAATTTGTAAGTGAATTACATCTTTCTCTCTTTGTTTTGGCTGCCTAGGCCCATTTATAAAATTATAACATGGTATCAAAGCTAAATTTGGTTCTAGACCTTTAAAATTGGGTATTTGATCTAAAAACTAATCAACAGCTATAATTAGATATTCATTCTCAATCGGTTAGTAAGTTGCAGAACACCCTTCTCGAGCCGAAGGACTCTTTGACCGCACTCTGCTCTATGGGTATTAGTTGTCGTCTTTCTTCCCTCCCCAGACCCTAACCATAGCTTTCTATGAGCGGGATACACTGGGTATGAAGAAGATGATGATGATGATGATTCTCAATCGGTTAGTAACCTTTCTAGTGGGTTAAAATTTTAACAACACTGACATATTATAGAGAGCATTGAAGTGTCAATTATTGTCTATATATGACTGTCTCATATTGCAGAAAGAGAATAAAATATACCTCTTTTAAACTTGAGGAATAACTTTTATTATTACCAATTTATTTCAGTAGCAAATCTACGTTGAGCTTGTGATAATTGAATTACTTCTAATCCTACTTATTTGAATTGTCCACATTCATTTCTTAGACAAACTATATTAACTTTTTTTATATTCTTGATTTGTATATGATGAATCTCTTGTTATTACTTCTTCCGTTTCATTAAATTTGCTACATTTGATTTTTTTTACGCAATCTCATATGTCATTTTGATCATTTATAATATGGATTTGTATACATCTAAAACTTATAAAAACCTAACATTATAAAAGTATATAATTAGACGATTCTAATAAAATTTGACTAAATTTTTTCTTACACGTTAGCCAAAACATATAAAATAAACTTGAAAGATTAATAATGTCAATAACTATAATGTAACAAGTATTTCAGAACAGAGAAAGTATTTTAGTCATGGTCCTAATTATTAGAATCCCGATTCCGACCTACGATTCTACGATCTTACGATCCAAAATTAGGCGACCGATCTGGATCGTACGTAGGATCTTATTGTAATAGAATCATGCGATCCTACTTAGCTCAAGAATTCAGGTGGTGGATCATAACACGATTCTACGATCCCACGATCCAACAATCCGATTCTACATGGGTATTTGCAATCGTATAATTTTTTTATATAATACAAATTTCACTACATATAAATAAAAATTTCAAAAAATTATAGCAATAATTTTATAAAATTCAAGTTTTTCTTGATTTGCTATTTAAAAATGATTATCAAAAGTATTTGTTTAAAAAACTTAAGAGATAAAGTCAAATAAGGTTTTACTTACATCTTATAACTTAAAAAGATAACAAATATAATTGATCAATAATCCAAAGTCCAGTAATGCATATTTGTAAGATCACACGATCCTACGATTCGTTTCTACTAATTTCGATCATACCATCTCAACGATCCTAGGTAGAATCCCGATCCTAATAACCTTGAGTAAGAGATGAAAAATGTCCAAAAAACAAATGAGACATTAGTAGTAAATTGGAGGGTGTAAAAAATTAGCACTTGTTCCAATGAGACAATCATACCACCCCTTTGACATAAACCAAGAATCTTATAGTAGTAATTCAAACAATCACTCAATTGTCCACCATACATGAAAAAGACTAAAATTAACAAAGAATTAAAAAGACATAAGGTCTTAATCTACTTTCGCAAGTACCGAGTATGTCATTATAGAATTATATGTCGGCACTATAATTGATAGCATGACTCTTTACCAATCTTATAATTATTAATTTTTGCCTACATTTTGTCCAATTGAAAATAACTATTTACTGTACAAATATATATAGACGTATAAAATATAAATGTCAATATTTTAAAAAAAATATATATATTTATAAATGTCAATTTCTATGAAAATCTATGGAAGGGCCAGTAAGCTAGAGAAGAACAAATATGAACAATATTTCAAACATGGAACCACCGTTTGTGTACGAACTTAGAAAAAATAAAAGAATAAAAGAAATGATGAAGAGAGATAATTGATCAATTATTGGTTAGATAAGGTTTGGAAATAAATGTTGGATAACTTTACTGTGTATCTTTTGATGACTTGACTAGTGTGATGCTATCAATCGTAAGATAAGTTGTCTCATGAATTTATTTATTTATTTATTTATTTTTTATTTGAAAATTATGTTTTAAAATTTCTCCTATATATGTTTTAATTCTAGAATTTGTGACTTTAGATTAATAGTTAAAAATTTTAATTTTAGGAATAACTTAATTCTAATGCACTCGAATTGTTAGTAACTTGTATAAGAAGTTAGAAAAGACATAGGTCATCGTTCTAATAACCCACTTCATAATTATTAGTCACCTAGCCCAAACCCCAATTTTTGATCACCACCCCACCCCAACTACATTGTCAGTGACGGATCTAGGGTTTAGAGTTCCCTGGGACACTAACGAATGGATGAAATTAGTTAATGAGAGCGGCAAATAATATCTTTGTGAAACAATCTCTTAAACCAGGAAAAATGTTTAATAGCAAGCAATTCCCCAACAAAATTAATGAGAGGGTAGTCAATCAATCACTTGAGATTCATATTGATCAATTGACAAGGTCAACCATGGCGTTTTGTTATTCAGTCAACCTGAATCTTGACTTCACCTAAAACATAGCATTTATAAAATGAATTAACCAAGACTCGCGACTTTAGATTTGCATTCTAGCTTCACAGTAATTCACGTGAGATTCTAACCAAATACCAAAAAACATAATCTGCAACTCCCACTTCTAACTTCTAAAGAATCCATTCTCTTATGTGAATATGTGTACTTGGTGTGTTATCAGATATCAAAAAACATTTATATGAAATAAGAATTAAGACTAAGAATAAAGATTAAAACAACAAGATTAAGAATTTAAGATTATGAATAAAGATTTTAACACAAAAATTAAGAGTAAAAACACCTAAAAAAATTCAAATATTTAAACATAAAGGTTAAGATTAAGATTAGAACAAAAAAATGTCGAAAAATTTTCTCCCGAAGCACGTGCCCCGGGGCCCTGTACATAGATCCGCCCCTGCTAATAACACTCCCACCCAACACCCCATTCGACAATACTATTCGCTAGCCCCTCCCCCACCTAGTCAAACACCTCCCTAATCCCCTTCGCCACTTAAGTTGACCACCCTCCTCCCGAAATCCAAAACCATGATCACCTCGATCAACCAACAAAGGTCCTAAACACATCCCCAAACCACTAAAATCACAAATTACGGAAATACTACTAGCGGTTTGCCATTCAAAAATAAGGTGGCGGTTTTGCTTAGTTGGCGACGTTTAAGTATAAAGTATACAAGTTTAGAAAAGGGTGAAGAATCAAGAGGTAACAGTTAAGGTTTTTTTTCTTTTAGGTTTTTAAAATAAAATAGGATAACCACTCACAATGTGAATTATGTCATTTAAAAAAATACATGAAAATCATAAAAGACCTAACCTTGTGTACCAATAATAGGTCATGTAGTGCTTTAAAATTAATCAACTTCAAAGTTTGAATTTTTAAATATTAATCTAACGATCAGCAAAGTTGTTAAAATCGCGATTCTACTTAGAATTGTTTAGAGAGGTAGAATCGAATCGTGGAATCATAATAATTAGTTTAAATTTTCATATCGATTAAGAAATTTGTTTTTTAAAAGCTTTCATGATAGAAAATTTGAAATTTATGTATATATGTGAAAGAGATTAGTAAAAGTTGGCGCATAAGAAAAATTAAAAACAATTCATTCTAAATTAGTTGAATGGAATCGTTAAATCGTAGAATAATCGTGTTATGATTCTACCTCTAAAAATTGTATTCCAACTAAAATCGTAAGATTCTACAACTTTAAGATTCTACCTGCGATTTAAATCGCTTGCTTGTTTTCGAATCGTAAAATCGTAAAATCGTAGATTAGAATCGTGATTTTAACAACAATGACGCTCATGGACCAGAACTAGAAAGGAACCCCATACCAAAACTCATTAATGTTGTCATGCGGTATGTAGATCACCGTTTGGAAAATTGTAACTTTATTTTGGTTCGATACCACAACTCAACATGCATTTTTTATTAGGTTAATTGTTTTATCAATTAAAAAGTATATATGATACATTTATATTTTTATAATGATAATTATTATCTATAGAGATTTGTCTATGTTATTTTACCAAACACCTATTAAAAGCAAAAGATAATCCTCTATAAAAAGGGCTCATTTTGTTCATTTTGTTTAGGGCTCATACAATACTAGGAACGATACTAGCTCCATTCTATTAATTTTGTAATATTTTTTATTTTAATCAGTTATTTCAAGTTTGTTACATTTTTATATTATTAATTATAATTCACACTTTTTAAAATTCTTATCCACATAACTTTGATTCTTGTGTGCATGTAAATATCTAGATTATATCGAGTCGAATCAAGCAATACTCAGTTTCGGTTAATCGAGTCAGATGATAATTTTGTAGTTTTGAGAAAGATTATACTCTCTCCGTCCTATTTAATTTGCAGTATTTTTCATTTTGGTCTGTCTCATTTAATTTGCATTATTTCTATTTTTATGGTCCACTCCATTTTAATATCATCTATACATTTTAATCATTTTTTAGTTTCAACCATATATTCCATTCTATCTTTTAATTTATTTTTATTATTTATCTTTTTTTATAAAAAAAACTTTCTCTTTGCTTTAAATTATATGAGACGTAGTATTCTTTATTTACTCATGCAACTTCTTAAATCCTCCAACCTATTAGGAGTACAAAAAATGTTTTTGCATCTCAATAAATAGCATATGTCAGGTATAGGTTATAGACTTATAGCCTAGCTTATAGAGTTATAGGTTAGATTGAATCAGCTGAAGCTGTTTTTTGTTGCCTCCCAAAAGCTATTTTTATCACCCAAAAACATTGTTGAAATTGTGATGGTGAATTTTGTCATTGGTAAAACTGTTTGATGGATATATTTGTGGTCAGCAAAAATATAATGGTGCATTACCAAAAACAAAAAAAAAACCGATTCACCTTCTAGTGACTATGATCGTATCGTAATTCGTGTTGAATCGTTCACACGTTGTATTCATTGTGTTTTCTGTGAAATTGTACCGTATCAATTTATGCTATGAACAATGTCGTGTTGTGTCGTGCTATGCTTGACCATTCAAAATGAGGTGTAACCATGGATATTATGTCGTGTTAGGCCAACAACCATAGTGGCGTGTTGTGTCTTGCTATGCCTCAGTTGGGTCGTGTCTGGATAGCACTGTTGGATAAATGGTCATTTAAAGTTTTCTCCAACAACTACATTTTCATTCATGGAGTGTTTTGATTCTATATTAAAATACATTTATATTCTTTGACCATGTTTTATGAAAGTTGAAAAAGAGTTGTTAGAAAATCCCTATAAATAGATGATGTTTCATTCATTTGAACATACACAATTCTCAATATCTCATCTCTTTTTCTTTTTCACTTGTGCAAGAGTGGTATTTGCTCCACACCTTTAGTAGTGAGTGTAGATTGCTATTGGTGGGTGTGTTAACCTTGGGAAAGTCCCGTCTATTTACACTTGGGATAGTCGGGAAATAACTTTCTTAATGCAACGACAAGTTCGTGTCACACCATACTTTTCCATATCAAATACATGTTAAACACAACTCTAAACACATTTCTTATATACAAATGTTATACATATTATTATCAGTAATATGTGTCGATGATTGTAGCTATAAGAAGATTTTGAGAAGACCTTGAATAGGCTATATTTCCAACAATTTAAGAAAGTTATTTTATTCTTCTTTGACTACTTTAATTATTTGGATGATATGTAATATGTTACATTGGAGATTGGTTCTTAATTTTATTCATATAATTATAAGTGTTGGCAAAAGAGGTAAGTCCTAAACTTATATATTTTTTATAAGTTAGTTTATTGTGGGTGTTGAAATTGGTGAATGTCATGTGACTTTTATTCTTGATGAGTATAACTCTACCTGATATTGAGTGGACATGTTTTATTTTGCAATTTAAATTATGGATAATTGTTATTGATTCATGTTCATGTGTACCACTAAGTAATTTGTGTTTCTATATATGTACATGATGATCATGTGTGTCACCAAACAAATAGTTTGGATATTATGATCATATTAGATAGTCATGTTAAAAAAGTACATGTTAAAAAGTTGATTATTTCATGCCTAATTTTTGGTAGTATATATAATTATGTTATTTTAACATAATGTTAGTATATGACTATTTGTTATAACTCTTTGTTAATTAAGTTTATATGAGGCTTATGTGTCATGGAGTTATGTGAGTTTAAATATAGTCATTATTTTGAGTTTAAAGTCCTTTACTAGTAAGATGAACTAGTCAAATTGTGCTATCATGCATATTATTATTCCTCTTAATTTTGTAATTAATATGCATACATTTGATGTCATTTAAAATTAGTCAAAAGATGAACATGGTGGTATAATTTTGAGTTCAATGTGATTTACAACTTGATCAATATGGATTTGGAAAGAGTAATGGCATTTTATTATATGATCGTTATTATGACTAATTTTATGATGGGTGTTAAAATTACTTTTAAGAAAGTAGATTTGGTCATCTATTATAACGGTTATGAGAGTTTTATTACATGGACCGCTTTAATGATTAATTAAATGTTAGATAATTATGAGTGTTAATTAGCTCATAACGGCTAGTTTATAACGGCTATATTATAACGGCTAGTTTTTTATGGCTAATTAAAATTGAGTTCCAATCATGCTTTTATGGTGTAAGAGTTAAATGTTGTTTTCAATTCATAATGAGGAGGATTATTTCATGGCCAAATAAAGTTGCTAATTTTTAAGTCATCTTGTTATCTAAAGGAGTAGTAAGTATATTATTGTAAGTTGCAAGCCTTAATGTGGTGGTTTGTTAATTCTTAATTTGCTCCTTTAACTTATGATGATATATATGATCATGAATATGAGTAGTAGAGTCTCATTAATATTGCATCATTTTTTGAGACATAAATGTTGATTTATTTCTCCTAACAACAAGTGTTAAAATTTCATATTTTTAGTGGATTGTTAAGAAAATTGTTGTTATTGGAAGATAGTTATAAATTGACTAAGTGGTATGATTTTTATGATTTATGAGTGAACTTTGACTTATGAGATGTCTTATATGTTGTGTATGTGGGGGTTGTAATTTGTATTATTTACTAATTGGGTAAATTTACAATGTTTTTTGAAAATATGTTCACATACTAATTATATAGATCAAAGTACCATTTTCATGAGTTGATAAATTTTTGTGCATGAGGTACAATATTTATGACTAAATGTCTAGAAAGTGGTTTGACTTGTGAAAATTAAATTCTACTTAATATGGTGTTTAAGTGGAAAGTGTGGATATTTATTAAATTGTCTCTTTCATGAATTAATTTATTGAGTAAAAATTTATCATTTAATATGTTTGGAGTTTACTCATTGTTAATGATAAGGAGTTTCTTTTGAAAGAGAGTTTTATTCAAAATAATTTATTTTTTGATGTATAAAGACTTGATAGTAGAAGTTTATAAATATTATCTTGTCATGTGGATTGAAAGCATCAAGTTTCGTAAGGTTTTGAATATGTGGTTTAAAACTTTTATAACTTGCTTGCGTATGAATCTTGATTAGTTAAAAATATTGTAATTATTTAACTTTTAAAGTGATTCATAAAATTTGGAGTTGTAAACATTGTGACTTGTAAACGATGTAAAAACTTTTTGAAGATAAGAACAGTAAAACTAGGGACTAAAATTGTGGAATTTATCCCTTAGTGAGCATTATGTGATCTTCTTAAAGTATGGTTGAACTCCTTGCAATGTGGGGGTATTATAAATATACTCTTGTCAAAATAATATTTATTTGAGTTTTTTTGATGAAATTCTTTAAAAAATATTTACTAAAGGTTATTAATTGTTGTTGTGTTCTTAAGCCTTTTTAAGTATGTGATGTTCCTTGTATTTCCCTAAAATATTATTAATAAAAGTATTTTTAATAATAGGGAAGAAGTTTTAGGAACTACTTTGGCTTTGAAGAACATGTAAAACCTTTAGTAATTGATGTGCCCCTTTGTGATTTTGTTCATGATTTTGATTGAGTCACTTGTTTGTTATATGAATATTTGTTACTACATTTGAAAAGTTGCAAGGTATTCATAATAGGTTGTGTGACTTATGTTGTTGCTTGAACAAATATGGAAAGGGATAAATATGGTTATTTAAATTATGCATATGACTTAAAGGTGGTGCCTAATTTAAGTTTAGGCTTTAAGTGTTCAAGTTGTTTTGTAGATGCATGAGTTGTTCTTTTATAACCATGATGAGTTTGGATTACTTATGTATTTCTTATTGTTTTGAATATCATACTTATGTTGTAAGCATCAAACTATATGTTACTTAAGGTAATAGTATGAATTTGTTTAATGATGTTTATTTTGAAATAAGTATGATACTGTGATATAAATTCCCGAATGGGGGAAAGTTCCTCTAGAAGGAAGTAAGAATACCATTCATTATCTTATTAAAAGTATATCAAGATAAGTGGTTCTTGATACGATTCTCTTCATGGGGGAAAAGAATACCAAGATTCCCGTATGGGGGAAAAGTCCTTAAATAGGAAATGTGAATACCATACATACCTTTTTTCAAAAGGATTATCAAGATAAGTGGTTCTTGATGTGTCGAGGGGGATAGTGCTAAAGCCCAAATGTGGAAGAGCATGCATTTCACCTATCCCTATGGCATTTGTTGGCATTGCTCTATTTTGAGGGATGAGTCATTAGGCTCTTAATGGATCTTGTAGTTCTTTGTGGTGTGCTACTTGAGATGATCCACCTATGTCAGTGTGGGGGTTGGCCACCTCCTATGTGGAATTTCGGGCTAATAACAAGAGACGGGATAAAAGTCAGCAATAATTTTTGATACTTTGTTCATTTTTAATCGGTATATATATAAGTAATTAAACTAATTAGTTAAGAAAAATCAATGTAAATTAATATTTAAAGAGTGTTACTTTTATCTAATATATGTATAATAATCAGCCATTTAAATATCTAATGTAACTAGTCATTCCTCTAACCAAATAATCATAAGAGAAACCCACAGAAATTTACTCTCAACAATATATATATATAATACTATAAGTAAATCATAAAAACAACAGATTGCATCTTTATTTGAGTTATCGGGTTAATTTTAGATTATATATTTTGAGTAGATTAAAATCGGGTTTTGTATCTACATTGATTTTATATAAGTTTAAATGGAATATTCATTTTGAAGTAGAATAAAATCAAATACAATTAAAAAATTAAGCAATACTACCTCTGTTCTGTTTTGCTTACTACAAATGCATGGGCACATATATTAAGGAAGTACTCTGCATGGGGGGTTTCTTTTTTGGATTTTTTTAATATTATTTGATGAAAAAGGAAAATAGGTTTTTTTAGATGATTGAGAATATTATAAAAATTAAATAATGGTAGATATAAAAGTTAATAAGGTATAGAGTAGGATAAAAATAGAGATAGGTGAAACTTTAAATGATTGGTTTTACTAAAAATAGAAATGTAGCAAGTAATATGAAACTCTCCAAAATAGAAAATATAACGAGTATTATGAAACAGAGGAAGTATATCCGATCATCGAATCTGTTTGTAACACCCTCCTTAATAAAGTGTAACTCCAATTAATTATCCCTAGTCTCTGGCTATGATTATGATTGTAAGAAAAACAATTAGGTCAATTGACAAAGACTAGTTGTCCATCTATTGTCCAGGCTTTGAATTTAGCGTATGCCTGTGAATGTCTAGTCAATCGATCAAATATCTTTGATGGGAAACTTGTTTTTTAGATTATTCATCAACAAATGACAAAATAATTAAAAGAAATAAATTACACTTGCGAAGTCATATACTTCCTCTGTTTCATTTTAATTGCACCATTGGGTTTAACACATTTTTAAGGGTCGTCAAATCAGTATGGTAAAAGTAGGGAAGATTGATGATTGATGGTGATATGTGGGGTAAAAATAAAAATAAATTATTATAAATAGATAGTGGTTGTGACTTGTGGGTATATTAAATAATTAATGAGATGAAGTATGATTGATGGTGATAGTGGGGTAGGAATAAAGTGAGGATAAAATAAGTGGATTATTTTTGCCAAAAATAATAATGTTGCAAGTAATATGAAACTTTTAAAAACGATAAGTGTTGCAAGTAAAATGGAACGGAGGAAGTATAAAAATAGTAAAATGGGATAAACTATAATACTCCCTCCTATGCAGCTCAAATGTCCCATTTGACTTTTCACGGTTTTTAAGGTGAGTCAAATGGGACCCTTTGAGTAGGAGAGAGAGTGATATAATGGGTTTTTAATCAAAAGATTAGGGATTTAATGATTCCCTCCAAATTTGAATATTTTGGGTGGAATAATGAAATGTTGAATATTTTTGTCCTTCGAAAGTCGATAAATATTTTTATAATAGCCGAAAATTACATAGTTCGAGATAATTAATTAAATTACAGTACATTACATAAGCCGAATAATAAAATTACATAGACAAAACTACTTAATCTCGTTAAGCCTCCTCAAATCTTCAACGGCCTCGGTGTAGTTCAAATCTTTCTTGATCATGAGGGTGCGGATTTTTTTTCGATCCTCGACTTCAGATTGTCCAAGTTATCAAAAAAATCGATGCGTTAAATTTCTCAAAAATTGCCACCGTATGTTAAACAACCAAATTTTCAGTATTTAAAAAAAATCCATCATCATTGTACAATCCCATTTTAAAACAAAACCAATTTTTTTGTCCAAAAAACAGAAACTACTGGCGCCATAAACAAAAATCAGAAACCCCCAAAAAATGAAAGCTGAACCGCCAAAATGAAATTCTAGAAACACAAAAATGAGCCAAAATTATTGGCGCCATATTTTGAGCAAATACACCAAAAACAGAAATCAGTAGCAATAAATACAGCAGCACAACAATCAATAGCATTAACTACAATCAACATTAAACAAACACTTAAAATGGCTGGAACAAAAAACTTATCCAGTCAACAAAAGACACAAATCATGCAAAGGTTGTTGAGCAAATTAAACAAAAAAGGAAAACCGATGCTAGGTACAATGTATGAGCTTGCAGCTGAGTTCGAAGTAAGCAGAAAAACAATCACAAGACTTTGGCAGGAGGTACAAAAACAAATGGACAACAACAGTACAGCAATCAACTTGAACAACAAAAGGGTCGGAAGACAAGCACCAAACAAGATTCAATTTGATGAGGAGAAATTCAAGTCCATCAAATTTGAGCTCAAGGGAACTCAGCATTCAGTGGCAAAGCAAATGGAGGTATCTCAGTCCACTGTGTGTAGGTGGAAGAAGGATAGGATTATAAGAAAGCACACAAACGCGATAAAACCCACACTTAATGACAACAACAAATTACACAGGTTAAGCTTTGCATTATCTAAGTTGCAATATGATGAACATAATGACTCATTTCAATTTAAACCACATACAAACATTGTGCACATAGATGAGAAGCACTTTTATTTAACACGAGAGTCGCAGACATACTACTTAGCTCCCGGTGAGGTTGAACCACATCGGGAATGTCAATCAAAAAGATTCATTCCAAAGATTATGTTCATGTGTGCAGTAGCAAACCCAATTTATTTGACTAATGGTGATGTGTTTTTTGATGGTAAGATAGGAATATGGCCTTTTATTACTCAAGAGCCTGCGAAAAGAAGTTCAAAGAACAGAAAGAGGGGGGAATTGGAGACCAAACCAGTCCAGTCAATCACTAAGGAACACATGAGACAAATGCTTATCACGAATGTCTTACCCACAATAAGAGCCAAGTGGCCACATGGCATGTCCAAGCACATATTCATTCAACAAGATAATGCAAAGCCACACATTGCACACAATGATAGAGAATTCATGGAGGAAGCTATGAAAGATGACTTTTTTATTGAACTAGTACAACAACCACCTAATTCACCCGACATGAATGTACTCGACTTAGGATTTTTTAGATCAATTCAGGCATTGCAATATCAAAAAGCAGCCTACAATGTACCTCAATTACTTAATGCTGTGAACAATGCATTTGATAATTTAAGCCACAAGTGTTTAAGATTTGTCTTTATTACACTACAAGCTTGTATGATTGAGACAATGAAAAGGCAAGGGGGGATTGATTATCATATCCCACACATGAACAAAACAAAGGCTGCAAGGGAGGGTACATTGCCAGACTACTTAAGTGTAGAGAAACAACTAGTTTTGGATTCTCTACAACATTTGTTCACAAGAATTAGTGCACAAACAATGAATCAATTGGTGGAAATGATAGGGTATGAAGGAGGTCTTGATGCAACACAACAAGAACAACACAGCAATGAACCAGAGACAACAACACAGCCAACAACAACAATTACTATCCAACACAGCAGTGAACAAGAACCAACAAGCCATCAACAACAACAAACTGAATCAACAAGCCAACAACAACAAGTGCAGCAGTGAACCAGAACCAGAACCAACAAGCCAACAACAACAACAATTATTTTTGGGAAACTTCAAGAACATAACAACACAGCAGTGAACCACTTACCAGTTCAAAAACAGAAATCATGCATTTTTTGGACATTTTTTGGGAATCTTAAAAATGGGATGTTTCACAAGTAAACAACAAATGTAAAAATGTTATTGTTGTTTAAATTGAAACGTTGTACTCATGGTTAATGTAATGAAAAAGTGGTTGTTTATTTTGCAAACTCTCAGAGTATTAAACGCATGCAAATCATTGAGGAAAAAACGAACATCTTTTGCGCTTTGGTTTTGGGAAAAAAATCCAAACCTTAATTTAAGTTCGTTTTATTTTCAGTGGCAATTTAAATTGCTCTCAAAAAAAAAATCATTGAGCAAAAGAGAAAAAAAAGCATCGAAAAAACCCTAAATCACAGAAACATCATCATCAGCCATAACACACCCACAAGAACAGAAACATACTCGAAAATGGGCCAAGCTTATCAAGCCAATCTTCTTCCTCACAATCACTGTTAGAGAACACAGCATCAACAGAAGTATACTCTCGATCTGGGTTCAGATCAGGCTCTGGAGTGTAGATGGGCTCTCCTTCAGAGTCTAGTTCTCTACCCCACTTAGGATCCGTCTCAACTGAAGAGTAATCTTCTTCATATGAGTCATAAAAATCATCATCATAGTACTTAGGGTTTGAGAGAGGAGATTTGGGGATTTTGAGAGGGGAAACATCAGGCGAGGAGATGTTACGTTCAGGTGAAGGAATGGTGGGTTTAGGGTTCTTCAGGGGTGAGACAATGGAAGGTTTAGGGTTGTCATCCATGGTGAAGAAGGAAGGTCGAACCCAGAAAGATTGAAGGAGGTTGAAGACGAAAGGAAGAAGACGAAGAGAAGAAGACGAAGAGAAGGAAACTCAGATATAGGGTTTCAAGAACAAGCAGTAGGTTCTAGAATGGGGAAGGGAAAGGGGTTTTTAATCTGGGATGGGTAGTGAGATGGAGTGTAAATTGGAGGGAATCATTAAAATGGGTTTAGATTAGGTAAGTTAATTTGATTGTTTATTGAGATAATAGGAAAAATTAGATGTGTTTATTAAGGTTAAAAAAGTAAATAGGTAAGATAAATAAGGGTATAAGGGTAAAAAAACCATGCCAAAAATGGAAATGGGACATTTAGTGTGACTTGACCCAAAATGGAAATGGGACATTTAGGCTGAATAGGAGGGAGTAGTAAATAGAGCAAAATCAAAAGAACAAAGTAATGTATTTCGACATTCTTGTTTGTGTTCTTTGTTGGTGCAAAGATGACGATAAGTAGCATTTGTTTAGTTAGTGTCCTAAAACTCCTAATATCCAGGAGATTCAATCCGATGTTCATTGCGCTTTTCAGTTCGATTGGCCTTGCTTTTTTGATAGTGTTGTGCACTTTATGCGAAAGAAGTGCAAGAGAAAGCAAAAATAGAGCCTCAGTCGTTGATATGCTTTGAACTGAAATCAAATATTAAACTTGGGTTAAAAGGAACTTGTGGGTGTGTGGAGAAAAGGTTCCCCTGCTGGTCATGTTACTTCTAGAGTAATTCTTCATCTAGCTTCTAGACTTGATAATAAGCGTAAAAATTGGATCATTGTGTAGGTAGGGGTTATAGTTTGGTTGTGTTTTTGTTTGTTTGTTTTTTTTGCTTAATATTGCTTCCCTTCGTGTTTTGGCAAACGTTCTTTGGTTATAATCTAGATTGTGAAGATTTCTTTGGAGTTAATATATTCCTCTTTTAGTTGAAAAAAAACATTTCAGCATTCCATTTTGCATAATGTCCCTAATGTTGTTGATCTCTGCCCTTAAAACAAAAAACGGACAAAGACAAAAAAGAGTGGATTAATTTTTTTTTTTTGTCTTAAGGATCTTTGTGTTTCGCTTATGAATTCTCAAAATCATATATAATTTTTCATCCAAACTTAAAAGATTTCTTCTACTCAATACAACAATATATAATTCTACTTGATAGCTCTTTTGTTCTAAATTTTACTTATAATACAATAATATTAGTCCACTTAATCCTTCAAAAAAAAAAAAAAAACAAAATTAGTCCCTTAATCTTAAAATGTTAGAGTTGACCATATGAATCAATATATCAATTTTTTATAAAAATTAATATATCAGTTTCAATGGTCGTCTACATGTATTTCTTTTTCATTCATTTCTATTTTTTTAACATACTTGTAAGTCCAACTTATTCATATCATTTTCACCGTTGCCTTCCAAGTCATCTTCAATCTTCCTCCCTCCTTTTAATATTTATAATAACTATTAGTTAAGCAAAAAAATACGCTAACATCATTACTATTTAATATTGTTTACGTGTCACAATTTAAATAAAAACTTTTCATCCAAAACTTTATGATGATGTCATTGTTTTTATGACTAATATTTATATCTTTAACTTTATTACTTTTCAACTATGAGTCTATGACTATAATATTGTCTACTATATTGATTAATTTTATACTTTATTTTAGATCATATTATTTAATGTATTAGAAAATAATATATTTTATTTTATTTTTTTCAATTATTTATAAAATCTTATCAATTTTTTATTAAATGAGTATTATTTAAGTTGGTTAAAAATAATATACTTTTATAAGGATTTTTTATATTTACACTATTGAAATTGGTTACTTAAATACAATGCATAAGTTTAATATGATTTAGGTTCTGACTACATTTATTCAAGTCAATTATATTTTTTATAACAAATAATTTTTTCATTTTTCTATAAAATAATTTTACATAAATATTTATGTTAAATCTGTACCTAAATTTTCACAATCAATCAATCATCTACACGAACAATGCAAAGTATGAAACAAATCAAACTATGTATGTAATGTATACAACTATTCAGAGTGAAATCAGATATAACTATAATGTAAAATTTATTTCTTAAAAATTTAATTTCTTAAATGATACAAATATGTCAGTAAATTTAATAAATTCGTACATCGCACGAGCACTATCTAGTAGTTTCCAATAAAACAACTTTTGAAATCAATAAAGTCAAATTTAACTTAGCTGAAATTTAAATCTTTTAGGAAAAAAAATACAAAAGTGTTAAGTTTCTCCTGGGTTGAGATAAAGAAAACTTGAGAAAAGAGAGGATAGAACTGAATAAAAAAGAAATGACAAGTTGATAAAGAAAGATTATATACTCACTAATATGTCATGAATGGGGTTTTGAGGGTTAAGTAATTAATTAAGGGTATTATAATAATTACTAGTTAGTTGTTAGCTTGAAGAGCAAACTACTTGAGGGAGGGATTTTTAGTATAAATAGAGATGGAGGGAATGGGGAAAAGGATCCAGAAATTAGTATACATTTTGTATTGAGTTTTACACTCATTTGGAGATGGCAAGCGTTTCGAATTGCTTGTAACCATCGTTTACGTTCGTAATTCTTCTTTGTTTTACACTTACATTTTACATACAAATCGATACATTCATATACATTTTCTGTTCAATCTTAGTAATATCATCTTATGGCCAAGTCAATCCATGACATAATCACTTTGCGAAAAAGAGAACAGAGCGAGTTCGATTTCTTGGACGACGAACCAAGAACGAATAAGAACGACGTACATGATATACATTCCAGAAAGACGAACATCATGCTACGGAAAGGATTACCGTAACTCTTTATAAAACATGATATACATTCCAGAAAGACGAAGTTTTGGGATGCCAATGCAGGGAACTTACAATGGGGACGGCGTGAAAGTTATCACGTATAAGAATCGACTACATACATAGATACATGCATACAACCAGGGCCGTTCCTGATGGTAGTTTTGAGGTGTAATCGCCTAGGGCCTAGCTCATGAAGGGGCCCAAATTGAGTTATTCCTTATAATTAAAAATTAGTATTTGCATAAGTAGCTTCTAGCATGTATCGAACTTATAACATTAGGTTTCTTTAAGTGCATGACCACTGAACTACATAGTTGGAGAAAAAATGACCGAAATTATATTTTATTTATATAACGACCCTTTTTTTATTTTTCGCCAAGGGCCCAAAAATTATCAGGAACGACACTGCATACAACAATATATACACCGGTCTATGAAGGGGAGCTTACAGTGGGGACGGCCTCAAAGTTATTACTTATAAGAATCGAATCGACTAGTCGATAGATTCAAGTAGCAGCAGCACAATGCGCTAAAAACGGGAAGAAATCAAAGAGCAAGCATTACCATAAGTTTACAGGCTTAAAACTTTGTTTGATGTCCAAAATTGATGCCTTATGATTTGTGTTTTATACAGATATATCTTTACCAAAAAGATCAGCAATACCCTTGGAAGGATCGGGTTGTTTTACTAGTGATTCGCCAACCAAGACCTGCATATCGATAATTTGCGTCAATTTGTGCAACATAATTCATAATAGGACGACACCTTAGACTTAATAAGCACCCCTTATAGTTGAGATTATTCATGGTTAATCAAAACTTGGGATTATTGTATGGAAATCAGTAAAATATTGAATTATTCTGCGCAATTTTTCCTAATTAATATCCTTTACGAGCAATGATGAGCTACAAGTGATTCACATAGAAGGTGAAATTAGTTGCTTTAATTTATTTCTTTTTGAACTTTCTAAGGTGATTTACCATAGATTTGCCCAAAGAAAAAACAATAATCATGCAAAAAAGTTACAGAGTATACCATTTACATCAGCTAACGTTTAAGGAAAAGTTTAAATATGTGAGAATTTCGTGCGACTCACCGCATTGACACCAGCTTCTTGTACGAAAGCAATATCAGACGGCGTGAAAAGCCCGGACTCACCAACCACCTAGAAATCAAGGAATGTCAAGTATGGTGGAAATAAGAGTTTTTACATTTAGAACGGATGCAATATAAACAGTATTCAAGTCCAGAGGAAAGTTGGAAGAGAAACTCACTATGATTTCCTTTTCACGAATAATTTCTGCGCGTCTTGCATCGAGAAGTTTCTTTGTATTACTAATGTCAACGGTGAATGTCTCTGTAGAGAAACGTAATGATTTATAAGCAAAGTGAAGTTTCTTCGTAATACTAATGCATCGAATGATCGATTAATTAACAAGAAAACTCAGTAGCCAGCATTATATCATGCCAAACGATAAATTTGACAAGGTAGAAAGTTTTATAGTCAAGTCTTCTGTGAGATATAAGGTAAACTTACCCAGATCACGATTATTGATTCCCACCAATTCAATACCGTCTATTCCAAGCACACGATCCATTTCCCTTTCATTATGCACCTGATACGAGAAAAAAAGATATAAAGGTACGTATTGTTGACCCAATACTCCAAATATAGTCGACTAATTTACCACAAGCTCAAACTCAAAAAGAGCAGAAATCAACTGGAACAAGAGCCGCTTGCAACTGATTTGATGATGGTTCAATTATAGCTCAATAATGATAAGAAGAATTATTTTGAGTTACGTAAATACTCAGGATAAAAGATTGATGATCTAAGTCTCTTGGCCTCTAAGAAAGTAATCAAATAGTAATTGACTAATTGTTTTCATATTTAAACACTAAGCTTGGGTTATAATGGACCTACGTTACTTATACTCGGGAATTGATGTTGGATACTGGTACGTGTCCAAGTATCGGATACGTCTAAATATTCAATTTTACGCCCAAAATAAAGTGTCTAAGTGTCATATCAATGTCCGAGCATCAAGGATCACGTGAAGCAAAATGAAGAGTCCGAATAACATGGATGGATATAATAAAAGGACTCATTTGATCATGTGCAATTCTTATTTATGTGAAGTTGCAGATGATATTACCAAGAGTTGATCGGAAACAACCACTTTATAATACTAACAAGTGTATAACAAGGGTAAGTTTGCGTACACCCGACCCCTCTAAATCCCACCCTAGGTGAGAGCCACTGAATGACTGAATGGCATAGGGGCAATGAAATGTTGTTGTTGTTAGACATTTTTTCACAGCTATCAGCTACGTATCCAAAAGGAGGCACAAAACAAGTACCATAAAACACGATGCTTAAATGACTAGGATCACTCTTCAACTATACGATTTTTGAAAAATATCGTTTACAGCTCAACAACATTACCACATCCAATTCTTTCAGCTGAAAGAGTTCAAAAAAGTTCTATAACTCACCTCGACTAGTGCGGCTAGTCCGAGCATTTTGCATATCTTGATCATGTATTTAATATCTAGATCAGGCAGAACGCCAGCAATCAAGAGAACTGCATCCGCCCCCTTAACCCTAGCGTAGAACAATTGCCAAGCATCCACTATAAATTCTTTGCATAAAAGAGGACACTGCACAAAAGATTTTACATTGAAGCAACTTATTTTCAACTACGTACATAAAAGATAACAATGAACCCAGGAAAATTAGGCAATCCCAGAGCTCATACCTGAATTCCAGCATTACGTATAGCTTCCAGATTCTCGAAACTTCCCTGTATCCATTACACAATGAAGAAAGTAGAGCCACTATAGAAATGCAAAATAAGCAGTAGAAAACCCGAGAATGAAATGAAAAATGGTGTCATTACTTGAAAAAATTTCTCATCGGTCAGAACACTAAGACAAGCAGCGCCACCTTTTTCGTAAGCTTTGGCTATTTCAACCTGTAGAAGAAGATTACATTCAACTCAACAACATTTAAATTCATCGAACTTGATCTTTCCCATCACAACTAGGTAGAATGTAGATTAGATTTGTCACTACCATTATGCGCCTACAGATACTGCCCTTAAAGAACCCATTCACCGATAATATATATTTTAGCATTGATTAACCAAGGATAAGCCTAAACCATGTAAAGAAGTTAGACCAAAACAAGTCAATGAAGAAATATGAATCCTTAAGAATATTAGACTAATGCATATCAATAGTTAGAAATCTCGTTCAGTTGGAGATACTCTGATATAAATTATTATAACAAGTGTCAAATCATTCACTAATCTCCTTGCGAATCACGGAATCGAAAAAAGCGAATTATGGTCAGTTTTGGGCTATTCTTGGGAAAAATGTGTGCGAATCGCGAATTCAAAAAGTAAATTAGCTAGCGAATCATGTAACACTGATTATAACAACACCAAATTAAAAAAAGTCGATGACTAAACCAAGTCTAAGTTTGAATCCTATGTTAGGAGTACTTGTGGCAACGAGAAAAAAAAATACCGGATTAAAATCCTCTCTTAGAACTCCTCTACTTGGTGACGCCTTTTTGACCTCCGCAATCAAACCAGGCAATCCAGTTCTTTGTTCAGCAGCTTTTAAAGCACTGATAAAATCCCTCGTTGGAAGAGCGTTGACAAGGGCTTTTTTCAATGCAAGAAGAGGCTTTTTTCCTTTCAACTGATGATTTTTGGGAAAAGCTTTGTATAAAATGAGTATCCAAATTGAGTGATAAAGGCAAGATAAGAGGAGAGATCAAACCTGTGCGACTTCTAAGTCCTTGTACCAAACTATTTCCTCCAAAATATTTCGCGGAGTATTCCCTTCGTTTTGTATCCGGAACTCAAAAGGTCCCACATAGTGCAAAGGAGGTCCAGTTGGCGGTCGTCTTCTTATCGTTATTCCTTGGCTAGACAGGACTTCCTCTTGTAACCGTACACCCTCGGATTCTTGTAGTTTAAGAGCATTCTCTTGGGAATCAGTAACAGGTGGCAGAACTGTCGCAGATATTTCCTTAGAGTCTAGCTACAATAAGAAAAGCATTCCAGCTTTTGTGGTCTGTTAACATAGAAATATAAGACTACACAAAGCCAATCAAGAAAATTAAGCCTTGCACGAGACCGTAAGCGGATAATAACTTGCCTATCAGACAAATTGGAACAAACTAACAAAAAGCGGATCATAACATTCCAGCTTTTGTGGTCTGTTAACATAGAAATACAGGACTATACAAAGCCAATCAAAAAAATTAAGCCTTGCGCAAAACCGTAAGCGAATAATAATTTACCGATCAAACAAATTGAAACAAACTAACAAACATTGCTAAAATTGGCATACATACGTTGACCCTATTGATGATCTTAAAGAAACAAAGATGACACTAGAAAACAAAAACGACAACTCTAAAAGTAACGATCCTCCTAATTGATTAATTTGGGCTTGTACACAACACCCACACTAGAGGAGAATGACTGAACAAAAACCCGTTGAGTTTCATCCTAAAACCAAGTGGTATTTGGAGGAGTAGCTCATCAAATACAGAAGTATATGTTAGTCAACCTCTCTCAATTCTTCGATGTGGGATCACATGTTGGATATTTTCCAACATTGATGAACTTCTATCAAATTTCCACTAGCTATCATACATTGTTAACAATAAACCAAAAACCCCAAAATAATACACATAGAAATATATCATAGAAATTCTAACACAACTTGTATTTTATATGGTTTAAGCTCCAACAAATGCAAGGAATACTAAAACTAGCATTATCATTGCAATGAAATTAGTTACAAATTATAAGAGAGTACCTGTTGAGCATGAATCAAACAAGCTTTACGTTTACCGAAATCCTTTGAAAAACATGGAGTTAATATTTTGAGATGGATTCTAGGTAATATAACTCCAAACTTTGTGGATACAGGCATCGGCCGCATCAATGCTGTAACACCCTCCATTTGTTGATGCTACAATACTCTCCTAGTCAATTGATTTTCATGATAAAGAACAGACAAATGAAGATACTAAATTACAGCCTGAATATAAGCTAATAATTCTGGAGGACTCTAATTTACACTTTGGGGGGCATAATGAAGTATATAAAACATCTGATCACAATTACTTTTTAATGTTCTATATCTATTCATAAGAACATTATACTCACATAAATTGGTTTTCAGCTCATTACCACGAACTAAATAGATACGTTAAACAACCTGTAAGAGTATATAACATATCATGGGGCTTCATCCATGGCCTTAAGTTTTTGGTTGAGGTCCCATGAAATGTTATATACTCTAACAGAGGGCCTAAACACAACCAACTCAACCAAAAGCTTTAAAAGAATGGTTGAACCCCGAGATATGTTATATACTCTAACATGCTCCCTAACACGAGAATTTTTAGTCTGAAGTATAGATGCAGTACATGCTCTCTTCAAACTTTGCGATAAATATTCACTTTCAATGAGGGGTATTTGATACTCGACCCAGTGAACTCTCATCGCACCGGCTTCAAACACCATGTCAAAGAAACCAAATCAATCAAAAGCAGCTGATAGTTAAAGTTTGGGGATATGTTATATACTCTAACAAAATAATAAAAATCAAATTTCACTAAAATTCACCCAACAAAAATGAAATTGGGGAAAATAAGAAACTTAATCCATGTTCTTAAATTGTCAATGATCATCCAGTTCTCTCCTACCCAGAACCTAAATCGAACCCAAGACCATAAACTTCATTTGAAAACAAAAACAATGCTGAGTTGCTAACAATTATTCAAATATTTAATTGCCCAAAATAGATTTTTTATTGAAGTAAGAAGGAAAATTATACTCTATGTATAGGTAATAGAAGCAATTGATTATCAAAGCTCAAGAATTGAAGATTAAAGATGATGAACCTGATTGGTAGTAGCCATTACTGCAAGGTTGAGGTTCATAATGAAGAATAGAAGTGCTGATAACTTATAATTTTGGCACGGAAGGCTGGTGTTCCAACAAGACAAATCTTTTGAGTTTGGCGAGTGAATATGGTAAATTGAGATAATCATGAAAAATTGAATAAAATAACTTTTTATTAAAAAAAATATTAAAAATTTTAATTCTAAATAAGCTTTTTGTGGACGAGTCTAAAGTCAAATTTGTTCGCTGTTATACAGGAAACAAAAGAAAAAAATTAACTTTGTTCACTGTTGATAATGTTTTGAAGGGAAAAAATTAAGAAACAATGTTTATTCGAAAACAGCGAACAAGTCCTGACCTTAAACTGTATACAGAGACGCTTTTTGGAAATTTTTTTAAAAAATTATACTATTCTATTTTCGAAAATCAGACCCTTTTTGTGAATAGCCCTTGAGTTGTCCCACATTTGAGTATGCATCACTTTATAAACTCAAGGAGTAACTCCTACTATCACCAATTGGTTTTAGTAGTGAACCCTTCTTTGGGTTTATAAGTGGACTACTTCTTCTCCTTGTTTGGGTTATCCGGTCCCGTTTTCTAAATTCTACCATGATTGCAAATAAAGCAATTAAGATTGTGAATGAGCACTTTAAAACTAATGTCAAGAATCACTTGAAGGTTACATTTGATCGTTTTTTGAATATAAATGAATATTTTATGAATACAAGTAAAGACTCTACAAATGTTGGTGTTCATTTTAATGTTATAGTTGATCGTTATAGGATTAGAAATGATCAATTTAAGAATGCAAGTAAAGACTCTAATAATATAAGTAAGCGAATAAAAGAAGGAAAATTTCATGATATACCACTGAATTTCTTCATAATTCACCATATACAACATCAAATGTTGTAGATCACCATATACCATTGAGTTTTAATCCGTTAGCACAGGATACCATTAATGACAAATTCCGTTAGTTTGCCGTTACTGTTAAATTACCATATTGCCCTTACTTATTCACCTGGCGCCATTCTTAACCCCAAACATAACGTATCTCTTCAAAAAATCGAACCCCCATCTTCTCTTTCTTCTTCTCCAAACTCTCTGCTCTATTCATTCATCTTCAACCCTAAAAATCCATCAAAAATTTGCAAAGTCTCAATTTTGTGAAGTGAAAGCTCTTGGGAAAACAAATTGGGACTGACAGATTAACTTAGAAGCGAAATTGAGTTAGGGTTTCAGGAAAACAGAATTTCACCCAAAGTTGTTGATTTGGTGGATTTAGTATACGCAAGGTATTACTATCCTTATCCATTTGCATTTTCGAGTTTTGATGTAGGTTTTTTTGTGCAAAATTGAGTTAGGGTTAGGGTTTATTTGCAAAATGACCATCTGTGTTGCATGCGATTTTGATTTTGAATTTTTGCAAAATTGAATTTTTTTTTCTTTTTTTTGTTTGTTTTGTATGCGATTTTAGGTTTGGATTGTGATGTAATGTGTTGTTGGTAAATGTTGTTTTTAAGATGAGTGCATTGTGGTTGTTAGTTCGTTCTCCAGGGGGTTCTTTTGATGTGAGGGTGGATGACACTAATAAGACCAATTTGATGGAGTTGATTGAGTACATGTTTGAGGATTCTATGAAGCAGAACGTATATCTCCCTAAATGCTTCACCCTGCTTGTGTGTAAACCTGGAACAAATTGTAAGGTAGAGCTAGTTCGCCTAGTTGATGATGGGGCAATGCTGAAAATGTGGGAGTGGTATGAAGGGCAGAGTGAAATTGAGGTGTTTATAGAAGAGACAGAAATTGCACCACCCCTAGGGAAAAGAAATGTTGGTCGACCACCTAAACAAAGGAGAAGAGCTACTCACGAGGCAAAAAAGGAAAGAGGCACAAGATCAACAAGTGCAGCCTATGCAAAGAACTTGGCCACAATGCAAAGACATGCAAGGCGAAAAAGGCGTCAGAGAATACAACAGAACAACAAGCTTCCTCTTCACAGCCAGACAAAACAAGGGGGAAGAAGAGAAAGACTACTAATTAGCATTGGTTAATGTAACTTGTGTGTGAAACTTGGTTTGTATGTAACTATATTTTGCTAAATACTTCGTTTGGATGACACTTCTTTTTTTATATAACTATGTTTTAAAAAGATGGTATTTGACGCAAAAAAAAAACAAAAAATTAATAGTATATGGTGAATTAATAACCACTAAAGGAATTTGTCATTAATGGTATCCTGTGCTAACGGATTAAAACTCAATGGTATATGGTGATCTACAACATTTGATGTTGTATATGGTGAATTATGAAGAAATTCAGTGGTATATCATGAAATTTCCCTAAAAAGAATGTAATTAACAATTATTTTTAAGGTTATAATTAATTATTTTATAACTATAAGTTATAACTTAAATTCAGATTGTAAGTAAAGACTTTAAGAATCTAAATGAACACTTTATAACTGATGTAATTTTGGATGGAAAAAGTTGTTGATCTTGTGTACAATTCATTAATTCTTCCCTTATCTTTTTATAAAACATGTTACCTTTAAGCGTTTGAATTTGTCAATCATGTATTATCTGTTTCATTCATAACATACAATTTAATCGTGTTTTTGATATGAATTAACAAAAATATAAAAGGTTGTTTAATTCAAGTTTATAAATAATGGTTTTATGCTATAATGATTAAATTTCCATTTCAGGTTTAATTGGCAACAATCATCATATCATATATCATATATATAATCTACTAATTGAGAAACATCTTTGCTATTTGTCACTTCATGAATCCATTGTGTCAAATGTCATCACTTCATGAATCAATTGCAATTGTTTTTCCATTTGTCAATTTGTCACTTCATGAATTATTTATTTTGCTATTTGTCCAATGAAATCAATTTAGGAAGATGGGAAATTCTGTAATTGATGCAATAAATAGAATGAAACTCTTCATTTTAAACCTCAAAAAAAAAAATTCATTTTATGTTACTTATTACATGGAATGTAATTAGAGCATAAAGTAAGATAAAAGGCAAGCAATAAGCTTAGTAGACTATACAATCACCTATTTACTCATTTATTTAATTAGACAACAACAACCCATCACCTATTTGATGGACGACCTTATGTTATCTTGCATTTTCTTATAAAATTTTCTTCTTATTATTATTATTAAACTACTCTTCTTCTTCAGCTAATATATATATATATATATATATATATATATATATATATATTATATATATATATATATATATATATATATATATATATATATATATATATATATATATATATATATCATATCATATCAATATTTAGTTTTCACATTAACAATATTAGACCCGCCCTTTCGAAGTACTCCTCCTACCCCTTCCCATTAGTTTTGATTATTTTCCTCTTCACGATGCAATATTAATACATTGATGATTATTATTAATATAACTTTAAAAATTTATATATATATATATATATATATATATATATATATATATATATATATATATATATATATATATATATATATATATATGCATTATAATAGTCAATTAATAAATATTGCTTAATAGTAAGTATTAAATAATTTTTTTAAACGAAAACCGTGCATAGCACGGGTATAATCCTAGTTCCTATTAATTAGGTTGATTCATTCTTTCTTTTGGTTTTTAGATATCTATCCTATTTATTCAGTGGTCTAACATTTGAAATCGTTTTTTTTTCGTCTAATTTTAAATAATTTTTTAATACTTTACACAAGAATAAATATTAACCAATAAATGAACATAAAAGTACTTTACAAGAGTAAATGATGTAAAAATCGAATTTTATATCTTTATCACAAGGTAGGATCTTTACTATCAATTAGAATAAATATGGGATTTTTAATTTTAGATTTCCTATTTAATACCTTTTGTCATTTGAGAATTAAGTCTGGTCAGTTGAAAAAAAAGTACTACTTTTTTAGGTAACATAAGATATTTCATTCTTATCCAGCCTTTCCTTTTCTTTAGCCTAAAGCCCTACACTGTAATTGAAAAACACATGCACATGTGCGCACATACATACATATATAAAATATATATATATATATATATATATATATATATATATATATATATATATATATATATATATATATATATATATATATATATATATATATATATATATATATATATATATATATATATATATATATATATATATATATATATATATTTGGGGTTTTAAAAAAACTGTTAAAGTGGTAAAAATTGTATAAACTAATTTTGAGAGTAATAAATTATTTTAGGGATACATATGGGCCATGGGGTATGTGTAGTTATTATATTTTTTTATAAATAATAAAAAAATTATAGTAATAATATGTACCTCCAGATAGTGAATATGTACCCTTTCAATATATGTATTCCTATGAGATGAATATATACCCTTGAGTTTTAATTTTTTACCATTTAAGACACATGCAAGGGATCATGTAAACGCTATTTAAAGTGATAAAAACAGAAAACAAATGGTATAAATATATTCATTCTCTAGGATTTTAATTTTAAGGGAGTACTTATTCACTGTTTTTAGAGTTACAAATATTAGCTGAAAGTTTTTATTATTTGAAAAATGTAACATAAAAAACACACATACCCCATATGTATCCCTAAAACACTTAAGTACTCTTATAATTGAGTTTTATGAATTTTACGATTTACCCATTTAGTGATTAATGGTTTTCCTCCCCATATCATACTTTTAACTAAAAGAACTGGAAAATTTCATGTGGCATGCTCACAATGCCCAGGAGAACCTGTGTTGCATCCACACTTCTAGCCAAAGGGCTCTCGTGTGAGGGGGCGTATTAGAGTATATAACATATTCTGGGGCCTTAACCATCAGCTTAAGCTTTTGGTTGAGTTGGTTCCTTAACATGGTATCGAGCAGGTAAACAAATTTTTTTCCTGTCTTCTTCTTTCTTTCTCAGCATCACCATGGCTGATGGTGAGAGCACACCACCTCTTCTCACAATTACACCTAATTCTCCGTTCTTCCTCGGTCCTCAAGATAAACCCGATGATTATATTACTCCGGTACGTTTAAAGCTTGACAACTTTGACGATTGGTCGTATGCCATTCGTGTAGCCCTCACTTCACGCCGTAAATTCGGATTTCTCGATGGGACTATCAAATCCTTTGTTTCACCGTGTACCCATGAAGATTGGACAACTATTCATTGTATGCTTGTCTCATGGATTACTAATACAATCCATCCCGAGGTATTATCCATGCTCTCTAAATATGATAATGCAAAGCGTCTTTGAGATGATTTACAAGAACGTTTTAATGTAGTAAATGGACCACGCATACATCAATTGAAAACAGAACTAAATAAATGTGAACAAACCAAAACTATGGCAGTTAATGTGTATTACAGTAAGTTGTGTGTGCTATGGGATGAGTTGGATCATCATGAACTTATAATATCATGTACTTGTGACCACTATAAGTGTAATGTAGGTCAAGCACATGAAAAGCGACGAGACAACGATCGCCTGCATTAGTTTTTACTTGGGCTTTGTAGTGAATATTGTGGCAATCTCCGCTCCACTTTGCTTTCTCAAGAGCCTTTGCCATCATTGAATCGGGCATTGCAACAAGTGATTCAGGAGGAGCGTGTTCGTGGTATCACTCAAGGTCGTGAGGAGTCTGTTCCGGTGGTTGGCTTTGCTGTCCGTGGACCAGAACGTCATAAACTTGATCGTTCCAAGTTATATTGTACCCATTGCAACCGGAAAGGGCATGACAATGCTGGATGCTTCATATTGCACGGTTTTCCCGATTGGTACATTGAAAAATTTGGGAAGCCTAATTCAAAAAATAACTATAAAGGGAAGTCACAAATTGCTCATCCATCTCAAGGTATACACACAAATTCAATACCGGTTGTGCGTGCAAATAATGCTATTGTGAACAACAGCTCAATGGAACCTCCCTCTGCTCATTCTGTCAGTACACACCTCAACCAGGCGGAGCGCCTCTTCCAGGATTTACAACTGATCAATGGACATCTCTTCTTACTTTATTTGGTAACAACTCTAATGTCACTTCGCGTCTTCATGGTAAGACCTATCTTTCTTGGCTTATTGATACGGGGTGTTCAAATCATGTTACGGGACATTTGCAAAGTATAAAGAATTTACAACATATTTATTCTTGTCCCGTAGGCTTACCAGATGGGCAAATAGTTTTAGCCACTCACAAAGGAACAGTATACTTGACAACAAATATTACTCTTTATAATGTTCTTTATGTTCCTAAATTGAATTGCAGTTTAATCTCTGTTTCACAACTCAATGATGACTTGAATTGCTTTATCCAATTTTCTCATAATCTTTGCGTTATTTAGGACCTTCACTCGAGGAAGTTGATTGGAGTGGGTGAGAGGAAAAATGGACTTTACTATCTTCACCAAACGCCAATAGTGCAAGCATCTTCAGTAGTTCCATCTTCGACATCTATCATGGATTTATGGCATCGTCGGTTAGGACACCCATCAGAGAAAGTAGTAAAATTGCTTCCTTTTTTAAATAATTGTAGAGGACATTTGAATAAAAATTGTGAGATTTGTTTTCGTGCAAAACAACCTAGAGATAGCTTTCCTATTAGCCAGCATAAAGCCACTCGTATTTTTGAACTTGTGCATTGTGATTTGTGGGGACCTTATGACACTCTGCTTCTTGTGGTTCACATTATTTCTTGACATTGGTAGATGATTTTTCACGTGCTGTTTGGGTTTATTTGATGATCAATAAGACTTAAGTTTTAAATTTTTTTATGAATTTTGTTGCTATGGTTGATCGACAATTTTCCCAAACTATAAAGTATGTGAGAAGTGATAATGGGACTGAATTCTATTGTCTGAAGGAATATTTTCTTGCAAATGGCATAATTTTTCAAACTTCGTGTGTCGGTACACCACAACAAAATGGAAGAGTTGAGCGTAAACATAAACACATTCTTAATGTTGCTAGAGCCTTACGTTTTCAAAGTCATCTTCCTTTGACCTTTTGGGGGCAATGTGTTTTCGCTGCAGTTTATCTCATAAATAAAACTCCTACTATTCTTTTGAATAATAAAACTCCACATGAAATGTTGTTTGGTACACCTCCTTCGTTTGATGAACTAAGGGTTTTTTGGATGTTTATGCTATGCTCATAATCAACTCTCTAAGGGTGATAAGTTTGGTAGTAGAAGCAGAAAATGTGTTTTCGTAGATCTAGACTCTAAAAAATATTTTGTCTCCCGTGATGTTAATTTTTTTGAAAATTATTTTTCCATTTGCTAATAGTGCCTAATCTGCCTCTGATACTTCTGTCACTGAAAATATGGATATTCTTATTACTGACTATGATATGTTTGAGTATAATCCAGTTCCCCATTCTACGAGTATACGTAATCCTGATAACACTCACATATCGCATCCTCATTCCTCTACCTTCTCATCTTCTTTAGAAGATTCTACTACATCTTATCCACTAGTTCTAATAATGTTCCTTCTACTGATTCTGTTGATATATCTATCTCTGATAATGTTAGTCATAGTGCTACTCATAATGAAAACATGGGTCGTGGCCACCGTGAGAAACTACCGTCTGTTCGTCTTAGTGACTACGTCACTAACACTGTGACCGCCAAAAGTCCATCTCCCTCTACACCTACATCTATGTCTTCCTTAGGTACTCCTTATCCTATAGCACATTATGTTAATTGTGACAAATTTACTATGCCACATAGAAATTTCTTAGCAGCTGTGGCTGCTGGGGTTGAGCCTCGATCTTTTAAAGAAGCTGTTAAAGATGTTGGTTGGAGAGAGGCTATGCAAAAAGAAATTAAGGCATTAGAGGACAATAACACTTGGTATATGACTAATTTACCTGAAGGGAAGAAAGCTCTTGGTAGCAAATGGGTATACAAGATAAAATATAATTCTGACGGTAGCATCGAGCGTCTTAAAGCTCGTCTTGTTGTTTTTGGGAATCATCAGATCGAAGGTCTTGATTACAATGAAACATTTGCCCCCGTAGCTAAAATGGTAACTGTTCGTGTTTTCCTTGCTATAGCTGCTTCTAAGAATTGGGATCTACATCAAATGGATGTGCATAATGCTTTTGTTCACGGTGATCTTGATGAAGAAGTTTACATGAAGCTTCCTCCTGGTTTTACTTCTGATAACCCAGGCATGGTTTGTCGTTTGAAAAACTCATTATATGGTCTCAAACAGGCACCTCGATGTTGGTTTTCTAAATTGGTTACTGCTCTAAAATCATATGGTTTTTTGCAATCTTATTCGGACTACTCTCTTTTTACTTACTATAAAGCTTCTGTTCAAATAAATGTTCTTGTATATGTCGTTGACCTTCTTATCTCTGGTAATGATCCTACTGCATTAATCTCCTTCAAAAAATATTTGAGTTCGTGTTTCCATATGAAGGATCTTGGTCGTCTCAAATACTTCTTAGGAATTGAAGTCGCACGTAGTTCATCGGGCATTTTCCTCAGTCAAAGAAAATACGCACTTGATATTATTTCTGATACAGGTCTTCTTGGTTCCAAACCTACTAGTACTCCAATTGAGCAGGATCATCAGTTAGCACATTCTACTAGTCCTTTTCTTTCTGACCCAGAACCTTATCGACGCCTTGTGGGTCGTTTGATTTATTTGGCTGTTACTCGCCCAGATTTGGCGTACTGTGTTCATGTCCTCTCCCAGTTCATGCATGAACCTCGCCAAGATCATTGGGATGCAATTTTGCGAGTTGTTCGATATTTGAAGAAGTATCCCGGTTAAGGAATTTTATTGTCTTCTAACACTGACCTTTTCTTAAAAGGATGGTGTGACTCTGATTGGACTTCTTGTCCTTTGACTCGTCATTCTCTTTCTGGATGGTTAATTTTTCTTTGTGATTCTCCGGTTTCTTGGAAAACAAAGAAACAACCCATTGTGGCTCCTTCTTCTGCTGAGGCTGAATACCGTTTTATGGCTTCTATCACGTGTGAACTAAAATGGACAAAAGGTTTGCTTTTAAGCTTAGGGGTACATCAACCTAAAGCTATTCCTCTATTGTGTGATAGTCAGTCCGCTCTTCATATGGCCAGGAATCCAGTTCTTCACGAGCGAACTAAACATATCGAAGTTGATTGTCATTTTATCCGGGAAGCTGTTCAAGATAAACTCATTGATCCTTCTTATGTGTCTACTACTAATCAATGGCTGATAACTTTACCAAAGCGCTTGGCAAAACTCAATTCGAATTCTTACTCTGCAAGTTGGGCATTTATGATCCTCATGCTCCAATTTGAGAGGGGGTATTAAGATAAATATCTTCAAGAATATTATTTTATCTTTAGGCAAATATCATTTCCTTATATTTAGTTTTATTTATAGAAGGGATATAGACATAATATCTTTAGGCATATTTTATGGGATTTGATTTACTCATTCTTGTATATATTCTCCATTAAAGTGTATGAATCAATAAGAAAAACCATTTTACTTGTAGTGCTTTTCTAATTCTTTCAATTTGCCACATGGAATTAATCTTTGGATTCTTGCTATATTTATTAATAATATGATTAATTAATTGCTATATTTATTAAACTAAATAAGGTAAAGTTGATTTTATTTTATTAAACTAAAACAAATCCACCAATCATAACTATTAACTAAAGAACTAAAAAGGTTTCATGTGGCATCCTTTATAGAGAAATTGTTTATAGGTTTTACTCAAAAAAAAAAAATTAATTGTTATATTTATTAAACTGAATTGAATAAAATTGAGTAAATTAATAAAATGCATTTAATCTTGACCAATATCTCTACCATTAAATTATCTTTGACTAGCATTTATTTATAGTTAAATTTTGAGTAAATTAGAAAATATATATACCGCATCATATAAACTAGACAATTTCTAAAATTACAAATTTAGTTTATAC
>CM025931.1:12665575-12812465 GCA_000753965.2 Amaranthus hypochondriacus
TTTTTTTAAAATTATTTATCGAGTACATCACATTTTCATTCATTGAAATATATCAAATTTTAAGATAGGTATATAGGATTTCTATAATAAATTATATAATTACTTTACCTAATTAAGCTCTAATTTTTTTAAAAAAAATCAGATTCAAAATTAGGAAAATACTGTCATGTAATAAACTATCAGCCACTAAAATAATTCTGTTTGTCAAGGCTCTTTAAGAATGACATCTGTCATTTTCCAACATTTTTATTAGTATATATATATATTTAAGTTAGGTATATAAGATTGCTAGAATAAAATATAAATACTTAACCTAATTTAGCTCCAATTTAAAAAAAAACTCAGATTCTAAAATAAGGTGCGTATTGTCATGGTTTTTCTATAGGCGGAATACACTGGGTATGATGATGATGATGACGACTGTCATGTAACAAGCTATCATCCACTGAACTAATTCTATTTGTCAAGGCTCTTTAAAAATGACATTTGTCATTATTCAACATTTTTATTAGTATTTATGTAAAGTATGTATATGACTCATATTCATCACACTTAATTTGTCATTATTTTTGAATCTATAAGTTAAAAGGTAGTCAAGTGGGATTAAGTTTGATTCGTATCAGTGTAAAGATTATTAATATAAAAAAGGATTATAATACATAATTTAGAAATATTAAGGATTGAATTAATGTGTTGGACTGCGTGAAAAAACATATCTTGCAAGTAATTTGAAACAGAGCAAGTACTAGATAGGGAATTGTATCTTAGCTTTTTAACAAATGAATATTGGTTGGAAATGTTGGTTGAAGCTATTGAATAAATTGACCAGTTGAAATTATGGTTGATTTGTAAGATCCACCCAACTCGCCGAAGCCCTTCAGCACCCTTGAATGGTGAATATAGATGGTCTTGTATCATCATCATCATCGTACCCAGTATATCCCGCCCATAGAAAACTATGGCCAGGGTTTTGGGAGGGAAGGACGGCCACAACTCATACCAATGAAGGAGAGTACGACCAAAGAGTCCTGTTGCTCGAGAAAGGATAATATAAGATTTAGATTCTGCGACTGCTGGGACTGAATGATGTTGCGGCGAACTCCACATGTCTGCATCTTAACACACACAAGCGTTATCCGTATACATAAGATAAATATAGCTAAAATACATATGCATATAATATAATATCGTAAAAACAAATGGAAAAAGATAAAGAAAACAGTAATAATAGTAGTAAAAGCAACGGATAAAGGCTATAGAACAGGAACATTGACAAAAAGCAAAAGGACAGACAGTAGTCTAAAACATGTATCAGGCGCCTCCACCTACTCCTATCCCTAGGTCCTCTAAGAGGTTTAAACCTTGCAAGTCAACTCTTATTTGCTCTTCTCACGTTCTCTTGGGTCTTCCCCGACTCCTCTTACCCTCTACTATAATGCTCTCTATCCTCCTCACAGGTCATCGAAAGTTTTCCTCCGCACATGTCTAAACCACCTCAATCTACATTCGCGCATTTTTGCAGAAAAGGGGCAACACCTAGTTTGTTTCTAAACTCTTGGTTCCTAATTTGATCCAATAGTGTGTGCCCACACATCCACCTCAGCATACTCATTTCTGTAACTTCCATCTTATGTTCGAAACTCTTCTTTACGGGCCAACATTTTGTCCCACGGTAGCTGCTCGCCACTTGACATCTGCGTCAATCTCTACATGTATCACAGATGGTCTTGTATATAAGACCTTATTTGACATGTCTAGACCCGCCCCTACTAATAAGATTTGTGTTCAATTTTTGAGACCTAGCGGATCCGAGTCTAGTACCAGGTCCGAAAACACTACAACAAATTTAGCTTTTTGCGACATTGGATTTAGTGGCATTAAAAAAATGCCACTAATTCATATTTTTAGTATAATAATTATTGGTTTTTATTTTAAGTTTCACCATAAAGTGATTTAGCGACACTTAATTTGGTCTTTAATGACATGTAATTGTCACTATAGTCTATAGTGGCATTTGTGAGAAATGTCACTAGATCCTATGTCGCTAAAAGCTTTAGTGTGAATTTTTTATATGCTGCTAAAGGGTCTAATAAATGTCACTAAATCCTCTATATACACTATAAGAAATTTGAAATAGCGACATTTAAATTAAATGTCGCTAAATATATCCCACTAAAAGCAAATTATGTTGTAGTGAAAATGTGTATGAGTCTGGGTCTAGGGTCTTCAGACCCAAACCCAACCCATACCCTCTCTCTGTATCTATATAAGACTCGGGCCCACCAGATCATCCCAAATCCGTCAAACCGCTCTAGATCTGACTTATTATACATCCCAAAATCAATTTTAATTCATTCTTAACTTTTAATCTTATATATTTGGACTCATTTTTGATTTATACGCAAGTCAACATAGAGTTATTTTAATATTAATAAAACCTTTAAAATGCAAAAAAAAATTGA
Source organism: Amaranthus hypochondriacus (assembly GCA_000753965.2). Taxonomy (NCBI): domain Eukaryota; kingdom Viridiplantae; phylum Streptophyta; class Magnoliopsida; order Caryophyllales; family Amaranthaceae; genus Amaranthus; species Amaranthus hypochondriacus. The sequence continues at coordinate 12,668,038 of CM025931.1, forward strand.
AGTATGAATAATTAAATAGAGATCCATTTAGAGCTAAATCACAAAAAAACATATATACTTTGTAATCTACATTAATCATAAGCACACTTTATAATTTTAAATACTATTTTACTCTAGCATAAAATAGTTATTTTTTAGTTGTATTATTTATTTAATCCCCCTAAAATTTTCTTAAATCTTCTTTAGTACAAAAAAATACTTGTATATTTTTTATAGTATCACCCTTGCCCCTTGTTTATGAAACCTACATTTTTCACTATTATTCTTGCAAATACCCCTATTATTTTCATTCCATTCTATAAACATTTATTGGTAAGTGAGTCAATAATGCATTCACAATGTTTATGTAAGGAATCACAACTCACAAATAATATTTAGGAGTAGCAATAATATCAACTAAAATTTCACAAAAGAAATCATTAAAGTTAGTTTTTAGAATGTGATTTTTTAATGTGATTAAAGGTTTGATTATTGCCTATAGGCCAACAATGCCATGGTGCTTACCTTCAACAAATCACAATGAAAAACCGTACTATTATTTTATTGTAGTAAATTAATTTCATTAGTAGATTTTTTCCTATTCCTATACCTTTTAATCATTGAAAACTCAAAATGCACCTTATAGTAAGCTATAAAAAAAATTAAGTGTATTCAATTGTGTTTACAGCTCATGTTTACGCAATGCCAATTATTTTTTTTCAATAATAAATCGAATCTTAAATATTTTTTTAAATATTACTTTAAGTAAATGTCATGAGTACTCTCTTTTTTCTCGGCTTATACTATGATAAAAAATAATTATTTTTGTCAAGAAATCTTTAAAATATAATTATCTTTTTAACCTAATTATATTTTTAAAGAAAAAATTATTTAAAACAAATGAACTTCAATAGGTTGAATTTCAACTATTTTTCTTCGATGAGTTGAACTTTAACCACAAATATAAAATTTAAAAGAAAAACCACGTGTATAACTACGTGTACGTGTATAGTCGCAATAACAAGTAACTAGTTGTGTACGTGCATAGTCGCAACAACAAGTAACTAGTTGTTCAGGCCTGAACAACTAGTTACTTGTTATTGCGACTATGCACGTACACGTAGTTGTACTTGTTGCGACTATGCACGTACACGTGGTTTTTCTTTTAAATTTTATGTTATTTTTATGTTATATTTTTCAATTTATATATTTGCACAAATTCTTGTATGAGAAGTCTCTCCGTAAAAATGCCTCATAGTTAAATAACCCAATAATAGAAACTTTTAACTTATAGGCTTCTCTTGTTTTGAGGTCGTCTCACCGTGAGACAGTCGCATACAACAGATGTTGATTTATTTATTATATATTATTGTAATACTAATTATAATTGTTTAAAAAAATTATCCTAAATTTAATTTAATAAAATAATTATTCATTTTAGGAGTATTATTTAATTTATTTTATAATAATATTATAAATCTTGATTTGTTTCCTTTAATTATGACATATAAGTATTCATTACGAAACTAAGTGTTTCTTAACGGTGATCACAACGTTCCTTATACAAAAATTGTAGACATAGGTATAAATAATGTAAGTATCTTCTCAATTTGTGTGCCTAAAAATTGGTATAATGATTTCGGAAATTAATAATTAATTAAATTAAAAATAATTAACTAATTAAATAATTTGTTAGAAATATCTCAAGACCGTGAAAGTTTCTGTTTTGGTATAAGCACAAGTAGCTGTGACATTAGGTACTCGCGGCTCGCGAGTTGGCCTGATCGTGGCTCGCGACTTTCGCTGATTTTTGCAATGTTTGTTTTATTCAGTTTTGTTAGTTATGCTATAAGTACCTACAATTAATATAGTTATATTATTAATTGAATATATTGGGATGGATTGATTTATGATCGATATTGATTCTTAAATCGATGTTGCGGTTCATGAAGTGACATATTACTTCGAATATTCTTTTCATTCTCTTTCCTTCTTCACATTTTTTTATAAATGTTAATGCAAATTTAAATGTTGAATAACTTTAATTATGGGTTTCTAAAAATTATTAAAGGCTGATAGTCGAAAAATATTTATTGAGATATATCAAGATACTACGTAAATATATTTTTTTAACATAATTTCATTTGTAATCATAATTAAAATTTAATTATGAAATTCAATTCTTTAAAAAAAGGAGGGAGTAAAGTAGATCTTGTGAAAAAATTCAAATTCATAATTGATGAATGTAAAAATTCTAAAATATCCTTTTTCATACCCTTATTCATATTTTCTTTAATTAATAGTATTGCCTGGCTCCTAAGTCCATGAAATTGGATTTTCATTCTAAGAAAATTTTTATTTTAAGAATGATTGGCAAATTGACACAAAAAAATTAGTAGGATTCACCAACCAATTTGACATCGTCACATGAAAGTTGGAAAAGGTGGCAAACATGTGGCCCAAGTAACAATATATAAATTGGAAGTGTATATATGTAGGAATATGTATGCATAATGCATAGTAGCATTTAGCAATAAATGGAAAAACCATGCCCTCGAGGGGATCCCCACTTTCCTAAATAGGCATAAACCACAAAAAGTAATAGTTCAATTAAAGAAAATGTACCCAAAAATACTTCTATAATGTTAACACAAAAGTAAAATAAGAAAAATACTGCATATGTCCCTCTTATTTTGCACGATAAATGATAGAATTTAGAAAATGGGCCTGGGCAACCCAAACAAGGAGGAGAAGGAGTAGTTCACTCATAAACCCAAAGAAGGTTCACTACTAAAACCAATTGGTAATAGTAAGAGTTACTCCTTGAGTATATAAAGTAATGCATACTTTTCTCTTTTTCCGATGTGGAACAACTCACATGTGGATAACACATGGGCACTTCAACAATATAGACTATTTTATCGTTTATGTATCTTTTTGGCAATGGTCTCAGTCTTATTGTTTTGATTTCATCCACGAATTTATAGTTTCTTTCCATTTTAACTTCTCAGTTTTATCCCCTACTTTTTTTTGTCTCATTCTTCAACTAAATTTTCCTTTTCATCAAATTTCGCCTATTTTACACTAAGTGCAAAATAAGAGAATCGGAAGGAGTAAATAAATAAAAGTGGCCAATCAATAAAAGAGCATGGAATATATGAGTGTAATGATTTGAAGAAGCACCAACCAAATATTCTTAATTAATTGAGATGGCCCAAAATGTCTACACATTATTATGTTTTGTTATTGAATTTCTAGTAACTTATTAAATACCCACTATCAACGGCTCCAAAGCCTAAAGTACATGACCACCGCCCTAATCAACGTTTCTTGTTAATTTCAAGTCTTGTTATTGTTACTAGCTATCTAGCTTGCTATTCTTCTCACATATTGTATTTAAAAAAGTTTCCACATTTAATAATTATATGACCACAAATATTATGAATGTTGATAGTAAGGAATATATATCGTGTAATGAATGTGTTGGCCCATTTGAGTTTTGATGATGACTTAACTTTTATAAACAAACAAATTGTTTTTGAGATTGTTTTGGTAGGTCATATATCAGATTATTAAAGATCGTCGATAGCCCCTAAGAAGTTGTGAAAGAACATTACAAGTCTACGTCATATGCTGGAAGTCATAGGAACAGTTCCAGATTGGTCAAAATCGAAGACTGTCCAAACGGAGACAATGCAGTGTTCCCAGCGCAACTGGTCAGAGAATTGGTCAACGAAATATTAAGAAAATAAATTTTTATTTTTATTTTCCTTTTATTCAGTTGTACGGGTGAAAAACTAATTAGCATAAGGATTTATTTAGGCAATTAAATTAAACAACCCTTAAAATAGTAAATCCTAAAAAACCTCCTTAAAAATAGGATCTTATCTATTTTTAGTTAAAAAGCCCATAAGTACTTGGAGTAACCTCCAAGTATTCTATTCTTAACCCTAATATACCGTGCCTACTACTCCCATAACTTGGGATCATGGGCTTATGGGTTTAAGGGCTCTCATGAGTATTTAAATAGAAGAACAAACCGGCACATTGGGCGAGAGACATATACTAGTGAAAAAAATCTGTCTAAGTGCCCACAAAATATTTCGTGAGTTCTAAATCAAGAAGAGGAAATTTTAATTGCTTTTAATTGCCAATTAATCCATTAAATATTTCCTTGTGCTATTCTTAGTTTTTACATCCACTTTGAGAATTCCTTTTGTAAGGTTTTATTGAGTGTGTTAACTTAGACTTGGGGAAGTCTAAGGGGGAATTAGAGAATCTTATGTAAAGAGAAAAGAGAAGTGAGAAGGAGAATTCAAGAAGGAGAAGTAGAATAGGCCTAGAGAAGAGAAGAGAAGTTTTATGTAATAAAAAGTGTAATTACATAAAATATCAATAAGAGAAGTTGAAATCCCTAGTGGGTCGTGGCTTTCATTTTTTGGCCAAGAAAGTTTTCCACGTTAAATCTTTGAGTTCTTTATATTTCTCTTTATTGCTTTAAGTATTTTTCATTGAGAAATTCCGCAAGAAACAGGGCGAAAAAAATACGACTAAAGGCGACACAACAATTCACCCCCCCCCCCCCTCTTGTTGCGTTCTATATCTCTAAGTGTTTCTACAATTGGTATCAGAGCCCTGTTCCTCATTTGATCTAGGAAACCCTGAAAGCCGCATCTTGGTGTATTAGAGATGATGAAAATGAATGAACGCATGCAAGAAGGTTACTCTACTCAGAGACCACCTATGTACGATGGCAAATTCTACACATATTGGAAGAATAGAATGGAGTTCTTCATTAAAGCCGAGAATTATCAAGTTTGGAGAGTCATCGAAGTTGGAGATTTTGAGGTAACAACTACCAACTCCAATAACGAGACTGTTCCCAAACCGATAACAGAATATGAGACGGAAGATTTTCAAAAGATGGAGATGAATGCTCTTGCTATCAAATTACTTCACTGCGGGCTGGGTCCAAACGAACACAATCGAATCATGGGTTGCAAAACAGCAAAACAAATTTGGGATCTGCTGGAAGTTACCCACGAAGGAACGAGTGAAGTAAAGCGTTCCAAGATTGACTTGCTCATGTCAAAATACGAAAGATTTGTTATGGAACCTAGAGAAAGCATTCAAGAAATGTTTACTAGATTCACTAACATCACAAACGAGCTTGTCTCTCTTGGAAGGCTAATTCCCGCCGATGAACAGGTACGAAAGATTCTAAGAAGTCTTCCTCAAGATGATCGCTGGAGAGCCAAGGTCACAGCCATACAAGAATCCAAAGATTTCACAAAGTTCAATCTGGAAGAGCTGGCTGGTTCCCTTATGACTCATGAATTACATCTGGGAACAGCTGACAGTTCCAGAAACAAAGGGTTGGCTCTGGCAGCGAATGAACAAGAAGAGTCAGATTCTGATGAGGAAGAGGCTGCAATGTTGGTCCGGAAATTTAAGAAGTTCTTCAGGAATAACCGATACAATAATCAAAGAAACAACAAAGAAAGAGGAACTTCAAATTCCAAAACCAACTATGAGTGCCATAAATGTGGAAGTACCGATCACTTCATCAAAGAATGCCCTCAATGGAAGAACGAGAAGGGTAAAGGGAAAGCAAGAGAAACAGGAAGACAACCAGCAAAAGGAAACTTCAATAAAGCGGACTTTCGCAAAGCCATGATAGCTGCATGGAGAGAATCCGAAAGCGAGGCCGAAACCGAAGTTCCCAATGAAGAAGAAACAGCCAATCTCTGTCTCATGGCTACACACGACGAGAAGTCCAAAGGAAAAGAGGTATTGTCTTCTAATTCATTTCCTGATTACTTATTCAAATTGGATAAACATAAATTGATTAAAATGATTTTAGAGACTCACGAAAACTTAGAAAAACAAACAGCCATCTGTCTCCAGACAGAAAAAGACCTTAAGGCTAGTAAAGACCAAATATCCTACCTAAATTCCTTTAGGTCCGATGTGCAAACTCGATTCTTTGATTTACTGGATAATAACGTGATGTTAAAAGAAGCTTTAGATAAGGTTAAACAAGAAAACATCATGTTAAATATTGAATTAAATCAACATAAGTTGTTAGAAATGGAATTGAGTAATAAGTCTAATAAGGAGATTAAAAGCGTTTTTAATAAAATGAAATTAGACCTAGAAACCGCCATATATGAAAATGAACGACTTAGGCTTGAATTAAATTCAAGAGAAAAAGGGAAAATCAAAGAAATTCCCAAATGGATTCTTAATGCTAAAACCAAAGGAACTGAAGGTTTAGGATACAATAAATATGATAAAAAGAAAAAGGTTTATGTCGATCTCCCAAGTAGTAAGATCTGTTCCTTTTGTGGCAAGACGGGGCACCTGAAACATCAGTATTTAAAAAAGGAACAGCATAACAAAACGAACCAAATATATGTCGATAGAGTATGGATTAAGAAGTATGATTCTTGTATAATCGACATGGAACCCAAGGATGGCTGGGTTCCACCCTCTAACAACTAAGTTCGTTTTGCAGGTTCTAGTGAGGGGGAACAACTCATGGTATCTCGACAGTGGCTGTTCCAAGCACATGACAGGCGATAGATCAAAATTTCTCTCACTGGAAGCCTATGATGGAGGAACTGTGACCTTTGGCGACAACATGAAAGGAGCAATAATTGCGAAAGGAAAGATAGGAAGGTCAAGTTCCCATGCTATAGACAATGTATTTTGGTCGAGAATTTAAAACACAATCTTTTAAGTATTTCTCAGTTTTGCGACAAAGGTAACTCTGTAAACTTTACTTCTGAAAGTGCATGATTTCTAGGAACGACACAGGTGACACCATACTAGAAGGAATCAGAAAAGGGAACACCTACGTGGTGGACCTGCACACTGTTCCTAAAACCAGTCTAACGTGTCTGAGCGTTATAGAAGATGACCCTCTTCTTTGGCATAAACGATTAGGTCATGCTAGTTTTTCATTGCTTAATACTCTACGATCTAAAGACCTAGTAAGAGGATTACCGTCCCTTAAATTTCAAAAGGATGAAGTATGTGATCCATGTGCCAAAGGAAAACATGCTAGGTCATCCTTCAAACCCAAAAATGTCGTGACCACCTCAAGGCCACTTGAATTAATTCATATGGATCTTTGTGGACCAATGAGAATCCAAAGTCGCAGTGGTAAGCGATATGTATTTGTTATTGTTGATGATTACAGTAGATTTACATGGACTTTATTCTTATCTAACAAAAATGAGGCTTTTGATGAATTTGTTGCATTTGCCACTAAAATTCAAAAATCTAGTAACAATCAACTTGTCCACATAAGATCAGATCATGGTAAGGAATTTGAAAATTCAAGATTTATGAACTTTTGTAATGAGCATGGTTTAAGTCACAATTTTTCCGCACCTAGAACACCACAACAAAATGGTGTAGTGGAACGTAAAAATAGAACCTTAGAGGAAATGGCTAGAACCATGTTAATAGCTAGTGGTCTACCTAGGAATTTTTGGGCCGAAGCCGTTAATACTGCATGCTACATATTAAATCGAGTATTAATTAGACCGATCACTTCAAAAACCCCCTACGAACTATTTAAAGGAATTAAACCTAATATTTCATATTTTCGAGTCTTTGGATGTCGATGTTTTGTGCATGTAAATGGAAAAAGAAATATAGGTAAATTCGATGAAAGAAGTGATGAAGCAGTATTTCTTGGCTATTCATCCCACAGTAAAGCTTATAGAGTTTATAATAAGAAAACCATGTGTGTTGAGGAATCTATTCACATTATCTTTGATGAAACAAATTTTATGACAAGTGAACAAGAAACAGGTGATTTTAAGATAGGTCTTGCTAATCTAGACGAAGATGAAAACAAACAAAAAGAGCAAGATCAAGAAGAACAACAACTGGTCCAGAATGCTGAACCTAATCAAGTACAGGTACAACAGGCAAATTTGGAACACCCAGATGTTCCTAATCCAGATATCCCCAGAGAAGTTCAAGAAGAAAGAATTGAAGCTGAACCAAATCAGAACCAAGTCAGTGAGCCTGCTTCCACATCTGTCTCCACAAGAGACTTTGTTCCTAAGTCGTGGAAACACCAAAAGTCACATCCACTAGACTTGATTCTAAGCGACATGGGAAAAGGCATACAAACGAGGTCCCAAATGAGAAACTTCTGTGCACACTTTGCATTTCTATCAACATTAGAGCCCAAGAATCATGAAGAAGCTCTACAAGATTCAGATTGGGTTGTTGCTATGCAAGATGAATTGAATGAGTTTGAAAGAAATAAAGTGTGGCACTTGGAATCAAAACCCAAGAACAAAAAGGTAATTGGTTTAAAATGGGTTTTTAGGAACAAGCTGGACGAGTATGGCACAATCGTCAGGAATAAAGCAAGGTTGGTGGTAAAAGGATATAATCAACAGGAAGGTATTGACTATACTGAAACTTTTGCTCCAGTAGCTAGATTAGAAGCTATTAGAATTCTTATTTCATTTGCTGCTTTTATGAATTTTAAATTATATCAAATGGACGTAAATGTGCATTCTTAAATGGGTTTCTAGAAGAAGAAGTATTTGTGGAACAGCCACCCCGGCTTTGAAAACCCAACTTCTCCGGATCACGTCTACAAACTTGATAAAGCTCTTTATGGGCTAAAACAAGCACCTAGACAATGGTACGAGAGATTATCTAAATTTTTGATTGAAAACAAGTTCATAAGAGGTAAAATTGATAAAACCTTATTCTTTAAGAATAAAGGTTCGGATATTTTAGTTGTTCAAATATATGTTGATGATATTATTTTTGGTGCTACTAATGAATCGTTATTTAAAGAATTTGCTGACCTAATGACTGCTGAATTTGAAATGAGTATGATGGGAGAATTAAATTTCTTTCTCGGTTTGCAAATTAAACAAACTGCTAACGGTATCTTTATACATCAACAAAAATATATAAAAGAACTTCTAAAGAAATATGGACTAGATAGTGCTAAGACAAACCATACACCCATGGCCACTAACATAAGATTAGATGAAGACTCTAACGGAATTAATGTTGATCAAACTATGTATAGAGGCATGATAGGTTTCTCTACTATATCTAACTGCTAGTAGACCCGATATCTCTTTTAGTGTTGGTTTGTGTGCTAGATTTCAATCAAATCCTAAAGAATCACATCATACGGCTGTGAAAAGAATTCTAAGATATTTAAAGGGAACTGATGACTTGTCCCTATTTTATCCGAAAAGTGATGTCTATGACTTGAAAGGGTATAGTGATGCAGATTATGCAGGGGATCTTGTGAATAGAAAAAGTACATCTGGAATGGTACAGTTTCTTGGCTCTTGCTTGGTATCATGGTGTTCCAAGAAACAGAACACAGTAGCCTTATCCACTGCAGAAGCTGAATATGTAGCAGCAGCAGCCTGCTGTTCCCAAATGCTTTGGATAAAACAACAGCTAAGAGATTTCGGTATCAAACTTGAATGCGTTCCTATTTATTGTGACAATACAAGTGCCATTTGCATTTCCAAAGATCCGGTGCATCACTCTAGAGTTAAACATATTCATATTAGGCATCATTTTCTTAAGGACAATGTCGAGCAAAAAAATATTATTGTTAAACATGTCAATACTAGTGATCAAGTTGCAGATATCATGACTAAACCGCTTCCAAGGGAACAATTCGAAAAGATGAGGTTGGAGCTAGGTATGATCAAGCTTCACTAAAGTTTAATGCTAGTACTCCTCCTCTAAACAACGAGAAAATTGGAAGGGTTAGATCAACCACAACAACCAAGATTGAACATTCAATCATTGCGAGATTTAGGTATGCATCTATTTAAGTTTGTGTCATAAACTCTGTCTTGATTGCTTGCTTAAACTGAATAGACCAAGTAGCATATTTTATTTTATATTATTATATTAGTCACATATTATAAAATTCTTTTCAAAAATCACAAAAATTTATTTTATTTTTCCACAAATTCCAGCATTTTATTTTATTTTATTTCATTTCGGTGAGCCAACTTAATTTAAGAAATGGAAGACGGATCATCGAGGTGTTTCGGAAATCAGTCGTCTAAATCGATATATTCAACGAACTAAGCTTTAAAGAATTGATGACTGCTCATTACACCTTCTATAACCGCCAAAAGAGAAGTAGTACAAACCATTAATTAACCGTCCCTTCACACCTTTATAACCCCTACACTCCAAAGTCACATCCATCATTCATAACCTACCTTACTTGTACTACTCCTTGCAAACCGTCTACTCCCTTCATATTTTCCTTCTTTCTAAATCCCTAATCCTCATCCATTCTACATCATGAAAACACCAAAATCTTCATCCAAACCACCGAAAAAGATCAAGCGAGTAGATCCCGATAGTGCTGAAGAAGTGGCGAAGGAAATGTCAGTTGGATTCGGACTTGACAAATATTGGTCTTATGGTTGGATACGGAGGTTTGTTAACAAGTATTTTTAGGAAGTTTGGTGTACCGTTGGAGGGCCTTCATTTTCCCATGAGCGCAAACAATCAAATAGGCGCAAAATGTCTGAAAAATTTACACTTAAATTTGAATGACAAAGGAATCTTGGAGGACCTCATTGAGATTGAGGAAGAAAGTTTGGATGAAGAAAAAGAGGAGGAAGAAAAAGATTTGGAAGATGAGGAGGAAGAAGAAAAAAACAGAAGAAGAGAAGGAGAAAAAGGAACAAAGGGAAGAAGAAATTGAAGTAAATGAGGAAGTGTTAGAAAAAGAATATCAGGAGACTGTTCCCACTGCCACCACTGAGGCAGAAACTGAAAAGGAACAGGAGGAAGCAATTAGTAAGGGGGAACAAGTTGAGAAAGAAAAGAATGAAGAACTGGATGATGAACAATCAAGTTCAGAGGATGAGGATCTGCATATGCCTCTTAAGAATATCAAGAAACCATCCGTGCTCACTCCAAGAAAGAGCAGGAGGTTAGCATCCAAGAGTTCTTCGTGCCTAAATGATGATATTGCCTCTCAAACCCCTGCATCACCAAAACCAGACTCACCCGCACCATTCCATATTCCATCACCATCACCACCACCTATTCCCACATCACCACATCCAACTGCTTTTGATGATGATCACACTACTGTCCCTCCACCTCCTACTACCCTTGCTCATTTACTATACAAAGTCCTTGACTTACAGTCTCAGCTCTGTGCCTTTCAAAGTGAAGTCCGTGTCTCACTCACCTCTCTTGTAGAACAGCTGACCCAGATGGAATCCCGTCTTGGTGCAAAGCTGGATACGGTTGAAGTGCAGACGGAGTATGTTGATGAAGAGACTGCTCCCTGATTCCTTCCTCTGAAAATGTAATATTTGTTGGCCCCACCGTATGTCTGTATTAACTAAACAATCTCTTATTTTCTTTTCTTTGAAGTACCAGCTGGGGTACGAAGCTATTAATTTTCTATGCCATTAAATCACTATGCTACTATCCTTAATCTACTATCCTTCATGTTTTGGTCTATGCTGTTTATTCGCTTGCATATCTTGATTCATGTTTTGGCATTTGCTTGCTTAGTTTCCTGCTTACTTTCTCAATTTATCTAACGCTTGCCTTAGTGCTGTGGATTGATAAAATCCCTACTTTTTGATTGATGTCAAAAGGGGGAAGAAAGGCAAACAAACTTATGATTGATTCTTGAGAATGCTTATGCCTTAGTCTTTGTTTGCTCTACTTAATTTATGTTCTTAATATGCTTGACTTAGTATGCTGGTTTAGGCGTATGCTTCTGGGTCTTGGACTGGACTCTACTGTTTGGTTAATTGCTGTTAATTGTTGTTTATCACTTATGTTTGACTTAAATGTTTCTCAAAAGTTCTTAAACTATTGTGTTCCTTATTTTACATAGTTAGTTTTATTTTTTTTTTTTCGTAATTTTGAAAACTTAAGTCATGTTTAACCACATGATTTTTGACAAGTTTTTAAAATTTAATTTATTAGAGTAATACGTTTTTTTTGGAGTTTAGTAAATTATTTATAACGATTTGATTTGCTAAATATGTTTGAACTTGTGATTAATCTCTAGCATGTTCAAGGTATTTGTTTTACTCTATATGTTTTACTTAAGTTTGTTTATAAAGTTTGTCATCATCAAAAAGGGGGAATTTGTTGGCCCATTTGAGTTTTGATGATGACTTAACTTTTATAAACAAACAAATTGTTTTTGAGATTGTTTTGGTAGGTCATATATCCGATTATTAAAGATCGTCGATAGCACCTAAGAAGTTTTGAAAGAACATTACAAGTCTACGTCATATGCTGGAAGTCATAGGAACAGTTCCAGATTGGTTGAAATCGAAGACTGTCCAAACGGAGACAATGCAGTGTTCCCAGCGCAACTGGTCAGAGAATTGGTCAACGAAATATTAAGAAAATAAATTTTTATTTCTATTTTCCTTTTATTCAGTTGTACGGGTGAAAAACTAATTAGCAGAAGGATTTATTTAGGCAATTAAATTAAACAACCCTTAAAATAGTAAATCCTAAAAAACCTCCTTAAAAATAGGATCTTATCTATTTTTAGTTAAAAAGCCCATAAATACTTGGAGTAACCTCCAAGTATTCTATTCTTAACCCTAATATACCGTGCCTACTACTCCCATAACTTGGGATCATGGGCTTATGGGTTTAAGGGCTCTCATGAGTATTTAAATAGAAGAACAAACCGGCACATTGGGCGAGAGACATATACTAGTGAAAAAAATTTGTCTAAGTGCCCACAAAATATTTCGTGAGTTCTAAATCAAGAAGAGGAAATTTTAATTGCTTTTAATTGCCAATTAATCCATTAAATATTTCCTTGTGCTATTCTTAGTTTTTACATCCACTTTGATAATTCCTTTTGTAAGGTTTTATTGAGTGTGTTAACTTAGACTTGGGGAAGTCTAAGGGGGAATTAGAGAATCTTGTGTAAAGAGAGAAGAGAAGTGAGAAGGAGAATTCAAGAAGGAGAAGTAGAATAGGCCTAGAGAAGAGAAGAGAAGTTTTATGTAATAAAAAGTGTAATTACATAAAATATCAATAAGAGAAGTTGAAATCCCTAGTGGGTCGTGGCTTTCTTTCTTTGGCCAAGAAAGTTTTCCACGTTAAATCTTTGAGTTCTTTATATTTCTCTTTATTGCTTTAAGTATTTTTTCATTGAGAAATTCCGCAAGAAACAGGGCGAAAAAAATACGACTAAAGGCGACACAACAATTCACCCCCCCCCCCTCTTGTTGCGTTCTATATCTCTAAGTGTTTCTACAGAATGTTATATTTATAGTCTATTTAAGAGACTGTTACAATTTTCTTTTTAATTAGTATATGTCTCTCATTCAGGGGTATGAGTTGTCGCCGTTCTTTCTTTACCAGACCCTGTCCATAGTTTTTCTATGAGCGGGATACACTGGGTAGGATGATGATGATCTCTTTTATTTTCTCATCAATTATTAAATGACTATGCTAAAGGGGTATCTTCACATTGAGTGAATTAATTTCAGTAAACTTAACGTGTTGTTTTGATTGGCTGAGACCATTTTAAGATTTCTAATTTTTTCGAATTCAATTAGGAATCTACTTATTGATAATGAGAGATTAATTATCTATTTTGATGAATATTAGATTACCAAGAAACATCAATTGGCATTAGAGCTTTAGGTTCTTGGTGATTATTTGTGAGTTTTTGATTGGATTTGGTATTTAAAATGACAAACATGAGGTTAGACAAAGAAAAGTTTGATAAAAAAAACTAGAAACTTTGCTCATGGTAAGTCAAAAAAAGTTGTATTAACCCAACATGGTGTTTATAAGGCATTGGAAGGCATCTCCAAAATTCCCACCAATATAAAAAGTGCAACATAGGTGGAGTTGGTTTCTAAGGCTCTTGGTGCAATTTAGTTGTGCCTGTCAAATGAATTGTTGACAAAAATGGTGAAAAAAAGATATTTCAAGGAGATTTGAAGTCATTGTACATAGCAAAGAGTGTCAGAAATAGATAGTTGTTGAATATTAATTAATTGTATGATTTATGCTTCAAGGAGGTAATTCTCTAAATACTCATCACCAAGATGAGTTTTGGACAATTATTATGGATTTGCAAAATATTAATGTGATTTTTGATGATGAAGATTTGATCATTCATTTGTTGTTTTTTTTTTTTACCATACCATAAGTTTTTTGAAAGATTGTTATATCGTAGACAGAATTTGTGTTGTGCTGATGTAAAATATGCACTAATGCGGTGAGATTTGATTGATAAATAATTTTCAAATAACACATGACGCAAATGAAGTGAGAGGTAGAACATATAAAAGTAGTTATAGTGCTGGTGCCAAGAACCATGGTAAATCAAAATTAAAGGGTTCAATAAGGGTAGGGCGTGCCATATTGAAAGGTAATTGCACATATTAAGAAAAAAATTTAGAAAAAGAATAGGGAAAATTCATATAAAGAGGGTGATACTTAAGAGACAAAATCTGATTCTACTAAAGCAAGCTATACGTATGATTGCAAGGATGGTGTATGCTTGTATCCACTCATAGTATAAAAAGAAAGGTAAATGGATTCATGACTTAGGGTGCTCGATATGACACATATTAGCTACATACAATGAGGTAAATGTTGGAAGTGTTACCGTGGGTAATGATAAGACTTGTATATTCAATGGGATTGAAAGTGTCTACATCAATATGTATGATGGCATGCTTAGAACATTGATGAATGCAAGGCATGTTCAGGGTTTGAATAAGAATCTTATCTCCTTAGGTATGTTAGATATAAACAAATGTAGGTATACCTATGAAAGTGGAGTGATAAAGATCTATGAGGAATCTCTTATGATAATGAAGGAAAGTATGGTTGAGAGGTTGTATGTGTTACAAGGCTCTATGATTATCGATTTTACAAACCTCTCCACTGGCACAATGTCAAAGTATGACATCAAACTTTGGCATTTAGAGCTTGGTAACATGGGTGAAGATGGGATAAATAAGATAAGTAAACAAGGAGTGTTTAGAGGGAAGAGGACAAGAGATCTATCATTTTGTGAGCAATATGTATTTGCAAGTATGAGAGAGTAAGTTTCAACGTTGTTGTGTCTCTAACACAAAAGGGATACTTGAGTACATAAATTTAAATCTATAAGGTCTATCAAGGAAGACCTATTTGGGTGGTTTTAACTACTTGCTCACATTTATCGATGATTATTCAAACAAATTTTGTTGTTACTTCATACAGAAAAAGGATGAAGTAATCGGTGCCTTTAAAGATTAGAAGATCTTGATTGAGAAGAACATCGATAAAGAGCACCAAAACATTGAGGAACGACAATAGGCTTTAGTTTGTTGAGAAGAAGTTTCTCAAAGTGTGCTCCAAGAACGATATTATCTGACATCATACTCATGAAGGTAGATCCGAAAAAACAATATGGGTCGAGAAGATAAAAAAGACATAGTTGGAACGGGCAAGATGCATATTGAACCTCTCTATAAACAAAGACCCAACACATGAAGAATTTTCTTCTTTACTTTGCATCAATATATCCTTCCAAAATTGGAAGATCTCCACTATAAGCTATACCATAATTAATCCATGGTACCTTTTAAGTAGTTTTATGATCTCCTAAACGCCATCTAATGTTGGGTAACGAGGTTGCCAGTAATCCTACTCAATTTTTGCAACCAGAAATACTATGTCGGGTCTTGTGTTAGCCATAGCATACATTAAAAATCTAATGACTTTGAATATTCTAATTGTGAAATTGGTATTTAGGTGTTACGAAGAAATTTCACATTTGAATTCATAAGAGTTAAGATTGGTCTTGTGTCAAACATATTGAAGCGTTTGAGCACCTTTTCATTATAATAAGCTTGACATAATTAGAGTCAATTGTTTATTATGATCTTAATTCCTATGATCACATCAAAATCCCCCAAAATCCTTCCTTCGTTTGGAAGGATCTTGAAAAAAAATATTTTGTGTCTTAAATTTGCACAAATTAGTGGTAGAGATGAGCATATCATCTGCAAATAGACAAATGATGGCTCAATTACCAAAGACATCAAATATTTCTAAGTACATATTTATCTGCTTGATTCAAATTGAATCTAAAGGACAAAGTATTTTCATCTAATTTATGAAATTATTTTGGAGCTTATTTTAGTCCATAGAATGACTTAACAAGTTTACATACTTCTTCATCTAGTTTTTCCATAACAAAACCTTTGGGTTATTTCATATAAACTTCTTCATGTAGTTTTCTATACAAAAGATCATTTTCACATCTATTTGGTGAATTATTAGATTTCGAATCGTAATAAACGCTACCAACAACCTAATGGCGGTTGTTCTTGCAACTGATGCACAAGTATCAAAGTGATCAATACCATGACTTTACATAGAGCGTTGTTTCACTTTATGGCCTTGTTTAGATTGAGGAAAATGGAGGGAAAAGAAAAGAAAGGATTTGGAGGGATGGAGAATCTCTTGTTTGGATAGCAAAAAGGGAGGGAGAGGATTTGGAGGGATTAAGTCCCTTCATTTTGTTAACATCCAAATCTCTCCATAAGAAGAAAGATTTGGAAGGAAAATGAAATTCCTTTCTTTCCCCTTTCCTTCCTTCCTATACAAACAATGGAGTATTTCCCTTCCTTTTCCTCCCCTTCCTTTCCTTTCTTTTCTCTCCTAATTTGCTATCCAAACATAGTGTACAAGTTTTGAACTTATTAATAGTACCATAAATATTCGTCTTCTTTCAAAAAATGCACTTGCAACCAATTAGTTTAAAAGATGGAGAAATTTCCACTAATACCCAAGTATTATATCCCATGATGAACTCCACTTCATCATTAATAGCTCCCTTCTAAAAGGAGTTATTTTGTGAAGTCATTACAACGGGTCACCTTCCACACTTACACATTATAGAACATTAATTAGAGTGAATGTCATTTATAGTACCTTCAACCTAATATACATGATAATCAAATCTAAAAGACTTCATTTATTTGTAGATGTATTTGTTAATTAATGAATATCTTTCATTAAAAATTGCAACTCTTAACTCAATAATTGAATAAATCGATATGTATTTATTCTAACATAAAACCTATAGTTTTTACTTCTATTTTCCAAACCTATGAAAATAAATTCAAGACCACACTCATCGAGTTTCTTTCTCGATCTTGTTACCAAACATTATCAAGGTAATCCTACAACCCCAAATTCTTAGATATATTAAGTTTGGTTTTCTCATGTACCAAAGTTCCTAAGGTGTTTTCTAATTGATTGTTGATAAACCTAGTAAAAAATGTGTCAGGCGGTTAACATTGTTTTATTCCAAAATTCATCACTCAAATTAGAGTAGCATAACATGGAATTTAAAATTTTATGAGGGTTACATTTTTCTTCTACACTACACAATATTATTGTGGTGCATAGCTAACAGTTGTTTCATGTATACACCCATTGATTGGAAATAAGTAAGGTCATTATATTCTCCTCCCTTATTTTACGTTCATAATTTCTTAAGTTTAGCATCAACTTGCAATTCAACTTCATTTTTATAAATTTAAAGAAATCAAGTGCTTCAACTTTTGTATGTTAGAGATGTACATAATAAAACTTAGAATAATCATCAATAAAGTTATGACATATCATTAATATCATTAAGAATGTGACAAATCTACAAATAAAGTCGTCATTTTCCCGCTTGTTGCACCTCCTTAATTATTTCCTCCAAAGTTTCATCTTCAATCTCTTTTGGTTTCGGTGTGCTTATGACTATGCCTCAATGACGGAAGTCAAATGAAGGGAGTCAAAATAATGAGCATCTTCTTTTTCCACCTTTAAAACTCCATACCCAAGAACTTGTCCAACTTGATAAAGTTTAAGGTAATGCTCGTAATTCTATCTACAATACAAGAAAAATTATCACAAAAGATAATTACAATACAAGTTATGTTTGTATTCTCCTTTATGTATGACAATAGTCCTTACTTTATTGAACACCAGGTGGAAGACACTGAAGATTTGTTTGACACTTAAGTCACTTGAAATTCTTAATTAGTTATTTTACGTGATTTCTAACTTTTCTTTTGTGATATTTTGCCCCTTAAAGAAAATTGTGTCAAAAAAATGAAAAATTACAATGAGATATTACAATCAATCACACTCAAAGACTAAGTACAAAATAAAGAGAATAAATAACGATGAATATAAAAAGATAAAAAAAATCAGCAACTATATAAAGTTTATAAAGTTCTTTATATATTCAAGTGTTCGAAGAAAAAGAATAAGAATATAGAGTTATAAGCATGTTTTCACCTCTTAATTACATGTATAATAGCCTCTGAAAATATCAGTTAAGATTGAAAGAATATATGTTCATCCGTAAAATAGAATTTTCACTCACGAATATGTGTAAAATAGGTAGCAAAATTACTTTGATAAATTGCCTAGTCCGTTACTTGTATATAAATGTACTTACATTGAGGACGCATTTTTTTGGACGTATGATATTTTGGGATATGAATTAATATATAATGATAATTGTGATATTAATTTAGTTGGTTATAGATTATTTATTAATTTGATTGGCTAATTTATATATAGATTGTAGGTTGTTTCATAAGGTAACAAAGTTGTTGCGAAAAATGTGTAGTGTTTTTTTGTAACGGTAAAAGTTGTTGCTAAAAACAGTAATCGCAAATTTTACTTAATTGTATTCCCTACAGTTAGATCGTTGCAAAAGATAGACTATCATGCATTGCCACAACTCATATTGTTGTGAAAAAACAGATTTTTAACAATTATAAAAGTTGTAGCTAAAAAATGCATAGATTTGGCAACGACTTTTTTTGTTGCTAAAAACATTGTAGGAATTGCAACGACATTTCTTTTACAGCAATAAAACTCGTTTCAAAAAAGTGCAACCTTTTGCAACTACCAAAATCGTTGCTAAAACTTTTAGCAACGACTATACCCGCAACTACAGAAGTCGTTGCAAAAAACATTTTTAGCAACAAAATCAGGTTTTCAGCAACGACTTTTTTGTTGCTAAAAACAACTTTTCTTGTAGTGAAGTGTGCTTGAGTCAAAACCTATAGAGCTCCAATGAACAAATACAAAATCGTCAAAGTGAAGCTACAAAAGGTTTTTACCGCATCAAAAATCAGAATGCTCATTCAAGCATAAAAGTGATCGAAGAAGCAAACAAGTGCTCGAACGAGAACAATGATGCTCGAATGAGCATTAACTCGTTTTTGAGCTAATTTCACTTTGCTTCATTCTTACTTCTTATGTTTAAAGCACTTGGACATTAAGATTTAAATACTTATGTTGTTCCATTTTATTTATAGTATAAGAGATATGTCCTAACTTGCTCTGTATCTTTCAACATGTACAATGTGCAATTATCAGAAGCTAATTTTCTAATATTATTATTACAACCACAGACAAGAATGAAAACTTTAAAATTACCCTAACTTGAAAGAGAAGGTCTAGGACCCAACAATGATAGAATATGAGGAAGAAGTTGAGTAAAAAACAGAGTAATAAACAAGAGACCAATAAACAACAACCAACAATGTGTTTATGAGGTATCTAATGATAACTCCCCTAGAAAAGATGATTACTTTCATTAATATAATTAACATTACACTAATGACTAACCAAACACACTTGAGAACAACCTCTCAAGATAGTGAATCCATTCAACAATGGATATCACCCCTAAACTAACACAATGAAGAAGAAAACTCTTACAATTTCTAACCCTAGCTTTCTCTCATGTGCAGCCTCACTCTCATCAATTTCTTAATCCATTTGAGCCTTATATATACCCATAAAGCATTAGTTAAACCCTAGACAAAAGGCCTTGAAGCCCAAACAAAAAGACCCGCAAAACTGAAAACACAAACTGACAGGTAACTGCTTCGTGCTCGATCGAGCATCCTTGCTCGACTTGGTCGAGCGCCTGAATAGAATGCACTGCTTGCTGCTGCTGCTTGGCTCGACTCTTCACTCAACCTGTCCATACTTGCTCGACCATTCGAGCACTTCATCAGTGGCTCCTTGCAGCTGTGAACCTACTGCCATGCCTGAGTATTTTTCATCACCTCGAGCCTTGCTTCGATTATCGTGAGATTTGGTGCTTGGCACAAACAATCTCCCCCTCAAGCCCAAATCTCACATCAACATCAAATGACACCTTCCTTGGTGCCCCAATCACAACGTCATCATAGGATTTGGGTCTTCGCTCCCCCTCAAGACCAAACCCATCATCAACCCTCTTTGTGCACCACCTATCATTGTGGCCACCATCAACAAATGTCACCCTCCTTGGTGACTTAGGCTTTGCACCCCTCTCAACATGATGCAAACCTCCACTCCTTAGCAACACATGGCCATTATTTCCCATCATATCCTTCAAGTGCACCAAGCACCTCTTTGCCACCTTCAAGACTCTATCACTTTGAGTCTTTATGGTGTACCCAATCTTCTCTAAATTCCTCAATGAGATCAGATTCCTCATCATCTTAGGAATGGACCTCACACCCCTAAGCTTCCTCACTATGCCATTGTGCATTTTCAACTGCACCTCACCAATGGCCTCAATCACAACTTCCTTACCACTAGGCAAGGCCACACTCTCATGCTCACAAGCCATCACCCTTTTAAACAAGTTCTTATCTCTACAAATATGATATGGGTGTACGGATTCAAACACTAAATCACCATCATCATCACACTTGTCCAATAGCACATGACCATCCTTAACATCACTCTTAGCCTTCTTCACAAGACCCTCATCATCAAGGTTTGGGAGCTCACCCTTCTTTAGAACCCATTTCTTCAAAGTTGTTGTCTTTCTCAATTTCTCAAGTGGAACTTCCCTCTTCTTCCCTTTGAGTTTCTCACCATCACCAACATCCATTGTTGGCTTCTTCATCTCCCTCAAAAGCTTCAAGCTTCTAAGGTCCTTCTTTCACTTATTGCAAGTGTATTGAATATGGCCTCTCTTGTGGTAATACAAGCACACCTTATCCCCATACTCAACCCTGCCTTCTTCACTCCAGTTTTCCTCTCCTTTGATGGATTTCTCTGAATGACCTTTTCATCTCCTATATATGGAGTATCATCAACCTTCATACCAACCCCTATGGATAGTACTTCCTCAACAATGCTACTACCCCTAGTAGCTCTCTCTAGTTTTCAACTCTCAATAACAAAGACTTTATCATTAGTCTTTGCTCTACCACCATTGTTAATAAGCTCTCATTCTCTCTTGAGAACTTCATTAACAATCTCTCCATCTCTTGATTTTCCATTGATTTTCTCTCTCTCTCAAGGTTTCAACAAACTCTAATGGCTTCAACAAACCATCCAAACACTTCTCAACTTCCACCATTTATCTTCTACCTATCTCAAAGCCTTCCCTCACTCAATACCCCAAGAAATAACACCAAGCTTTGATACCAATTGAAAGAGAAGGTCTAGGACCCAACAATGGTAGAATATGATGAAGAGGTTGAGTAAAAAACAGAGTAATAAACAAGAGACCAACAAACAACAACCAACAATGTGTTCATGAGGTATCTAATGATAACTCCCCCTCAAAAGATGATTACTTTTATTAATATAATCAACATTACACTAATGAGTAACCAAACACACTTGAGAACAACCTCTCAAGATAGTGAATCTATTCAACAATGGACATCACCCTTCAACTAACACAATGAAGAAAAAACTCTTATGGTTTCTAACCCTAGCTTTCTATCATGTGTAGCCTCACATTCATCAATTTCCTAATCCATTTGAGCCTTATATATATATATATATATATATATATATATATATATATATATATATATATATATATATATATATATATATATATGCCCACAAAGCCTTAGTTAAACCCTAGGCAAAAGGCCTTGAAGCCCAAACAAAAAGACCCGCAAAATAGAAAACACAAACTAACATGTTGCTACTTTGTGCTCGACCGAGCAGCCTTGCTCAACCTGGTCGAGCGCCTGACTAGAATGCACTGCCTGCTGCTGATGCTTGGCTCGACTCTTCACTCGACCTGTCCATACTGGCTCGACCATTCGAGCACTTCATCAGTGGCTCTTTGCTGCTGTGAAATTGCTGCTATGCTCGAGTTATCATCATCACCCTCGAGCCTTGCTTCGATCATCGTGAGATTTGGTGCTTGGCACAACATAACTAGTAAACACTTTATACATATCATTTACGGAAAAAAAAAAAAGAAAACTAAACATTAGGTTGGATATGTGACTTGATTCACATTATACAAGATTGATTATAGAGTTTCCATTTCTTATTAGGATTGTGTTCCTTATCTAATTAGGATTGTTTTTCTATTCTTTAGGTTTGGTTTTTCTATACTTATTAGGATTGTTCCCAATCTTTATGGTTTTTGTTATTCTTATTAGGATTATTAGTCTTGTATTGTCATTTCTATACAAAGAGATTATACTATGAGAATCATAGATTAATCTAGTGAATAAAGTTTCTTTCACGCTTGTAACAGGAAAATTTGATTTTCACCACATACAACAAAAATTAATTTCATATCCCTTATTGGAGAGAAAACATTCTAGAAAGCCAGTCTTGAGAGTTTTCAAGTGGATTGAAATTCTCTATTTCATCTTGTATTATGTTCTTGATATTATATTGAAAATTATTCTCGTGCCTGGTGGACATAGCTCCTACTCTGATAGTGAGCCATATAAATCTTTGGGCTTTTTCTCTGTAAATTGTTGATTATTGTTTTATTTTACATCTCGTTATTGATTTGTGATTTTGCATAATATATTTCCTCTCTTGTAGCAATATTGTCTCATTTTTTGTTTAGCAATATACATCAGTCTGTCTTAATTACCAATGTGTTCTAAATTTGTAAGTTAAAACTTATAACCAATAAAATGAAATTTTATTTGACTCATCTCAATTTAAATAGTAGTAATATCATATTTAATTACGCATAAATTAAGGTATTAAAATTATAATTAGTAAATTAAACAAGAAAATTTCAAAGATACAGAGGGAGTATTAAACAATAGAAGCTTGTCATCTAGTCCTAGTGCAAGGCAAAGCATTGCAGTGAAATTTCCACTTGTTAAAGATGTCAACATAGCATAATATTATATATATTCACTTTAATAGTATGATTCTCTTCTCTTTCTAAGATGCATATTATTACTTATAATTTAGTCTTCTTATTTTACACCTGTAAAATTTAGTAGAAAGTTAAATCAGGTTGAAGAATGAGACAAAATCAAGGGTGTAGAATAGAATTAAGTGGTTAAAATAGAAAGAAAATATAAATTTGTATATGAGATTAAAAGAAAGAGAGTGAGACCAGCGAAACAAATTAGAATAAAAAATGATGTAAAATGAGAGAGACATAACAACATCACACCTCTATAAATACTCCTAATTTTCATTCCCCTAATTGCATATGCATATTGTGTTTCATCTATTGCATAGCTTAAACTTATAACCTCTTTGATGGCTTCCCTTGCATTTCATGTATTAACAACCTCATCATCAACAAAAATATCACAAAATTCATCTAATCATGAAGGTGATGCTAAAAATAATATGAGTAAAAATATTAATAATAATAATAATAATTTATTTTTTATGGGTAATAAGCAAAGCTTAATGAGTAATAGCTTCAAGTTGAAGGCTAATAATGTGGCCACTAGATTTCCTCCTTTGATTGCTTCTCCTACACCAAAAAAAGGTGAAACAAACAATGGTGGCAAATTATCTGCATGGACAAGCATTACACAAGAAAGATGGGAAGGTGAACTTCATGTACAAGGTCAAATACCCTCTTGGCTGGTATGTTTTTTTTCTAATTAATTAATTTAATTTCATATTGATTTGTTTTGATATATATATACAAATTATAAATTTGTTGTGAAAATTTTTATATGCTTAATAGTGATTTTTTTATTAGATTGAGAAGAGGGATATTTGAAGAATAAACTCAATGACTATATGCCTAATCTTATTTAGGAAAAATTGATATTAATAATCCGACCTTTTATTCATCCGCTATGAATAATCCAACCTTTTGATTATTTCCTAATAATCCAACGTTTGCCCTTAGTTCGTTGTGAATAATCCAACCTTTATTTTAGTTTTCTAGCAACATACTCTATTATTATTAACCATTATTAGTAATACGGTATGTTCTGGGCAAATTTATAACAAAGGTTGGATTATTAGAACATAATCAAAAGGTGAGATTATTTATAGCGGATGAGTGAATGTTTGATTATTAATGTCAAATTTTCCTCTTATTTATATTACTAGAAAATAACTAGAGTTAACTAATTAAAATTATGGGAGCATTAAGTAGACTACTATTTTTTTACAAATCATCAAAATGAAGTAACTAATTTATCAAAATTTAAAACATTTTTTATAGGCCAAAAAAAAAAGTATTTTGCAAGGGCATATTTTCTATCATGGTATTTTGATCAATTTAAACTAAATTCTTGATAATACTTCTTCCTCATATTTTTTATAGTATATATGATACGCAAGGAGTAGTTTGTATTCTTGTAGTTATATATTCAAACCTTTTTTCTTCCTTTCTAAATATATTAGCAAACTATATATTTGACTTTTTGAAACTTTTTATTATTATAATTATGGTGTAATCAAATCCCTATGAAAAAAGAAAAATTATCGACTAATAGGTGAATTCATGATTCTCGACTATTATTATAAATTGTACATTTTTAATAATTACTTCATTCGTTTTCATATGTTTTTTGAACTAGATTTTACGAATTTTAGTTTCATACTTTAATTATGATTTTTCATCAATCTATATGAAAAAATATATTCATGTGAGATCTTACAGCTTTGTCTCAATATATACTTTTTAAATATCAACTTTTTATAATTTTAAAAAACACGCAATTTAAAATTATTTCATTTTTAAGTTTGTATTGAAATTCGCAAAAAAATTGAACGGAAAGAACAAATAAAAACAGATAAAGTATTACTTAAATAAAAGACGCTAACATCAAATGTTTCAAAACAACATTTGCGTAAGTCATTTTGTCATGAAAATTTTTCCCTCCAAATTGTCACTGTTAGATGATTTTTTAAAAGTAAATACCAAAATTAATACATCAATTTATATGGTACTAACAATAATATTTTTTTAATTTTCACAAGTATTTTAAAAAGAAATAATGTAAACATGTAATCAGTGGTATTAACTTAGTTAATTATTTAGAAAATTACTAGCTCCCACCACTTAGGTTTCGGGAGAAAAAGCAATATTATATGTAGCCGTCCTTATAATCATTATGCCTGCTATATGGAGAAGAATGTTGTCTATCAAAACAAATGCTCAATATCAATTATAAACTATTATATTATATTATATTATACTTTCCCTGTTTTTTTACTTGTAACATTGTTGACTTCGACACTATGCATCAAGGAAATTGATTTTTTATATTGTCGGTAATCTATCAGTTAATTAAAACATAATCATATGAGATAATGTTTAAATCGTCTCGATTCGACATCAATTAATTTCTAGTTTTCATTATTTTTTGATATACATATATAATTAGAGATATTAACAATTGAATTCGTACATTGAAAAATGTGAAAAAGTAAATGTTGCATGTAAAAAAGAACAAGGGGTTATTTTTGGCCCCTTAGAGGTTCTTTTGGGTGGGACATCTTAGTCTCTTGAACCTAGAATATAAGCTTCGACTTCTATTCTTGCATTTATAAAATTTACTTTGCCAAAAAAAATCGAAAAAAGTATTATTTATTATTATTTTTATTATTACTATTATTATTTACCAAAAAAAAACAGTAAAAGTGCATGTTTATTTACAGAAGGGAACATATCTACGCAATGGGCCAGGTTTATGGCATATAGGAGACTACAATTTCAGGCACCTCTTTGATGGTTATGCTACCATTGTCAAGCTTCATTTCCAGGACGGACGGCTGGTTGCCGGTCACCGACAGCTCGAATCGGAGGCCTATAAGGCGGCCAAAAACAATCGGAAAATATGTTATAGGGAATTTTCTGAAACCCCTAAACCTAAAAATTTTCTGTCTTATATTGGTGATTTGGCCAACCTTTTCTCTGGTGCCTCTCTCACTGATAACGCTAATACAGGTAAACATATAACATATTCCTCTAATCCCTAACAACCTAAATAATAAGAATCATATATATTAAAATTTTATACGTCAAGACAAATTCTATAAAATTATTACTTATAAAGTATATATTGAGACGAATATATTAAGATCATGAATATGTTTTTCATATAGATCAATGAGAAATCATAGTCGATACTAAAATTAATAAATTTTATTTGAGAAAAACATATGAAAATGATAAAGTGTATTTTTTACACTCGCACATAAGTAAAGAACTATTAAATTTGTAACGTTATGTATTATTTATGATTTAATACTATTTTAATTACTACTCAAGGATAATCTATAAAGTTCAATAATCTAGACAGTACGCTTCTATATTTTATAAGGTACATGCATTTCTACTCATAATATGTTGATCTTTAACATAATTAACATTCATTATTGTGATATGCTTTTATATGTATTTCATATTTTATGTAGTAGGATATGGTCACGTATATCATTTTATAATACTTGTCCCATAATAATAATAAAGTATATATAACATAGATCGGAACAAGAGGGGTGAAGCTCTTGGCTGCAATCTTACCTCAAAATTCTATTAAAAAAAATAATTTCTTCTATTTATTTTAAATGTCCTATTTGATTTTAGTACGTTTCTCAATGCATGTTTTTAATTTTAAAAAACACAAATTGTGCTTGAGTAAAAAATATAAAAATTAACAATAAAATTTACAATAAGACATATCAAATAAGATTTCATTTGACTATGTCTCACTTATAGATTAAAATGGTAATGCACTGGAATGAATTTTGTCAAGAGAATGAGATTGTTATTGAAGGACAAAAAGCAATGTGATCATTAAAAACTTGTCAACATATCATATTCTTTCTAAAATTACACTAATTTTCCATTATCATTTCCTCCATTTAGCACCGACAACTAAACAGACCGTTAATGTTATCTAATTTATATTTTTTTTTATATGTACTAATTTTCCATTATCATTTCTTCCATTTAGTACCGACTATCAAACAGGCCGTTAATATTACCTAATTTACATGTTTTTTTATATATACTAATTTTTTATTATTATTTTCTCTATTGATCAGTATCGACTATCAAATAAGACGTTAATGTTATCTAATTTACATGTTTTGTTTTGTCATATGTAGGAGTAGTAAAGCTTGGAGATGGACGAGTGGTATGCCTAACAGAAACACAAAAAGGGTCAATAATAATTGACCCTAACACATTGGAAACGTTGGGAAAATTAGAGTTTAATGACCCTTTTGAAAGGCTACTTTTACACTCTGCTCACCCTATTGTAACCCAAGATGAACTGTTGACTTTGCTCCCTGATTTAGTCAACCCTGGATATTTAGCGGTCAGGATGAAAGCAGGATCTAATCTACGGCGAGTGATTGGAAGAATTAATTGTCGAGGTGGGCCCACACCTGGGTGGGTCCACTCTTTCCCTGTGACTGAAAATTACATAATTATCCCTGAGATGCCCTTAAGATATTGTGTCAAGAATTTGTTAAGGGCTGAACCAACCCCTCTTTACAAGTTCCAATGGCTCCCTCAATCTAAGGCTTTTCTGCATGTAATGTGTAGATTTAGCGGCTCTTTGGTACGTACTTCTTCAATTTTGTTGTTGGTCATATTCATCATCTGTTTGATTATTGGTACTAATTAGTTAATACTCTCTTCTATTCAAAGAGAATCAGACATTTGTTTTTTCACACTATCCAATGCACTTATTCCATACTTAATATCTCTTATTATACATAACGAAATATTATAAAGAGTGAATATTAATAATCTTTGCACTGAGACGAATCAAACAAGATCTGATCACTTGACTATATTCTAATCTATAAATTAAGAGTAATAAGTGAATAGTTTCAAAAAACAAATATCTCATTCTCTATTAATAGGAGGTAGTATTAATGAAAATAATTTAAATTGTAAGGTACTAGTAATTAATTTAATTGGTTCTAGTATTAGCGGCAGATTTAGGTAGGATTATTAATATAGGATCATCTTTTGAATTAACTATAATAAATAGACCTAAAGAATTTGGAGATGTCATCGTATCATATTTTTACTTGTGTTATTCAATATTTTATATAATTTTTCTTAGGAATTTCCATTAAGAAAATACTTACATGTGAGCATACATCTGTGATTAATTGAAATATTGACCGGCATGTTAGTTTGGTATGCTACTACTCCTACTATTATATGGTTTTATAAATGAATCTTATTAAGTTTGTGTATAGTGAACTCTTCAAGTGGGTGTAACAAGCTCACTAGTGATCGTATAAGGTTTTTCTATGCGATCCCATAAAGCTTTGTAAATTCATATAAGTTATAATTTATGATGGGACTGGAACACTTTTAGGCCCCGCGTGCTTCTAGACACTTCACTTTGTAAATTCTCAATTGACACGGTCTCACAGTGAGACTATTTTTATTAAGTTGGTCGGCTTGCATTGCTCGATATACACATTCTTTAAGTGATCACTTATAATCTTTAAGTGATTCCTTATAAACTTGAGTGATCCCTTGTAATCTTAAAGTAATCACTTTCTCATAACTCTAGTTTGATCACTTACAATTACAAACTTATCACTAATAAGAAAATAAGTTGATTCTCGTCTTATAATAAGACGGTCTCACACAACAAGACTTGTCATTAGAATATAAAAGGTTTATTATGTTATATAATTAGACACGTTCTTTATGCAACACAATTAAGCAAGAAAGTGGTTTTCCTTGTGGCATTACATGCTTAGCCATTTATGTTGTATAATAATCATTACTCTTTTGTTCTTTATTCTTTAGAGTTAATTATATAATTCTATTTAAATTTAGTTGTTTTCTAAAATATTAATACAAAGTAGTGAAAGAATGAGATGTACAAAAAAACAAATGATTGGTAGAAAATAAAAATAATAGTATGAGGCTAGGATAAAAATGAGTGTTAGGGAGTGAATGATATTAGAATAATAGACTACTATCAAAAATAAATATAAAAATAATAATAATAATAAAGTAATAAAAATACGTATTTTAAATTATTGTGATTATATATAGTACTTCTAACTTATTTATATTTATAATTTTTTTTTTTGAATTTGCACTGTATGACTAAATTATACGGATGATGGTAGGTGACAACAGTAGAAGTGCCACTATTTTTGACATTCCATTTCATAAACGCATATGAGGAAACAGACGAAGAAGGGAACGTAATTGCAATTATTGCAGATTGTTGTGAGCATAATGCAGACACTTCTATTCTTGACAAACTAAGGCTTCAAAATCTACGAACCTCTATTGGCCAAGATGTTCTTCCCAGTGCAAGGTACGTATATCATACTATATTATATGATCAAATTAATTATACGTACACCAAAAATTAACTATACGTACGCCACGATGTGCTCTCACGCTCATGTGTGTGCATGCGCGTATATATATACTTTTGCTCTCTTTTCGTTTGTGAATTTACTACATCGTTATTAGTGCATAAATTTAAATAGTATATTGTTGGTACTGTTTACTAAATAATGATAATAAAAATGATTTGGACTGTAAATATATTATTTCTTTTGTAATGAAAAAAGTTGATCATAAAAATATTATTTACAATTCTCATAATTACCATGTAATAAAACATTTCTACATGGTTACGCATTGGAATGAAGTAGTTTTTTATGTTATTTTGATATCGACTATATATCATACAGACATATATGTAATATAATAACATTATTATTGTATAGTTTAACAATTTGTTATAAATATGAGACGACATATAAAAATGATGATATGTATGGCGTATAAAATAGAAAACAGGTATTCTCTTGAGAGACCGTCTATAGTATAGACGTCTCTTAAGAGCACAGCCCATATCTCCCTTATAACTTACAAAACCACCAATTAGTTTTTTTTTAATTTATAAATTGGGTCAGCCCCAAACTTGAGACATCTATTGTATAGACGGTGTCAAGTAAGAATTTGTGAATCGAAAATGATGTATATATATATAATATGATGCAGGATTGGTCGATTTAAAATTCCAATGAATGGGATGCCATATGGGAAGCTAGAAGCTGCAGTGGACCCAGAAGAGCATGGGAGAGGCATGGATATGTGCAGCATTAACCCTTCTTACTTGGGTTTAAAATACCGTTACGCTTATGCTTGTGGAGCTCGTCGCCCTTGTAACTTTCCCAACACTCTTACTAAGGTACACTACCCCTAAAAAATACTTCCTCTATCTGTTCCAAATTAGTCGCAACCATAGTTATCAGAATCCCGATTCTAATGTACGATCTTACGATTTAATAATGGGCAACAGATCCGGATCGTAGGTTGGATCTTAATCTGGTAGAATCGTGCGATCCTACTTAACTCAAAAATTTAGGTGATAGCACTACTAAAAAACATGAAGTGTATAAAAGCTTAATTCTAGACGCTTGAGTAACTGCCTGAAATCGTGAAATTGTAATATGGTTTCAAGGCGCGAAATCTTTTTTCCCATACTTACAAGCGTTGAAAAATATATTCTTATCGACTAAAATAACCGTCGGAAAAAAGCGTCGAAAATTTGTCGCTCAATTTTTTAGACGCTTTGCCAACCGTCGAATTCGACGCTTGAAACCGTCGATAAAACCATTGTTTTTCCGTTGAAAACCTCCGTATTTTTTTGTAGTGTAGGATCATAACACGATTCTATGATCCTACGATTTTACGATCGAATCCTACATGGTAGTTTCAATCGCTAAATATTTTCATATAATACAGATTTCACTTACGTATAAATATATAATTAAAATAATTATATTAATACATTTATAAAATTCAAGTTTTTCTTAACTTGAAGTTTATAAATGAGTATTTTAGGTATTTTTGTTCGAAACATGGAGTAGATGAAGTAAAATAAGTTTTTACTTACACCTTATAATAACTTTAAAAAAGAATAAATATAAATGATAATCAGTAATTCAAAGCATATTGATGCATAATTGTAGGATCACACGATCCTACAATCCGATTCTACCGTTTCAATCCTACCGTACCCCCTCAGCAATCCTAGGTAAAATAGTTACTACACTAAAAATATGAATCAGTGACTTTTTTTTTAAGCCACTAAATTCAATGTCACAAAAGGATAAACTTGTTGTAGCGAGTATTATGGAACAGAGAAAGTAATTAACAATAGTGAAAACATGACATGACTGCCATTATATACCAATCAACATTTGCATCTGTAGTATACGTAAGCGTATTAAGAGATTCTGTATATAACAGTATATGTATGGGCCAATCAAAATATTCTTAAACGATTTGGTTTTGACAATTATCCAAGGAACTCTAATTAACTTTGGGTCGTGTTTAGTAACAAACTATTAATTTTAAGTTGTATACTTTAATTATAAATTATAAATTATAAATTTGAAAATGACAGGTTTTATGTAATATTTTACGTGTTTTCTATGATGATTACGGTTAATGAGATTAGATTGATGTGTGTTGTAGATTGATTTGGTAGAGAAGAAAGCCAAAAATTGGTACGAGGAAGGTGTTGTGCCTTCTGAGCCATACTTCGTGCCTCGTCCTGGAGCAACTGAAGAAGACGATGGTACGTTCCGTAAGTTTTAAAGTTTTTATGATAACGGGTTTATTTGGCAAATAAATGTTGGCTGGAGTTACTAAGTAGTTTGATCAGTTTGAAGTATCCGATGACTTGTTATAGTTTAACTATTTTTTAACTGTAATTATAGTGATGTTTTTAATTAAAAGTATTCATTAGTTCCCGATTGTTAGAAGGAAAAATGGCAAAATAACAATATCATTGAAAAAACTGCTCACTACAGGTTTTTAGTTTGACTTAAAACTCTTACAATAACGCTTAAAAGTCATGTTACAAATATCTTTCGGCTGTTTGACAAAACTAAAAGCAAAAACTCAAGAGCTAACTATAATTTTTAGTGAAGAATATAATTTTTTTTAGACTAAAAGGCTTAAAAATCACAATAACATTCTTTTATTATTATTCTAATTTAATATAAAACATTTAATATTAATTATCACCATCATTATTTATATTAAAACTAAAATTGTTTAATGAATGATATAGGAGTGGTAATATCAGTTGTAAGTGGAAAGAATGGAGAAGGATATGCACTACTACTTGATGGTTCTACCTTTGAAGAGATTGCAAGAGCCAAGTTCCCTTATGGTCTTCCTTATGGTCTACATGGATGTTGGATTCCTAGTATGGATTAAATTTTCATTACAATATACTTTATAATTATATTCATTATATATATATATAAAAAATACTATCTATATTTTAATATTTTTATAGCTACAAGCTTAAGTTAGCTAGCTATCACCTTATAAAATAACATACATATGTGGTAGTTACAAGGTATAGTTTTCAATTATGTTTGAAAATTGTACATAGTATATATAAATGTACATAATTAAACTAGGTCTTGTATGTAAGTTTTTATATAAGTAAGTTTTTTGAAAAATAGTACAATTAAAAAAAGCATAAAGTAATTTTATAGGTTATACTAATACTCATTTGCTCTTGCTTAGTACTTTATTCATTTTATTTTGCTACGTTGTTCTTTCGATTGAAAAGTAAATTTTGTTGGTTGTTACGGAGAATAAAATTAAGAGAAAACATGAATCCGTCTAGGACCATAAATATAGAGAGTATATGAACTTATCATCAAGGGATTCTACAAATTGTAGAGGTTCGATATCATGCTCTTAAGAGAGAATTAGTCACGTGAAATCTTATTTGAATCGTTTAATCGCATACTTTCATAATATTAATTTTTTATTATTTTTTTGGAGAAATGAGATTTTCATTAAACCAAACAAACGGTACAAACTAAACCAAAGGCAAAAGCCTTCAAAGGGCCATAGGAGCCTATGTATCCAAGGCAGACAAGTTAGTCAAGCATACCAACAGACAAAGGTACAGACTTTGCATACAATGTTTTATAAGAAATTTAACATCACTAATAAGCTTCGGAATAGACATAAGCTTCAAGTTCCACACACAATCATTCTTCGCTTTCCAAATCATATAAATAAGGCTGCAGACTGAAGCAAGGATGATCATCCTCTTGAGTCTTGAACCTCGACACCTTCCATTGTCTAGGGTTCATGGAGAAGATGTCGTCAAATTTAATATTAACACCAAGCCACGAGGTGAGCTGAACAAAACATTGTTGATTACTATGACAGCTAAAAATTAAAATGCATAACAAACAAACTATCATTACAGCAAATAGGATAAGAATCCTCATCAATAATACCAGTATGCTTCAACTTTTCCCAAGTTTTCAACTTATTGAGCATGGCCAACCAGAAAATAAATCGAGTTTTTGGAGTAGAGAGTCTGTGCCAAACCAAATTAGCCCACTTTACAAAAGAAGAATGGACTCTGAGACTATCATACACTGAGCTAATGTTATATTGCACTGCATTCATCCACTGGCTGACTGCCTCCTTAGCTTTGCATAATTTTTTGAACGCCCAACTAGCAGTGATATGAGGGTTGAAGATCAACCGATTCCCCCCTTTAGTATATACACCATGTACTAAACAAACCCAAAGCGATTCTTGAAGGCTACTAATATGCCAAGCAAACTTGTCTAAGGTAGTAAGGTTCTGAATTTCCAAGTAAGGTTCTGAATTTCCAAGTTACGAATGCCCAACCCCCCTTCTTTTTTAGGTCTACAAAGAGCATCTCAATTCACATTTCCAAGTCTAGGGTCATTCTCATCATAATGCCTCAAAAAAGCTCGACAAACACTATTGACTTGTTTAATAACTTTCTTTAGAATAAGAAAAGTCTAGCACAATAAGTTGTAACACTTATAAGAACAAAGTTAACTAATTGAAGCCTAGCAGCATAGGATAAATTTTTACCTTTCCAGCCACGAATCTTGTTAGTCATTTTATCAACTAATTTCTCACAATCAAAAGATGAAATGCTCTTTGAGTTTAAAGGGACACCCAAGTATCGAAAAGGAAGCTTACCAAGAGGTAAATTGATACTGCTAAGAACATCTGATTGATGTTCCTTACTAATACCAACAAGATATATAGATAGCTGACTTGGAGGAATTAGCATGAAGACCAGAGGAATCAGCAAAAATTTCAAGCCCTTGATAGATAATACGGATGGATGTATAATCACCTCTTGCAAAAAGCATAAGTTCATCGGGAAAGCACAAATAGGAAATCACAAATGAGTAAGTCTTGCATCTAGGGTGAAATTTAAAGGAGTCATCTTGACTAGTTCAGAATACGTGAAAGATATTCCATTCCCCAAAACAAATAAGAGTGGAGAAATATATAGGATCTCCCTGTCGGAGACCTGTTTTGGCCTTCAAGAATTTCAATTTATAATTTTTTTATATTTTTAGTCAAGCATAACAGGGTCATTTCTAAGGATAGTTTTGAGGTGCAACCCGCGTAAAAACCAACTTATAAAGGGCCCCAAATTGAGTTAATTCTTATTTAGAAATTTAGTTTTTGCATAAGTTCATTATAGATGAATAGTAGTAAGAGTTTAAATTTGTAAATTTATTTGACATTAATGTGATGGGAAAAAAAAAGAAAGTATATGATGCATAGTAGGAGAAAAAATGAATCAAAATTTTACTTATCTAAGGGCCCTTATTAAAGATTTGGCCAACCCTTATTATGTCGTCTCATGGTGAGACGGTCTTAAAGATTTGCCTTATTGAAAATAATTGTAAGCGATTGTAATTTTTCATTTTATACTTCCTCTATTTCATAATCCAATGCGTAATTTTAATCATTTATATCTTTAACTATTCTTAACCAAAAATTATGAAAATTTGACATAATAAATGTATGCAATTAGACGATTCAAAAAAGATCTCACTTGACTATATTTTTCTTTACACATTAGCGACAATATATAAAATAAGTTTGAAAGATAAATAATACCATTATGTGTAATATAGTGATTATTTCAGAACAGAGAAAGTATGTATGTATAAAACCTCAATGCATGTAATGGTGATGGAGTACCAGAGCCCTAAAAAAAGAAAACCATGTGGAACCACCTTAGCGATCCACCTTAGCCATCATCTATCCAATTATTTTCAAAAATTAATAAAAACATAGTATATATATAGAAATTTAGAATACAAATTATTTTAACACTACGTTTTAATCACATTATTTGTTGAGCTCACCATCGACATATATAATAACACTAAATTTTAATCACGTTTTAATCACCTTAGCGATCCATTTAAATGCTGATATTGAATATGGTAATGAGAATGTTTTGTAGTGTAAATTTTCATGAAATGTATCATGTTATCTCACAGTAATAAAGTTTTTATTGTAGAAAAGTTTTTTATAGCTAATATCACGTCTTCAAATAATAATTCACTATAATGAAATGAAAAAAGTGAGATGATTGACGTAATATAAGTATAACCATTAAATTTCTTATAAGGTTTTACTACCAACAAATACACTATTTTTTACTACCATTCCTTCTATTAAATATCGACAATCAAACGAACTGTTGATGATGAAATTGTGTCCTAGTTTCGACCGCTTTCATATTACCATTAATACAAACTATCTCAATTCTCAAATTTGCGCTCAACTTTCAAATGAAAATATATAATGTTCATTACAAGTACCTGAAAAAATATTGATGAAGAAGCTCTAATAGCCAATTTATATAAATTAAAAAAATATAGACACTTTGTTTTGAGATCGTCTTAACTGAAAGACAGACTCTCATAAAAGTAGCTAAAACAGTAAATCTTTGTCGCTAAAACAATGACAAAGCTTTTCAAAAAACTACTAATACCTAACATTCAAATGAAACTTACGAATTTTATTAATGATCACTAGACATGTCAAAACAGACTATTAGATTAATTATACGTCTAATTTCAATAAGATCCTTTAAGATCATGTAATTTTTGGATCAAATCTTTTCCAATTTGATTGGGTTTGAATTGGCCAAGACGCTAAAGATTTAAACTTCTTGGGGTAAATTGGCAGCTTTCCTCTAGTATTCCCTTTCAAGGGAGTACAGGTATGAATTGTCTGTCACATTTCCTCACCCATATCCAATTTTCGAGCGGGATATTGGGTTGTTGATGATGATTGTCAAAAAAATTTGATTTCATAAAATCGATTTTTCTCATAATAATAATTCAATATACAGTTTTTAAGGCTTCAACAAAAAAATATTATCTCCATACGCAGTAGCAGAAACACTATATTATTGACGAAGTTCAAACATGATCGCATCACCATTGGAGTGTCTGAACTCTGATCTACTATACAAAACCAATTAGCAGCAGCAACAAAATTGTGAGAAAAAAACATTTTGCAAGAAGACGACGACTCTTCTCGAATGCGATCACTTCGACTCAACCATCGTAAAAGCCATCGATAATAAAGTGAAACGACAAGTTTATTATAGCATGTGCCCATACCATGAGTATAGGGGAGGGCTTATTTCTGATCCATATAAACAGCATCGACATCATTGAGTTCGAGCAATTCCGACATCAGTTCCTTGTTTAATGCCATAGCTTCATCATCTACCTGTCATAGAAACATAGATATGAGATCAAGACACCTTGTATAGAAGTTATTTGCTGCTCAAACTCTTTCACATTACCTCAAGTATTCGTGTCCAGTTAATTCGCTTTTTGAATTCATGATTGGCTCAAAATGACCCTAAAATAGCCTAGAACAGACCATAATTCGCTTTTTTTATTCGCGTGCGACAGTGTGTTAGATCCTTAATACTTGGACAGATGGAAATAAGTAGGAAACTTCAATGGGTCTACTTATATTTAGAAGGTAAAAGAATAATATAAATTCTAAATAAAGCTAAAGATGGAACAATAAGAGATCAACAAGCCAAAATTCTAGTGTATAGATATCTGATTTTGATGATTATATTATACTGCTATAAGACTGTCCTCATATCCAAAATTTTCGAGCATTACCGAGTCATATACCAACACCTGAATCTGGACAAATGGACAAGAAACAGACACTATGAAGTCCAAAGACTAAAATTTGGTTTGGATGATGGGAGAAACATAAAATTAAAAGCTATTAAGGATAGTAGCTGTATTTTGCTCAAAAATCAAAATCCTTGAGAACGATCCGGAGGTAAATCAGCCTATTATTATTAGATCTGAGATTCTGAGGGGAATAATTTACATCCCAGAAAATTTCCAGTAATCTTGTGTAATTCGAACTATTGATGCTCTCGGCCAAGAAGAAGGATTAATTTCCTTCCCCTTTGCCTGTATTGATTCTCTAGCCCACATCCAAATCCAAAAATATAAATTCCTTAATCCAGAGAGAGGCAGTAGTTGTTTTATTATTAACTAAATCCAGGTGAAAAGAGACACCATCATTAGATAACTATTCTCCTCCATATTAGCCCCCCTTGGACAATTTCAATCCTCATGCCACAGAACTAGTTTCCAACAGTACAATACATATTTGAGACAAAACATCATATCTGGACGCCACATGCTCCCCTCTATATTCCCTCGTCAAGGACCCATATCTATAGATAAGCTTGAGGTCCATATATAAGCTGGATACAATGTATTGAACCACCTTCTTACTGGGTTGACTCCAAAAGAGCATCACTTCAATAGGCCTCCAGAAAAAGCAGCATATTAAAGTAAGATGCATATAAGTACCACAATGGCATAAAATATCTACCTCCAATTACAGAATTCTGAAGTGCTACTGTCTTTTTCACAGAAAACAACCTTGTAACATTTGTATACCAAATGGTACATATGTGAGCCAAGGTACTGGACAAAAGATGACTGTGAACTGTAACGAATGAAGTCCACATTACGAAGCACAATTGATATCCGTAAATAAAAAGTCCTTACATATTGGCGAGTGAAGTTTTGGAACGAAGTTATTATTCTCATCTAAGGTTCCAAGTTCCAACTCCCAATTAGTTTATATTATTTCAGGTTCTCAAATTTTTTGAGACAAACTATGATAATTACTTATGGAAGTACAAACAATTATAGACATTGCCTCTCAAGACACCCCTCTTCTTCATGTTACAACCTCAGCCCCCAAATAATGGACAGCAAGAGTAGTTGATCCATATCAAAAAAGTGGGTGACATTTTAAAATCAAGTTAGATTTTGAACTTTATTCCATGGTATCCTTAATGATACCCTTCGGCCTTAACAAAAGGGTTCCAACCCAAAGAACATTGGTATAGTGGAGATGTTAAACTTTCAACAGCAAAGAATAACCATGAGTTTCCAAACTAGACGATGAAGCCTAGTATTTAGGGACAAAAAGAATAATTATAGTTTTCAGGTAAAAAGGATTGTCACAAGGGCATATGGCAATTGGCAAGTTTAACATACACAGAAGATGGGATAAATAAAAGGGACAATAAAGATGAAAGATGAAAAGAAACTGACACATCCCTATTCCCTACTCCATTTAATGTTGGATTGATTCAAATTATATTATTTAGAGTCAAAGTAGTGTTTAAGTGGGTGGTTTCTATTTAGGAGTATGTGATGAACCCACTAAGTACAAATAGAAGTATGAGAAGAAAGAAGAGAATATAGAGAATATAGGAGAAAAATAAGAATTTTAGAGAAGGGAATGAGGGTACAGGGAAAGTAGAGAGAAAAGGACAAGAGAGATAAGAGAGAGAAAGGACTTGTGTATATTCATTTGCTGATTTTCATGCTATTCATGGAGTAAAAACGCAGTCACGGTCGCGAATGCAGTCGCGATCGCGAGTCGCGGGGAAAACGCGATTATCGCGTAACGGGTCGCGATTTTCATACACAGTTGATGTAGTTATTGCTTTTTGTAATTTTTTTAAATGATTTTTTAAAAAAATTAATTGAGTTTTGTGATTGCAAATTTGCATAATAAATATAAGTGTTTAATATAATTTCAAATATGTTTTAATATAAAATATATTTGAACTACATTGTTGATTTTATTGGAATATGGTTACTTCTTACTTCTTAAGGAAGCAAAATTATAATTGTATTTAATATTATTTTATTTTTAAATTATTCATTTTATTAGTTATATATTATTAGGTCTACTATAAAAAATATATATAACATTAAAGATAAAAATGAACAAATTTTGTGTCGTAATTAAATATATATTATAAATTAAACTATTACAAACTTATGCATGACAATTAAATTTTTATTTTTGTATTGAACTACAATACTTTTGAGCCAACATTAGAATTAGTACCAAAAGAAGCGTCGAGGAGGCTCTTGATTGGCATTACTCTCATTTTCATCACTTTGACCCCCTTGTAGGCTCCAAAGAAAAATGTACCTGCAGCATCCATCCATGATGTATCATTATGACTTGAGCCTGAACTACTTCCATAAATTGTAGGTTGATGATAATGTACTCCACCATAATGCATTGTCCCGTGGTTAATCGTGTGAATGAGGTTAGGGGTGTTCAAAACCGGGTATTG
Organism: Amaranthus hypochondriacus; assembly: GCA_000753965.2. NCBI lineage: Eukaryota > Viridiplantae > Streptophyta > Magnoliopsida > Caryophyllales > Amaranthaceae > Amaranthus > Amaranthus hypochondriacus. The sequence continues at coordinate 12,707,808 of CM025931.1, forward strand.
ATTTTGATTGTGTCTCAGGCTCAAGTCATAATGATACATCATGGATGGATGCTGCAGGTACATTTTTCTTTGGAGCCTACAAGGGGGTCAAAGTGATGAAAATGAGAGTAATGCCAATCAAGAGCCTCCTCGACGCTTCTTTTGGTACTAATTCTAATGTTGGCTCAAAAGTATTGTAGTTCAATACAAAAATAAAAATTTAATTGTCATGCATAAGTTTGTAATAGTTTAAATTATAATATATATTTAATTACGACACAAAATTTGTTCATTTTTATCTTTAATGTTATATTATTTTTTTCCAATGGACCTCATAATGTATAACTAATAAAATGAATAATTTAAAAAAAAAATATATTAAATACAATTATAATTTTGCTTCCTTAAGAAGTAAGAAGTAACCATATTCCAATAAATCAACAATGTAGTTCAAATATATTTTATATTAAAATATATTTAAAATTGTATTAAACAATTATATTTATTATGCAAATTTGCAATCCCAAAACTCGATTAATTTTTTTCAAAAATCATTTAAAAAAAATTACAAAAAGCAATAACTACATCAACTGTGTATGAAAATCGCGACCCGTTATGCGATAATCGCGTTTTTCCCGCCATCGCGACTGCATTCGCGACCGCATTTTTACTCCATGATCAGATGGATGGATTTTTCCAGATCAGCATGTTTAGTCTCAAGCACTGCTTGATTCAACGTCATTTTGTCCTCCAGTTGAGATACTTCTGAGTGCAAACGGGCGTTAAATTGCTAAGCAACTTCATCCAACCCATGCTCAAGCTGCTCTATCCTTTGCTGGTTAGTTGGATTACCCATAATCAGCAATAAAGTGTGGCACTGATACCAGTTGTGATGTACCCACTAAGTGCAAATAGCAAAATAAAAAGAAAGAAGAGAATATAGAAAATATAGAAGGAGAAGAAGCAGAATTTCAGAGAAGGGAATGAGGGTACAGGGAAAGTAGAAAGAAAAGGACAAGAGAGATAGGAGAGAGAAAGGATTTGTGTATATTCATTTGTTGATTTTCGCGCTCTTACATCAACAGTATATATAATTTCTCAGCATAACAAACTTGTTGTAAAAGAGGTGGTTACACAAATATTCCTATTCTAGACTATTCTTGAAAATATTTCAAATATGCCAACTCATTTACAAAGATTTTTTGCGTCTCTTGTAAACGATAGTCGCCTTACCATTTGACGGAGAGTCATTTCTAATTTGTTGGAGTAAGTCTTGGGGATCATAGGATGAACTCCCTATTTTTATGTGTAGTTAGTGAGGCGGGAAAAAAAAGGGAGACAAGAGGAAGAGAAGGCGGTAAGAGCAATAAAAAAAACAAATGTTTGTAGGTGAAATCATTTGTGAGTTTTGTTGCGTGTTTTTGGTGCTATGTCAGTTGTTTTTAGTTTTCTTTAAACAAAAAAAAGTAACAAAAAAATGGACAGTTGTGTGGGAAAGAAAACATGTAATTCTGAGTGAAAATTAAAAATTGGTATGAGTATTTGGTGTGCAACCATGTCAAGTGTTGGTTATTATGTTTTGTGTGTTTTATGAATTCCCTTTTTAGCCTATAAAAAAATTGTCTCGAGTGTTACGATGAAAAAGAAGGGGTATTTAGTAAGTTGAGGTGAAGTAGCAATATTCACAAGTGTGAAAGTCGTGCTCAAGGCAGAGACTTATTTGTTACGTTATGGTCGTGGTTATGAAGTCAAGTGTCTGTTCATGGAAGAATACTCGTTAAGTGTAGAAATTGTTCGTCAAGATGGTAGTAGTGTTTTAAGATACTGCATCTTTGGAAGCAAATTCACTGCTAGTAATTTGTCCTATTCGAACTAATGTCAAGTCTCGAAGTTATTTGTGTGTTTGAGTGTTATGCTATGTTACGAAAGAAGTCATTTTAGGAAACAAATTAGATATTTTTTAGTGTGACGCTACAGTGTCATAACTTTCCCAAGGAAACATCAAGTTTCAGCGTAGATTTTGAAGGAAATAATGTCTTCTAAGTAGCTAGTAATTGTTGGTTATGTGTAGTTTAGTGTGTTATGGTTGCAAGTCATTTTCTTAAGCAATTAAGTCGTGTAACTTTAAATCAAAGGGGGAGTGTTGGATTGATTCAAATTATGTTAGTTAAGAGCCAAGATAGTGGTTAAGTGGATAGTTACTATTTAGGAGTCATTTCCATTTTGTTGGAGTAAGTCATGGGATCATGGGATGGAACTCCCTATTTTTATGTGTTGTTGGTTACTTAGTTCCCCTATTAGTAGGTACTTGTACTCCATTTTTCTACATATCGTAATAAGAACGTTATTGTTATACATTTTATGTATTCTCAACATTTAAGAGTTCCTTTTCACTTATTTAGGCTAAAGGAGAATAACAGAAGCCTCCTCCCCTCGTAAGCAACAAAGAAAAGAAAAGTCTTTGTAAAGCAAATGTAGAAAATGAAACAGATCATTCCACCAACCATGATACGTTATACAACTTAGGCATCGATTATCAGATTAATATTAATAGAAAGGTATCAAGTTATTATGAATAGATATCAAACCTCAATAGGGGTTATTGGAAGTAGCTCATATCCATTATCAGGCTCAAAACTTATTCCTTCGTCACGAAGCTTTGATAGTATACCAGAGTAACCGTCTGGTGAACTTACAATTTTGTAGCACCTGTTCAAAAGGAAAAAGAAAAGTAATTAGTAAAGTGGAAAGATTTATTTTCGACTTTAGAGTACATAAAGAAACAACGCCTATACGCACTTCCAAAATACGCCAAATTCATTTTGTAAGCAGTGATAAAACAAAAACATGAAATATTTTAGACAACAGAAAGTCCAATGCTAACTTTAGTTCCTGCTTACAAACAAGTCATACAGACTACAGACAAATTTCTTATATTACCTCTCAGACTGATCTTCTTCAGTGTCATCTTCGTTATCTAGAGGTTCAATCACATCTTCAGCACCAGCATCCAAGGCAATTTCAAGAAGTTGGTCTTTGTCAGCGTCACTGACTTTCACATTTACAATCCGAGCACGTCTAAACCTAAATACAACAGAGCCCGAATCTGCCATCTTTCCACCACAGTCTTTCACCACCTCCCTAATTGCGGCCACTGATCTGTTTACCTTATCTGTTGAGACCTCAACAACGAACCCAACACCACCAAAACCATATACCTAATACATGTAACAAGCTACTAAGATCCAGCAACAATGTTACTAATAACGAACATGAAAAGGGGAAATATTGAATAGAACAGGAAAAATTTTGAATAAATCACTTCATCGTTGCAGAGAATCACCTCGTAGACTTTTTCAATAAAAGCCTCTTGTCCCTTATCAGAGGCTTTCTTAATATTGCGCTCAACAATCTCCTTGGGGACATCAAGCTCCTTAGCCTTCTCAATTACACCAGCCAGAACAGTATTAGATACAGGATTTGTACCTCCTTTTTTCACACTACAAAATTAGCCAATAAGTACAAACGTTTCACTCATAACTGGCTGTATGTTAAATGCTTATGAGATATATATTTTAAAAACGGAAGGGACGGGTTTTCCTTATCAAGCCAGAGTTGAGGATGAAAAATAAAAAAAGCAATACGTAAGTACAAAAGAATGGCTTCTCATCCCAACTAAGCTAGCTTAATACCTACCAAGTGATGTTGTCTACTAACCCTATCAAAAAGTGATCAAGACACCATCTAACATTTCATCAAGATATATATGCAAAAAAGGGGCTACAATAATATAAGCACCGAGGAGAACTTGCAGTGGATGTTAGCTTACTTAGTTGTAAAGCGTTAAAAAGTAATTGCTGATATCTAAGATGGTAGGGCCTAAAATAAAATTTCATCAAGATATATATTCTTTGTGAATGTACACACCAAAAACAAAAAGAATCTTCTTTTTTAAACTCACATAAGATAGATGAAAATTGTGGATCACTTACGCAGATACAACTTCCTTACCGATCCTTGAATACAGCTTCATCTTCTTTAGATTTTGAGCCCCCTGCAAAAGTTCACCTTCTACACTTGAGAAGAATAGAACATGAAAAAAAAGATATTATTTAAGCTCTAGCCACACTATTGGCTTGTACAAAACAAATCTTCCTTCAAAGTCACTAAAGTCCCACTATAATTTCTATGCTAATAAGTAACATTAGGTATCAACATATATTTCCTTAATAAATGAGAAAATGAGAAAACGAAACACTACAAATAGAGTTTAGCATGATTCTGTTTAAGAACTAAAGAGTAACGGACACTAATCAGTAGACCAGTCACCAAATTCAAACCCAGAACTTGATCGAAAGAAGTATATTTTTGGAAAATTATTATATTTTAATAACAAAAAAATCTGATCCTTAACCTATTGGGTGTTCCGAACTACATCCGAAACTGGGCCGACACAAAACTGAGCCGACTCAACCTATACCCAGACTAGTCTACTAGTCACTTATAGAAATCTGCTCAAAGAATTTAGAGAAACAATTAACTAAAAACAACTAACTAAAAACAACTAACTAAAAACAACATAAATGAGACTTAACTTCTACTCATAGTTGAATATAGTATGCTAAGATGCAAAATTTTATGGAAAACTAACACATTAATGGAGGAACATCGTAGTACAAGTGATTCATGATTGTGAAGTTACATATGTTGTGCCACTTGATGTTTCAGAAAGAATGTCGAATTAAAACAAAGAATAATGTAGGCACATTGTTCTCTTTAACAACTATTCCGTTTCTAGGAGTCTACCCTCTTAATAAAAGAACTAATTAGTTGAAGACGGGGTCTTATTGATGTATGCAGTTGCTCTTACCCTACTAGTGAATTTTTTTTCAATAAGGAAAGAATACATTGTAATATTCTAAACACATATGTTCTTGAAATAGTAACCCATAGAAGTTGAAACATACTATCATCATACATGATATTATTATGGAAACCGACTTGACACGTTTGCGCTTCTCATTAAAAAACTTTTAGCCTATTTAATGATAAAAATGAGAAACAAGCATCCCTATGTCAAACAAATATTAACTAATTTCATTGTCAATTAGTATGAGTAAAATAATGTATTAATAATATCACACCAACATTGAATTTATCAAAGTAATTTAGATACATACTACTAGCTCATCTAAGAAAGGATTGCCTAATTGCTTAACAAGCTCTACAATATTTACGTAAATCAAATTAAAAGTTGAACAACAATTTAAAGATCGATTTCACAAAGATTGAATGCCAGCATGTGTTTATATTTTGATGTACATGAATATAATGGAAAACCATCTATATACATGGCTAAAAGAAGTCTATTTTATGAAAATACAAAGAATTCATGCAGGTTAAATCAACTAAACATATTATCATATATTGAGATTTGAAAATATTCATACAAAATATAAAAAGTAAATTAATTCTAATGAAGTCATATGCTAACCAAGTAACCATTACTATGCTAGATTTAAATAATAATAATAGTGATAATAAAACAACCCATTGATATGATATTACTAAACTCCATATTTATAAAATTCATGATAATAATTTTATGTTAACCATTAATATGGTCAATAATTGGGAGTAATAATGATTTTATTCTTGTTTTCAGTTTTTCTTTTCTAAACTTTTACCAAGTTTGATTCAAATTTATAGGTTGGTTTGTAAACATTTAGCTTTAATGGAGCAACAAATGACTAAGTGAAACTCTATGATATCAACATTTCTCACATTAGAAGTTTATTTGTTCTATATTCCAATCATTTTCATTACATACTTTTTAAATGCAACATATTTTATCTGATACTCCTTCCTATTCTAATCAAATGTCTCATTTGGTTTTGAGCACTTGTCAATGCACAATTTCAATCGTAAATACCTCTAATTGTACTTGGTCAAAAATTATAAAAAGTTGGTATTAAAATTTACATTAAAGAGAATCAAACAAGATCTCAATTGACTATAATTTAACTTGTGAATAAAATATAAACAAAGAGTGATTAGTGAATACTGCTAAAAATAAATAGGATATTTGAATAGAATAGAAGGAAGCAGTAACTAATAAGATATTTTTATATTAGCAAAATAAGATATTTATATTGTTAAATTATAGCTATATTTATAATTATATGCCTTTTTTTCAAATAATGACATTCTATTTAATTATACTTTATTAAGCAAATAATGCATTATATGTCATCTAATACCAAGATATTTGTATATTAGGAAGATAAGATATAGATATTGACATATTATTTCAATCATAATAAGTAAATTCTTCTTTATTATGCCTTATGAAGCAAATGTTGCACTAAACTGATATTGATATTGTGAGCAATTTTTACCAAAACAATCATTAAATATTTCGAAATTGAAATGGTTTTGTTGATGCAAAGACACTATATTAACCTTATTGTTAGTTTAATGACTTTATAATTAATAAATTTATCTTTTGAAGGGATTTATTAGCAAAAAATTAAATCTCATTAACAAATTTAGAAATATATATTATAAAAAGAAAGTTTCATCTTGAACAAATTTATATTTAGAAAAAGTCATAGGAAGTATATGAACTTCGTTTTTGATTGGAGGTAAACCTGGAGGATCCCCTTATAGGCATGGGGGAAGGGAAGTTTTTCGACAAAACCAAACTTGTGTTCCAAGGGTGAAAGGGAAAGTCTTCAACCACTAGATCAACTCATGATTCTAGAAAATAGGTTAACTTCAAACCCAATGAGACCAACTCATGATTCTATAAATTTAATTCACATATATGACATTTTCTCCTTTGAAAATAATTGTTGCAAATAAGCTCATTGATAAAATCTTAGGAGGTGTGATAGTACCATATGTAAATATTTAATTGATGATAAACTTATGTTAAAAAATGTTATCGACTTTCATTTGATTTTAAATATTATAATGATGATAAACTTATGTTAAAATATGTTATAATGAGGATGATGACGACATATTCACTCCATTAAAAGAAGATTAAATGCTTAGTAATTTAGTAAAACAAGTCCAATACAACAAAGATCAGGTGAAATGAATAGGGTCATACTCTTATTAATAATACCAATGAAAACAAATTACATACTTGTTATTTTTAAAACCTAATTACTTGACTTCTTTATAGATTCATATTGAATGAAATATAGAAATAACGAGAAACCCTCATTTAATTAGTGATCATGTTATTGGTTGTTTTACAACACAAATTTTCTTTTCAATACAAGTTCTTTTAGATAACTAAAGTATTGAACACTAAAACGAATTGATGATCATTGAAATACACATTTATATCGAAGGTTTAAATAAAACAAAGTGCGTGTAACATTAACACAAGTTTCTATCTAGTATTTAAATAATGAATGTGTTTGGCAGATGGTTTTATGATTGATTTTTGGTTGGCTTTTAACTTTTGTCTCATTGGTTGGTCAAACAGTCCAAAAAGTGGTAAATGGTAGGTTTTCAATTGGTTGTTTAACTCTAATAAAAACTCAATGTCTAACAACTAATTTTTACCAAATATCTCCATTATATATGAAACACATGGATTAGCAACTAGAAAATAAGTAAATACTTTCAACTAAACAAACCAAACCAGTCAACGGTCAAGCCATAAGTCATTTAACTTGAATAACATAGAAATTACAACAATAATGACAACAACATAGCAATTACCAAATATCTCCACAAAATATTGAATACATTCATCAATATACGCACAAATTAAAAGCAACATATATATTTCAACTATTTCAATCTTCTTACCCTAATATTTCAAACCTTCCGACATTTTCTAACCCATATGTTAAACATTGATAAGTTCTCTTTCCTCGAGACACGCATAAGCTGAAAATAAGGAGGGGGAAATGTAAAGTACGACAATGTTAAAGCCCTAAACTCAACTAATGTTTCTTATTTAGAAATTAGGATCATCTCTCATTTCTTTTGTAGGCTATATGCTCTAAGTCAGGTCAAGTGTGCCTAACAACCTCATCCTACACTTCTTAATCCACTTCTCTTGAAATCCAAAAAACGCTCAAAGTATATCTCTTTAAGTCCAATACAAACTTTTCACATTTGGTGATTACAGCATTTGTGTTACTTCTAATTATCCCAAAGTCCCAAACCAATTAGTCCAAGCACATCACAAACCAACAATAAATATCCCATGGGATTAATTTGGCCGGTGAAAGGAGTGTCCCTCATTTCATTAGTTAGACTTGGAATCTCATTAAAACATAATGAATGATCCACCTCAGCCACCTAACTTTGTGATATACTCCCTCCACCCCTTTTTATTGCCCACTTTGGCTTGGACACGGATTTTAAGAATATGGTAGTTGGGGTATTTTAAGTGATTATAATAATTGTAAAGGTGGTAGTTGGGGGATTTAAGTGATGATAATAATTGAAAAGGTGGTAGGTGGGGTATTTTAAATAATATAAGTTGGGGTAGTTGGGGTATTTAAGTAAAAAATCTTTGCCAAAAATAGAAAGTGGACAATCAGAGTGAATTGACTAAATAAGTAAAGTGGACAATAAAAAAGAATCGGAGGGAGTATTTCAGAAACACAATGTACCCCAAACCAAGAGAACAAGAAATACACATAAGTGTAACACAGTCCAAAGTTACTTGAAGCCAATTAAACTCAATGACAATGAAAACTCAAATCCTAATCTTTGTCAAGCATTTCACCAAACATATGGTGTGCATTGGGAAATTCCTCATTAAGTGTACAAAGTACAAACCAAAGCAGCTTGATGCGAAATGCACTTCAACAACGCATCCAAAAACTAACCCAACTAATATTGTCATAGCAACAATGAAAAATACCCTTTTATTGTACTAAGTTCTAACAAACAGAAAAATAGAAAAACATAGTTCAGCAAAAATAAAACAAATACCTTTCTGTCGGCAATTTTACAGGCGCGCCTACCCATGCAAAGAGGAGAGGAAGTCCAAATCTTTCTTACAGACGAGCATGGTTCATCACATTCATCAAATAAATATAATTGTGAACTCCACAAATTTGATGATGATGGAGATGCTGATGAAAGTCTTTTCCAAATCCTACCATACCCTGAATAATATGCTATAAAATGAACAAAGAAACAAAAAATCAAAACAAAAAACAAAATACATAAAAACTAATCAAATAAATTGTTAGTTCAGGTAAAGCAAAACATACAGTAAGGAGAAGGAACGGAAGAAAAATGGGATTTGAATAAAGCTGTGGTTGTTGCAGTTGCGAATCTATGAAGAATAGTGCCCAATGCTCGAATTGAAGTAGATGAAGCTCTCATTTCAAATTTCGATTATGAACAAAGCCGAATTTCTGCACAATCTTGCTGAGATTGCAAGTCGAAGATGAGGTGATGGCCTGGGTTTGATTCAAAAAAGTAAAGCTAATATGGCTAGCGATCGGGTTGATGTGGGAATTATTTCTAAGTTCTGATATAATTTGACCGATGTGATGGACAAAATACTTAATCTTTTTGAGTAATCAAAATTGCAAAATGTTAATGCAACTACCAATATTTGTAATGATGACGTTAACTTTAAACATATAATTGAACATGTTTTGTCTTGTATTTTAGAGAGGAACGATAAGAATGTGTCGTATGTGAATGGTTTAAGGTTTGAAACGATCGATGAGGTGTTTAATGTGAGGCAAATGAGGCTTCACTAAAGGATTGAACCATGCCTTGAACAAGGCAATGCACAGGGGCGAAGCCACATGGGGGGCCGGCGGAGGCCCGGCCCCCCTTGTCGAAAATGCAAGTCTTTGTAATTTTGGTTTTGGCCCCCTTATTAATATGATATATATAGTTTAATGAGAGTAAATATAACAAAAATTACTATAGCTTAATGGTTGGGGTTATAAATTTATGATCTGAGGTTAAGAGATCAAATCCTTATTAAAACAATTATTTTTTGATAGACGAATAGATTTATATTATAATGTCATTACTATTTATATTTATAATTTAACATTCATATATTTAGTGTGTGTTTATATTTTTCTATCTTAATTTTAATTGTGTTTTTTCTGGTGAATTATTAGGAAAATATAGAGTCAAGAACACTTAGTTTTTTCAAAAATAATAAGTCAAGAAGACTTAGTTTTTTCAAAAATAATAATTATAGGGAAGTTTCGACTCTATTTATTATTAAATATAATTTTTGCAATGATTCAAGTTTATTTAAGTCTATATGATTTTAATATTTTTATAGTTTAACTAGTGTCTAATGATATTCATTTGGGTCATCGTTGAATTCGAATTAAGTGTTTCGGGTGGGCTTGAAATCGAATTTCGTGTTCACATTATTTTTACATAATTGTAAATTTTTAAAGCCGAATCAAATTGAATTCAGTTACAATGTCGTATGAATTTCAAGTGATCGTGTTTGTTACTAACACCTCTATTTTTTATGTAGTAAAAACGTTTTTTAGTTTATCGTGTAACACCCGAATTTTTTCAAATAGAAAATCGTTAAGAACGAGAGGAAATTCGGGTGTTACATATCGACAATTCGGCCCCCCCAATTTAAAATCCTGGCTTCGCCCCTGGCAATGCACGGTATAAAGGTTGCTTGAACAAGGCAACTTGAAAACTAAGTCAAAAGTGAACTGCAGGGGTGTGCTCGTTCAAGGCACAAAAGTGCTCGTTCAAGGCACATGGTGCAGGATGGTTCTGAACTAGGTGCTCGTTCGAGCACTATGCCTTGGATCCTTTTCTGGTCAGTTTGGCTACTTGAATGGCAATGAAAGGTTGTGTAACTCCTTGTTTATTATGATGTTTATTTGTCATACTTAATTGGTATGATTAATTGGTGATGTAATTGTGCTTTGATGGTGCATTGAGTGTGGTTCTATGAAAGATGCTTTCCTTCATCTATAAAAGGAAGCATCATTCATAAGACCAAAGCACCACAAACACACATATTGAGAGTATACTTGTGCATTGCTAGAAACTAGAGGAGTGTTCTTACTTTGCACTAGTATTTGTGATCTTGAGAGATTGTTCTCAAGATAGGGAGAGTTTTATTATACTTGTAATTATTGAGTTTCAATATAATAAACATCATTTGAAGGGAAGGTATCAAAGATACCTCATAAACACTTAGTGTTCATCTTTTGCTTAGTTTTTCATTGTATTTTTTATTGTTGAACTACTCATGTGCCGTTTATTTCACAAAATATTAGTGAATTTTGCACAAAGTAATATTTGTATTTTCAAAAAACTGAATTTTAATTTTTGGGTCAAGAAAAGTTTTGTTTTTCACTCTACTATGGTTTAGTATTGGAATCGAATGGAAAAAAATAAAGCAAAATTATTTGCTAGCAAAGTAGAGTTGGTTACATAACATGTTAGATGTTTACTGCTCCCTCCAAATCTTTTTAGATGTCCCATTTTAGTTTTCACGGATATTAAGAGTTGCGTGTGGTCTATTAAAAAGGTGGTACATGGGTATTTTTCAGTAATTGTGTTAATGATTCCCTCATTTAGCTTAATAAAGTACATAGTATTGAATATTGGAGGGAAAATTGAGTTTCACATTTCATACAAATAATTAAAATTACAAAAAAATAAAATCTATCAATTTACAAACCATTAAACTTCATAATTTAAATTACAAAAAATTATAGCAGTTAAATTACAAAAACCACAGAACGCATAAAATAAACTACGTCTTCAATTCTTACTTGAATTCTTCAACGTTTTTTGAAGAATTTGAACGACAACTGAAAACAAGCACCCTTCTCGCCACATACGCATACGGATATTAAATCTTTCGTGGACTTCAGATTTTATAAAAAGAACAGACACGGTATGCATTTAGTGTAAAAAATTAATTGAACAGCTACAAAAAATCTGATTTTTTTATTTTGAAAAAAAAAGCCATCAAACAAACTGGAATCCACAAAAAACCCAATCATGACAGCTATATACAGAGGAGGCAATTAATTAGATTGACGCCAGGTTTAAAAAATACCCACAGGCCACAACAAACATTACAAACCCAAATTTTCAAATGGGCGGCAAGGTAAAAAAAAACGCTAGAACACAACAGCTATATAATGAGAGCAATAAATAAAGCAATCATCATCTAAAATTAATTTCCACCAACTAACTTGTAAGTATAGTCATGGTTAAATCCAAAAAAGAATTAGATAATTATAGTAGGAGTCAAATAATGCATGAGTTGTTATTGTCACTAAACAGCAAAGGAAAGCCAACACACGAGTTCATCAATGAAATTGTGAAGAAGTACGAGATGTATAGGAAGAGTGGAAGACAATAGGAAGGATTTGGAGAGACATTCACTGACAAAAAAAAAAAAGAATAATCAAGTATGTAAGGTTGAGGTTATTAAGAACCTAGGTGGTATAAATTATCACATTCCGCACATGAACAAATCAAAGCTTGCAAGGGAATGGAGACTTCCAGATTATTTGGGGTTACAAAAGGAAATAATTTATGAGGCATTACGTTATCTAGACACAGAGGTGGATGATAATACATTTGAAGTCATTTTATTTTACTTGGGGAACAAAGATGAAACATTTTTTCATCAACATCATTTACCAACAGCATCCACAGAACCAACAGAAACAAATAAAGCAACAACAAGTGAAGCAACAACAGTCACAGAACCAACAGAAACAAATAAAGCAACTACAAGTGAGGGCAACAACAACTCAGCAAACCATTATTCCAACAACCAATATTACAGCAGCAACAAATGAAGCAATCATCAACAACAAAGGAAACAACTAGTAACATGTAAATAGGACAGACATGGGTATACTTTTGGTTTACTTTATATAGTCACTTTTGGGTTACTTTATTAGCTAAATGTTTATGTCTAAACATGATGTACAAATTTAGTCATGCAGTTGTTCAACCGTAAATATTTGAATGGAAATGTTAGATTCAACAATTTATTGATGGTTACACAAAACAAATTCAAAAAATATAATCTCAGAGAACACATAACATTCATTACAGATAACCTAAATCCCATAGTATTTGCCTCCTAAATCTGGTAAGAAAAAGTTTGGTGGCTTATGAACTAAAAACCCTAGATTGGTGGCAAAAATAATGGATCTAGGGGTTTTGTAGCTTATGAACTGTTTACCCTTAAAAAAATCATAGGGCAACATCTACAGAGCAACAACATAAACATGCATACCATAAAAACAACATAAACAAAATCATCATTAGTCATAGAGGAAAGATGTATCCATATGAGAAAATGGGCCTCGAAAATCAAAATTAGAAACCAAATCAGCTTCATCCATCGATTCTTCATCTGAAGAAGGGAACAAGTTCTCAATGTACAGATCTTGTAGATCTAGTTGTAAATCAAACATTCCCTGAATTTCTTCATCTTCAGAAGTTATACTTCTTTCCTAGTAAGGATTTGTTTCAAGAGAACTCATAGGAGATGGATAGAAGTCGAACTATGGGGTTAGGAGGTCCAATCATAAGATCACTTTCTTGGGACGAAGACAACCAAGAAAGACAAGATCTTGGTGATGCCATGTTCGAACAAATCCAAAAATTTAAAGAACAAACCCATAAATTAGGGTTTTCACACAACCATTAGTAAAACGAGAAGAGAGAGAGGGGAAGGGAGATGGTGGGCAAGTTAAAGAAGATGGAGATGAGAGAGGGAGTTAGGGTTTCAGAATGGGGATGAAGATGAAGATGAAAGGAGTTGAAGAAGATGAAGAACAATGAAGGACGACGTTGAAGGAGATGAGAGAGGGAGTTAGGGTTTTAGAGATGGGTATGGAGTGAGTATGGGTGGGTTTATTTAAAAAGGGAGGGAGTCATTAAGACTAATAATGAGGGTGATTTAATTAATTTGGTTGGGTATATTTGTAATTACGTGTGTGAACTAAGGGTATTTAGGTAAAAAAAGATAGATAAAAAAGGAAATGAGACATGAATTTGCCAAATAAGAAAATGAGACAACTAAAAAGATTCGGAGGGAGTATATGTTTACTATGTCCGAATTTACAATAATAGAGAAATGTATGCGGATCAAGGTCGGAGAAAATTGAATTGAAGCCATGGCAACTATTCAATGATAAACATCATTTCAAGGGTGCTAGATATGACATGTCAAATGATTAAGAATGCTACTATTGTCACGATTAGTAAAATTATCATCTAAGTGCTAAAAATACGAACTTAAAATTCCAACTAAAAATACCACGGCTAGTAACAATATATTGTTTTGATGTTTAGGGCATTAACCCAGCTATGAATATATGCTTTATGGCCAAAAGCGAAAGGAAGGTATTGTTTTTGTTCTTGATTTTTCATTCGTTTTTATTCCTGATTATACTGTTCAAGTTTTCCCAGTATTTTGCCCAGATTCTATTCTAAAAACTGCCAAATAATTACATATAAATTTTGCCTAAAAAATCAAAATAAAATCGGGTACCGGGTGTCCCGACCCAACTTATATGGGTGCCCGAAATCCGGGTACCTGAATTAATTGGGCGGGGACACGGGCCCTTAAAATAGGTACCCGACTAACCGAGTACCCGACTTTCCAGGTACCCGAAATGTCTGGTACCCGCTAATGAACACCCCTAGTTCTGGAGAGCATGCAATGCATCAACAAATTACACATTTCATAAGGCAATGGAAAAGATAAAATAGACTAATCCATCATGTAGAATTTGGTTGTCAAAGGTGGGTGAGGAATCACTATAAAGCAAACATGCATTTGACACCGCTATATCTTTAGATGAGAACAAGACTATTTTCGTGGAATGTTTAATTACAACATTAGGAATTGATAAATGTAAACCAGTGATAACAATGCTTGAAGGTAGTTTTAAAATCTTCACGTTTTTGAATACTTTTGTAAATGTTGTAAATGATGTTTTGGTAACATTTAGCTCTTGAAATAGATAGGAATTAGAAGGAAGTGTGTTGTTAGAAATTAGAATGCTACAACAAGAGAAACGGCTATGGAGATAGATGACAATGCATTGTGCCCTAACATTATAAAGAGGATACAAGCTTTAACATTAGAGTCTTGAGCATGTAGAATCTTTAAGTGGAGGGTGCGAATTTGAAATTATAGACAGTAAATCTACTCTACATGTTTCACTTATTAAAAGAACTAGCATTTGCAATAAATAGAAATTAACCTTATTGCAAGCATGCCGTAAGGGTAATTCTTTATGCTTATGATCATCCGGAAAGGTACCACACTAAATGGTACTATGATAATATGTATAAGAGTACGAATGGACACAACATAAAGTCTATTCCAGACCTTAACCAGTGGAAAAATACCGATTAAGTTGTCATTCTATCTCCCATAATGAAAAGATTTATTAGAAGACCATCAAGAAACATAAAAAGAGATGAAGATAAGAAAAGAAACGGAAAAAGGTCGAACACGATCAAGTGTCATCAATAGGACCATGACGCTAAAACTTGCAAAGGTGGTTTAACTCGTAAAGAAAAAAAATGCAACAAGAGGGTTCGAACCAAAGTGAAAAAGAAGAAGGCAACAAATTTTTTTTGAAGATTATAAAGTATGTTTAGGTTTAAGTAATGCTAGTTGTAAGTAAGTTTAGATTTAAGTAAGTTTAAGTTTCATTAGTAGACTATGTAGTATATTTAAGATTTAAGAATGGTAGAAGTAGTGATATATTTTTACTTGGTGTAAATGATAGCATCAAATTGCACCTTGTTTTTGCAAATAAATTACTTAGTTTGTAAACTTGATAAAAGACCACTTTCTTTTCGAAACGTAGAAGTGGCGATAATACCAAAAGCTCTATAACAAATCCATTGCAAAAGTTATTTATTTTTATATTGAGAAATTCCACGTGGAATTCCTGAGGTTTTGGATTTTCTACGTGGTAACCAAACTTTAAAAAAATCTACGCGGTACCCCTGAGGTTAACCAAATTATTCCACGGTGACCTTTTTGCACATAAAACATTAACAAACGTTAATTTCGAAGCTTTAACGCTATTGTACGCCTATTTATACGAGTCTACATTTCAAATGCCATCAGGTTTCAATCTTTTCCCCTAAAACATAAACCATGAAGATGGTAGAGTTAGGGTTAATGTTTTAGGGGAAAAGGTTGAGACTAGGGTTAACGTTTGTTAGTGTGCAAAAAGGTCATGGTGGAACAATGTGGTAAACCTCAGGGTTACCGCGTGAAATTTTTAAAAGTTTTTGTTACCACGTGGAAAACCCAAAACCTTTGGATTACCACGTGAAATTTCCCTTTATTATTTGATAGACTGAAGAACATAAAGAAAGATCAACTTCTCTCTTTTCATATAATACAAAATGGCCCCTTCTATAGTACTAACTTAACAACTACCACATTAACACTCACTTAATAGCCATAATACAAAATAACCTTATTTTTTTAGAACAAACAAAACAAATAACAGACTATTAGTACTAACTTAACAAATTACTTCATTACAAGTTTCTCTTACTTTTTAATCTTACTAAGTAGTATTTGAACACCCCTTTTGCAATTGAGTATGATCTTCATGAATGTTGAACTCTCTACCAATCCTAATCAACTTACATGGTACCAGGATTCACTTCTGAATCTAAAGCTCTTACCTCTGTCAATCTTTATGTTATGCAATTATGTTTCCTTACTTTAAATCAAACCACTTCATTGTTGCTTTCAAGCGAATTTTAATATTTTTAAGTACCTTTACAAATCACAGCCTTAAAGTTTAGGATTCTCGCAAGTTACAGCCTCAATGATTTTTTAGTGAATCACAACCACCAAAATATCAAAGTGTACATTGTTCAGGTCAGATCAATGAATTCCAACCATTTAACCTAATTTAAAATGGTCAGAATTTTGTGAATTGGCCTGAATGATGTAAACTTTGATACTTTGGTGATTGTAATTGGTAGAAAGTAAACTATTAAGAACTTAATAATGCAAATACAAATTACAAACGAGAATCTATATTTATCCCTTTGTTGATGACAAAATTGAAATTACAAATAACTAAACTAATTTACTTGAAGATTGCTTTGTCACGACAACCGTTACCCGGAAACCCGATACTTGTTATAGGCGTTTGATCACTTTCCTTTTGTGATATTTCCCCCACAAAGGTACTTGGGTTGATATTTGGAAATTCACAAAGAGATACAAACAACACAATATATATACTCTTAGTACTTAGAGTATAAAACTTAATAACAAAGTGTTTAGAAATTATAAGAATTGAAAGCTCTAAACAAGAGTTAATTACTCTCTTGGAAAGAACACAAGCAAATGAGAATAAGAAAAGGTGTATCTTTCTACTCATCACCAAGCCCTATTTATATTACAAGAGTGTAGCCTAAGGGTCATGGATGGTTGTTAAAATCGCGATTCTAATCTACGATTCTACGATTTACGATCCAAAAACAAGTGAGCGATTTGAATCGTAGGTAGAATCTTAAAGTTGTAGAATCTTACGATTCTAGTTAGAATGAAATTTTGAGAGGTAGAATCGTACAAATTTTCCATTCTACGATTCTACGATTTAACGATATGATTCCACTAGTATAGTATTAATTATTTTTAATTTATCTTATGTACCATATTTTACTAATCTCTTTCACATGTGCATATAAATTTCAAAGTTTCCATCATGTAAACTTTTATAAAACAAATTTCTTAATCGGTATGAAGATTTAAACTAATTATTGAAAAATTTTCGTTATATTGTTAGAAATAAAGTCAAAGAAACTTTAATTCATAAATTTAAACTTTTGAATTGGATAATAATGAGAAGAAAATAGATATTTTAAATATTTTAAAGTTTATTTGTAGAATCGTACGATTCTATGATTCGATTCTACCGGTTCGATTCTACCTCTCTAAACGATTTTAGGTAGAATCACGATTTTAACAACTTTGCATGGCCCAATTAATCACTCTTATCACACAATCAATACCATTAATCTATGACATTCATGAGCATTATTCACCAAAATATTCCTTTATATAACATCTAAATTAAGAGTGAAATTAGTATTGGAATCTTATGCAATCAATTCAAGGATTAAGAAGCAACCCAACGGTCACTCCTTTAAACTCTTTTTGGACCTAGTATTTTAATACATATTGTCCCACTACTTTAGTAGTACTTAGTGATTATAAACTTATGATTATTAGACATTAAATGTTCAACATAAACCTTGGAGCAGTAATTTACAAAAATTCTAAATTTTGAGACTGTAATTCACAAATTGTTCTATATTGTTAAGAGAAACATTAGTGTGGACTTGATGCACACTAAAATAGTGTTGACTAAGTTTTAACACTCTTATTCCTACTCTCTCTAGTTTTTACCCTCTTCACTCTATATTACATACTCTAAAGTAACTAGTAAAAAAAATTTTTGAAAAAAATACTTTTAATTGTTTTAAAAGAATTTTTAATTTTTAAAATTTTAATTTTTAATTTTTTTTATTTCTAAAAATTTTAGTTGTTCAAATTTTAATTCTTAACTTTAATTTTTAATTAAATTTGTTTTAATTTTTAAATTTTTAAAATTTTAAATTTTTAAAATTTTTATTTTTAAAATTTTATTTTTAATTTTTATTTTTAAAATTTTTTTAAGTATAAAAGTGAAGTGGATGAAAAAAATGTGAGAGTATAAGGGATGACTAGAATAGAGGGACCGGAGGAGTAGAGAAGTGAAACGGAGGGAGTGTACTAGGGACTAGGGTAGAGTGAAGGGAAGATAAGTGTAAAGGTTGGTACACACTAATATTAACGTGGATCATATTGTTGATGTATTAACGTGTATCATATTGTTGATGTATTAACGTGTATCATATTGTTGATGTTTATGATCATTACTTTTAATGTATTAAATTTATTATTTAATAAAATAATATTTTCATTTTCCAACCCTTTAAAGATTTTTTTTTTTCATACTTCTCATAAATGTTGAGAGAATTTTTCCAAGGCATGTAGAAATAATTATTTTTCCCACCAAAAAAACAACAAAACAGAAAAGTCATTAGAAATTAGAGGTCAGTTCTCTCCGATTTCCTCACTTTCCTTAAACTTCTTCCTTCATTTCACAGTCTTCTCAATTTTCTTTTTCTCCATCTTTAATGGCGCTCCTTTTCAGAGACAGGAGCTCCATTGGAGATTCACGTAGAGAAACTACACCTCCACCTTCATCTCCATTTCCATCTCAACCACCTTCTTCTTCTCTCTCTTCACCTTTCGTCACCGACCTCACTCCCTCCCTCTCTCTCCCTGACCTTCGTTCCACCGCCTACGAAATCTTCGTTGCCGCTTCTCGAACTTCCTCTGGAAAAGCCCTTCCTTCTGCTTCGAACTCTTCCCCTACTTCTGCTACTTCTGCCGCAATAGCTACCAATGGCGGCTCGAATTCCGGTGGATTGCAACGGTCTTTAACTTCAACTGCGGCCAGTAGAGTGAAGAAAGGGTTGAAATCGTTAACTTCGTCGAGTTTAGGGTTGAAGAAAATTAGTAATGGTAGTCCAGGGTCACAGATTAGTGACAATAGCCATAATAAAAAACCGTTAACGGTTGGTGAGCTTATGAGAGTGCAGATGAGAGTTTCTGAAACTGCCGATTCTAGAATTCGTAAAGCTTTTATCAGAATCGCTGCTTCTCAGGTCAGAATAAGAGATCTCATGCTTATGATTGACTTTTAGTTGGATTTGTTCTGAATTGTGTTTATTTGGTGCTTGGATGGTAGAAGATCAAGTTTTTGCTGCTTTTAGGTTGGGAATTTAAATTGATTTAGTTAAATTTTGGTTGATTTTGGAATTAGAGGTTCGAAGATCAAAATGTAGTTGATTTAGAATCAAATTTTGTGAATTTTACCTAATTTTTTGCAATTTTGTTATCTTACGGAGTTCAAATTTTCTGGATATGTGAGATTTGGATTATTTTTGATACGTATTCTTTTAATTTATTGATTAATTAAGTTGGTGATTTATAAATTGATGATTCACTCATTGTTTAGATTAGGAAGATGAGAAAATAAATCAATTTGAGCTTTACATTGGCATGTTTGTCGGTGGATTACATGTTACTTCACGCGAAGCTAGAAAAGAAAAGGACCTTTTTTTAATTGTGTGCTTATTTTAATAATCAACTAAGTTGGTGAGTGAGTGGTAATGGAAGTTTTTCTTTTTTTTTTCAATCTTTTATTTTTTCTTCGCTGGAGGCTGGGGTTTGTTTGACGTAATGAAATGTGGAATCATTTTTACACCAGTATAAAGACTGGAATGAGGTGGGATGGGATTTAATATTGAATCTTGATATGCTATATAGTTCTGGCTTGATGTTCCTCGGAATAATAGGATTTTGTTCCACGAAAGTAAAGAAGGAAAAAAGGCTTGTCCAGTAGGAGTCCTACATTGGTTGTTCAGAAAATGTATGTCAATTTGTCAAATGACGAATTATTTTTTTTTTTAGTTAAAAAAATTGTTTTTTAAGTGGTGTACATAATCACCATGAAGTACCCAGAACTGTGTTGAAGAAAACCTGAAATTACCTTTATATGCTAAGATCCCCAAATAATGCAAATATAAGAGATTAGTACATAAGCCATTGTTGGTTCTATGATTAGATTATGAGAATTTGAGTTCCTACATTTTGCAGCAATGTGTGTCATGGCTAGGGGTGTGCAATGGGCCGGACCCCTATTTTGAGCCCTTATCCGGCCCATTTCTAGAAGGGCTTTGTAAGGGCCGGGCCGGGTCGAAAACAGGCTATACTTTAATTAAAATGAAGCGGGTTATAAAAAGGCTCAATAAGGGCCGAAAACGGGCCTTTGTAAGTAGTATAATTTAAATATAATAAATGACAATGTCAATATAATTATTAATTTTTTTCAATCTAGTCATTATAAATAATAATTTAATTGTTATAAATTGATAAATGGGGATTGGAATAATTTTTAGTAGTATAAATGGGCCGGGTTGGGCCAAACCGGGGTTTGAAAGCCTGGCCCATTTAAAGCCCATATTAATTTTAAAGGGCCTTTATTCGGCCCATTGAACACCCCTAGTCATGACTCATGAAGTAGTTGCTTGAGTAGCTGTTTATTTCCTTTGAATCATGTCATTGGATTTTTTGTTGAAAAATATCTGATTCATTAATAAAGAGTCATATGACATCGGTGATAAAAGTTAGCAAATACATAACTTTAACCAAAAATAATTCAAAATTAACAAAACTACGATCGTTGTGTATGAGATCCAACTATTCTAAATATTCACTTCCACATCGCTATTTGATACAACCTTTTACAAGGGGTTTTTTGATCTGTTGTAGTTTTGAGATAGAATTGAATTTGATGTAGTTGATAGTAATTGAAATTTTGGTGCCTGTTGCATTGTCGCATTAATCTCTACCAACAAATCAACTCTAAACCAAAATTCATAACCCCAAACTCTCACGATGAGAGAGATTTAAACCCGATATATGGGTATATCAACCCAATGAATGGGTAGAACAACTCTCCCTACAAAAATTTATTCTAATCATATCAAAAAAGTTTCAAATAGAGAAATTAAGGGCTTAACATCAACCAAAAGGTTGATGATAGCCCCAAACTAACTATGGAGATTAGAGTTTAGAGAAGAGAGAAAAAAGGGAGGCGGCTTATGATGTCATTGGATTAGAACTATGACAAACTGTAATGTTGTAAATCATCATCGAAAAGTAAGATTCTATCAATTATTATCATATTTGGAAATCCAAATTAATTATTGGTGTAATTTCAAAGTCTTTTTTCCTTTCCTTTTGAGGTTTTAAACCGATGTTGGAGCTTGATACATGAGTCATACCTTTTATGTGTTTCATTATGCTTGAAGTAACTTAAATTAGTGACTGTTTTGTTGTTCTTGTTACAGCTTGGAAAACGTATTGATAATTTGGTTTTACCGCTGGAGCTTTTACAACAGCTTAAGTCGTCAGACTTTACTGATCAACAAGAATATGATGCGTGGCAAAAACGAAATTTGAGAGTGCTTGAAGCCGGTCTTATATTACATCCTTATCAGCCAATTGGTAAAGCTGATGCGAGCTCCCAGCGATTGCAAAAGATAATTCGTGGAGCTTTGGAGAGGCCGATAGAGACCGGGAAAAACAATGAATCAATGCAGGTTCTTCGTAGTGCTGTAGTGGCTTTGGCTTGCAGAGCGGCCGATGGATTGTCAGATTCTTGTCATTGGGCAGATGGGTTCCCCCTCAATCTCTGTCTTTATGAGATGTTGCTTGAAGCGTGCTTTGATGTTAATGATGAATCTTCAATTGTTGAAGAAGTGGATGAACTTATGGACCTAATCAAGAAAACGTGGCCGATTCTTGGCATTAACCAATTATTGCATAACCTCTGTTTTACATGGGTTCTGTTTAATCGTTTTATTGCTACTGGTCAAGTTGAAAGTGATCTCCTGTCTGCAGTTGATGGTCAGCTAGAAGAAGTAGCAAAAGATGCCAAGACAACAAAGGATTCTGTATACTCCAAGTTCTTGAGTGCAACACTAACTTCTATTTTGGGTTGGGTGGAAAGAAGACTGCTTGCATATCATGACACGTTTGATAATGTAAATATTAATACCATGCCTAATATAGTTTCTATTGGGATATCTGCGGCTAAAATATTAGTTGAAGATATATCTCATGAGTACCGTAGAAAGAGGAAAAGTGAAGTTGATGTGGCTCGTAGCAGAATCGATACATACATCCGGTCATCACTTCGCACTGCATTCGCTCAGGCAAGTTTTCTTGGAACTTTTGTGTGCTCGCATGCATCATCTTATTTTTCGGTTCCTTGATTAATGAGAGAATGCTTTTCTCTTTATTTGGATGACATGTCTTAGGGAATATCTGGATATGTACTGTGTACATTGTCCTACGGCCTATGTGAGTTCTGTGAGGAGAGTTTGGTAGGGGTACCAGAAGAATTCCGTTGAACTTTACTCACTGTTAGGATGCATTGGCTTGAGTTGTTTGCATTTTGCCAAATCACTTTAGTTTTTGACGTGCATTATAGAAAAAACTGAGTGGTGGTTGTCACTTTTAGATTATTCATTCCCAGAGCTGGTTGTAGATGTTGAACTACTCTTATCCAATTTTTTAAATCATCCTAAATCATGCCTTTCAGTCTCCGTGGATGTGTGGCCTAGCACTGTTGATAGAAGTTATATTTGGTTTTTAACTGCAGATGATGGAGAAGGCAGATTCAAGTCGGAGAGCATCAAAGAATCAACCACACCCTCTTCCTGTTCTTGCGATCCTTGCTAAGGATGTCGGTGAACTTGCTGCTCATGAGAAGAAAGTATTCAGTCCAATATTGAAGAGATGGCATCCTTTGGCTGCTGGTCTTGCGGTTGCAACCCTCCATGCTTGCTATGGCAATGAATTAAAGCAATTCATTTCAAGTATAACGGAGTTGACACCTGATGCTGTGGAAATCTTGAGAGCAGCTGACAAGTTGGAGCAAGATCTTGTGCAAACAGCGGTCGAAGATTCAGTGGATAGCGACGATGGTGGTAAGGCAGTTATCCGTGAGATGCCTCCGTATGAGGCTCAAGCTGCTATAGCCAATTTGGTCAAAGTTTGGATGAAGATGAGACTGGATAGAATGAAGGAACGGGTTGAAAGGAACATACAAGGAGAGGTATTTCTATCTATTTTACAATTTTTTTCAAGTTATTGTGCATTGTTAGGGAAGAATAGATGATAACCTAAATGTACTATTGACTTTGGGCAGTAAATTTTTCTTTGCATGTGTGATTTGTGATAGTATCTTCAAACTCCTTCCAATTAACCTTTAAATTGGCATGTGGCAAAGAGGCTAGTTTAGTTTTACAGCCATATGTTGCTTTGCATTCTCTTTTCTTCGACTTTGACCCTTCCATAGAATTCATTTGGAATACCATACTCATTATAAGTTGAAGCCAGTCATGAAATTTCGAGACCGTTATCCCTTGTCTCAACTTCTGAAGTGATTACATTTTACATGCTCTTTTGGATAGATGAAATGGTGATGTAAACAGCGCACGGATGTTATGCTTATTTTAGGCAGCCAGGGGTGCAGTAGTTTGGTGTATAATTATCGTTATTCTTATGGTTTATGGAGCTGCTGTCCGCGTGTGATACAAAAAGAATTTCATTTGGGGGCTTGATGACTTGAGCCTTTGACTGTTTTTGAGTGACATGCTGGCTCACAAAGCATAATCACTAATCACAGAAAGTAGGAAGTTTGATGCATAATGATTGATGCCATAAATGAGTTAAGTATAACTTGATCATTTTGACATGAAATGCATTTTGGTAGGTTTGAGATCTGAAACGCCGAAATTAGCTACCTAACATCTTGCCATCGTATGTCTGCACTTAGATGAGATAAGCACACATCAAGAAATTTCGCCAATGTAGGTTCTAAATCTTGAAACCTATATGGCTATATCTATCTTTTAAATGGGAAGTTGGTATATTAAGAAACAATATCTTGGGGATATTAAGCATTGCTGAATCCCTTCATATTTACTAGGAATAATAAAAGTGGGAACCTGTATACTTGATCTTAATTTACTTTGATTCACATGTTCCTTTAGAATCTTGTATTAGTCAATCGGTATCAAGAGTTCTGCATATAATTCTGATCTTTAATGGAGGGAGTTATAATTTTTGGAATGTCAAAATGAAGACTAGTCTAAGAGTCAGATTTGTGAGAAGTAGTGGAAAGTGGTCCTAATGCTGAAATCACATTTTCTTCAAGTTATGATCGAATACCTTTTGCAACTCCATCAAAGTGGGAGATAATCAAAGACTAGAATGCTTTACAGATACCATTTTGTTCAAGAATAGTTATTGCAAGTTTATCTATATAAGCTTGGGATACCTTGCAGAAAGAGTTTGAAGGTAGAGTGAAAATTAATACCATCAAGCTTCAAAATTGAGAATAGATCTTGGGAATTTGAGTATGGAGTCTAGAGAATCCATCAATGATTACCATACAAGAGTCACATATGTAGTTGATCAAATGAAGATGTATATAGATGAGATTAAAGAAGATGTTGTCGACAAAATCTTGAGCACCGTGACAGAAGTATATGATAGTACAGTTAGTGTAAAAGAAAGGACATAGAACTTATCAATGCTAACAATATTAGAAGTGGTAGGCCTGGTGAACGCTTAAGAAAAAAGAGTAACAAAAACAAAGACAAATAAGGAGCATTTCAGACTAATCATGAAAACAAGAATGACAAGAAGCTCGAAGTCATAAATACTTTGATGTCCACTTTCGCAAAAGAAGGAATGCAACAAAAAAAGAAAGACAAGCTTTCTCCATGTAGAATTTTCAAGATACCTAATCACGTAGAGAGTGATTTAGATGGAAAGACAAGTCTCAAGGTAATGATTGAGAGAGAAAGATTGCAAAAAGAAGCATAAACAATCATTGGCGCAAGCATTAGTTTAAGAAGTAGGTTGCTTGTTTAGTGTGCTTGAAGATGACTAAGAATCAACGAATTAATGGTTATTATATATTGGATGCAGTAACCATGTGACCAAAGACTCATTCGATTTTACGCAACTTGATACTTCAATCAAAATTCCTTTCAGATTGAGAAATTGAGTTGTCATTAGTTCAAGGGGTAAAGGCACAGTTGCGATAAAAACTCACAATGAATTAAAACACGTCAAGGAAGTCTTGTATATGTACTAGGTTTGAGCAAGAATTTGATTAGTGTACCACAATTGATGAAAATTTGGTCCATAGTTCATTTTGAAGGTAATACTTGCAGTATTTTAGATCCTCTCGATAAGAAATAACAAGTATTCATATGAATCGTAAAAGTTTCCTATTGTATTGGTCTTATGTATTCATGATAAGCCAAAATAGATAAGCCACTTTTGCAACAAGAAAATAGGTCTCCTAGTACTTCCGTTAGAATTAGTACTATAGAAACATAATTAGACGCAAGTAGTATATGCTTAATGAATGTTGTGTAGGATCAGTAGTAGATGTTTTATGAGAAGGAGATGAATTCTTAGAGGATATGTCTGCCATGGATGCGAAGGAAAAATAGAGTACGAAAAATAATCAGGAGGTATGGTGAAGGATCAGAAAAAGCTATGATACTATAATAGTTTTATGAAGAAAGTATCTTGTGAATTTGGAAAATAATCTTTTGGTACTTTATTCATTGAAGAAGAGGTTATATATACAAAAGGAAATGTTTCCAGAAGCTACACTCTAACAAGAAAATAAAGCTGAATATAACAATCTATAAAAGAAGAAATACACCAAAACAGAATCTGTAACAAACTAATGACGTGGCTAACAAACTTGTATTCTAGAATGAAATAGATCAGTGAGCTTGGGTATTGTTGAGATGAGGCTGCATAGTAGGCTGCATAGCTGATATATTATCATAGTTCAAGCTCTTGAGCTCGACATCAGTGACTCTGTTGCTGTATTTTCGACTCTTTCAAATTGTTAGCCCTGGAAATTGCGAGTCACAAACTTGCACATTAAAGACTTGGAGCTCCTGCTAATTTTTTTGTTGGACAGAGGGTGTTTGTTTGCTCTTAAACAGACAAAAATATAGAAATTTACTATTAGCCAGTAAATTGGCTAGAGTCCTGAACTCGTGTCCCCCAGTATCTTATGCATAAGCTATGTGATGTCCGACTGATTTAAGAGCCAGGACTAATTTGGACCTATATATTAATGCATATATAAGAATTAAGCTACATGTGTTCTCCAGGGTAAATATGTCAATAGTTGAACATTTATTGTTAGGGTTGTTCTCCTTCAGCATCAATAGGGTCTCTTCTTGTACAGGTTAAAATCATGGCTTGGTCTGACATAACATAATTTTTAATAATGCTAGGTTTGGAATCCACGTGCTATCCAAGATGGACTTGCACCTTCTGCTGTTGAGGTTCTGCGGGTCGTAGATGATATTTTGGATGCATTCTTTCAACTGCCTATTCCAATGCATCCTGCACTGCTCCCCGACTTGATAACTGGTCTTGATCGGTGCTTAAAATACTACACAAGCAAAGCTAAATCTGGCTGTGGTATGTACCTGCAATCTATGGCCTATCTCTCTGAAATTCCGGTACTAGTGTTTTTGACTACGTAATCTTTGTAATTCCTCTTCATCACAGGATCAAAAAATACATTTCTACCGACTATGCCAGCTTTGACAAGATGTCCCATTGGGTCAAAATTAGGTGTTTTTAAGAAAAAAGATAAACCTTTGAATTCTCTTAGAAAAAGCTCTCAAGTTGCTGTGAATGGGGAGACTGCTTCTGGAGTGCCACAGCTTTGCGTGCGGATAAACACCTTGCACAAAATTCGCTCAGAGTTGGAAGTTGTGGAGAAAAGAATAATCACCCACTTGAGGAATTGCGAGTCTGCTCGTGAAGAAGACTTTTCCGGTGGCTTAGGAAAAAAGTTTGATATGACACAAGCAGCCTGTGTAGATGCAATCCAACAACTTTCGGAGGCTGTGGCTTACAAACTTGTCTTCCACGATTTAAGCCATGTCTTGTGGGATAATTTATATATTGGAGATGCATCATCATCGAGAATTGAGCCTTTCCTGCAGGAGCTAGAGCAGAACTTATTAATCATATCAGATACTGTAAATGAAAGGATACGAACACGAATCATCACGGACATCATGAGAGCTTCATGCAATGGATTCTTATTGGTGTTGCTTGCAGGGGGGCCTTACCGTGCCTTCTCGTGTCAGGATTTTCAGATCATAGAGGATGATTTCAAAGCACTCAAAGACCTCTTTTGGGCTAATGGTGATGGGTTGCCTACTGATATAATTAACAAATATTCATCTACAGCAAGAGAAGTTCTTCCTCTCTTTAACACTGATACAGAATCTCTCATTGAACGTTTCAGACGTGTGATTATAGAAGCTTATGGTTCTTCTGCGAAGATTAAGTTTCCACTACCCCCTACTTCCGGTGAATGGAATCCAACCGAACCAAATACATTATTGCGTGTCTTGTGTCACAGGAATGATGATACCGCTTCAAAGTTCCTTAGAAAGACATACAATTTACCTAAGAAACTGTAAATTGTGATGTTCATGATACTGTCATCAACGGACAAGGCTACACGTTCAGTTCTTGGATTGGTTAAAGAAACAGGAATTGTTTCTTATGGTTGAGCATCAATGTGAAGAGATTCATGTAATTCGAGTACAAGATCAAATACCTACTGAAGCTTCTTCTAGAGCGTTAGCGTATGATAGTCGTGTTTATGACTGAGTTGTGTAATGTTCCACTGTGTGGTTGCTTTCCTTGGCTGATTGGCTACTTCTGATACTGACTGCAAGCATAGAAGGTTTGATTGTCATCTACTATTGTTCATAGTGCTACCTGTTTCATGCATGTATTATAGCCATCTTTCATTTGTATAATGTTAACTCATAATTCTTTTATCAATGATATTCATTATTATTTGTTTGAAAAAAGGTGAAAGTAAACGTGAGGAAAATAGTACGATTGTCTCATAGAGTACTCTCTTATCTTATTTATAGGTGCTACTCCCCTCCGTTTTTATATGTTCTTCTCACATAGAATTTATGAATTTTAATGTTGAACTTTGACTATGATTTTTTATCGATTTATATTTAAAAACACATATTCATGCGAGATTTTGATAGATTTGTTTCAATATATATTTTCTAATATCAACTTTTAGATTTTTTTTTGCGCAAACTTTTTAGAATTTTTAAAAACTCACGATTCAAATTATTTGACTTTTAAATTTACATTGGAATTACGCAAAAAGTAAATGGGAAGAACAAATGAAAACAAATAGTGTATTATTTTATTTTTCTAATATATTATTATTCTCTAAGAGCATTGTAAATATTGAGTTTTCTTTTACATTTGCGTAAATTGCCTAGGATGCATGACATTTCATCCAAAAAAGAAGCAACTCCGAAGTCTAAATGCATGTATTGTAAGTTTGTAACGTTCATTTTGTAGAATGAGCAAATACTCATCCAAATGCTCCCACAAGCTCCTACTTAGGGCGTCAGATATATGCAACCTCACCTTTGCAAAACAAAGATACTGCTCAAGGAATGCTCGGTCGAGATACTCCTATATGCAACCACTTTGTGTATGTTGAGCACATTACAACTTTGCACAGTTCATTCTTGCAAATAATATAATAACAGTCGGTTTCTTCTTGCAATTAATATAATAACAGTCGGTCTCCTGAGAGACCGTCTCTCTGACCAAGTCCATCAAAGCTTAATGCATGCTCTTACTCTATATTTTTCCTTGTGGGTCAACCCAATTAGAGATAGTCATCAAAAAAACCGTCTCTCACAAGAATTTGTGATATAATTACTATGTATAGGAAGTACATTATGTATTACATTGTAGGAATACTCGGTCAAGATACCAAAATCTGAAAACTTAAAAACTAAGAACAAGAGCAAGAGAAAAAAACCTCCATACAGCACAATTCACAAATAACATTCTAACATATTTACCTTTACCCCAATCTCATTTTATACATCCTTTACTGAGTGTATAACTTGTAGTCTTGCAGGTATCTTGTTGACAAGCCTATGGTATCCTCTATAATCACAAGCAAAGCTTGCCACGACATCGATCAGGTTATTAAAAGAGTAACCCTCGATGTTTTTACTTTCGGTGATTCAATGGGGACTACTATTCGAAGACTGCATGAACTCGCTCACAATCTCTCGAATCTTCCTCTTCATTATCTTATCCTTCACACCATCAAGCATACTTCCGAAGAACATCTCTAAACGTCTTAGCTCTTTACGGTCTGCTGTCTCCAGCATATTATCCCATGCTTTTCCAACGTCGAAAGAATTCGAATTGACCAACGAGACTGGAATATCTTTCTCTTCAAAAGGCCGTGCAAAGAGAGTGCCATGAAGAATGTTTACGTAGCGTTCCATCACTGAAAGTTTTGATTGAAGTAATTTGATCTCTTCCATTGTTGAGGATAATTCTTTTTCCATTTCTGCCTCCTCGCCTTTTGGCTTCTTCGACTCTTTACTGTTCAAATCTAACCCATCGCTGAAATCTTCCGTTAGTGGGGGCCACAAAACCATCTTCGGAAAATAGGAATCGCTTAGTTTACCATCACCAAGAACTCCACTCCTTCCTCGTCCCCAAGCCCAGAGTTTAAAACCGTCATCTGCAACAAGGACTGTGTGAGCTGCGCCACATGCAACTGCTATAGGACCAGGAAAGTTTGGTCCATGTGGCCCGTTACATGAGATTTGTAGTGGTAAAATCGCATCTCCGTGATCCATCCCTGTAAAACTCATATCAGGGCAAAGCCCAAGACCTTTTTCCATCCCCCATGACCACACTTCCCCAGCCGATGAAACTACACTCGTATGGAACAACCCACAATCGACAGAAACCAAATATGCTTGCTCTGGCAATCCTATTACAGGTTCAGGGAGCGAGGCACTCTGGGTTGTACCTATTACAAGAAAAAGTTGAACACATTTCAGCAGGACGTCATTTACAACATCATCATCATCATCTTACCGAGTGTATCCTGCCCATAAAACTATGAGCAGGGTCAGAGGAGGGAAGAACGGCTCACGGCAACAACTCATGCCCATAAAGGATAGCGCGGGCAATGAGTCAAGACGTCATTTACAACGATAACTATAACGATGCAAAAATTGAATAATGTTTTTGTCGCAAAAACAGTACCGTGTCCAAGCTGACCATTCTCTCCGAGACCAAATGTCCAACAAGCACTTTCTAGTGTATCACTTGGCCTTTTCTTGAGAGTGAGTACAACGGTGTGAAAAGCTCCACACGCCACCTCATAAGCCCTCCAAGCTGATCCCTCGCCGAACTGAGCAACAATTTGAGGCCGTGATCGACTCTTTGTATCTCCCAACCCTAGTTGACCATGATTATTGTTACCCCAAGTGTAGCACACGAGATCATCACCAGTGTGTTTCTCACCAGCACTAACTAGAGCAACAATATGCTCGTTACCACATGCCACCTTAACAACTGTATGACCATGAAAATCCCACATGGGGACCGGGGTTGGAAAACTTCCGAGCAAGAATATATCATCGTCAGGACTGCTTTGCTGTGGGATGTTGCCCCACATCCAGAGTGCTCCGAGGTTATCAATAGCAACTGACATCATTCCACCAGCTTCGACGGCACAGACCTGTGACAGTAGAACAACCAAGAGTATATCAAAATTAGATTGTTGTTATTCCTAAATATAAAAAGTGTTTGTCTCACCTTCAGTGGATCTTTACTCTTTACCACAGAATCATCACCAAGAGTTTTGGGAGAGTCCAACTGAACTAATTTGCCTAACTTTCGGGGAACTGAGACATTATCTCCATCGAATCCAAGTTGGCTATCTATGAAATGTAGAAAAAATCAACCAATCAAAAAGTTTTACTCGGAGAACGTGTTTGAAAAGAAAGCATTTTGAGGTGAGAATATATATTACAGGTATTGTAGCCCCAGCACCAAACTGATCCATCATCTGCAATCAATAACAAGTGATCTAAAAAGAGGATCCTTTAAAAAAACTCAACACAGCATCAGAATCAAACATCAATCAGTCAAAACTGAAGAATCCACACTGACCTTAGTTCCATGTATCCTGCTACACTAAATCAATTATCAATGCAAAAACTTCTCTAAATGAGAAAAATGCTAGGACCACGGCAAAAGAGGTAGAGTTTAGGATGATAGATTCTGAGATTAAGGCAGAGTAACCAACCACGATAATCTTTTAGGTAATAAATTAGTCCCAAATGGCTCATTGAATTATGTGCACTTCTTAGCTTATATATCTGAAGTTAAGGATGTTTGCCGGCAAGAGTCAATCTGAAGCAACCTCTTTGTTATCATTAACAAGGTAAAGCTGCATACATCCGACCCCAAAACTCTGCCTAGGTGGGAGCCCCATAATAGATTTGAGTTAAATAACGTTGTAATTTACACCTCTGTCTTCACTACCCCTTAAATTCATCCCCTCATTGCAAGCACGGTCTCAATGATAACAACATAAATCCTTCATTGCTTGAACAAATACCAAGATAAAAGATAAGCCGATAAGAGATTAAACTCATAGCTAAGAACAACTCACACATTGACATATATGACATACATACCTATCTCTAGGCATGAAAGCAAGTCGGATAGACCATAGCCAACTTGCCATAGTAAGTTTATGAGCTAATTTCTTACTCTCTTTTAGGTTCCAACACCATCCTCGACTACTCATTAGTCCGTGCTCCCTTAGGTAGATTATGAAGCAACATACACTCCAATAGAAGGAGAAACTATATCTGACTTACCATGAATCCATGATTAAAAGGTTCAAAAGACTATAATCTACCAAGTAACAATACAAGAATAATAACATTTGATAGACAACTGTTCAAACCCAATCAGAAAGTAATCCAAATGAGTGGTTAATAACTCAACTAAACCGTTAAATCACTTGACTACCACATCTTAATGCAATCACACAAGCAAAGCCTCCCAATGACTAAAATTCCCATTCCAACAAAAGATACAATAAATTCCCCTTCATACACCAACTTCAAAAAAGTAACTAAATAAATACTATTTTTAACTCCTTTCTTATATGTTGGATTAGATCCAAAGACTTTTCATCAAAAATTCACTTTATCCTTACTTATTCAACAAACTAAGATTAATTCATTAATAAAAGAGTCACAAAACATCTACATTAGAATTAACAGCAAATAAATACTTAAAATTGAGATCAAATAACAATCTAAATCAATAAAACCATGATCAAACAAATTGGAATTTATTTTTCATATTTAAGGTTAAATTGCATGTCTAAATTCTTAATTAACAACACACAAGGGAAGTATAATACAATAGATAGTAGCAATTACCAGAAAGAGCAAGACTGTGATAAGCACCAGCAGTAACACCAATAAAATTGGGAGGTTTCTCAGTCTGAGATAATTCCCCACCATCCAATTTTATAGAAACCGGAAAATTCTCATCAGATTCAGAACCATTACCAAGTCTCCCAAATGTGCCTCTTCCCCATGAATACACCTTCCCATTTCCTGCCCCATTTTTCAACAATTTGGGTCACCATTTTTACAGCAAAAATATACCCATTGGATTAAATCAAGTTAAAATTGAATTACAAACATAATCGGGAAAATGGGTTCGAAAATAATACCGGAAAGTGCGAGAGTATGAGCTTCACCGGCAGCAACAGCGATGATCTTGTGTGCTGGGTTGCGGAGTGGCAGTTCAGGAATCTCTTCCATTGCTCTATTATGTATTGATTTTGAGGGAATTTGTTTGATATTAATGGAGATTGAACTTTGAAGATGCAACAGTATGGATTATAGAGCAAGATTAAATGAGATTAAATTTGATGAATTAACAAACTTGTTCAAGCAATTTATACTTGTAGGATGTACTCGGTTGCTTCAAGGGGATAGAGTGATTGCCTATGTGACTATGTCTATTTCAATTGAGTTTTTTTTTCTTTTTTTTCAATATTTTTTTTATTATTTATTATTTTTTTTTACGCAAAAACTTGGAGGAACAATTTAGGTCGGCTCAATTCGCGTGTGTAACACATTTTAATTTTGTGTGTGTTTATTAGTTTTGACCTTAAATGTATCAATTTTGAAAATTATTACTTTTAAGGCCACAATTTTGAAAATGGATACGCCAAAATTGATACTAAGATTTAAATTGAAAAATGTCGAGAAAATGAAAAAAATGCGCAGTTGTTACACGCTCAAATTGGACCGGCCCAAATTGACAGTTTTTTATGAGGCAATCTCGTCCAAAGACCAACAAATTTTTTAGATATTTCTTAAGAAAATGATGTTATGTTTTAACTAGGATAAATTTTGATTTACATGTCAATTGAATATTTGTTAATTCTATTATTTTATTTCAATGTTATAGAATGTAAGAAATTTTTATCTCTTTTTAAAAGATAAGAACTACATCTATTAGCTTCTTGTGAAAATAGGTTAACAAGGGTACAGAATACAGATAGATAATTTGGTGAAAAGTGGAAAATAGTACTCATAAAACTAACATTTTTTTAATTGGGTTTATTTTGATATGAGTTTTTATTTTTTTAATTTGTAGTTTGGTTTTGAATTTTATAAAAAACTAAACTTATTATTATTTGCTTGATTTTTAACTAGTAGTATTTGTTCAGTTTAATCGGTCACAATTTTGCAACAATAAGAAAAAATGACACAAGCAGTGAAAAAATAATGGACAGTTGATTGAAGATATTTTCATAAAAAGATGTTTAAATTAAAAAGAACAAACAAAAGACTACAAAAAATGTTGGAAATTCAAGCAACTATTACATTTGTAAAGTTTGGATTTTTTACATGTTTGAATTATTTGTATAATAGATTTTTCGTTGTTTAAAATCTTACATTTTGATCGAACATTATTTTGGGCTAATTTAATTTATTGAAGTGTAATACGATTTGGAGTATTTTTATGAGGTAGAAAAAATTAAGACAAATCTAACGTGATCTCATATGAATATACTTTATCTTCTAAATATGTTCAAAAACATGAAGTAAACTTCTCTCCTTAAGATAAAATATATTTGTCTTAATTTTAAAAAGAGTAGTAATGGACAGTTTTGTAAATTTAAAAGAATATCTCTTGACAAATATAATATCCATAAGATAACATATATTTGTCTTCTAAATAGCAAATGGATTATCCATACTCTCTTCTATCAACGGATACACTTTCTTTAAAACGTCACAAACAAGCAAAAGGATATAGAAATCCTTTCTATTGGAGGGTCTGTTTGGTTAATGATACTAATTAATGGTAATGAAAATGATTAGTAGCGTAAATGAAACGGATAGCCCAATATAAACACATCCAAACTTTTTCATAATATGTATCATTCATTCCAATGATTTTTCTTATATTGCTCCTATGATAATGAAAGTTTGATCGTAAGGAAATTTTTTTGTTTGTAATTTTTCATTACCATCTAATACCGCAACTTTTAATGGTAATGCATTGGACCCAAAATTGTATAGAATATGAAAGTGTTGAAGAAGAATAAACATTACCATTATATTTGTCAAGAAATATTCCTTTAAAATTACGTTACTGTCCATTATTATTCTCGTCATTTAATACCGATTACCAAGGACCGTAACATGTGATAATTAAATTTCTTTGAGGTAATGATGAACCCATCTTTCCTTTTATTTGAATTACTAGACGGTAATATCTGATTTTAAATCGACCCGTGTCATTTGGCCCGAAGTTAATCTGAATTTCAAATGAACAACTCTACGAGACCTTATCAAAGAAAGTAATATTTGTTCTCCCAATGAAGTAAGACCTAATTAAACAAACTATTTTTTTTTTCTTATTTTAAATTACAAGGTAAACCGAAAACAAAAAATACTATCTGAAAATTGAACTCAAATAAACCTTACCGAACACATAATATTTACTGGACAACACTCAATTCTCATTATTATAATTACTATAAGATTATTATAAATAATTAAATTAATATAAATCCATTACTATCCAAAATTTCATTTTAATGAATTTGCTAAGATATTCTTTTTCATTAGAATTTTTTAAAAGAATTAAGTGTAAGGAATTCTAATTGAAGGGAAAATAAGTTGGAGGGAACAACAATCCTTTAATATTGGTCAATTATAAAATAGTCAAATTGGATTCATCTTATTTGAGTTGATTATTGGTTTAAAGTAATCAAGGTTGACTCGCAACTAAAAACAGAGATAAATTTTGAATATATATCTTTAACTACATATTATAAAAAATTATAAAAGCTAAAAAATACAACCGGATGTCCATGAAAATCAAGAAAAATGAAATATTTTAGATATTCGATATATATTTATTTATTAAATAATATATTTAATGAACAAAAAGTGGGAATCATAAACATTAAAAAATTATTAAAAGAAAGTTGATGGAAAAATATGGAGATCACAACTAATAAATATTATTTTATAGAACTATTAGTGAAAAATATGTGGGACCATAAAAGATATAAAATTGTTGAAATAAAGTTAGTCGAAGATACGTGAGACCATAAGTATTATTAAAATAGTATATTAGAATGATTAAAATTATTTTTGTCCAAAATTAGTAAACAAGACAAACAAAGAAAAACAGGGAGTATAAAAATGTAATAATTGAGATAAATAATCAAAATTATATAATCCTTTTAAAGAAAATCAAAATATAATCATAATAATTAGTTGATAATTTGGCAAGTGTTGAAATGCAATTGCTTTAAAACTTAACGGTTTCGTGATTGAACCGCAAATGCATGCTTGCTTGCCATTACTAAATACTACTATATTACCTTACAATTTACAATATTAGTTAAAAACAATGATTAATATAAGGTGATGCATGTTAGAAAATGACTTTTTTGAATTTATATAAAGGTTTGTCACCTTATTGATAAATATGAATGGAGGGAAGAAATGAGTGATTGAAATAATAATAAAATGGAAAATTTCATGATATACCACTGAATTTCTTTATAATTCACCATATACCACATCAAATTTTATAGATCACCATATACCATTGAGTTTTAGTCCGTTAGCACAGAATACCATATTAATTCACCATATACCATTACTTTTTTTTTTTGCGTCAAATACAATCATTTTAAAATACTGTTATTTCAAAAGAAATGTCATCCAAACGAAGTATTTAACAAAATATAGTTATATACAAACCAATTTCACACAAAAGTTACATTAACCAATGGATATAACTATATTTTAAAATGATGGTATTTGACGCAAAAAAACAAAAAAATAATGGTATATGGTGAATTAATAATTACCACTAACGGCAGACTAACGGCAGATTAACGGAATTTGTCATTAATGGTATTATGTGATAACGGACTATAACTCAATGGTATATGGTGATCTACAATATTTGATGTGGTATATGGTGAATTATGAAGAAACTCAATGGTATATCATGAAATTTCCATAATAAAAAGTACTCTCCTTATTTTTATAAAGATCAATTCTTTATTAAGTATGAGACGACAGAAAATTCAATATTTCCTCCGTTCCATAATACTTGCTACATTTAACTTTTTTACGCAATCCAATGTACTATTTTGTTTATTTATATGTCGAATTATACACATTTAAAAATTATAAAAAATTTATATTATGAAAGTATGCGATTAGACGATTCAAACAATATCCCACTTGACTATATTATTACTTACATGTTAGCCGTAATATATAAAATAAGCTTAAACGATGAATAGTGTCCAATAACCAAATGTAGCAAGCATTATGGAACGGGGAAAGTATTTACTTTAAAAACTGAAAAAAAATGTAGTATTGTTTTTAACTTCATCAATTTTTCAAAACAAGCATTGATTGAGTATGAGTCCATCTCATGCACGGTGAGACGGTCTCATCTCAATTTTATTTTAGGATGTTTTATTTGTTATTCTCATAAAGAATCTTTTCTATTCATACCACAAATTTTGGACAAAGATAACCTTATTTATCCTTATTTTTATATTTTAACAATCCTTATATTCCCCACATATGTTCTACTAACTTCATTTTAAGATTTTATGTTCCTTATGGACCCCTGGTATTTCTAATTAACTTTATACAAATATTTTTTTATTAGTTGTGTTTCTCATTTTTTTTTTCACTGACTTTCTTTCAATATACTTTTGATGTTTACATCTTAATAAAATAATGTATCCACTATTTATAAGATTCTATTTTTCTTAATTCTCGTAAATATTTCTTGGAGAAACCTCATTAAGAAACGGAAGAAGTAATATTTTAGAAAAAATGACTGTAGGCAGAATTTTTTATAATTGATTTTCCATGAAGAATTTTGGCGCGAAATTAAAAAAGTTAAATTTTAAGATGATAGAGAATATATTTGATTGAATAATAAAATCAAAGAAGAAAAATAGAGATCATAAGTATTAAATTAATATAAAATAAAGTGAAAAACACAAATAATAAAAAATGTTAAAATAAAATTAATAATAAACATATAGGACCATCAGCATTAAAATGTTAAAATAAAGTTAGTGAAAAAGTGTGAGGAAAATAAGTATGTAAAAATATTAAAATTATGGTGAGGTGGCTATTGCTTATTATGTTCAAGAAATGTCATACATATAAAGATTCCTAAAGCGAATGATTTGACTAACTAGTGTTGGATAAGAAAAAATTACTCATTTTGCAGTTTATCAAACTTATTTCCCAAACTACTGTTCATATAGAAAAACAATTAAACAAAGCTATTTGTTGTGATTTAGAAGTTTCTAAACCTCTTACGACTCGCTTGGTTAGTGGTATTAAATGCTAGTAATGAGAATGATTTATAGTGTAGAATTTCATCAAAAGTTTCATATCATTCCCATGGTAATGAAACTTTGATCACAAAAAAATTTTTGTTTATAAATTTCCATTACCACCTAATACCACCTCTCATAAAGGTAATGCATTGGAATGAATTTCATTAAGAAAATGAGATAATTGAAGTTGGACAAGCATATCAAGAGATTTTTCAACCAAAATTACACTAGTTTTTCATTCTCATTATCACTCTTTATTACCACCTACAAAACGGGTTGTTAATTCTATCCAAAGCAAAATAATTCTTCTACAAATAAAAGTAAAATCTCAAAAAGTATTTTGACCTTTATTTACATATTAAAGAAGGGAGAAGGGAGAAAAATAAAAGATGAAACCTAAAAAACCAAAAATATTTCACTTTAAAACAATTTCTTAAAGCAAAAAGAAAACTATTTTAAATTAAATTTGTATTCAAATATACTCCTTCCTATTCAACTTCTTATTAGTCTCGTTTTAAAAAAACTTCTTATTAGTCTCATTTACTTTTTGCACATTTGGTGAGACAATATGTTAGCCCTTAATATCTTTAATTATGCTTAACTAAAAATTATGAAATTTTGATATTAATAATCCTTGCATTGAGACGAATCAAACAAGATCTCACTTGACTATGTTTGAACTTATATATTAAGAATCTTCAAAAAAAAAAAAAACTTATATATTAAGAATAAAATACATATTAAGAGTGGTATGTGAATAGTAATCCAAAAGTAAATGGGACTAATAGGAAGAATATGAGGGAGTATCTTAGATACATGATGTATCTGGTACCCAATTGTTCCTGAGTCAATCTACGTAGCGTTTTTTGTTCATGTTGTCGTTTCCCGTTCCAAACCGAATGTGGTTCCACGTAACAGCAATGAGTGATATCTCTTATATAGATTTTGATTAGGGAGGTTGTCCTAACATTGTTGTTCAACCTTTGGGTATTATAAATTGGTATTTTGGTCTTCCAAACGACAACCCGCGCTCTCTTATACCAGTGTTGAAGTGGAATCAGAGGGGTCACAAATGTTGTTTTCGATGATTTTTTTAATGCTTTAAATTGAAAAATAAATGAAAAAGAAAAAAAAACTTAACGATATAAAAAAATTAGATAAGGTTACGGTTTGTAAAATGCTCAATAACAGAGGGTACCTTTGATAATCGAAAAAATTTAGGGGTATCATTAATAAAGTGCAAAAATTCTTATGAGTACCATTGATAATTTTCTTTTTATTTATTTATCTACTTTTTGTTGTTCGAAAAATGGTTTTTTTGGGTTCCAAATTTACATTAGATTTTGCGTTTTTGTTTATTAGTTTAGTATAAATAAAATTTTTTGGAAGTCAAATTTTAATTAGCAGTGTTTCAATATTTGTTATAATACTTTTAGAGAAACTTTATGGGGTGATATTGAATTTTTGACTTTTTCACGTGGTAGATCATAAATCCAAGTGGTGATTGCACATTGCAGTGGCGTGATCCTGAACTTCTAACTTTTTCATGTGTTAGGAAAAATGTTAAAATTTTGGTTGAATTAAGTACTCATTTTGACTGGATACAATATATGTGGTCAATTAAAGTGATCACGACGTTTATTTTTTGAAAAAAAATCATTATGTTCGGTTTGAAATAGCGTAATGTTAACTAAAATACTTCCCTTTTGTACCATGTCGAAATGTTGAAAACTTAAGGTCATCACGTGGATCTAAAAAAAATATTTGTCTACCACATAAAAAAAAGCCGATAATTTAAAATTACCACGTGAAATTTCCCATACTTATCAGTTAGTCTCTTGAGAGACCGTCTCTTTAAGAGACATATATCAAGCCCAATCCATCAAAGATTAGTGTATACTTAATGTCTACTTACATTATCCTTAATGCTTACTTATTGTACCTTTAATGTTTACTTTCAATATCTTAAATGACTTTAGATTATTCTTCATGCCTACTTCTAATATTTTAAAACATATATAATAGGCCGACACAATTAAAGATAATCTTTCAAAAAGACTATCTCTGCCTGAAATTATTAACATCCAATTATTTTTCTAGATTTTTATGTTAGGAATAGGATCTCTATAAAATAAGGAAAAGGCAAATGAAAAAACGTGCATATAATCTATGTTTTGAGTAATATATCTTTGGAGAAATAATAAATCTTGTTAAGTTAAATTACTCCAGAAGTCCAGCGTTGGAAAAAATGAAAAAATTTCCGTTGCCGGGACTTGAACCCGGGTCTCTCGGGTGAGAGCCGAGTATCCTAACCAACTAGACTACAACGGAGTGTTGACTGAATTTCATTACAAAGGTAATTATTTCTTATATTCTGGGAATGCTTATCGACGTTACTAAACTCTAAAAACCATCAAAACAACCACCTTACTCGCAAGCTCGTTAAAATTGAGGTTTTAGTTAAAGATGGATAAGAGGGTGGGATCCAAATCGATAAAATCGGACTGTATGATTTTTGAGATCTTAAAGATATAATTTGATATGCTATATAGGATAACTACTAACTAGTATAAAACCCGTGCAATGCACGAAGTTGTCAGTATAAAGCTATATATAGATTACATTCTATTGGTATATTTTGAAAAATGACTAACCTGATAAACAAATTTTAAAGGCAATGTTAAGATTTTTATTTACTGAAATTAATTAAAATCAATTAGTAAAAAATATTGTCTATGTAATTTAGAAAAATTCTTTCCAACCAAAAATATTATTAATTAGGCATATTATTTGCAAAAGGTTTTGAAATAAGTTCACATAATATTAGTTAGCATCATTCTAGTTAAATCTATTGGATATTTTACATGATAGGCACAAACTTTTGCAAAAACCAGTGGTAGTAAATGTTATAAAGTTTTACAAAATAGTATTGTACTTTTGGAAATTTACAACGTATCATATAATCTAATGTTTTTTGTTCATTACTATTACGACAACTTAAATTCCAAAAGTACAATACTATTTTGTGGAATTTGAAGGAAAAAGGTTACTGTATTTTAATGAAAAAAAAAAACAAGGATAAAAACGAAATTTCACAACTTAACATATAATCTAACGTATTTTGGTCATAATGTTACGACAACTTAAATTCCAAAAGTATAATGCTATTTTGTGGAATTTTTTTAAAAGATTTTCAATCACTGTACTTTTGCAAAAGTTTGTGCCTGCCATGTAGAATTTTCCTAAATTTATTTAATTTAAAAAATCCTTTAATCATGAATCATGTCATTTATCAATTTAAAAACTATGTTTTGATATTCATTGCATGAATAAAATTGAGTCTGATAAAAGATACTCATTCTGTAATAACATTTTAAAATAAACTATCATTTTTGGATGTAACTTAAATTAAGCATCCACATCAAAATTTAACTAACGATAATTTTAATTTATTTGACAAATAGTTATTAGACTGTCATTTGTCATTTTACATCAAAATTATTAAGTTGTATGATTGATCATCAATCATACTTGTTTATTTTAGTTCATAAGTTTTGAGCTATAAATAAAAAATCATTTATCAATTGCAAATGGGTAAGTACTTGAAGTTTCCATTATTGTAATGGTGTTGTATAAGTATCTTTCCAAAAAAAATAAAAATATTATTGTATAAGTAAAGCTAGAATATATAAGAATTTTTTTATGAGTGAGAGTACCCATGTGAGATCCTTGCATTAGATCGTTGGATCATAAAATTATGTTATGATCCTTTTATCCATAATCTTAATTTTAGTAGTATCGTACAATCCTATTATTATAAGATGCTACTAAAGATTTGATTATAGATTTGAATGGAGATTCTCATAATAATGCTTATTAGTACCTTTTCACAATTGTTTAATTTTTTTCCTTGTTTTTATTAGTAATTGGTATCTATAGAATGTCTAGTTATAATATTAGCTCGTTTATATGAGACCGCACGGTCAGACGACCTCAAAACAAAAGGCTCATAAGTTAAAAGTTTTTACTATTGAGCAATTGAACCCAAGTATGAGTCATGTTTCACGGTGAGACCGTTTCAAGAATTTGCATTGTGTAATATTAAATGGGTGATTCTTGATTAAGGCATGAATGTATCAATTAGCATATTTGATTATAGTGTAATTAGGCCAGATTATAGTTTTTCCTTATCAAGACCTATAAACACTTGTATTATAAATAATGTAATTCTTATATATAAATACTCCTTGATTTTCATTGAACTAAACCCTAATATTTATAAACCCTAATTCTTTTTCTTTTCATTGAACGCTTTGATTTTGGAGTAACCAAAAAAATAGCAAGACAAAATAATAGTCAAGGTTATCATGATTGAAATCCTATTTGAAATCAATCAAGATTATAGGATTAGACAGTAAGATTATACGATCTTATAAAATAAACTCAAAAAAAGTATACGGTCACTACACATAATTACTCATTTCAAAAGTGTGATATAGTAATATAAAATCTCTTGGACTTAATTTCATGAAGAATAAAACGAAAAATCACTCGATAATTACTATTATAGA
The DNA here is from genome assembly GCA_000753965.2 of Amaranthus hypochondriacus. Lineage (NCBI taxonomy): Eukaryota > Viridiplantae > Streptophyta > Magnoliopsida > Caryophyllales > Amaranthaceae > Amaranthus > Amaranthus hypochondriacus. The sequence goes on from CM025931.1 coordinate 12,750,892, forward strand.
TTATAATCGGAATTTAACAACAATGGTGACGTTTACAACGAAGTTTTAGGGAAGGGAAAGACACAAAACAAGCTTATTTTCAAAGTTGTGTTGTGCATATTTGAAATTGTATCCCTTTCCGTACGAACTCCGAAGCCATGTAATAAAAAATCTATGGTGAATCGCCCCATCTACGACGAAGCAGAGGGTAGAAAAGGGTACCTACTCCAATATTGAGTAGCCAAGTCGTCATCATCATCATCCGCAAGCTCAATCGAATGGTGAGGGCAGGTGAAGTACTTATCAATTCCTTTAACACAAGGCTTGCAAATGACTTCAACTGATGTAGGCAGTTCATCAGGAAGTGTCTGAAGCTTCGTGCACTCGTTTATATCCAACCGTCTAAGCTTAGACATGGCTGCACTTCCTAGTTTCCACTCCTTTATGTCCATCTGACTGAGCTTCAGAGCAACAAGCTCCGAGAAACCTCCACGTGAACAATCCAGAATGTTCTCAGGGAATGAAACTTCATCTAGACAAAGACTTGCCAGTTTAGGGAGCTGCTGTAAGTTTTGCATTGCATCAGCACACACTAATTTACAGTTCTTGATGACTAAAGTTGTTAAACTTTTTGGAAATACAGTGCTATCTAGCCATAGCTCTGTCTTTGCCGACTTGTTTCCTGCTATTTCTAGAGTATGAAGGCAAATGCAGCTCGACAAAAGTTTCGGTTCTTCATCTAGCGTAGCCCCATGAACCTTAAGGCTCAGATGAACAAGGTTTTTACTTTTTATGCTTTGGCATTCCATTATGGATCGAACAGTCTTGGTCTTGGATGCCACATCTTTTATCGAAAGTTTCTTTAGGTTTTCCAATTTATACAAGTCGCTGACTCGAGATCTTGTTGTGTCGAAGTTCTTGAGTATCTCCAAGTTGGTCAAACTTTTGATGCTCAGTTTCTGAAACCGTTTCACTTTGTAAGCATGAGACGGGAGATACAAATGCTTTAGTTTTTTCATCCTCCATAATACATTTGGTATTCTAAAAACACATTTGTCATCAAGACTTACGCGCAAATCAAGAGTTTGAAGGCACCTTAGGTTTCGTATGGTTGATGACAATTTTCTTACTCGAGTTCCCATAAAACTCAAATATCTCAGGTGAATAAGGTCGCCGAGCTCTCTAGGAACGACTTGAATGCCGGTATTTTCTAGATCCAAAACACGAAGCAGGTTAAAGTTATTTATAATCGCTTTCAACCATACTTGATCAGTAATGTTACTGTGCAGACTCTGATCATTGTTCATCAAATCACTTCTAAACAGCATCAAGGATCTAACAGGCAAAACTCTGTTAAACTGCACACAAATATTCCTTTGCAGACTCTGATCAGAATGAATGGCTAAACGATGCAGAGGTCTGACGCTAACTGCTGAAAAATTACTGTGACCCGAATTTGGGTTATCTTGACGAATAACAGTTAAAAAGTTTTCCTCCTCGGCCTTAGTAGTACACATGTCCCACATCAGGTGGTGTAGGCGACATGCTTTTATCTTTCCGGTTGGTCCTGTTTTTGCAACTTGGACAATACATCGTTGCACCAGCTCTAACAAGTAACTACTTGCTGTGCTCTCCAAATCCACACAATTATCATCTGTTGGCACGACAAGACCTTCAGAAATCCACAAACGGTACAACTTTTTGGTCGGTATTTCGACATACCTTGGAAAATTTCCTAGATGAAGGAAGCAAGGTTTTAAGTGATAGGGTAAATCTGTGTAGCTCAACTCCAGGGTGTTTAATATTCTACCTTCTTCATCATTCTTGCTTAGAAAAGTCTCGACGTTTTTATAAACAACTTCCCATTCTTCTAGTGTGTTTTTAGTTGCTAGAAGTCCTGCAAGCACAACTATTGCCAAAGGCAAACCTTCGCATTGATCAACCATTTTCATTCCCAAGTTTACCAGTGGATTTTGTTCAGGATCTGCACAAGAAGATACATTAAGTATTAACCAAACATCGTAATCTTGTTCAGTTTGTAACACCAAATTTCACTAAAAAAAATCAAGGCACATAACAATCGTAGAGCCATAATCAAAGTATGGGATCAGCTGTGTGAACCAAAACAAAACAACACATATCTACGAGAACATGCACAATTGCAAGGATTCCTTGTTAAACTCAGTTGAAGAAGGAAAGCAAAATAATACAACTGCTGATAAGATACCCTTGAAGTTTCAAGAGACACAATTATGGAATACTTACTAGTACGGAGTACCCAAAATACAAAGTTTGAAATCCTATGTACTAATATTGTTTCAATAGGTGTCTTTGATAAATGACTTTTCCATGAGTTTTTTTAATTGGCTTTAGGTTTTTCAGATGGTAAAAAGCGTTTTATTAAAGTGTTTGGTGAATGACTTTTAACGCCTTAAACCAAATGGCTACTATGAGTAGCTTTTTTATTGGCTTTTCGCAGTAACAATTAATTTTACCAAAGATTTACATAATTGTTGGCTTAAATAGTTGGCTAATCAACAAATACTTCCATCAGGTTAAACCAGCCAACAACTACAACTAACCACCAATTTCTAAACAGACCCAACCTCAAAATATGGTGTTGTGACTTATGAGGATTTAGGAAAGGTGCCACAATATAACAACATTACATTTACCTAATATTACTAAAGTAGCTTCCTTCTACGTATAGTGAAGAGGGTTGGATGTCCGCTACCTTACCAAACCACAAATTAATCAGTAAAATTCGATTTCATAGTTTGATCAAAAGAAACTCAAACGAAAGAACATGATATGTCTTACACTATGAAGACTAACAATAAAGTTGTTACCTCTAATTTTTTTGCCAAGGAATGCCTGCTTGAAAAATATCTCTTCACATTCCATTTTGCCTAGACCTTTGAACTTGTAAGGAAATCCTTGAGGATCAATATGTGTGATTAAACTACTCTTGCGCGTAGTGATCAACAGTTTACTGCGAGATTCGTTGACAGCGATTGGGAATGCTTTTTTCAATAGATCCCAATCACTAGGGTTCCATAAATCATCAAGAACAACCAGGCACTTCTTTTTCATCAAGACTTGAAAGAGTTTCTTTTCCATCAAAACTCCAGCATTTCTGATCCCATCAATCTCTTTCTGATCATTACCATAAAGTTCCTGCAGTATACCTTGTATAATATCCCTTGGTTGGAACTTCTGAGAGACATACATCCAAGCACACTTCTCGAATTGATGCCCTTTCACTGTTTGATACACTTTCCTAGCCAGAGTAGTTTTACCCGAACCTGCGGTTCCACTTATGGAAATCACTTTTGTGTCTTTGTTCATCAACTTATCTACCAACACTTTTGTGTCTTTCTCCAATCCAATTGTGTCATCCAACTGAAGGAAGGAGTGAGTGCGCCTCAGCTCCGCGTTTTTCAATTGTGTCGATGAGGTTTCTCCATAACTTGATGGCTTAACTCCGTAGGTAACCATTCGTGAGGTCAACTTCGAGATCTTACGAGTAAGAGCATCAATCTCAACACCAACTTGATGAGTTGAGATAGCATCTCCAACCACACAAGTACTCCATTTAAGCAGCTTCAAGAAGCCGTCACTTTTTCTTGGTTTGGAAACTTTGAGAAGGTACTTCTCAAGAATGTCCTCAGCTTCATATGAAAAATCATTGATTTCAGACATCCATTTCTGAATCATTTCATCATCTCTTTTCATGTCATCCGCTTTCCTTAGAAAACATCGAATCCATTCAAGCTCACTTTGGAGTTCCTCAACCTTATCCTTCACCCCATACAAGTACTTGTATTCTTCCACTATCCACTTTCCAAGCTGTTTGCCTGTGAATTTTAAGGCTGTTGCCTCCATCAACTAAGTTCAACTCAAGCACTTTCCAAAATTTTCTTATGGGAAATTTGTCTAGGTAGGGGATAGCTTATTGTCTTAACTTAATTCTATACATAAGTCTAATGTTATAAACTATAATGAACTACAAACTGCAAACAATCATGTATTCCTTACAAAAATTATTATATTATCCATAGGCAAGGTAGGCATTTGACTAAAAATGAATCGGAAACTGGTTGGAATCCAACGCCGCCAAAATTTTGGCGGCTTTTGGCTAAATTAAGGTTTGCCTTTTCCGACTACTTTCCTACTAATATTTAGTCGGAGGCTGGTCGGCAGATGAAAATAATTTTTAATTATTAAAATTTCTGAAAAATCAACGAAAACAATTTTTTAGATCTACCGACTAGTTTACCTAGTAAAAGCGTTGTCGGTATGTTCCGACTAACGGATAGTCGGAGCTCAATCGGAAAATTGTGACTAAACTCCTACAACTCTTCCTAGTCGAATTGCGACTAAACACTTACCAAGTGAAAGTTAGTCGGAATTCCGACTGGTTTTCCGACTATTTTTGTTTACCGACCATTCTGTGCCGACTAACAGAGTGTAGTCGTTGTTTAGTCGGTATAGCCATATACCGACTAAACAGCGACTATTATGGTTAATCGGAAATCTGTGTTTTTTTTTGTAGTGAGAAACGGCCTTAAAATTAGAAAATGTTAAAAAATTTGCAATTTATGAGTAGTTCTTTTATCATTTAAGAATTATATGATACGTCTACATTTTGAACGTTAATTGTAATATATAGGGTCCATCTTTGTTATTTTTCTAAACACCCGCTTAAGTTCAGCATCGACGCTCCATAACGCGGGCACACTTCTTTCAGTTAGCCTAGGGCCCATACAATGCCAGGAACCGCACCATGAGAAGCTACTGTGTACCATTTTTTATATTAAGAAAGATTTGGTCAATGATCTCATATTATCTTAAATGCAAATCCCCATGTGTAATAAATGGTAATGTCCAATAAAATGAGTAATTAAACAATCTAATCATACAATAAATAAATTAACCATACACTGAAAATTGTACAAGTCAACTGACAATTTCAATGATGTTATACATGTAAGTTATTATTAATATAATTAGGTAGCAACCAAGAAATGCAACTCTGTAAGTAACACAAAGAACCTTGACTGTAACCTGTGGGACTGTAGCTTCTATGGACTAATACAGATGATAGACAAACAGGAGTAGGAGTAAGATTACCAGATTGTGTGGCTCCCACCGGGGTTTACGTGGTCGAATGCAGGGGCGAAGCCAAGATTTTAAAATACGAGGGGCCAAATTGTCGATAAACTCGAAATTTTTTTACTATATAAAAACTAGATGTGTTGGAAACAGACACGATGACTCAAAATTTACACGACATTATAACCGAATACGATTTGATTCTACTTTAAAAATTTACAATTATGTAAAAATAATGTGGACATAAAATCCGATTTCAAGCCCACACGAAACACCTAACCCGAAATCAACGATGACCCGAACGAACACCATTAGACACTATTTAAGCTATGAAAATATTAAAATCATACAGATTGAAATGAACTTGAATCATTGAAAAAATATATATTTTACAATAAATAGAGATGAATCTTCCTTATAATAATTAATTTTTAAAAACTAAGTGTTTTTGAATCTATATATTTGCCTAATAATTCTCCAAAATAAAACACTATTAAAATTAAGATAGAAAAATATAAACACACATTAAAAAGGATGAATGTTAAATTATGAAAGATAAATAGTACGGTAACCATTGAGCTACGATAATTTTTGTTAAATTTTTACTCTCTTAAAACTATACATAATATTAGTAAGCGGGACCAAAGCCAAAATTACAAAGGCTCGCATTTTCGGCAAGGGGGGCCAGGCCTCCGCCGGCCCCCAATGTGGCTTCGCCCATGGTCGAATGTATGCAGCCTATTTTATTCTTGTTTCTTCATTATTAGCTTAGCCCATTCACAACAGTTTCCAAAGAAGAGATAAATAAAATATACTAGCAATAATATACTATCATTAAAACACTTTAAGTCTCCAAACCCCATACCGCCCTATTCTTTGGAAGACACATGTAACTCCAGTTGTGCCAATGGATCAAAAAAAAGATAATATAAAAAAAATAAGATAATATATATTTATTCATTTAAAAATTTGAATAGAGTTGAACATTAACCTTCATTATTAGAAGGATGGTTTGTCAGTAGTCAATTTTATAAACCTTATCAAGATTTTCTTAACTCGTTTTTTATAATTAAAATGTACTTGATTTTTGTATCATGTGATTCAGGTTAATGAATTAATATTGGATTACGTGTTTTAAATCGATTGGAAATCGAATTATGTGTTCACACTAATTTTTATATAACTTAGACTTTTTTTTAAAAAACTATTGATCATTGCGGAGGATATTACAAAAATATTCTTATCACATGTTTATCTATCTATATTATTAAATTATATTACTTCTATAATATAGTAAAGCTATTGATTGAAATCAAACGGATTATATAGCTAAAAGACAAATGTTCAATAATTCAATTAATATTTGTTTTCTTTTATAATAAAGAATATATTCTTTATAATAAGAAAAAATTATAAGAAACTACTTAATCTATGTACCTTTTTAAAAAAATTACCTTGTATAAAAAAATTTGCAAAAAAACTACATTATATAACAAAATTCTTTGTAAAACACTACCTTTTACTGATTTTCGCCAGTTAACTGTTAACATTAACGTTGACTTGCACAGAATTGTATTATTAATGTTAACAGTCAACTGAGGAAAATCAGTAAAAGGTAGTGTTTTGCAAAGAATTATATTATATAAGGTAGTGTTTTGCAAAAAATTTTATACAAGATATTTTTTTATAAAAAAAATGTATAAATTAGGTAGTTTCCTATAATTTTTTTTTATAATAATAATAAATATATTCTATACGAATATACAATAATCACCAAGTTTCATGATCATGGAACACTAATTTCAATTGGAAAATACTTCCGTATTTTCTATATGAGTTTGCATAGAATTTCATTATTTAGGTTGCTCTTTTAAATAAATATTTTATTTCAATTTATAAATTAATTATGAAATTATTAATAAAATTAGAAAATAATAGAGTTTGGAAGGTCATTTTAAAATCCTCATTTTTAACCACTTTTATAACGTGGATTTTACTCAAAATATTTGATATTTTTTATTTGCTAAACACCACAAATTCATGTCAAATTTATATTTTCAAATAAAATTATTATACCCGAACACAATATCATTTATTTTGCTTGCTTACTCTACTTATTATACAGCATTATTTACTTTTTAAACAGTACTCCACCATTTTTTTTAAATCTAATCTATGCAATTTAAATCTATTTGAATTTTATTTGCACAATCTAATTTATTTATATGGAAAATTTGCAAAGAATAATACCAACTATCCCCCGTTGGCCAGAAATAATCTCAACTATTGATTATTTTTTAATAATCCTAACTATTGATGAAGTTTGCTAAAAGCAGTCTCACTCACTACAACAAATCTAGCTTTTTACGACATTGAATTTAGTGGCTTTAAAAAAATATCACTGATTTATATTTTTAGTGTAATAATTATTAGTTTATATTTTAAGTTCCACCATAAAGTGATTTAGCGACACTTAATTTGATCTTTAGTGGCATATGTAATTGTCACTATAGTCTATAGTGACATTTGTGAGAAATGTCACTAGATCCAATGTCGCTGAAATCTTTAGTGTGACTTTTTAATATGCCGCTAAAGACTCTAATAAATATCACTAAATCCTCTATATACACTATAAGAAATTTGAAATAGCGACATTTAATTTAAATGTCGCTAAATATATCCCACTAAAAGCAAATTATGTTGTAGTGATTCCTAACCGGTTGTAGCAGGATTTTTTGATTAATTTTTTTTTCTTTTTTTTTAACTCTTCTGCATTAATTAGTTTAACCTACCCTTTCTTCCACTCCATCTTGTTCTTCATTCATCCTCCCTCCATTAACAAACCCTAAAACTTCATTCATCCTTCATCCTTCCTCCATGGTCAAGATCTAAAGCTTCATCCCTTTAAGATTCAATGAAAGCAATGTTTTGTGATTATGAACAATGTTAATAGGACTAGTGAAGTTTTAGGGTTTGTTAATAGAGGAAGAATGAATGAAGAAAAAGATGGAGAGGAAGAAAGGGTAGGTTATACTACCTCCGTTCCATTTTACTTGCAACACTTACCATTTTTGGAAGTTTCATATTACTTGCAACATTACTACTTTTGGCAAAAATAATCTACTTATTTTATCCTCACTTTATTCCAACCAACTATCAACATCAATCATACATCATCCTATTAATTATTTAATATACCTACAAGTCACAACCACTATCTATTTATAATAATTTTTTTTATTTCTACCCCACATATCACCATCAATCATACATCATCTCTACTTTTACCAAACCGATTTGACGACCCTTAAAAACCGTATTAAATCCAATGGTGCAACTAAATTGGAACGGAGGAAGTACTAATTTGATGAAGGAGAATTAAAAAAAAGATAAAAAAAATTAATCAAAAAAACCTGCTACAGCCGGTTAAAAATCGAATGGGACTGTTTTCAGCAAACTTCATTAATAGTTTGGATTATCAAAAAATAATCAATAGTTGGGATTATTTCTGGCCAACGGGTAGTAGTTGAGATTATTTTTGGCAAATTTTTCTATTTATAATTAAATATAGTAAAATTTCATGATATACCAGTTTTTTCATAATTCACCATATACCACATCAAATGTTGTAGATCACCATATACATAACATCAATACAATCATTAATTCACACCACTATTCTAATAAAATAATACCCACTATCTACAAAGTTTCACCATTTTTAATTTGTGTGAAATCTTCAAATAGAACAAAAAAACGGAGGGAGTTATAGTGTAATTTTCTTTGAAAAAGCACATAAATTTAAAAATTAGAATAGAGTAGTAGTCAAATTAATAAACCTTATCAAAATTTTATTTAATCATTTTCTATTTAATTAAAATGTACTTCACTAGTTGATATCATGTGATGATGTACATATACTGACACGGTCACACCTAACTATTTTGAATTTGTTATTCAAAAAAAAACTATTTTGACTTTGTTTAACTTTATATTTTCGTCATTGATAGAGGATATTACTAAAATATTCTTTCACATGTTCATCTATATTTTTATATAAAAGTCAAATTTTGGATGTGTGGTAAGACAAGGATGGACAGGATTAGAAACCAGGAGTTTAGGGAGAAGTTAGGGGTTGCACCTCTCTCTGCAAAAATGCGGAAGAACAGGCTCAGATGGTTTGGGCATGTGCAGAGAAGCACCCATGACGCCACAGTGAGAAGGGTTGAACGCATCATAGTGGAAGGCAAGAGAAGCCGGGGAAGACCTAAGAGGACGTGGGAGGAGCAGATTAACAGTGACTTGCTCGAACTACACCTCTCTAAGGACCTGACCAGGGATAGAGCCACATGGCGGCGCCTTATTCACGTCCTTGATTACTAGACTAGTTTGTTACTGTTCTGTGTCTTTTGTCATCGCTATTCACTGCCTCTTTTACCTGTATCGTTTATAAATTTTTATATGATCCCTATGTTTGGCTAACGTGAGTGTAAGATGCAGGTTTTCTTATATTTGCAGGTCCTATCCTTGAAGACTCCTCTAGAGCCGAAGGACTCTTATGACCGCCCCCTCCTTATGGGTATGAGACACCGTCGACCTTCCTTCCCCGGACCCTGACCATAGAGTATCTATGTGCGGGAACACCGGGTATGATGATGATGATGATGATGAAATTTCAATGACATTATTATTGTAATTATGGTTTATTTCACCAAAGAGCTTAAGTTAAGAGACAAATATTTAGCAAATTAGCAAATTATTGTTTCTATTTATAATATATAAAATATATTCATCATAAAAAAACACAAATATTCTTTGTTGATAGTATTCAAATATAATATATCAACTAGATAGTGCCCGTGCGATACACGGCTTTATTAAATTTTTTGACATATTTGTATATGTTAAGAAATTAAAATTTTAAGAAATAAGCTATACATTATAGTTATATTTCATTTTACTCTAAACGGTTGTATACATTACATACATTATATATATCATATTTTGCATTGTGCATGATATAATTATACTTATACTTTTATTTTTTATTTTGAATAAAAGAGCAAATGGTTCATACCTTGAGTGCAATACAGCATTATGATTTTTTTTAATTAAAATAACATATTTTGGCTAACAAAAATAAGTACTCATATTACATTAATTTATAGAAGTATATAATATTACTACTATTAATAACACATTTTAAAATAAAATATAAACACATAAAAATATAAATTAACACATTAGTTTAAACGACAAAGATAAATTTTCTCATAAAAAATATAAATGACTTATCTAAAAATAGTCACAACCTAAATCATATTAAAATAAAGCATTGCATTTAAGTAACCAATACTATTAATAACAAAAATATTCTAATAAAAGTATATATATGTTTTAACCATCTCAAAATATGCAATGTACTAAATAATATTTATTTAATAAATAATATAAAAGCATTTTATAAATAATTGAAATAAATAAAATATAATTGAAATAATAAATATAATATAATATGATATAAATAATGCATTAAATGCGATTTGACCTAAAAAGTAAAATAACAATTAATAAGAATAATAATGTTGGAGTACTCAAAATAAGAAAATAGTAAGTCAAAGTTGATCATAATATAATGACATCATCATTAATTTTAGAGGGAAAATTTTTAATGTGGAAACGACACATAAACAAATTTAAAAGGCAATGATGTCAGCCGTGTTTTATTTTGGTAATAGTTATAGATTTGATTTATTTACAAGGAGATAATAAACATTAAAAATAACATATTTTATGCATTTATGAGTTGTTACATTGTCAAACTTTTTTTAGAGAACATTATCATACTTTGATTCTCTCAAATCACAAAGTTTTATGAGGGAATACTTATTTCAATTAAAAATATATACTTCCTTATTTTCTACGATATGTTTACAAGAGAAGTTCTTCATTTATTTATTTTATATATATTGCCTCAGTCACTTATATTAACTAACTGGTATATAAAATCGGTATTGCACGGAGTTTTGTAGAGTAAATTTTTTATTTGAAATTCAACTTTTAAATTATTATGCAATTGCATATTTGAAATATATTTTTGTAGATTTTATTGTATTTAGTATAAAAGGAAAGTATTGTGATCGTGTATTGTTTTATTATAGAAAATTAATTGTTTTTTGAATGCTTTTATTTGTGATGTACAATATTATCTTACAACTATTGAATCTGCCTATAAATGTGGTAATAAGGAAAATAGTAATATTTTCTTACTAAAATATTTTTGGAAGGTTTATTATTTTCTCATTCCAGTATTTTAATGTGTGATGTTATAGCAATTGTATTAATGTGAAATAATTTCTGAAAGCTATGTATTTTTCAAAAATTAATGTTAAAAATAAATTGCTTTACTATTGAAGAACCAATAATCTTGTTGCATTTGGCAGATGGTTGTCAGACGATCATTTGTCATTTAGCAGCAAAATTATAGAATTGTATAATGTTAACAATATGATCGTGATAAAATTTAAAAGTGAAGATATTTAAAATTTACAATTGTTTAAATCAATTGAAAACAATGAAAAACAATATCTTATTTAGACCTTTGATTTATTTTTTTTATATTAATTGGTAGAAAATGACAGAATGTAACATAGCTTACCAAATAATTAATATTAAGTAAATGTCATAAATACATGTGGCAAAATTCTCAATGATTGCAACTTGTAATTTTCCAATTAGTATGATGATATAATTATTATTGTGAATTTAAATATCCCGATTTTTATTTGTCGCCACCCTTTTAATATAATCGCCACCCCTTCTTTAATAAAATTACTAAAATGCCCTTAAATTCAATTTTAATTAAAAAATTAACCATTATTATTTCTAAACTAAATTTCTCAATAATAAATAAATTAAAATATAAATATAAATTTTAGTAAAGAAAATAATTTTTAAAATCGAAAAATAAATTTGATCACACGTTTTGTATTGAAATTTGATACATAATCACTCCTTTGGCCGAAAGTTTTGATACAAAAATCACATTACAGCAATATTTGTAGCATTAGAACCTAGACTTCAAGATCTTTCCAATGATATATTATATGCCCAATTCCGATAACCGAGCGAGAAATGACGATTGTTTGAAGTTTATTTGTGCTGAAATTTGATACATGTTCATTCTTTTGGCCATAACTTTTTATAGAAAAATCGTATTAGTGCAAGGTTTACGGCATTAGAAACTAGACTTCAAGAGCTTTCCAACGACATATTATATGCCCAATTTTGACAATCGAGCGAGAAATGACGACCATTCAAAGTTTGCAGTAATTTCTAACGACCAGGCCATAGTCAAATCGCACAAAATGTGCGATTCCACCATGGTCCAATCGTACAAAATGTGCGATTGGACCATGGTGGAATCGCACATTTTGTGCGATTGGACCATGGTGGAATCGCACATTTTGTGCGATTCAGCCATGGTGGAATCGCACGTTTTGTGCGATTGGATCGTTAGAAATTACTGCAAACTTTGAACGGTCGTCATTTCTCGCTCGATTGTCCAAATTGGGCATATAATATGTCGTTGGAAAGATCTTGAAGTCTAGTTTCTAATGCCGCAAACCTTGCACTAATAAGATATTTCTATAAAAAGTTATGACCAAAAGAATGAACATGTATCAAATTTCAGCACTAATAAACTTCAAACAATCGTCATTTCTTGCTCGGTTATCGGAATTGGGCATATAATATATCATTGGAAAGATCTTGAAGTCTAGGTTATAATGCCTCAAATATTATAATTATACAATTTTTCTATTTAAAGTTATAGCAATTAGAGTGAATATGTCTCAAATTTTAACACAATCATATCGATTCCGCAATCATATTGATGCTCATTTTCGTTGGCCATTGTAATTCAATTTTTAGTTTTAGCTTGTTTTAGTTCAATGAGTGTTCGGAGAGAGTTTTTAAAGAAATGTTAGAGATTAAAGGTTTGAAAAGTAATCAGGGGCAATTTTGGAATTTCAATATATAAGGGGTGACGATAAAATGAAAAGGGTGGCAACATTTAATAATACCCTTAAATATAACTAATTTAGAAACTAAATTGTATAGTTGTAAACACTTATTACAATTGATTTAAATATATCAAACATATTATTGAAACAGAAAGTCTCCTGAAAGATCGTCTTTTTGAGAGACGTCTTTTAGGCCTATTCCATTAAAAAATTTGTGTTAATAAAAAAGTCATTATATGTGAGTGATTGATGTTTGAAAAATTACCAGCTAATTAAATGATGTAATTTTTTTGATTTTTTTTATAAAAATAAGGATATTAAATAACAAAATTTTGTTAATTTACATATTAATACTTATGTATCTTTACTTTTTGCTAATGTTAAGATATTAAAATAGAAATTTTGTTCACGTCATTAAATGACATTGAAAATATACTAAAAATTAGAAAATTTATACTCCCTCCCTTGTAATTTGCAGTATTTTCTATTTTCATCCGTCCCATTTAAATTGCAGCATTTCTATTTTTGGACTATGGCCTACCACTTTCTTTTAATCTCATCCATACAATTTATCTTTCTTTTAATTTCATCCACACAATTCATTCTCTCTCTTCATTTATTACCATTTTCTTAATTTTTACACATTTTCTCTATGCTACTAATTCATAGGCACCAGAGGGAGTATGTTAAAAAGAGAAGGCGAAATGTGAAGACAGACCGAAAAATCAGGAACAACGTCAAGCCGTCCACATACACGTTTATATTTTCCTCATGGCAAACTGGTTTTGCCAACTGGACTAGTATTATTTTAATACTTCATCATAAACAAAGCTGAGCAATTGACTTTTTCTTTAAAAATCATTTTCATTATTTGGACATAAAAATCTTTAAAATTATAGTATTGGTTAAGTTAGGGACTTATGTGGGAGGAAAAGAAAATTTTCATATTAATACTAACAAAAATATTTGCTTATTTTCCGGTTTTTGATTAAATATGAATAATACTAACATAAATGGTGTTTCTTTCAAATATCCCTGACTTAGTAGAAATCAAACTATAAGAAATTGTAAGACAAAAGTTTTCCAAAGTTTTCATGACAGCTCTGAAGTTTGAACATAGCGATATTTCAAAACGGAGCAAGTATTCAAGGCTTTCAAGCATACAATAGAAGTTGTTCATTTACTTCCTCCGTCCAATTGACTTGTAACTTTTTTTAATGTAATGCACTAAGTTAATGGTTAATATCTCTAATTATCTATAATAAAAAATTATAACAATTAACAAAAATAATAAAATAATCTTTGCAATAGACGAATCAAACTAAATGTCCTCCGTTCTATAATACTTGCTATTAGTGTGATATATTATATTGAAAAATATCAGTATTAGTAGCAAGTATTATAATGGAGGAAGTAACTTATAGATTAATCATAAATTAAGAGTGATGAATTTAAGAATGATGAATAAATATTACTTCATCCTATTCGGCCTAAATGTCCAATTTAGTTTTTTTACACTTACCGAGACAATATTTTAACTCTTAATATCTCAAATTATACTTAATTAAAAATTATAAAAATTTGATATTAATGATCCTTATATTGAGACGAATCAAACAAGATCCCACATGACTATATTTTAACTTATAGATAAACAGTAAATATACAAATTAAGAGTGATGAGTGAATAGTGTCAAGAAAACCTAAATGGAACATTTAGGTTGAGGTTGAATAGGAGGTAGGATTATATTTTTCTAATGTTGCAACTTTGGAAAGTAATTTATACTATAAGACGTTCCGCTATAGAGTCTGTTCTCTGTAGTGTTGTACTCTTTCATCTTTGATTTCTCCCACAAAAACACAACAATGGAAGCGGCATCCACAGACTGTTCACTCATAAGCTCAGCAATTGGTAGGATATCATCAGATTACACTTGGCGACAACTCAGAAACCTTGGAATTCCAGACGATAAACTCCAAAAAATGCGAGAAACTTTCCGTCAGATTCAAGCATTTGTTCGCTTTGTTCTGACCGAAAAGGGGAACACCAAATTATTTCTTCTTCTAAATCAATGCCGAAAAAAACTCACCGATTTCAGTTTTTATGTTGAGAATTGTATTGATGAGTATGAATCTGAAATCCTGATGAAGAAGAAGCGATTATTACACGAAACTTTCATTTTCAAACTCAAGATTTTCAGTCGGATGAATCAGATTCAGAAATTAGGTTCTCGAATTGGTTATGAGATTTTCGAGAGAAATCAAGTGTTGGGATTAGATAATCATAACAGCGAAAGGTTGGAAGATGAAGAATCAATCATGATTATTGAAAGGACGGCTGATGAGGAAAAGATTATATCGATGTTGACGAATACTAGGAATGCTGGAGCTCACGACATTTTCACCATTGCCGTTGTTGGAATGGCAGGTAATTTTTTTTTTTGGAATGAATAGCAGGTAATTTTTTTTTTTTGGAAATGAATAGCAGGTAATTAAACGATGATTACTTTATTAATTTTAATTTATCGACTGAATTTCACATCGTCTACCGAGAGACCTTGATTTCTAGGTACGTCGCATAAATTTAGACGAGACTGTGGCAAGTTAAAGCGAAGTGTGGCCCATTTTACGCATGTAATAACATTTTAATTTTTTGAACATTTATTATTTTTAATCTTAAAGGTATTAAGTTTGAAAATTAATATCTTTAAAATCAAAAATAATACTTTTAAGATTAAAATTTTAAAAATACTTAGAAAATGAAAAAAATACTCATGTTGTTACACGCGCAAATTAGGGCGGTTCAAATTGACGATCTCATTGTGAGGTATTTGTGTCCAAGACCAACTGAAAATAATAATGGACTCAGATTAAAGATAGTTTCTCAAAAATAATGATTCTAACCATAAACTTTAGTTCAATTTCACATAATTTGTGATATCACATAGATGCCCTAAACTTTAGTTTAATTTCACATAAGTGTATGTCCAGTGGCGGATCTAGAGTTTAGAGTTCCCTGAGGCACCAACATATAGATGCAATTATGTGAAAAATGTTTAATAGCAAGCAATTTCCCAACAAAATAGAAAAGAAGGTGCTTGGGAGGGTAGTAAACCAATCACTGAGATTCATATTGATCAATTGAAACAGTCAACCATGGTGTTTTGTTATTCGGTCAATCTGAATCTTGATTTCACCTAAAACATATCATTCGTAAAATGAATTAACCAAGACTCGTGACTTTAGATTTGCATTCTAGCTTCACAGTAATTCACGTGAGATTCTAACCAAATACCTAAAAACATAATCTGCAACTCCCACTTCTAATTTCTAAAGAATCATTCTCTTTATAAATCTGTGTACTTGTTGTGCTATTTGTAGTTCATATAGCCTGAATGAACATTTATTATGAGACACAGTGGTTTCGCAATTCTAACTTCAATCAGATATCAAAAAACACTTATATGCAATAAGAATCAAGATTTTTTTTTTTGAAGATAATCAAGATTAAAACAACAAGATTAAGAATTTAAGATTATAGCATAAAAATTAAGATTAAGGGTGAAAACACCTAAAAAAATCAAAACTTTAAACATATAGGTTAAGATTAAGATTACAACAAAAAAATGTCAAAAAATTTTCTCTCGGAGCACGTGCCCCGAGAGGCCCGTATATAGATCGGCCCATGTGTATGTCTAGAAGGTTTCGTATTTACGAATAGATGGCCTATAAGGCTATAACAATAAATTTTGATGAAGATATGTTTTTGTTGCAAAAAAACCTTAATAATCATTTTTTTTCTTTTTGTAAAATATGGGTTTCCTACTCTAATTTATTAAACATTTTTTTCTGAGTAACATTAAAATTATTTACCTGTTATTTTTTATTTTATGTTTAATTGATATATTAAGTATGTTTGACATATAATACTTTGTTTGAATTTTATTTATATATTATATACAAAAATTAATCAGAATGATTCAACATCTTTTTTATTTTTTTATAATAATTCCAACTTTTGATTAAACATGAATAAATCTAATTTATATGGTTGATTGTTAAGAATGTAACAACTAACAAGGTAACATCTTACCAATAGAACAACTCCTTTGCATAAAAAACAAAATTAATGATAAAAAATAAAAAATGTAAAAAAAAATTCCAGAAGAGAAATCAAGTATGTTTATTGTTTAATGTTAACTTTAATTCTTAATATTTTTATATTTTAATTTTATTCGTACTTTTTTTAGCAATTGTTCTATTGGTAACCATTTGGCAACAATCTTTCTGGCTAAGTGAACTTAAAATTGGATTATTCATAGTTAATTAAAAGTTAGAATTATTGTAGAAAAATCAACAAAAGATTGAATTGTTTAAGGTAATTTTCTTGGTTATTTTAAAAAAAATGAATGTCTTACAAAGAATTTGATAAAGAATTAAAAAGCCCACTCAAATTCCTTTGCAAACAAAGAACTAATTTTTTTCAGCTAGTCTCCTGAGAGACCGTCTTTCTGAGAGACGTCTCTCAGGCCCAATCCATTAAAGCTTATTGCCTACATTTACTCTACATTTTCTCTAATGGGCCAACCCAATTAGAGGAGGTCTCTCATAAAGACCGTCTCTCACAAGAATTTGAGAATTTTTTTTTACATAGTCGTTTGGTTGACATAGGAATTAAATTCCTATGGGAAGTTGCAATTCATTGGAATTTACTTCCTTTGTCAATTTCCTAGGAATTACTTAATATTGTTTGTTTGACAATAGGAATTTTCATTTTCTTAGAAGTAATTTATGGGAATTGTTAATGACCAAGGGGGGTATATGGTAATTTAATTCCTATGTCTCATAGGAATTAACTTCCCTTGGATTTTATAATTCCTAGGAATTTTAGATTTTTTGGCAACCAAACAAATTAGCATAATATCAATTCCTAGGAACTTAAAATTCCAAGGGATATAGGGGTAACCAAACTATTACTAATAAAGAGTGTAATTTTGTCATACATTATTCAAACAAACTTGAAGAAATATCTTTTGTAAAGCCATAATTATTCCCACTTTTTTTTTTCAAAAACTTCATTATTCCTCAAATTGAGAGCTTTAAAGTTTGGGCGACAAGAACGAAAGTAATGTAGATGTCAAATTTTTTCTCTATATAAAATGTTGTTTAATTGAATGTTGTTTGTTAGGATCTATTTAGTAAGATCATCTTAGCTAGTGACATTAGCATGTGCAATAAATTTTTGTGAATATATAAATCTTGATTAGATCTAAGTCTTTTGAAAATAAGTTTGATTATTTTATATTGTTTAGAGTACATTGAACACCATTTGCATCAATATCAACTAAAATGCATAAATAATTACAACTTAACAACAATATAAAATTTCTCATTACTAAATTACAATAGTAATTTTAAAAAAATTATAGAATAACACAAAAAGTATATAAAATATTATAAAATTAATATTGATTTATTTATATTTTTAAATTAATTAAAAATTTGTTATGTATTCTTTTCTTAATTACATAAAATTGGATGCTACCATATGAAAAAAGACTTACAAAATGATGAATTTAACGGAATTTAACAAGAACTTAACGGAAAATACTACAACAAATAGATAGTGCATAAACTAGATGCTACCATGTTGAATTTTCTTAAAAAAGTGCTACCACGGGCATTTCATCAAAACTGGATGCTACCGTGTGACATTTCCCTTAATTTTAATATATTTAACAATGATTTTTTAAAAATTTTAATTGAATTTTTTTTGTCGTGCTCGAGTTTGAGTTTTAAATCCACCCTTGGTAGCAACCAAGGAATAAAAACACTCTTAGAAGAAATCTTGTTATGACAAACTAAAGCCTTTTGATTCACTTTCTAATGTTCACTTAATAGGAACTGATTAACTTTGCTGATATTTGGTTAGTCATGTCAAATGGGCCGGGGCGGGTCAAGTCCATTTAAATCCGACCCAATTTGACTCTTTTTCGAAAAGTTCTTAATATGTTTTTTTTTATTATACTTTATGGCCCGATGGATCGACCCACTTATGTATATAATAATATCATTTAAAAATATATTAAAAAAAAGTGGTAATTTTTTTCCGCAATTAATAATTATAATTATCTCGCCCGGCCCGGCCCTTTACACCAAGGCCCGTTAATGAACCGCCCCATTATTGACCCGACCCGCTAATGACCCGTTAAAATCCTGTTGGGTCGACCCGCCCCATTGAACACCTTTAATCATAAGTATTCTCTCCCACTATTTGTATTATGCACTTACATAAAGATTCATGAAAAAACTAATGGATCAATTTTAATTTCAGAACATACATGAACCATTTTGTGATTGTCAATTCTCATGAATATTAGCAAAAACCATTTCTGAAATGTTAGGATGGGTTTGAGTGTTCATGAGATTGGTTTCTTGGTATATTTTTCTTATGTTGAACCTTTTGTTTTTTGACAATGCAAGGCATTTATATACCTGTATTTATGTACTTTTGGAGTTATTACTTTCAGGTATTGGGAAAACTATCCTTGCTGATAGGATTCTTAAACATCAGATGATTCAGAACGAGTTCAAAACATTCAAGGTAAAAGTAGAAGAGTTTGATGCAACAAGAATCATGACGGAAATGTTGCAAACATTGCAGCAAGGAATGCAGCAGAATTTGAATGGTTATGAGGAGATCATGAGCAAGCTTATGGACTTCATCAAGGGCCAAAAAACTATGATAGTAATGGATGATGTTTGTTCAGTTACCCAAGATCAGTTAAGTCCATTGTATGTGATGCAAACTGCTGGGTGTAACATCAGTATTCTAGTAACTACTAGAAGAGTAGAAGCTGCTAAGGCTATTGGTGCTTCCCACATTCATTATCTGCAAAAATTATCTGATGATGATAGTTCGTCTTTATTTGAGTCAGTTGCCTTCCGCGGAAGGTCAATAGAGGAAGTCGGAAAGTTGAAGGATGTAAGCAAAACGATAGTAAACAAGTGTCACGGTGTTCCCTCGGTTATCCAGAAATTGGCGGGTTATTTACAAGACAAGGTGAACGTATCTGAGTGGACGGCTGTTGCGGAAACTGAGTTATGGAACTTGCCCAACTTTGAGATCTTGTCAACCTTGTCAACCTTGTCAGAGACTTTTGATCGCTTCCCAGATGCTCTAAAAAGATGCTTTGCGTACTGTTGTATATTCCCAAAAGGTGCCACTATCCGAAAATCTGATTTGATGCGGCTTTGGCTCGCCCAAGGCTTTCTTTCAGAGACAACAAAAGAGCGCAACATGGAAACAGCTGAGAAGTACTTCGACATTTTGTTGAATGAGTCAGTTCTACAGGTATCTATGCTCGATGAGGATGGAAATGACAAGGATTGCACATTGTATGACTTGACTTATGATCTAGCAATGAGTTTATCTAAACATGAATTGTTGAATATAAACGACCACACAAATCGACTAAGTACTCTTTCTGATATCCGACATTTAGTCATCTCATCATCGAATGTGATAGAGGCACTAAAAGTGAACACTTCTTGGGGTATTAGACTACGAACAATACATTCAACGGTTGCAGTTCCGAGGAATTTGTTGAGACAAGCAAGGTATGTATATGTGTTGAAATTAGATGGAATTGATCTAAAAGAGGTGCCAAAGGATATTGGAAAGCTGCAATTTTTACGGTATCTTGATCTGTCAAATAACCCATTCACATATTTGCCAGAATCAATCTCACATCTTAAACTGTTACAAACTTTATTGCTTAAAAATTGTACAAACCTCTCGGTTCTGCCCGAGTGGTTTCCTATTTTGACCAACTTGTCAAACATTGAAGTTAGCCCGTTGAAGTTGCAAAAGCAGATGGTACCTCCTACTGCTCTCACAAACCAACCTCCTATTGAATTGGATAAAGAAGGGGGGTTTGAACAGCTTTCCATATTGTGTCATCTCACTGATATTGTTGGTCCACTGTTTATTAGCGGGCTTGAAAATCTAAAGGACAAAGAATCTGTCGAGGAAGTAAGGATTGGGAGTAAACACGGGATTTCAGCTCTGGAACTGCGTTGGAATACCATCCGAATAGAGGGAGGAATTGACAGCGAGCAGCATACGGATGATAATCAGCATCAAATTGTTCTTGAAGGCCTTCAGCCTCATTCTAATATTCGTAGGCTCAATCTGGTTGGCTATAACAGCCCTCAATTTCCAGAGTGGGTGATGAGGATGAAGGGCACAGACAACGAAAGACTGAACAAAGTAGTGAAGATCAAATTAGTTAATTGCAAAAGATGCCTGCAACTTCCAACCATGGGACTATTACTCTGTCTTCGGGAACTGTTTATTGATGGCATGGACAGCATTGAAGTTATAGGTCATGAGTTTTACAAGTATGGCGATGAGGATGAAGAAAATAAAATTCCAAAAGTATTCTTTCCTGCATTAAGCAGGTTAGAACTGCACAATTTTAGTAGATTACGTGAATGGATGCCTGCTCCCACTAGTACGACAATGGATATTCATTTTTGTCGTGCATTTCCAAGTCTTGAGGCGTTGCAAGTTGTGAACTGCCCCGATTTGAGGAGCATCCCAACTGCTTTCCCGCTAATAAAAAATATACTGATCCAAGGAGTTAAAAAGGGTAATTGGTTAGAGACGCTGATTACTAACAGCTGTAGGAATCACAGTGCTTTGATTTCCCTGGTCTTGTCGAAGGTGTCAGAACTAGATCGTCTTCCTAACGAGTTGTTCCACTGTACATCTCTTAAAGAACTCAGTTTACAAAAGTGTGAACATTTCAAATCATGGCCAAGTTTACCGTGGAATCTTATCTCCCTCGAGGAACTGTGTATTGATGACTGCCCCAGTCTCCGTTATCCTCCGCCTGTTCATGAGCTTACTACTCTCAACAAATTAATCATTAGAGGATGCAAACTCCTAGTAGAGACCCCAAGAAATTTGGGAATGTGCACATCTTTAACTAAATTGTCCATCAGTAACTGCGCCATCTTGAGACGTTTTTCTGATTTACAACAGATGATTAGACTTGAAGAAGTAGATATATTAGACTGTGGGAAACTGGAATCACTGCCTAATGGACTTGATGCTCTTCCAAGCCTTCGGATCTTGAGAATTAATGGGTTTCGCAATATGTCCGATCATTTTCCAACATGTGAGTCCCTCGAAAGATTATGGATAAAGGGCACACAAGACATGAACAATCTTCCCACTCAACTACCATCCCTTCCTCATTTGAAAGTACTCAGAATCAAGAGCTTTTTTGCCCTGGAAATTGTTCCTGATTGGATATGTGACCTCAAGAACCTAGAAATCCTGTTATTAGAAGAATGTGAGAAGTTGAGACAATTTCCTCCTCGACAAAAAATGCTGCAGTTAAAAAAGTTACGCTCATTGCGTATAGTAAAGTGCGTCCTCTTAAAGGAAAGGTTCGAAAGCCTCCTCAGAACAACTAATACTTTCCATGTGCCACATGTAATGATCGACGGCCGTTCGATTCAAGGAGATAGAAGATCGGTATTTCAGGTATGCTTAAAAAATCTTATTCACAATATTAAACTGGATTTTGTAGCAACTTTGTTCATTAAACTTCCCGTCTCGTAAAGAAACCAAGTCAACTAAAAGCTTAAGCTGAAGGTGACTTGAGGCCCCAAAATATGTTATATACTCTAGATCACTTTAGGCTAGAAGTGTGGATGCAGTATGCAACATAGGCCATTCTCATATATAGTGCTAAATGTTCCACTTTAGACTTCTCATATATAGTGCTAAATGTTCCACTTTAGATGAGGGGTGATTGAGATTTATCAAAGAACCAACCCAACCAAAAGCTTAGGTTGATGGTTAAGGCCCCAAGATATGTTATATACTCTAATGTTTATTTTTCTTCGAAATGATCTGAAAGTCATCCTATTTAAAATATTTTACAATTAGTTTTAAAAATTTGTAGGAAGTAGGTTCACAAGGAACTTGTAGCGCTACAAATGTACATGAAGAGCTTTATCGCGAAAACTATGACCCTTTTGAAGGATCATGGTCAACATCAAACAGTGCAGGAAGTAATTCCTTTCGTTTCAACTTCATAGCTTGGTATCTATTTATTCTTTTTGTAGTATCATACATTATATATGAGACTACAAGATAGATTTTCACCTTTGTAAATTATGTGATTTAAGTATCTATCTCAGTGCTTATAACTGAACCCATGTTTATAATGTACAGATTAAGAATTTTCACATTATTTGTAAATTACATATGTATTAAAGGTTATTGTGTTGTATTTCACTTCAGTAATTTTCAGCTATAGTTTCATCCACGTGGAATTGTATGTATGTATGTCTGTATGTCTGTATGTTTCTATCATTTTATTTCTAAATATATCATAATTAGACTTGTGCAATGAACCAAATACGGGCCGAGTGGGGCTCAACTTTAAACGGGCCGAAGCGGGCCGAATTGTACAAAATATGGAATGGGCTTTAAACTGGTCGGGTTTGATGGTCTAACCCGACTCGTTTTGAAATATAAAATCGGAGGTTTGATGTAGTAATTATTAGTATCATCATGTACATACATACCACAATATGCCTGTCAATAATTTTAATAACCTTCTTGAATTAGTAGTATAGATAGATACTTCTTGAATTAGTAGTATAGATAGATAGATGTATAATATTTTCCTGTACTATTAACACAACTATATAAACAGTGATTATACTAGTAACATAGGAAGACCCATTCAGGTTTTTTAAATTTTTCATATTTTCCTTGAATTAGTAATATATAATATTTTCCTATAATATTTTCTTTGATTTAGTAGTATCATCAGGCACATTCAGTGCTTTTTAATTTCTTTCATATTGAGCAGTGATATTATACAAGTAAATATAGGAAGTCCCGTTTAGGGATTATCAAAAGCCCGTTTTTAGCCCACTCTGTATATAGTAAAAGCTTATTCTTTAAATGTTCGGACCATTTAAGGCCAACCCGTTGAAAGCCCATCTAAAAAAGGGTTGAGCCCCGGGACCCAATGGGCCTGGCCAATTGCGAAAATTTGAAATAAATAAGATTATTAATCAAAAAAAATAATAGAATAAGATCTGAATTAAAGCTTTTCCAAATATAAGTGTGTGTTGGATTTCAAAGAAAATCGATGTTAATAGACGCGATTTTTAGCCCAACTGGGCTTAAGGGAAATCGCATTTGGGCCCAGCGACTTCCAGGTGGGCTGAACTGTCCATGCTGGCTCAATGAAAATCGCTGCAGCCATCAGCGATTTCCAAGCCGTGTTTTTTTAGTGTAGGTACTTAAACGGGGTTGTAGAGAAAAAACAAGAAAAAAAAAAGAATTTGTGCTACAGGGAAATCGCTGATGGGAACAGCGATTTGCAACTTCAGCCAATTGGGCAATGTTTGCTTATGTGGAAATCGCTGGGCCCAAGAGCGATTTTACTTGAACTCATTTGGGCCCAAAATCGCTCCACCCAACAACGATTTTGCTCAAATCCTATCTCACGCTTATATTTGAAAAAACTTTGATTCTCATCTTATTCTATTAGTTTTTTTATTAATAATCTTATTTATTTCAAATTTTCGCCAATTGCACACCTATAATCATAATGTACTTCAGTAATAGACTAACCTCTTCTCCTTGTTGTTAGTACAAGAATCATGTTCACAATCTGTGTAGTTTTATTAAAAAAATTTTGTAGCTTTGGCACCTTATCGTATGAAAACTAATTAAATTACAAGGTAAAGTGTAGTTAAATAGTATGAAAACTGAAAGAGTACTTGATTAAATTATTGTTATCGTTATATGTACTCATTCTACACTCTCATGGGTGATGGGTTACCTCCTCTCCTCTAGGACCAGACTTTGGCACCTTAGGTAGGAACTCTAGGTTAATAACTATATTATTTACTAAATTATAGTTTATCTTTTTTTCATTTTGCTTATTTTATTAGTATGTTTTTTTTGTCTTAAATGGTGATTTACAAATCATAGTGATTGATTAGGATTTTCTACCATAGCCCTTAGGTCATACTCGACTATATTCACAAATTATAATTGATTAGTATAGAAACTCATGCAATGCACGAATTTATGTTTATGAGATATAAAAAAATTAACTTTAAAGAATAATGTAATATGTACTATTGTAATTAAAATTTATCGAATACATGACTTTTTCAAAGCAATAATTAAATACTGATTTTTTAAAAGATTATTTAATGCGTCAGTTTTTTGATTCAACTAACTTTTCAAATTCTATGTTTTGTTTTGAAGAACATCAATCTATAAAAATTACTAATGAAAAAACAGTCTTGACACGTGTCAGATTGTAAGCAAAAAATTTCCCGCCCATTCTTCAAGCTAATATGGTAGAAAAAGATTGACTTTTATAACTCATTTCTTAATATAGTAAATATCAAACTATATCTTTCTTATTTCCATGATAAAAGTGGGTAAATATGTCTACACAACTCTTAATTAATTATTCATTTCTTATTGAAGCAATGTAACTTTTTCTAAAAAAAACGATTTGCCAAGTTTTAAAAACACAATATAAATATCTTATTTCTATAAATTATTTAATAATTAATATAATTTTTTTATCAGTTAATAAACTCATTGCATTTAAATATCTTATATTCTTAAAAATAATTATTATTTCAATAACATTAAAATCTTAACATAAAAGATTTTTCAGCCTTTAAAATAACTTCAATATAATAATAAGCCAATGACACTAAATAAACTCAAATGCATAATGATACATGAAGTTGAAAGCATTACAAATTCAATATCTAATAATATAATTAGCAAAATTTTAATGTTCTTTCACAGAATATCTTTTCATTATAAAATAATAGTCTCAATTAATGATTGGATTCGACATGTCATGGACGTATATATTTTTATTAATTTATTTATAGAAAAAAGTTATAAATATTACAAAAAAATACCTTTATTCATATAATTAGCTTTAAATTTAAAATGAAATGAATGTATAGGAAAAGTTAGGAAAAATAGAAAAAAATATTTAGTAGGGAAATAAGAGAAAAATACAAATGAGATTAAAATACAATATCAATATGTGAATGAAAACTAAAGAAATTATACAGCTCATGATCAATAATAATAATAATAATAATAATAATAATAATATATAAGAAAAAAAATATAATATTTAAAACATTACCCAATAACGACCTTCATATATTAAAAATAAATAATTTTACAAATTTTTTATAAAGTATGTAATTAAATCAAGAATATTTGTTCAATCTCCGTGCTTTCACGGGTATCTATCTAGTTTGGATTAATAATGAAGAGATTCCAAAGTTAGAAAACTTTGAGGAAAGGGGGTTGTTAGAGCATTCCAACAAGCTATCACATGGGGTCATCTTATTACCACTCCTATAAATAGATCTACATTTAAAACCAAGAAAAGATTGACTTAGTTGTAGCACACTACGATCTAGAAGGAGGAAGAAAGGGGAACAACCTTGAGATTCCTTGCACCCTCGATGACATTGGCACTATCACCTTCAATGTACACCATATACCACAACATACAACATTCTACAAACTCATGTTACATGGGCATGTTACATTCCGAGATAGTAGGGGACCATGACCATGACCATGACCATGTTACATGCATTCTACAAACTCCAGCAAGAAGAATCTCGAGAAATTAACCATACCAACACACCACGGATGTCATTGACTACATGGGCATCAACATTTATTTTATCTATCCATCATCTGGAGTAGACAATATCCACAATATATATTTTTGGTTCTCCCTTCAAAGATGAGTTTGTTTCTAGAAAAAAATAACCCAAAAATCTTTTGCTACTAAGATAAGTTGTTCTTTTAAAAGATTCTCAAACAACCAGCAAATTAAAGAGCTATTTAAAAGAAGAATGAGGAGCAGCACCTAGCAGCAGACCACTCGGGTGGTTTTCAATACCTCCTTGTTTGATCGACAGTCAAACAAAGCATCACAAATAGACTCTGGGCTTGTTGAGATATATGATGATTGTATTAGTATATGTGGTTGTTACAACCATTTATAGTTAGTTGTAATAAATAGTTAGTTAGTTAGATAGATATTTGTATATAAATACAATGTTCATGTAATAATTCAATATAATCAATAATACAATATATCTTTCTTTCTTTCTCTCTCAAGCTTCCCCTTCCCGCTCAAGTTTCATTCATGGCAATCCATCATTTTCTTCCCCCATAATCGTCAACTTTAACATGGTATCAACGCGGGAACGATCCTAGCCCACAATTTCGTTCAAATTGTTAATCATCGATTTTTTTTGGAATTAAACTTTTGATTTTTGTTTTTTCTTGAATTTCAAGGGTTCTTCCAATTTAATTCTTGATTGTTCGAATTTGAGAAATCAACCGTAAATTTTAAGAGTATTGCTTGTTCAACCTTCCAAATTTGAGTATTTTTGGATGATTTTCGGCGGTTCTTGGTGGTTTTATGGGAATCCCTTGATGAATTTTAAGAAGTTTGATTTAGTTCAAGATTTTTCTGATTATCATTTCTTGCGGCAATCTTCTAAAGAAAGGCATTCCGTTTCATGGTCGGAGAAAATTCTAGATGCGATGGCAAGATGAATCAGAGACTAAAAAAATGGATGTTCTTTGTTTTTCTTTTCTTTGTTGTTCTGACCCATGAGTGTCTATTTTGTGATTCTTTGAGATCACCTTTGTTTGCCCATAGTGGCCTTGATTTTTGACCCATAGATGTTCTTATTTGTCCATAGTGGTTTTGATTGCCTATAGAGGCTTTGTTATGACCCATAGTTGGTCTTGTTTGCCCATAGTGGCTTATTTGCCCATCGAGGCTTTGTTGTGACCCATAAATGGTCAATTTGCCCATCGAGGCTTTGTTGTGACCCATAGATGGTCAATTTACCCATAGAGGTTTTGATTTGTGACCCTTAGATGGTCAAGTTGTTGTGCCCATTGAGGCATTTTTCTCAAAAGATCCATAGTGATCATTTTTTTCCCCTTTTCTTTAACGTCCAATCCGGACGTTTTGATTTCTCATCCCGTCCGGCTTGCGGTGGGGGTGTTGAGATATGTGATGATTGTATTAGTATATGTGGTTGTTACAACCAATTATAGTTAGTTGTAATAAATAGTTAGTTAGATAGATAGATATTTGTATATAAATACAATGCTCATGTAATAATTCAATATAATCAATAATACAATATCTCTTTCTTTTCTTTCTCTCTCAAGCTTCCCCTTCCCTCTCAAGTTTCATTCATGGCAATCCATCATTTTCTTCCCCCATAATCGTCAACTTTAACAGGGCTTTCATTGCATCTCTCGTAAAGTCGAGGAAGGAGTTAAGTGTCTTCTATTAAATTAACCGCTAAACTTCCATGACAAGCCCACCATATAAAATGGCGCATTTTGAGATTTCGACATTTTAATCGGTATTTTGAAATTTCGAGATTTTAATGGGTATTTCAAAATTTTGAGATTTTAATGGGTTTTTTTTGTAATTTTTTTTGTTATTTCCCTGAAATTTCAAAATCATAAGTCTCATGGGTTTTTTGTTATTTCCCTGAAATTTCGAATCAAGTAAGTCTCATGGGTGAATTTTCTAGTGCTCCCAAAAACTTGATTCTTTGGGTTTTTTGTTTTGGTTATTTGTTACTTTATTTAATTTTTTGAATTGGTGTTGGAACTTGATTATGTTTCTTTTCTCTACATTTTGTTTAGGTTCTTTGTTCGGAATATGAACTATGAACTGGAAAGGAGATGAAAAGCAGCCCAAAGGAACAACCCCCATTACAGAGACTGCCGGTAAACCTTTGAAACAGCGGGCTCCGAGGCCCCAAACCTCTCTTATAAAGATAGAGACAGCACGCAGATGGATTGTAAGCATATGTTTGCCATTGTAATATCGTTTCTTTGGAATCATAATAATATATATTTTGAGTTATAATGCAATATATTGGAGACTATGAGGTTTTATATTTGGAATTATAATGGTGTAATTTCTAAACTATAATAGTATATACATATTTTTGGAAACATAAAGTCATAGTTTTGGAATCATAAAGGCATAGTTTTGGTGTTATATTTGCTACTCCCTCCAATTCAGTACTATGTTCTCATATTGGTTTTGCACGCATATTAAGAAAGGTATTAGGGACCACTACAAATGTAAGAAGTAGATGTAATTAGATAAAGTAAACCAAAAGTAAATAAAGGAGGGACTTTTCTAATTACTCCCTCCAAAATTTGAACACATCTTAAACTTTTTTCCACAAAAGTTTCCCACCAAAAAATTTCAGAAATTACTAGTACCAATTACAGGAAAATATTTTTCCTTTTAATCAAAATAAAAGTACAATTAAACTAAACTAATCTTAACAAAATTACATTAGCATAATTCTTTAACAACCATTAAATTCTTTAACAGCCCCATAATTCTTCAATCTTTCTTCTTAATCTCCTTAAACTCTTTAACAACAACCGAATACGAACACTCATTTTGGGCCATGTAACGACGAATTTTGAGTCTATCTTCGGTTTCAGATAAATTTACACAGAGAGATTATAAAATTAGTTTCACAGCCACCAAATTTTAACATTTTAAAATTTTCAAAGCCACCATATTTTGAAAATTTCAAAAGCCACAAATTTATAAAATTTCAAAACGCACCAAATTTTTAAAATTTCAAGTCAACCCCAACTCATTAGTATCCTATAAATTCATTAGTGTCAAGCAATAACTTCTAACCAAAAAAATTCAGAACCATTTACTATACACCAAACCCACATTTACTCCAACCAAAAAACCAACAACATTCAATACTAGTTGCTAAATTAATGGAAAATGGTAATCCCCAAATTAGACAACATTACTAGGAACCAAATGATGCAACAATTGCTAGCTGCAATTAACAAAAAAGGAAAACCGATTCACGGTAAAATTAATCAATTAGCCAGTGAATACCATGTCACTAGAAGGACCATTTCAAGATTGTGGGCTGAGGTTAAAAAACAACAAGCAAATGGTAGTGTTATTAGCATAAATAAAAAAAAAAGAAGGGGCTGCCATCCAAGACCATTATCGCTTTCGATGGTGAGAAATTCAAGTCATTAGAGAAAATATTGAAGACAACTCAAGCTTCAGTTGCAAAAGCCATGAATGTGAGCTAATCAACAGTGTGAAGGTGGAAAAGGAGAAATTTAATTCGCAAGCACACAAATGCAATTAAACCCGCATTGAACGACAACAATAAGTTAACCAAGTTATCCTCTTGCCTATCATCTACTAGCTTCAATGTAGAGTCGGCAACAATTAAGTTCAAAGACATGTCCAACATTGTACACATAGATGAAAAACTATTCTACTTAACCAAAACAGAACAAACCTACTACCTAGCCCCGGGGGAAATTGAACCCAATCAAGAATACAATCAAAACGATATATACCAAAGATTATGTTTATGTGTGCAGTGGCTAACCCCATTTATGCAAATAATGGTGATGTTGTTTTTGATGGAAAAATAGGTATTTTTCCATTTACACACCAAGTTCTAGCTCAGAGAAACTCCAAGAATAGAAGGAGGGGAGAGTTAGAAACAAAGCCCATTCAATCAATCACAAAGGATCAAACAAGGACAATGTTAATAGATCAAGTTATACCAGCAATAAGAGAAAAATGGCCAGTTGGTGCATCAAAAACAATTTATATTCAACAAGATAATGCTATACCGCATATCTTGGACAATGATAGATTGTTCAGAGAAGCTGCCACAATAGATGGGTTCGATTTCCATTTAGTTCAACAGCTCCCGAATTCCCCGGATATGAATGTATTGGACTTGGGATTTTTTAGGGCAATACAAGCCTTGCAACACAAAAAGGTTGCTTATAATTTAACTCAGTTAGTGTTGGCAGTTAAATGTGCATTTCAAATTTTGGACCCCAAGTCTTTGATGTACAATTTCATAACATTACAAGCTTGCAAAATTCAAGTTCTAAAAATGATGGGAGGGATTGATTACCTTATACCACATATGAACAAGTCAAAATTGGCTAGAAAGGGGAGACTTCCCCAATACTTAATTGTTGATAAACAGCTAGTCATCAGTTGTTTTGAATATATGCAATCAAAGGTGGATAACACAACACTACAATTAATAATCGGTAATATGGGCCTAGAAGAACATGATGTTCTACCAGCCAGATTAGGTGAAGCAACAGAACAACCCACATAAATTCCAGCACAGAAGTAGCAACAAAGAGAACAAACAAACAGTATAGCAACATTTTGGTGTCAAGTAGTTCTAAATTTTTGGGAGCAAAAAGGAAAGCCTTTTTTTGGGTTGCTAAACAATGTTTAAGGGTAAACATTTTGTAATAGTTTAGGGTTGTTTAAAATTAAACATTGTAAGGTTTTTATTGAATTCAAGTAATGGTGGCTTTGAAAAAAAGTGAATGTTTTCTCAATTTAATTTAAGCATTAACAACTTTAAAAAAATCATTGAGCTACAAAAGATCTCAAAAAAGTTTCACAGACCCACAAAAAATTATCATCATCAGCCAAATGAACCAAATTTAACATACCGCAAAACGGGCCAGATGTTGGGTCATCTTCATCAACCCACTTATCTTCATCAGTGGTTGACCAAATATAGTCATACTCAGTATCCTCATCAACAAATTCTGGAGTAGACAACACAATTTCGCCCTCGGAGTCTAATTCTTTTCCCCAATGTGGATCAGTTTCCACTGAAGACTGGACACTATCATCATCATAATAATCATCATAGCAAGCCTTTTTAGTAAACTCAACTGGATCCACTTTTTTATCCCCCATACTTTTATACCATGTGAGGAAGAACAAGATGAGTATGGGTATGGGATGAAAACCAAAAAAAATTCACAAACCCAGATCTTGAAATTAAGAACAAAAATTTCACAGACCTACATGCAAGGAAGAACAAAAAAAATAAGAACTTTGGGTGGGTATTTAATTTGAAGGGGATGAAGAACTAAGAACTTTGGTTTGGTATTTAATTTGAAGGGGATGAATAACTTTGGGCGGGTAGGTTTCGTGGGTATTTAATTTGGGGTTTCCAGAAGCATCGAAAAGGTAAGGGTAATTTAATGGGTGGGTGATTGGTAGATGTAATTAGATTTAATTAAGTAGGTTTAGGTAATTTAATGGTCAGAATTTTAGAAGCTAAGTAAGGGGTAAAGGGTAAAGGGTAAAGGGTAATTTACTTACTTTAAAATGGGTAAAAATCATTACTAAATAAGGAAATGGGACATTAATAGTGAACTGACCTAATATAAAAATGGGAACATAGTGCTGAATTGAAGGGAGTATTATAGTATATTTTGAATTGGAATACAGCTGGGATTCTATACATTTGGTGTTATCTTTTTGGTGTTATATGTGATATTTGGCATTATATTTGGTGTTATATATGGTATTATATTTTTGGTGTTATTATAGTATACATTTGGTGTTATAGTATAATAGTTTTGGAATCATAAAGACATGGTTTTGGCATTATGTTTTATGTTTTGTATTTGGGATGTATAATATAAACAATCTTTTGGTTTCTTATCAGTGTCAATAAAAACATATATACCAATTGCAAATCTCATCTATTCATGATATTGGAGAAAGAACGCATAGAATTAACCTCACGACAAGTTGAGGATGTGAATGCAATTGGTTTCGGCCCACTGTTGAAGATGGATTCTTTCAAATTTCCTCCATGCATTATTGTATACTTGGTAGCGCATTTTGACCCAATTACTCGCATCCAGAAGCTACCAAACCAACCACCTTACATTATTACGACTGATGATTACACGATATTTTTGGGTTGCCTTGTAACTCTTCCAAGCGTGTCATCACTCGTTCGAAAAGAGCGAAAAATGAGGTTGGTGGATGGCTCGGTAGTTTGGAATTCCAGAAGCCGGAAAGGGTCACCGCAAAGGATTTACTTCTCATGATGGGTTAAAAACAACGTTAATGTGCTCAAACACAAGAGTACCATTAGTAATTAGGATAGTCAAAGGTGATTGGAGTTGGTTATAGGCCATTTGGGCCGGTCAAAGGTCATCTCAGCTAGTCAATGGTCACTTGACGTGAATAGTGGTCACTTGGATATTTTCGAGACTGTAACTCACAAAAAAAAATACTTCCTCCTATTCCGCCTAAATGTCACATTTAGTTTTTCACACTTGTTAAATATTATAAAAATTTGATATTATTAATCCTTGTATTGAGACGAATCAAACAAGATCTCACATGACTATATTTTAACTTATAGATAGATTAAGAGTAATATACTTCCTTCGTTCCAATTTAGTTGCACCATTGGATTACTACAATTTTTGAGGGTCGTCAAATCGGTTTGGTAAAAGTAGAGATAAAGTATGATTGATGGTGATATGTGTGGTAGAAATAAAAAAAATTTATTATAAATAGATAGTGGTTGTGACTTGTGGGTATATTAAATAGTTAATAGGATGATGTATGATTGATGGTGATAGTTGGTTGGAATAAAGTGAGGATAAAATAAGTAGATTATTTTTGCCAAAAATAGTAATGTTGCAAGTAATATGAAACTTTCAAAAATGGTAAGTGTTGCAAGTAAAATGGAACGGAGGTAGTACAAATTAAGAGTAATGAGTGAATAGTGCCAAAAAAATGTCTAGTATATAAAGACTGTAATGGGCAAAAGCCCTAAACTTAAAGATCGTAATTCGCAATTAATTCTTTTCTCGATAGCACATCTAAAACAGTAGGAAAAACATCTCATAAAAAATAGAAAAATTGACATTAATAATCCAACTATTCACTCATTCGCTATGAATAATCACACATTTGGATTATTTTCTAATAATCCAACCTTTGTAAGAAAAATTGCCCACAACATACCCTATTATTAACAATAGATAATAGATAATAATAAGGTATGTTGCTAGCAAACTAAAATAAAAATTGAATTATTGACGGCGAATTAAAGACAAACATTAAATTATTAAATAATAATTAAAAGGTTGAATTATTCACGGCCAATGATCAAAACCTTAGATTATTAATGTCAATTTTTGTTTAAAAAAAATTATCTTTTCATCTAAGCAAAAACCCTTGCGGAGTGGAGTTGTCATCTAAAGCAAAAACCCTAATTTGAGTTTCACTGTTTCAAAGTTCCAACCTTTCATTCTTCTGCAACAATGGCATCCCGTTATAGATCTTTCTCAAGACCAGCCGTTAACATTCTCAAATCCAAATTTGCTCAAAAATCAACTTCGAATTCGATCCCCTCTTTTCGTTTTTCCTCCTCATCACCCACATTTCCCAGGTAAGCCCATATAACAAACTTTGATTTTTGACTTTATAATCAATTTCAAAATATTTCCCCTGATGGGTACTGCCCATTTATAATCAAAATTGAGTTTTGACATTGAATTATGATTTGTTAGGGTATTCCCACAGATGGGCGCAATTCACTCTCTTTTGCCTCTTCACTCAGCAGTATCTTCAGCTCGTTTGACATCTTGTCTTGGCATTGATTCAACCAGTTCAAGATCTTTGTCTCAGGGTATGCTCTGCAGTGCCGATCCAGGAGTTTGATTAACTCTACTCCAATATTCTGTTTTTTCATATTCATATTGTAAGCAACTTGATCTTTTTTGCCATGTTTTTGTAGTTCTTCTTAGTTCGTGATAAGAATACCCTAAAGTTGCTGTTTTCCGTATTACTAAGCCCTCCGTTCTCAAATATTCTTCCCATTTGAAATATTCCTGTTTGAGAAATTTAATTAATGTTTTTGACACATATTTATATCCATAAGATATTGGTTAGATTCGTAAGGTATACTTTTCATTATACAATAATTATTTATTATGTGTATTTAGAGATATTAGGTTTTAAATTTGCATTAAAAAGTGTGTAAAAAATAAATGGGAAGAACAAAAAGAAACGGGGGAGTAATTTATTCTTTGACCTTACACTTTCAAATGTGGGAAGATATTTCCCCTTCATGGGTAGATTGATCATGTATATGATTGATTAGTTGTAAACCATGGTTATCAGGTGATCCGGTCGATGCTAGTTGATTATTTTTCTTGTGTAATTTGATGAGTTGTTCTTGGTGGAAGAATACTAGTGTTTGATTGCATAGAACATTGGAAAGAGGACTTGTAATTAATGGTCTTTGGTGAAAGATATCGTGTAAATCAACGAGTTGAAAGTGATTTTTCCTTATTTTTCTTGTGCCTCATTAGACCTCCCTGTGGTGGGTTCAGTTTAATTGGCAGTAATGTATGAGAAAAGAATTGGTGTATGATCAAATGATGGGATTGAGCTCTTAATGAGGAGAAAAATAAACTTGTGACTTATGATCAATGCTCAGTCCACTATTGAAGTACTTGACCATAATATTACCATAGCTTAGATGCTTTGAAAGAAGGTACTGACATATATATGCCTATAGCCCTAGACATCCAAGCTTTTTGTTTACGCTTTGGGTTGAAATGATCCATATGTTACACGGTGTTAGTATGTTATCTGCGTTATTAAAGCTTTGACATTGTTGTTGTTGATGTATCATCTTCTCTAGTGAATGACTTTGTCAACAACTCATGAATCTTGGTGTCCCCTAACCTTAGAGTTTAGACTTTAGAGAACTTCCCAATTATACGCTTGGATCTGCTCAGTGCAATTCTATAAGTCACCTAAAGTTTTCTTGTTTTCTAAACCGCATGTTATGTACTAAAATTTCAAATAGTTGCGCAAAATCCATAAAAACACTGATAATTTACGGTTCCATATCAAAAACCCCAAAGGCTCTCTAAAAATCACTTGTTTTTGCCCAACATGCCCATTTAGAGCACTGGAAGTATAAACACCAACATGCCAAACTTACTTTTGAGTGCTTGTACTCTCACTTGGGGCACTCATGACTTTCATTATGTGTTTACCACACTTGAGCCTCCCCACCATTAATTTAACACAAATTCTACACATCACTACCACATCATTGGCACTTCATTGGCATATCACCAATGTGTCATCATATAGACTTTGTTTCTCTTATCTTACCTCAAATTCAACGATTAGTATATTTCCTCTATCTTATGAATGTATTGGCCATTCCACTAACCCACTTTGTGTCCTACATGTATGTTTTCAAAATGCCAATCTTAACATAGATCCAATTTTGTTCTTGGTCTTTTGTCTTTAAAACCTCTTTGCTCCTTTATCACCACATTGTAGAGATGTGACGAAGACCTACCTGTGCATGATAACACTACACCCTAGTATGAGAGGTGAGGTGTAATGCTCTTGCTCTTTTGTGATGTGCAAGACTGCAAGTTGGCACTAGTTGATGACCCAGAAATATATGCATTACCTGTCAGGCTTTTACTGAATGTAACGTGTCATTGAGTAGAGTACGCCACCACGTGATTTTGTATTCAACATTTTTGCATCAGGTGTTTAATGTAATGTGTAAACATTACTTCTGACATGTATGAGTCATGGTCAGGAGCTTGCTTTACACTAATTATATGCCTTCTACTTTATTTAATGTAGTTTTGCACAAATATTTTTACAAGACTTTAGTGTAGATTCAAAATTTGGCAAGAAGGTAAAAGTTACTTGGTGCCTTTGGTTCCATTTCCACAATCCATATAACTTTATACTATTCCCATAAAATGATTTTCGTTCTAGGTCATGTTGGCAGAGAGTTTCAGTGCCTACAAAATTTGGCATTGATGCATATGAATCTAAGGTTGCAATGCCTGACCCTGAGGGTAGGTCCAAAGGGCTACCTCCCAGGGTGCCATTTCAAAAATCAGAAAATAGGGGCAGGTTGGGGCCTCTAAACTGGTACTTCAAAAAAGCCTGAACTAAAACTTGGGGCCCAAAAAAATTAGTGGAAAAGAAAATAGATGGAAAGGGGGACGAGGTTACTCATAATTGACATTGTGGCTTTAGCCTTTAATACAGTAATAATTCCATTCTCTAACAGTTCATCTCCTTCCCTTTTACTCTCTTTTTTTTCTTGGAAAACTAAGACCTAGAGGCTAGAAGCCCCATCTTCAATGGTGTTGACAACAATTTCAATGGCGTTATTCATGCGCCTGGAATTTCCCTTTCTCAACCTTTCACCTTCTCCTTTGTCTTCACCAATGGTGTTGGCAAGAATACGTTTTTTTAGTTTAAATAGATACAATTACAACGGTATTGTTGTAGATCCATTGTTTTTAAAATGAATATGAACTTTTTTTTTTTTTTGAAATTTCGTTGGACTTTCGTTTGGTTGCATCTTAATTAGAATTTCGTTGGTTGCGTAACTCCAATTTTTTGGAATTTCGTTGTAAAGTACAATTTTTGATTGATTTTGGAATTTCATTTGGTTGCCTCATTGTTGATTGTAAGTCCAATTTTTGACGTTAATCTTTTTCTCTTAATTTTAGTTTTATAATTTTGTTTGTTTTCAAATGGAAAGGAATCGTATAATTTTATAGTATTGGTACTATATAGTAGTATTGTACAAATGAACTTTTTTTACATGTTCTATTATTGTTCTTTAAGGGGCCTTCAAAATGTGAGAGACAACCTTAATTGCAATTTGCAAGGGTTTATAATAGTATTGTCCATGCACTTTATTTGAATTGACAAAACACACTTTTATTTTACTCATCCTAGGACGTTTATAACCAAGGTTGTTGGTGTTTTGGTTCTACGGTATGGAGATTAGGAGGGTAGGCTAGACTCTTTTCTTTTTGGTTGGCATGTCGGTTGTCTCTCATGGTGAAATGTATTAGTTTGGCTCCCCTTAGACCAGCACATTGCGGATCTGTACTCCTTCCCGTCATAAATTAGTTGTTTATACCTTCAGTTAACTTTAGGAAATTTTAATTCTGACAAGGGTTGAAGTTCGATGAATTCAGTTAAGTTCTACTTAATATTCCTGAGTCCATTCACATTCAAGTCGGATACATTCAAATGAGTAGTAAAGAACACAAATTTAAGTCCTATTTTAATTTTATTTTGCTCCTTGGTTTGTCAATTCTGATTATTGTGTTGGGGGTGGTTAAAGTTACTCTTGTTAGACGTCGATTAACATAAGTATTCTCTACTCTTGGTTGATAATTATACCTGAGTGAACACACTTCAAGTGCCGGATAGAATACCGGTATTAAATGCATTACATGTCACAGTAACTGTATACTAGTATGTAATTTTTCATTTGATTCTTACTGTCATTACTGATTGCCTCATTAAAGATGTTGGGGCTAATCTCACGAGTAATGACCGTTGCAATGGTGGTTTAGCAATCGGTAAGCTTGGATCCCCTAATACACAACCGCAATAGTTTTGACTGATAA
Source organism: Amaranthus hypochondriacus (assembly GCA_000753965.2). Classification (NCBI taxonomy): domain Eukaryota; kingdom Viridiplantae; phylum Streptophyta; class Magnoliopsida; order Caryophyllales; family Amaranthaceae; genus Amaranthus; species Amaranthus hypochondriacus. The sequence continues at coordinate 12,789,463 of CM025931.1, forward strand.
GTGTTTGCTTTTCACACCACATTCATCAACACATTAGTCATTAAACTACTTTTGCGCTCTGCCTTTTCATTTCCTTGTTTGAATTGGTATTGGCTCAGTTTCGCCTTGCAAAATTTGTAAAATCACCTGTTTTTTTACTTATATAAATGCTACTTTTTTTGCAGAGCTCGGTCTCAGTGTACCTCGATAAGTAGGGATTGAACGGGATTTCGAGCAGACTCAAACAAGTTGCAGAATGGCCCCCCCTAATATTTTTTCACCTCTGTGAAGCTGTTCCTAAGAAATTCTGTATACTCGTCTCCATGCTTTTATGTTATCATATTTCATATTTTTGAAGACAACTTTTTGTTATATGTTAAAATAATTTTGACATTAATTTTCTGGCATACTGGAATAATCATGTGGAAGTGAAATAGTTTTTATCAATAAAAACCCTTTTTGACTCTGGAACTTTTATTAAAGCAACTTGGAAGAATGTCTTTTTCATATTAGCATCTTATACTTTGGGTTTTTATTAGTTGCTACAGATATTGACATCTTATTTGTAAAAACCAGAGGAAGTATTAAGTAGTGTTTCTGTATGGAACGTGACCCAAATCATTCCCGAGTCAATCTAGTTTGTGTTCCTCATTCATGTTCCCGCCCTCCGAATCGGGTCTTACAATGCTGTAAATATGGTGTAGCCTTTCTGAAGTGTTTGGGAACAACTGATAATGAATGGAAGTATAGAACCATAGATGTAATGAACTTCGGAACCCAGATTCCTGCAAACTTGCAGTATTGCTGAAAAATCGAAAGCTCAATTATGCATTTCACACGTCATTGTGTGCGACTAGTGTACATGATTTGCTAGTTAATTCGCTTAAATTTGCAATTCGCTCAAAATGATTCTAAAATAGTCAAAAGTCGATTGTAATTCGTTTTTTTATTCGCGATTCACAAGTAAATTAGTGAATGATAGTGGTGAGATTATTCAAAACGTTGGTGCAAGTGAGGCTTTGTTGCACACGTGTACTCTCTCCATCCATGTGAAATATGAATTTGCTATTAATAGCGATATATATCATAACGGAAAATGCCGCAGGACTTTCAGGTGCACGGTAGAATCATGATCGAATAAGGTGATTGATTTTGGGGAAATTTCACATGGTAGTATTCAGTTTTCATGACATTCCAGTAGTAGCACTTTTTAAAGAAAATTTCACATGGTAGTATCCAGTTTATGCACTATCTAATTTTCGTAGCATTTTTCGTTAAATTCTTGTTTAATTCCGTTTAATTCTTGTTCAATTCCGTTTAATTCATCATTTTGTAAGTTTATTTATACAATGTAGCATTCAGTTTTTAAACTTTAGTAATGCCAACAATTTTAATACTGCTTGAGATTAGGGGTGTTCAAATAAAGCCAACCCACCGACCAACATCTTAAATGGCATGTCAATTTTCAATAACAACAATATTTTACAGGTTCGGTACCCGACCCGACCCACCTTAATTGGGTCGGGTCTTGGGTCACTTAATAAATTAAAACGGATATCCGCCGACCCGTTACATTAGAGGAATTTTTTTCAAATGTAATTTGTTGGTCTACTTGCGGCTATTAGACTAAGTAATAACTAATACTCCCTCCTATTCATATAGAATGAGACATTTTTTTTATAGTATCCAATGCACTTATTCAATGCTTAATATCTTTTATTATACATAACGAAATATTATAAAAAGTGAACATTAATAATTTTTACATTGAGACGAATCAAACAAGATCTCACTTGACTATGTTCTAATCTATAGATTAAGAATACAATACGAATTAAGAGTAATAAGTGAATAGTGTCAAAAAACAAATGTCTCATTTTCTATGAATAGGAGGTAGTATTAAGTAATAAGAAAAAAAGTCGATAACTAATTTTCAAGTGGGGTACCAACAAATAAATTTAAGATTTAGAAGAAAAAAATTAGTAACTAATATTAAGAGAGAAAAAAGAAGTCAGTAGCTTCTTTAAAAACAATGAAGTAAGTAGCTAATAGTATATAAATAGTATCAAGAAAGAAAAATAAAGTGATTTATTTATACCTAATAAATAAGATTCTAAATACTATTGGAAAAATCAAAATCACAAGTGTACAACTCTTAATTTTTCTTATATTCTTTTAAATTTTGTTTTGTGAAAAATAAAATTGGGTACCCGGCATCTCGACCCGATTCATCCGGGTACCCGATATACGGCTATCGGGATAAATCGGGTCGGGATACGGGCCTTTAAAACAGATACCCGACTAACCGGGTACCCGTTTATAAACACTCCTACTTGAGATGCACCTTTTGCACTTTATAATGCCAACAATTTGAATGTAAACAAAATTATTACAATATTTATTGGAGTTAATGAATTAAACGGTGAATTAAACGTTAAAATTGTGAATTAAATACTACCTCCGTTCCAAAATACTTGCAACATTTGGCTTTTTTACGCAGTCCAATGCACTAATTCAATCCTCAATATCTATAATCATGTATAATATAAAATTATAAAAATTTGATATTAATAATCTTTATGTCGAGAGTCGAGACGAATCAAATAAGATCTAACTTGACTATGCTTTAACTTATAGATTACTTATTAATCACAAATTAAGGGAGATAAGTGAATAGTGCTTATTTTTCGTATGTAGCGACTATATTGGAACGAAGGAACAAAAACTAAACGCTACCATGTGGATAAAACTTACAAAATGATGAATTAAACAGAATTCAACAAGAACTGAACGGAAAATGCTACGGCAATTAGATATTGCATAAATTAGATGCTATCATGTGAAATTTTATTAAAAAAGTGCTACCATTAGCATTTCATGAAAACTGTATGCTACCATAACTTTTGATCACTTTGTAACATAGTGATTCTTTACACTCTTAAGTTGAATACTTGCAGTCTTAAATTAATCACTTAGAACCTTAAGGTGATCAATTACAGTCTTACAATGATCACTTCTTTCTTACAAGTAAACACTTCAAATGTTGTTATTGACAAACAAACATTGATCACTTACAATATCAAACTTATCAGTTGTAACTTTAAACTGATTACTTACAAAAATCTTAAGATCTTAAATTGACCAATTATAACCTTAAGTAATCAGTTACAATTTACAAGGTGATAAATGATTTTTGATTTGATTCTAAAATATATTTGACAAATGGTAATTAATTGCCTATTTTATAGCAACAATAATGCTAATGTTTAAAGTCCAGGAAGCAATTATTTTTCCCATTAGTTGTAGCTACGGAATAAAAATTGACAAATTTAATAAAGGCCCTGTGCAATTTTAAATGTTATGATATTTTTTTAACAATTTTGTATTTTTAAATACCTAACATATACTAAGTAATTTAATATGGAGACTCCTAATTTATCGGGGGCCCTATGCGGTCGAACATGTTGAACATGCTCAGAACCTCCTAAGTGTTTGAGTTTGTCTTAACACGGTCTCATATAAGACAATTATTTTTGTTCACAAATTCTTGTTAGAGACGGTCTCTTTGAGAGACCATCTCTAATTGCGTCAACCCATTATAAATTTTTTAAAACAGGAAAAATGTACTTTTAAAAATCCGACATTTTGTTTGTTCTCTTTTAAAAATTCCACCTTTTGATTATTTTTTAAATATCCGACCTTTTGCCTTCGTTTTCTTTTATAGTACATATCTCCCTAACTTACCTGAACAACCGGTTAATTTCAAAAAGAGAATAGGAAAATTAATTTAAAAAATCCGACCTTTTGCTTTTTCTCTTTTAAAAATCCTACCTTTTGCCTTTTCTCTTTTAAAAACCCAAACTTTTGCTTCTTCTCTTTTAAAAATGATGAATTTTCAAATTAATCCGGTCACCGGTAAAAATGTTCTATAAACGAAAACAGAAGCAAAGGTTGGATTTTTAAAAAATAATGGAAAAATTACCCAGAATAATACGACCTTTCATTGATTTTCCAAGAATAATACGAACTTTCAATTAACCACCAATAATACGAACTTTGACATGCATTTTCCGCTGGCATACATGACCTGTTAATAACCGGTAGTACAGGTCTTTTTTTGACCGTTGCTCAGCAGGTTTCAACCGGTAATACGAACTTTCAATTAACCACCAATAATACGAGATGAAACCTGCTGAACAACGGTCAAAAAAAGAACTGTACTACGGGTTATAAACAGGTCATGTATGCCAGCGGAAAATGCATGTCAAAGTTCGTATTATTGGTGGTTAATTGAAAGTTCGTATTATTCTTGGGAAATCAGTGAAAGGTCGTATTATTCTGGGTAATTTTTCCAAAAATAATCGAAAGGTGGGATTTTTAAAAGAGAACAAGCAAAAGATCAGATATTTAAAAGTAAATTTTCCTTTAAAATATTATAAGTAGAGATTAAAAATGATATAAATAAACATTTAAGATATTAAAAGTAGACATTAGGTATACCGTAAATGAACATTAAAAATAACGTAAGTATGCATTAAAAATACGATAAGTAAACATTAATCTTTAATGAGCTAAACCGAACAAATTAAAACAATGAAAAATTGCTCAAAATAATCTTAACTATCACCCGTTGGTCAAAAGTAATCCCAACTATCAATTATTTTTTAGTAATCCCAACTATTCTCATAATTTGTTGAGAATGTACCCACCTCCCTTTTGACCAGCTGCAACATATAATTTTTTCACAATTTTCTTTCTTTTTTGATTAATAGATGAAGGGGAAGGGTTAATATTGAACAGTTGCCTGAAAAACGAAAAAAAATAGAAAAATTATATGTTTCAGCCGGTAACAAGGGGTGAGTATGTTTTCAACAAATTATAAAAATAATTGAGATTATTAAAAAATAACTGATAGTTAAAATTTTATTAAAAAATAACTGATAGTTAAAATTATTTTTGATTATTTTTAGCAAATTTTCTTTAAAACAAAAGTGGATCAACACATCAAATTTTGGTAGAATGGTGTTACCTTTTTCAGTGTATAGAAGGGTCAAGGAGTGAACTTCAATAGAACCAGAAAGCAAAGCCTTGAATCCCAAATCTTACTCAAAACCTGCAAGTTCTTAGACCTTTTGATTCTAAATTCTCATTAATTTCAATTCAATTTCAATTTACAAAAAAAAGAGTAAAAATGATAAGAAATAGATTGCAATGGCTAAACACAATGGTTACAGAACCATATTATTTCTTCCATTTCCTCTTATTCTTCTCTTACATTCCTATTCGTATTTCTTCTTCTTCATTCTTCCCTTCTCAAATCTCCCTCCATATTCTTCGTCGTGTAAATCCCTTTTCTCAATTGATTTCATTTTTCTTCTTTCAAACAAGTACTGATTTTTATTGATTTATTGCAGGAGATTCAAGCTTTTCTTGCATTTTCCATTTTAGCTTTTGTCAAGGTATGATTTGTATTGTTGGGTTTTTTCTTGATCTCTATTTAGTTATTGTTTTATTGATTTTGATTCTTATTTGGGTGATTTCCAGATGGTGAGAGAAGAAACATGGGAGGGTTTTATTGCTGATGCTTTGCTTTTTGGGAAGGTGATGGATTTTTTATATCATCTACTTATTGCCAATATTGTTCCTTGCTAAATTTGATTTTGATTTAAATATTTCTAGTCTAATTTGAATATTGCTATGGTGGTCTTGAGTTTCATTTTTGTTGCTTTACTCTCAATGTAGTTTAGAATTTCATTTCTTAGGTCTTAATGTACTTAGTTAATTAGAAGTACATTGAAGTCAAAGTGTTAATTTTTAACTATACTCAAATGCTCAATGTTTTAGTTGATTAGGATAAGATTTCAGTATCCCAAATATCATGGAAAGTATTATGTGCTAATACTTAAAAAAATTGAGCAAACAAAATGATATTCATAGTAAGTTGATTTGACCAATGCTCTAGCTCGATAGGGGTTGCATTTTGCGACTTTCAAAACTTATGGGCATGGCTATTGGCTCAAACGAGTGGTTTTGCTCGACCTGGTCGACTGGGCTTCTAGATTTACATTTTTCATGGAAAATTGTGTGTTTGATGAAAGAAATATGGGTTAATCAAACCAACACGTCTTTAAACTCTGAATGTATAGGGATATCTTAAGGAGCTAGTCTCTTGAGAGACCATATCTTCGAGAGACGTCTCTTAGACCCAACCCATTAAAACTTAATGCCTACTTACCGACTACCGTATTTTTAATGCCTACTTACATGATTCTTAATGTCTACTTATCATACCCTTAACGCATACTTTTAATATCTTAAATGTCTACTTACATCATTTTTTTATGCCTACTTACAATATTTCAAAAAATATATAATGGGCTGACCCAATTAGAGATGGTCTCTCACAAGATTTGCGTATCTTAAGGGTTTCATACTCTATAAATAGAGGATGATGGACATAATAATGAAAAATCAGAATTTCTCTCTTGCATTCATGGATCATTCACACAAAAGGGAATTAGCTACTCCTATTGTTATTCGTATATTGTATATTGTATTATCTTATTCATGTTCATATCATTCAACTTCAAGAATACAAATGCTTAGTAATTCTTGTGTGGGAGAATATTACTTTAGGAAAGTTTACATAGCGTTATCTAGAAAGTGGCTTATGTAGCCCGTGCTCACTGGAAAATGTGAAATCAACAATCACTTTGTAAATCTTATTCAAGTTGAGTCTAAAGGCATTTACGTTCCTCTCTTTCTAGCATTGATCCCTTATATACACATTATCTTACTTTCTCTCCTTGTCTGTCTAATATAATTCATATGCATTTTTAGCCTAACTTAGTATTATTGCTCATTTTTCGTCATTACAATAGTACTATTCCATTCCTACCTTCTATAGTACATTAGTACTATTGCTCTCAACAGATTATATATGTCCTCTGATTGTCTCCTTCTCTTGGATGATATTTCCCTGTGGTAGTGCCTTGCTTGCCATGTCTGAAGTATGTATACTTGAGTGGAGGAATGTAGGCTGGGTGTTGATCATCTTGGATCCCTGACTGACCTTTGTTTGTCTCATGGGTCATCACTTAGTTCTATTCGCTCTGTATCAAAAAACTATTTTCCCGTTGATTCTTTTTCCATATTTGGTTAGCTTTGTTTGATGTATATAGTTTTGTCGAATTCAGTGTTCAAAAGATTAATATGCGCTCTATCCTGAATGATTATCTTTACGTCATTTTAATTAAAATGGATATTTGTAACTGGCTGAGATATTAATTCTATTTTGTGTTTGCGGTAAAGATAATGATTAATGACTATGCTGATAAATTGCAGCTTTACTTATTCTGATTTCAGATTATGTTGTGATTTCAGGCTTTTCTTTTTCTGCTTGCTTTATATGTGGATTACCATTTGGCTTTATGGTACATGCTGGCTTTTTTAGGTAGGCCTTGTGATTTGTTGTTCTCAATAGCATGTAAGATAAACATTGACTTGTAATAACTAGCTGCAACATGGATGGCCTTGAACTAGAGGGAAACAGATGTGAATGTCTTCTTTCCCTCAAGTGTTGTGTACATCTGTGTGCTAACCCCTTGAATGTGTCTCTCACGTTGGCGGAGTTTGGGGGGTCATATGTGCACAACCTTACTCTTGTAATAACAAATAGTTTGTTTTTGATTTACTTTTGATTACAAACATTATTTACAATTTGATATAAACAAAGAGTGCATATAGCTGACATAAAGAATCTTTGGCTCCATTGAGAATGGACTTTCATTATCCAACTAAAAACTTCAATTTTAAAAGGATATAAAGAATCTAAATTTATTGAGTTGAGAACGTGAGATGTCAAATGACCAAAATGAATTGAGAATGAGAATTCATGTGGACGACCATTAGGATTGATTTATGGTTCATATGGCTAATATCGATCTTTTGTGATTAAGGCTTTGGCATTGCTGTAAAACGTTTTACCAAAGCTCGTCTCTTGTGTTTTACTTAATAATGATTTTTTCTTCTTGTAGTGCTATATATAGTAACACAGCAACCTGCATTTCCAGTACTAGGTATGCCATAATGGTGCATGTATCTTTTTTTCTTTTAGCCCCTTTGCTGTTTAGTATGAAAGCTTCATCATAGTTTATTTTAAACTGGTTTGTCTTGACTTTTGCTTATATTTGCTTGGATTTTGTGGGCTTGCACAGGTGCAGTGAATAGTATGACACCTTTACAGTTGGAAAGTACACTGATTGAGGGAAATACTTCGAAATTTTGGCTGGTTGGTAAATTTAACATTTCGGTTTCAAACGTTTCAATTCTTGTATTGTTAATCTCTAGATGATGATAAATCTGGCGTTTTCGAAAATGCAATCTGTTATTTTCTATCCTTCAGCTTCCTTTCTTCCTTTCCAAGATTTGTTCCCAAATCACCATTTAGTGCAATTGTTGAAGGTTTTGTTGTAGAATGATGAGAACACTATTTACATCCATCTTGGGCGAGGAATAGGCTAATTTTTAAGGGGGCTTAATTTGTGTAAAATAATTATAGGATGCTTGGGTGAGGAGGCATATAATTGTGCAACCTTGTTTTAGCACCTCGCCCAGTGCAATTTTAACATGTTGGCTTAGGGATACCACTTTAAGGAAATATTAAGTGCAAATATGATAGTAGAACCATATTATGTTGTAACTAAAAACTGATGGATTAGTTTCACACTTTCACTTGCTTTACTTTTGTCAATTTGTGTGAATACTTGTTCCTCCCTATTTCCCTATGTGTATTTAAATTTGTCCCATTTATTCTGCACTCTTTTCTTTTTGGATAGTGGTCTTAATTTTTAATTTTTACTATTAATCCAATCCACAAACTTATTCTCTCCCTTTACTGTAACCATTCATTTCTTCCGTATTGTCTTATTCTTCAATTATAAATTGATATTACACCTAAAAAAAGGGTTCTATTTCATGGGTATATACACTTTGTTTGGATATAAGGAATCGAAGGAAAGGAAAGGGAGGAATTCAGAGGGATTTTGAAGGATGAGATGTGAAGGGATTATTTATATTTTTAAATTAATTAAAAGATTTGAAAGGAAAATGAATTTTCTCTTCATTTCCTTTCCTTTTCCGCTTAAAAAAATAGGGAAAACTTTTCTCATCACGTCCTCCCTTTCCTTTCCCTCTTTTATTCTCTCTTTTCTATCCCATCAACGATTTTTGCGTTTGACAATTCTCACCTTTTCAGGTTGAATTTCGTTCGTTGTGTTCATCAACTTGTGTACGACTCAGTCGCAATTTTCCAGAACTTTCTGTCACGTGAGCTTCTCTAGTATTTCCTTTCAGCTTGTTGCTACTGATCCTGACTTTGTGTTGCCATATTCGTAGAAATATTTTTTTTTCTGTTCTACTTATTTCAGTTTATAATTCTTTGAAACATAATTGTAGATATGCAAATAAGCATTTGTCGTTTGGTTTAGTTGATCTCGGACTTTTCCCTAATGTTGCTGAAAAATTCGGAATCTCCCTTACTGGTAATTTTCTTGCTTCTAGCATCAACCTCATTCATATAATATTCTAGATGCCTATGCGTATTATTGGTCAATAATCGAGAATATCTCATACTAAGAGTGATATTTACTATATACAGGAAATGTGGGACTTCCGACATACATATTATTTGAAAACAATTCCGAGATTGCTCGTTTCCCAGGAGTGGATTTTGTAGCAAAAGGTTTCCATCCCCCTATTACAAAGGTACACGCTTATGTTCTTTCTAAGAGTGATAAATGATTGATTACAGATAACTATGATAGAACTTTGCTTATTTATAAGGTCCCAGAAACACCCTGATTTATATCATTCGAAAGTGCATTAACATAAATCCATTACTGGATGTATAATATCGGTTGTCTGGATGAACAAAGAACAAAAAGAAAAAAGGACAAAATTTTCATAATGTAGTCTACTCGATGCTTGGATTGGATTTATCGATACCCAGCAGTATTATTTGCAACTTGTAGTTGTAGGCAAATACAACCACAATACCTGCACGGATTTTTCCCGTCGTGTATAGTTTTGGCACCTGGGTGAGTGGCAATGGCACGCATGTGTGACAAAAGGCCCAACATCATGACCGTCACGAAAGTTCCACAACAAACCAAAGGGTATTAGGGTATTAGTTCTTTGACGATCCTACTCCATCTGTCTCATTTTATCTTCTGATACTAAACTCCGCTAACATATTAGGAAAATTAGTCGAGTCAAGCTATTTACAAAATCAGTCAAGCGCCCATTGAAAGTAAACTAAGTAAAAGCGAAGGTTGCATACATAGCATTTAGCACTCGAATTGTTTTTTTTTGGCTATAAGAATGGTTGTAGTCACTTTAACATGTGTTTCTCAAATAACGGAAATTTGCAGGAATATTTGGCCCGACATTTCGATCTTGATCGACTTTTTCTTGAATACATGAATAGAAAATAGGCATCACTTAGATTTGTAAGCTACCATGTTGTATACCAGAAGTTTTGTACACTACAAGATGTAATCATTTCTTTTATTCATTATTGGAAACCACCAACAGTTGCCTTTGTTGTAACTTGTAACTATATATAGATATGGAATACTTCCAGAGTCTTGTAGACCTTGTTTTGTATCTGGGGATCTATCCCCTAATATGCAGTATTCTTTTATCACCATGAAGATCTTCCCAGGGCTACGGTCTTCTACCGTAGCGCATTGATTCCTCTGTTTTCAACTATGTTGTAACGATCTCTCTTGAGAGACTGTCTCTGAGAAATGTCTCTCAAGCCTCATCCATTAAAGCTTTTTTTTTTTTTGGCAAAGTAAATATTATAAAATGCCAGAGAAAAATAGCCGAAGCTTACAAAAAGGTCCAACAGACTGAGAAGCCGATCCAACCAAAGCTCCTAAGGGACAGGCCCCTCGTCATTCGCTTGGAAGGGAAACGACAACTCCCAAAAGGAAGATCTCCTAGACTACATGTTGAATCTAGAACACAAATTAGACTTTACAATGGAAAACCAACCAAACTATTCTGTGCAAGACAAGGAAAATACATTCAATGCTCATGGTGTTTGAATTTGATCTCTAGGAGGATCAATTTTGAGTATCACTAAACCAGCATCAGGCTCTTTTATCTGATTCCGTACCACCAGCTCAGCTACTCCCCAGATACAAAAACACGAACCAGCCCATTAAAGCTTATTGCCTACTCTTACTCTACATTTTTCTTTATGAGTCAATCTAATCAGAGATGGTCTCTTAAAGAGACTGTCTCTCACAAGAATTTGTGAAATATGTGTTGCAAAATAGAGTCCACTGCTGATAGTTTTCCTGGTCTTCATGAAAATTATGGTACTGTTTGTTGCCAAGGGTCAATCTCTGTGTTCAAGGGTAAAGTTGAGTATATTTAGCTCATGTAAACCATGTCTTTGTATGAGTTACTTAATGGCATTGAGATAATAAAACCTAATGGAAGGAACCCACATCTATTGTTGATCTCAATTAGCTGCATTAAGCCTAAGGCTTTCAATCCGATACCTTTTTTTTTCTATACATATGGAAATCTATTCCATCTATAGGTGTTAATTCGGGCGATCGGATCGATTTTGGCTCAGGTGTTTTGGATCTGATCAAAATTGGATCTTGTGTTCATGTTGGTCTTTACATCATTTGAAATTCATTTTTTGAAGTCAGGTAGGTCATACAAGGTCGAATAAGTATCGGAAGCCGCTCTTGTCTTCTAAGAGTGTTTTGTCTCTGTTCTTGGCTAAGACCACTTACAAAAGTTCAAGATGTGGTTCAAGAACTAAGTCTGAACTACGCTCGTATTCTATTTTCATTGCATTTGATAAATCATACATCATTTAAGCAGGTTCGTTTCCGACAGTTTAAAGGGCCTAAGCAAAATCTAAATTATGGGTCCTTAAAATCTAAAATTACGTTCTATTATATTTCGGTATTTGTAAATTTGTTTATGAGTACTTTATACAATTATTTTTTATCAATATATTAAAATATTGCTAAATTTTTTATAATTACATGGAATGAACAACTACTAATTATAAATTCAAATAGTCATTCCTTTTAAGTTTAAAGTTTATACCACTATTATCACTTATCTTAATTGAACTAATAATAAAAGTAATTTGAAATCATCAAGAGAGATTATATTGGTCACCTACAATAATTTATACTAGTATATTCTAAAATATCTAATCATTCAATACAAACTGATAATACAAATTTATTAACTAATTTATATAATTATCTTTTAAAAATAGAGTGAATGTAAATACATTAAATTTTAACACTCTTCTTATCCATTTAGTTTTGCTACACAATATATACAATACACAAAACGCTTTCATTTTAATTTTAACCATATACCAAAGGCCCCTTATAAATCGGAGCCCTGAGCAGTAGCTCATGCTGCTCCCTATAAAAGTCGGCCTTGCATTTAAGATTTGAATACTCTTTAAACGAATTTCACGCTAAAAGGATAATAATCGTCATGCTCGGTGTATCACTAAAAACACATAAAAGAACACCAAACCATAAAACTAAATTTAGCACTTACACTATCTTGCAAAACATTCACAAACTAATATATAAGGTGCTTTCATTATAAAACACAGTCTTATATATAGATTAAATAGCACATATAATACAAATTATGATAATAATAATAATAATAATACGTTCTCTTACAAAAGTAATTGTAATATCTTTTCGGTACTTTGATATCAAAGAAAATGAATTGCTGTACTACTATCAAAGAGACGTGATACGTGTTTTATTTTTACTTTTTGTGAAGCTGTAAACTTAGGAACAAAAGCAGACCGCATAGCGCAGTGGATTAGCGCGTCTGACTTCGGATCAGAAGGTCGTGGGTTCGACTCCCACTGTGGTCGTTTTTTATGTTTTAACTTTTTTACAAAAGACGGTTACAAGTAAGAATTTATTTTTATTTTTATGTTTTTTGACCCAACTATTATTTAATCGCTTACCTATTTACCGAAATGATATGGCTTTTTGGAAGTCTGTTATTCTTTGGTTCCATGTTGAATAAATATAAAAGAATTCCTATTCCTTTATGTCAAAATACAAATTCTTATATGAGACAATCTCACGATCAGACATGCGTTATACTTGGGTAAAATAGCCCAATAGTAGAAACTTCTAGATTTTCGGCCTTTTATTTTGAGGTCGCCTCATCGTGAGAAGGTCTCATATGACGAGGATTGTCTTACAGTAAGACCGTCTCATACAAGAATTTGCGACAATCGAAAGATAACCAAGAATAGCACTTTACATTATCCTGTTGTAGAGTGAAGGGTGTGTGTAATTGTTGAGTTGTTACAAGTCGTAGTAAGATGAAGCAGTACATACAAGATACAACTCTCATGTTGATTGAACTATTGAGCTGAAAAGTATTGAATGAAATACAACACAATCAACTTTGTGTGTGTTACCCACCTTTTAAAGGTCATATAATTTACAACAACGATAATGTGAAAGCCTTGATCTCTGAACATGGGTTCATCTATAAACACTGAAACAGATAACTTAAAAATTACATAATTTACAGAGGTGAAAGTGAAAATCTGTCTTTCAGTCAGATATAAAACTTAAGAATAACTACTACTAAAAAACTTAATAGAAAGTAAGCTAGGATGTAGAAAGGAGTGGAATTACTTCCTCGATCAGCATTGTCTGGTATTGGCCATATCCCATCATACATTCCAAGACAAAGCTCTTCATATAAGTTTTTGGCAGTATAAGTTCCTTGCAAATCTGCTTCCTACAAAATTTTAAAGCCAATTGTAAGATATTTTAATTAGGATGACTCTCAGATAGGTCATTCCAAAGGAAAAGAAAGGTAGTTTTATGATCAAAGTTGTTCCTGTCAAGGAACGATCTCAGCCGAAAACTTAAAATTAGTTAGGGCTCCAGGATATGTTATACACTCTAACACGTCCCCTCACACGAGAGCCCATTGGGCTAGATGTGTGGATGCGCATAGGCACTGAATATTCCACTTTTAATGAGGGCTAGTTGAGATTCAAATCCGTGACCTTTTGTCTCGTTGGTTTCTGATACAAAGTCAAGGAACCATCTCAACCAAATTTTAAGTTAATAGTTGAGCGCTTAAGATATATTCTAACACGTCCCCTCACACGAGAGTCTTTGGGCTAGAATTGTGGATGCGCATAGGTATTGAAGTCTGGATATTTCCTTAATAATTGAGGGTTAGTTGAGATTCGAATGCGTGACCTTTTGTCTCGTTGGCTTCTGATACCAGGTCAAGGAACCATCTCAACCAAAAGATTAAACTGATGGTTGAAGCCCCAGAATAAAAATCCAGTTTAGTATTGTGAATAACATTTGTTAAGCATACCTGAGATACCGAGCTTCTATCTCCCTGAATCAAGCGGCCATTGATCTTTATCTGCGGCACATGGAAAGTATTATTTGCCTTGAGGGTCTTTTCTAAACTTTCCTCTAAGTTTACGCAGTTTTCAATACGCAAACTGCGTAACTTCTTTAACTGCAACATTTTTTGTCGTGGAGGAAACTGTTTCAACTTCTCACAGTCTTTAAATATTAGGATTTCTAGGTTCTTAAGGTCACATAACCAATCAGGAACAATTTCCAGGGCAGAAAAGCTCATGATTCTGAGGTTTTTCAAAGAAGGGAGGGATGTAAGTTGATCTGGAAGATTGTTCATGTCTTGTGTGCCCTTTATCCATAATCTTTCGAGGGATTCACTTTTTGGAAACTGATCAGACATATTGCGAAACCCATTAATTCTCAAGGTATGAAGGCTAGGAAGAACTTCGAGTCCATTAGGCAGTGATTCGAGTTTCCCACAGTCTAATATATCTACTTCTTCAAGTCTAATCAACTGTTGTAAATCTGAAAAACGTTTCAAGATGGCGCAGTTACTGATTGACAATTTAGTTAAAGATGTGCACGTTCCCAACATTCTTGGGGTCTCTGCCAGGAGTTTGCATCCTCTAATGATTAAAACATTGAGAGAAATAAGCCCATCAACAGGCGGAGGATAATTGAGACTGGGGCAGTCATCAATGCAAAGTTTCTCGAGGGAAATGAGATTCCACGGTAAACTTGGCCATGATCTGAAGTGTTCACACTTTTGTAAACTGAGTTCTTTGAGAGATGTACAATGGAACAACTCGTTAGGAAGACGATTTAGTTCTGACACCTTAGACAAAACCAGGGAAATCAAAGAACTGTGATTCCTACAGCTGTTAGTAATCAGCGTCTCCAACCAATTACCCCTTTCAACTCCTTGTATCAGTATATTTTTTATTAGTGGGAAAGCAGTTGGGATGCTCCTCAAATTGGGGCAGTTCACAACTTCCAACGCTTCAAGAATCGGAAATGCACGACAAAACTGAATACCCATCGTTGTGCTAGTGGGAGCCGGCATCCATTCTCTTAATCTACTACAATTGTGCAGTTCTAGCCTGCTTAGTGCAGGAAAGAATACTTTTGGAATTTTATTTTCTTCATCGTCATCGCCATACTTGTAAAACTCATGACCTATAACTTCAATGCTGTCCATGCCATCAATAATCAGTTCCCGAAGACAGAGTAACAATCCCATGGTTGGAAGTTCCAGGCATCTTTTGCAATCAACTAATTCGATCTTCACTACTGTGTTCAATCTTTCATTGTTTGTGCCCTTCATCCTCATCACCCACTCTGGAAATTGAGGACCGTTATAGCCAACCAGATTGAGCCTACGAATACTCGAATGAGGCTGAAGTCTCTCAAGAACAATTTCATGCTGATTATCATCATTTTGCTGCTCGCTGTCAGTTCCTCCCTCTATTCGATTGGTATTCCAACGCAGTTCCAAAGCTGAAATCCCGTGTTTACTCCCAATCCTTTCTTCCTCGACAGATTCTTTGCCCTTTAGATTTTCAAGCCCACTAATAACCAGTGGACCAGCAATATCGCTGAGATGGCACAATCCAGAAAACTGTTCAAATCCCCCCCTCTTTATCCAATTCAATTGGAGGTTGTTTCGTGAGAGCTGTAGGAGGTACCATGTGGCTTTGCAACTTTAACGGCCTAACATCAATGTATGACAAGCTGGTTAAATTAGGAAACCACTCGGGCAAAATGAGGTTTGTACAATTTTTAAGCAATAAAGTTTGTAACAGGTTAAGATGTGAGATTGATTCTGGCAAATATGTGAATGGGGTTATTTGACAGATCAAGATACCGTAAAAATTTCAGCTTGCCAATATTCTTTGGCACCTCTTTTAGATGAATTCCATCTAATTTCAACACATATACATATCTTGCTTGACTCAACAAATTCCTCGGAACTGCAACCGTTGAATGTATTGTTCGTAGTCTAATACCCTGAGAAGTGCTCACTTTCAATGCCTCTATCACATTCGATGTTGAGATGACTAAATGTCGGACATCAGAAAGAGTACTTGGTCGATTAATGTGATCGTTGATTTTCAGCAGTTCATGTCTAGAGAAATTCATTGCCATCTCATAAGTCAAGTCATACATTGTGCAATCCATGTCATATCCATCCTCATCGAACTTAGATTCCTGTAGAAGTGACTCATTCAACAAAATGTCAAAGTATTTCTCAGCAGTTTCCAAGCTGGGCTTGATTGTTGTCTCTGAAAGAAAGCCTTGGGCGAGCCAGAGCCGTACCAAATCAGATTTTCGGATAGTGGCACCTTTCGAGAATATACAACAGTACGCAAAGCATCTTTTCAGAGCATCCGGGAAGCGATCAAAAGTCTGTGACAAGGTTGAGAAGATCTCAAAGTTGGGCAAGTCCCATAATTCAGTTTCTGCAACAGTTGTCCACTCAGATACATTCACCTTGTCCTGTAAAAAACCTGCCATTTTCTGGATAACCGAGGGAACACCATGACACTTGTTTACAATCGTTTTGCTTACATCCTTCAACTTTCCGACTTCCTCTGTCGACATTCCACGGAAGGCAACTAACTCAAATAAATACGAACTATCATCATCAGATAATTTTTGCAGATAATGAATGTGGGAAGCACCAATGGCCTTTGCAGCTTCTAGTCTTCTAGTAGTTACTAGAATACTGATTTTACACCCAGCATTTTGCATCATATAAAGTGGACTTAACTGATCTTGGGTAACTGAACAAACATCATCCAATACTATTAGAGTTTTTATGTCATTGATGAAGCCCAGAAGCTTGCTCATGATATCCTCATAACCATTTATATTCTGGTGCATTCCTTGCTGCAATGAATGCAACATTTCCTTCATAATTCTTGTAACATCAAACACTTGTACTTTTACTTTGAATATTAGGAACTCGTTCTGAATCAATGGATTTTCGAGAATCCTATCAGCAAGGATTGTTTTCCCAATACCTAAAAGTATCAAATCCAAAAGGTACATAAATGCCTTGTCACAAAACAAATGCTTCAACATGAGAAAAATATACCAAGAGAACAAACCCAACTAATGCATTTCTATTTCTTTATTTGTTAAAACCCAACTATCGTTTTACCAGAATGTTTTAAGGTGATGAATCATTTTTTACATTTCTATTTCCGAATGGGTCTCTTGAGAGAACGTCTTTATAAGAAACGACTCTTTGAAGTTGGTGTTATAACCTATTAAAGTTAGTATTATAACCTATATTCGGAGATACCAACCTTAATAGGTTATAATACCAACTCTAATAGGTTATAATACCAACTTCAATGGGCTATAACACCAACTTCAAGAAAAAGAGTACGCGTTTTTCTAATAGTTGTTTTTTTATTAAGAATTTGTGATTTCAAAAACAAATGCTCTCAAGAGAGACCATCTTTTGTAAAGATGACTCCTAAAAGTTCAGCCTAAATCTATATTTAGAGTTATAACAATATATATTTAGAATTGGACTGGGCTTTGAAAGCCGTCTTTACAAAAGACGGTCTCAAGTAAGAATTTGTGTTTCCAAAATCTATCTTCCTCTAACAGTTATTCTATGAGGTGTGAGAATATCTCGAAATCTTTTAAGTTGATGAAATTTCTAATTTATATTAATTAATTATAAAAATTATTAATGGCACCCTGTTTTTGGCAGTTTATTAATGGTACCCTTAAGTTTTTTGTTATCAATGCTACCCTCGTATTATTAAACGTATTACAATCGTATCCTTTTATAACTTTTTCCATCCAAAATCGTCCAAAAACGTTAACTTTTCTTTATGTTTTAAATTGAAAACAAAAAAAAAAAAAGAAAAAAGATTAACGATTTTTAACGCTTTTGGATGGAAAAAGTTAAAAAAGGTTACGGTTGTAAAACGCTTAATATTACGATGGTACCATTCATAATAAAAATTAATAAAAAAAAAAAAAAACTTAAGGGTACAATTGACAAAGTGCCAAGACTCAGAGGTGCCATTGATAATTTCCCAATTAGTTATTACAACTTGTAAATTTCTTTACTTGTAATATATAAATTGTGAAATTATCAATTAAGTTTTGGAAAATTAATTTCTAAAATAAGTGAAATCATGCCAAAACTTAGGCTAAATAATTTCCCTAACAGCGAACAAACATGTTGTTTTATTTCTCTTTGTCTCTTTTGGCGCTATAACATTGTCTTCTTTTTGTTCGTTGTTACTAACAACGAAATTTAGACTTTTTTAACAAGTTTCTTTGTTTGCTCTTAGTAACAGCGAAATATCTAGCCTAAGTTTTGGCATGATTTCACTTATTTTAGAAATTAATTTTCCAAAACTTATTTTACAAATTTTTTAATAAAAAACTTACTTCCTCCCTCTATTCTGAAATATTTGCTACATAACAATTATTGGTACTAATTATTGTTCAAGTTTATTTATATATTACGACTAATGTGTAAGAAATAATAACTGGTACCTTGTTTGAATCATCTAATCGCATACTTTTATACTTTTTATAATTTTTAAATATTTAAAATTCAATTTATAGATCAAAATAATACATTGAATTGCGTAAAAAGTCAAATGTTACAACTATAGTTAAACGATGTATTTTCTTTCCATCTCAAAATCTAGGCCAAAAACCACAAAATAAAACTCAGTGGTTATTACTTATTTGAACCAAAAATTTCTATTCAATAGATTCGTAAATCTCTACAAAAGGACAAAAAAAATAATATTAAAACAAACAAAAATAAAAAAATAAATTAAAATAATAAAACTTTCATTAACCTCACAAATAACAAATAACCGTCATTTACTAAAAGTTTTCCGATTAAAACTTGATTGATAACACAAAAGTTTTGGGTTTAAAACTAAAGTAATTATGGTTTAATTAGTTTACCTGCATCCAACAACGGCAATGGTGAAAATGTCGTGAGCTCCAGCATTCCTATTATTCGTTAACATCGATATAATCTTTTCCTCATCAGCCTTCCTTTCAATAATCATGATTGATTCTTCATCTTCCAACCTTTCGCTGTTATGATTATCTAATTTCAACACTTGATTTCTCTCGAAAATCTCATAACCAATTCGAGAACCTAATTTCTGAAGCTGATTCATCTGACTGAAAATCTTGAATTTGAAAATGAAAGTTTCGTGTAATAATCGCTTCTTCTTCATCAGGATTTCAGATTCATACTCATCAATACAATTCTCAACATAAAAACTGAAATCGGTGAGTTTTTTTCGGCATTGATTAGAAGAAGAAATAATTTGGTGTTCCCCTTTTCGGTCAGAACCTGATGGCGAACAGAGCGAACAAATGCTTGAATCTGACGGAAAGTTTCTCGCATTTTTTGGAGTTTATCGTCTGGAATTCTAAGGTTTCTGAGTTGTCGCCAAGTGTGATCTGATGATATCCTACCAATTGCTGAGCTTATGAGTGAACAGTCTGTGAATGCCGCTTCCATTGTTGTGTTTTTGTGGGAGAAATTAAAGATGAAAGAGTACAACACTACAGAGAACAGACTATAACGGAACGTCTTATATAAATTACTTGCAAAGTTACAACATTAGGAAAGATAACAATATTCATTCATCATTCTTATTACTTCCTCCATTATAATACTTGCTACTAATGCCGATATTTTCCATATAATATGTCACACTCAGTAACAAGTATTATAGAACGGAGGAGATTTAGTCTGATTCGTCTATTGCAAAGATTATTTTATTATTTATGTTAAATTTTTTATAATTTTTTATTATAGATAATTAGAGATATTAACAATTAACTTAGTGCATTACATTAAAAAAAGTTACAAGTCATTGGACAGAGGAAGTAAATGAACAACTTCTATTGTATGCTTGAAAGCCTTGAATACTTGCTTGGTTTTGAAATATTTGCTACCATCATACTTCAAAGCTGTCTTGAAAACTTTGGGAAACTTTTGTTTTACAATCTCTTATAGTTTGATTTCTACTAAGTCAGGGATATTTGAAAGAAACATCATTTATGTTAGTATTATTCATATTTAATCAAAAACCGAAAAAATAAGCAAATATTTTAGTTAGTATTAATATGAAAATTTTCTTTTCCTCCCACATAAGTCCCTAGCTTAACCAATACTATAATTTTAAAGATTTTTATGTCCAAATAATGAAAATGATTTTTAAAGAAAAAGTCAATTGCTCAGCTTTGTTTATGATGAAGTATTAAAATAATACTAGTCCAGTTGGCAAAACCAGTTTGCCATGAGGAAAATATAAACGTGTGTGCACGGCTTGACGTTGTTCCTGATTTTTCGGTCTGTCTTCACATTTCGCCTTTTCTTTTTAACATAAATTTTCTAATTTTAAATATATTTTCAATGTCATTTAATGACGTGAACAAAATTTCTATTTTAATATCTTAACATTAGCAAAAAGTAAAGATAAATAAGTATTAGTATGTAAATTAACAAAATTTTGGTATTTGATATCATTATTTTTATAAAAAAATCAAAAAAATTACATCATTTAATTAATTGGTAATTTTTCAAACATCAATGACTCGCATATAACTTTTTTAATAACAGATGTGAGAGACTGTCTTTTTGAGAGACCATCTTTAATTGGGTTGACCCATTAGGAAAAATATAGAGTAAATGTAGGCAATAAGCTGTCATGGACTGATTTAGCCATTAGATGATATCAATAGTTGACAGAAGAACAAACTACATTAGCAAACAAATTGTATGACAAAATACGAATGATTACCGTAGAAATTGAAAGTAAATGAAAATGTTTAACTAAGAACGATTGTAAACAAAGACCAATTACAAACGTAACGATAGTTACAAGCAATTCGAGAAGCTCGCGATCTCCTAAATGAGTATAAAACTCACTACCAAGTGTATACTAATTTCTGGATGCCTCGTCTCCTTTCCCTCCATCTTTATTTATACTAAAAATCCCTTCCTCAAATAGCTTGCTCTCCAAGCCAACAACTAAATGATAATTATTATATTACCCTTGATTAATTACTTACCCTTGATACCCCATTCATGACATAAGCTTTAATGGATTGGGACTAAAAGACGTCTCTCAGAAAGACGATCTCTCAGGAAACTGTCTGTTTCAATAATATGTTTGATATTAAATCAATTGTAATAAATGTTTACCACTACAATTCAGTTTTTAAATTAGTTATATTTAAATTTACGATAATAATCATATCATCATACTACACTACAAAAGAATAAGAAAATGGCGACAACTATTTTCAACGCCATTTGGAAGCTAAATAGTCAAAAGGTGATCCTGGCGACGGGATGGCGTCGGGTCAAACACCGGACGCTAATACATTTGACGCTAAATAAAAACCGGACGCCATTTCATCGCCATTTTTCATGAAAACTAAGGCTACCAACTGGCGTCCACTTTTCCCGACACTACCTGCAAGAGAACAGAGGCGACCAACTGGCGTCCACTTTCCCGACACCACCTGCAAGAGAACAGAGGCTATCAACTGGCGTCCACTTCCTCGATGCCATCTGCAAGAGTTGTGGCAACCAACTGGCGTCCACTTTTCCCGACGCCATCTGCTTTTGTTCTTTTGTTCTTATCTAATAATAATATAATATACATAAAGATTATTATAAATTAAATTTCGTATATTAATTATATAATGTAATATATATAAATATTATTATAAATAAATATTATTATTATTATTTTAATTATTATTATTATTATTATTATTATTATTATATATATATAATATATATATCACCAAAACTTGGCCGAGACGGCCTCAAGGTGAGACGGCCCAATATTTGCGGCCCAGATGCACGCGCGTGTCATGCACGCGCCCGTTCCCTCCAACTTCCCTTTTTTTTTTTTGTTTTATTTTTGGCAACTTCTTAACTTCCAAATTCAAAACTAAATTTCAGTTTTCATAATCACTTTCTTCCATTTCAGTTTGTTCAACCTCCATTTTCGGTCTTGTTTCTTCTTCTTCCATCCTTCTTGCTTCTTCTTCCTCTTTTTTTCGTTCATCCTCATTTGGCGATCTTCCTCCATTACTGGTAATGATTTTGTTTTTTTTATATTCATCGTTTTTGTGTAGTTTATTTTGTGTTCGTTTTTTTCTGCCATTTTCGTTTTTTCTTTGTTGCTTCTTATTCCTCCATTTTCGTTGTTCTTGCATTTTCGTTTGTTTGTTTTGTTTTTTTATTTTGAGACATTTTGTGATTTTGTTAGGGTTATCAAGGAAGTAGGAGTATCAAGGAAGAGTGCTAAAATCTCAAAGAAGTCGGCTGAATCTTCAAAAAATACTGCTGTGAAGGCAAAACAGTCTAGAAATAGACTGAAAGAACAAATTGCAGTGATCTCAACTCCAGAGGGACCGTAAGTTATATTTCCATAATTGTTAGGGTTAACATGAAATGTATTTGATATAGATCTGAAATTTAGGTCATTAATTTTCCCATAGAATGGATGTATGTGTGATGGATTTTTTTGTGTTGTAATTAAGTGAATTATTGATGCATATATGGTATTA
>CM025931.1:12813001-13076827 GCA_000753965.2 Amaranthus hypochondriacus
AAATACATAGCTTTAGAAATTATTTTACATTAATACAATTGTTATAACATCACACATTAAAATACTGAAATGGGAAAATAATAAACCTTCCAAAAATATTTTCGTAAGAAAATATTACTATTTCGGCCTTATTACCACATTTACAGGCAGATTCAATAATTGTAAGAAAATATTGTACATCACAAATTAAACATTCAAAAACAATTATTTTTTTATAATAAAACAATACACGATCACAATAATTTCCTTTTATACTGAATACAATAAAATTTAAAAAGTTACATTTTAAATATGCAATTGCACAATAATTTAAAACTTACATTTCAAATAAAATAATTCATTCTACAAAATACTAGTTAGTTAATACAAGTCAGAGAGGCAATATAAAAGAAATAAATGAAGAACTTTTCTTGTAAACATATTGTAGAAAATAAGGAAGTATATATTTTTAATTGAAATAAGTGTTCCCTCATAAAACTTTGTGATTTGAGACAATCAAAGTATGATAATGTTCTCTAAAAAAAGTTTGAAAATGTAACAACTCATAAATGCATAAAATATGTTATAAATAAATCAAATTGATATTATATTTGAACACTAACACAAAGAATATTTGTGTTTATTATGATGAATAAAGGTAAAGGTAAATGAGCTTTTTCGTATCCCGCACAAGGCAGGGTCCGAGTGAAGGGTTTCTTTTTCTTGAAAGATGCGGACAAATTATACCTACATTATAGATGTGTTTATTATATTTGTGTTTATTATGATGAATATAATTTATATTATAAATAGAAACAATAATTTGCTAATTTGATAAATTTTTGTCTCTTAACTTAAACTCTTTGGTGAAATAAACCATAATTACAATAATATGTCATTGCTTTTTTTATAAAAAAAAATAGATGAACATGTGAAAGAAAATTTTAGTAATATTCTCTATCAATGACGAAAATATATAGTTAAGCAAAGTCAAAATAGTTTTTTTTTTTTTTTGAATAACAAAATCAAATTAAATGGTTAGGTGTGAGTCACATTATCAAGTATCAACATTTGAAGTACATTTTAATTAAATAGAAAATGATTAAATAAAATTTTGATAAGGTTTATTAATTTAACTACTAACAAACAATCTTTTAATGAACGTTAATGTTCAACTCTATTCTAATTTTTAAATTTATGTGCTTTTTCAAAGAAAATTACACTAATAACAAATAAGGTAAAAGTTTTAAAAATAAAAAAAAAATACTTCCTCCGTTCCTTAAAGAAATTTCAATTTTCCATTTTAATGTGTTTCATTTATTCTCTGGTAAAGAATGTATTCCATTTATATCATAAATTTTGGAGAAAAATAAGTTTCTTCATCCTCATTATAATATATATTTTAATAGGTTCTCAAAAAACATTATAATATATTTTAATAGTGTTTATGGTAACCCTGAGCTTTACCGACCTGTTCCACCGTGATCTTTTTGCACATAAAACGTTAGCAAGCATTAATTTTGAAGCTTTAATGCTATTGTACTCATATTTATGTGACTCACTATTTCGAATGCCATCATTTTCCAACCTTTTTCTCCAAAATATAAACTCTAACTCTATCATCTTTGGATTTGAGGAAAAATTAGCATTTGGATGAAAGATGGTAGAGTTGGGGTTTATGTTTGGAGTAAAAGGTTGATACTGGTAGCATTTGAAATGGTGAGTCATATAAATAGGCGTACAACAACTTTGTGTTCATGGGCGGGTTTGGGCGGGTAGTGGACCGGGTAGTACCTAAAAAAGCTACCTGCGAGCTCAAATATTCAAAATTCCGCCCGCATTTGTGGACATATTTTTTTGTCGCTACCCACTCATGTAAAGCGGGCGGGACCCGCGGGTTGGCGGGTATTTATTATATAAGAATTAAATATATAATTCAAATCATAAGTTTAATTTTTAATAACAACTAAAATAATATATATTGTCCTAATTAAATACTCAAACTACATAAAACGTCTCACACTACTCAAATTACATGAATATAAACATTATGTTGGATAATCCAACAAAAAACATTTCATCATCGATTTATCTTACTACTGAGTACGAAGTCCATATACTGCTCCAATCTTAATAAATAAATAAATAAATATTAAAATGGATATGGACTCTTATTACTAAAGTTGGGTATGTAATAGACTAGTAGTACTAGACACTAGACTACTAGTTTCATAGCAATAGAATTAATTATATAATAATTAATATTAAACTTAGCGGGGGGGCGGGTATGCCTGTGCGTATTTTGGCGGGCGGGTATTACCCGTCCAAACTTCAAATTATTTTGAAAAACGTTGTCCATGTCCGCTTGTTTTTTGAGCCGGGTGGGTCGAGCCTGGCGGGTAGCCCGCTCCTGAACAGCTCTACATTAAAGCTTCAAAATTTACATTTGCTAACCTTTTATGTGCAAAAAGGTTACGGTGGAACAATTACATAAATCTCAGGGCTATCACGTAGATTTTTCAAAAGTTTTGGTTATCACGTGGAAAACCCAAAACCTCAGGGTTAGCACGTAGAATTTCCCAAATGTTTTTTTATTAGTTGTGGTCCCCATATTTTTTCACTAACTTTTCTTAATGTTTTTTTATATTTAAGGTATTCACTTTTCCTCCGTTAACTTTACTATTCAATAAAATAATTTCAACACTATCTAAAAAATTCTATTTTTTTTTATTTTTTGTGAAAGTTCTTTATAAGAACTTCATTAAGAATCAGAGAATGTATTTTATAATAATATTTCAGAGTAAAGCAAAAGAATAGTAGGAATGAGATCAACAATAAATTAAATATAAGTCATAGGTCATAGCTTAAAATAAAAGTAAAAACAAATTAAAATACCTATTACAAATCAGAGAGAATATAAAAGTGCTTCAATGATATACTACTAGTAGTGGTTAAAGTGATACTTCTGCGGTACTTTCTTCGTTCCAATTTAGTTGCAATATTAGAAGCATATTGATCAAACAAATTTTATAGACCGCAAGCGCACGGTGTATGCGTAGTGCGGGTCGAACACAAAGAGACGAGTTAACTCTAGATTGTATGCTTTATGACTAACAAGACACGGGACAAACAAATGATATGGGTTGAAATCTAATTCTACGGTGCAATTAAACTAAAGCAAGTAATGATAATGATGTAAAAACAATAATATTACAAACTCTAGGGCGTCGCCTAATTCTAACATGAAATTCAATTACTCTCATGATTGTATGAAATTGAGTCATCGGCATAATTGAACGTGATCTAATTAATCTCAAGCTTCCTCAAACTTCCATTCTATTGGTTAAACTAGAAGGAATTTAACTTAAATATATCTCAATCCTAAGTTAATCCTAATCTCAAACTTCCGTTTTATTGAAAAGGTTAACAAAGATGTTTAAATCAAGATTCATAGTGTAGATTCAATTATAGACTCAAATCGCACACAATCAATCGATAAAATATCAATCCATGCTTCAAATTAAGGATTATACCCTAATTCTAGATTAAAAAAAAACTTCTCAATAAGCATATTAATGAAGAACATATAGAAAATGATGAATAAAGATGAAAGACAAATTAAGAAAACAAGAAAAACATACAAATCAGGAGAATAACATAAATGAAAATGCGAGAATTCGAGTGCAACAATGATGTTCAACAACATAAACTTTAATGGAAACTAACTAAAGTTTAAAGGAAAATTACAGAAATTAAAATGAAAACCTGAATGAAATCTAAAAGTAACCGCTACTTTATATAGTGGCTCTAAAAATTAGGAAGAAAAATCGTCAAAACTGCATTCTGATGGAAAAGCGACGAGTCGTCGCTCTGGGTCCGACTGGCGAACTTTGAATGACCGATATTTCTTGCACGGTTATCGGATATGGACATATAATATACTGTTCGAAAGCTCTTGAAGTCTACTTTCCAAGCCGCAAACTTTGCATTAATCTCTTCACATATTCTAGGGGTTTTAGGCTATTTCTCCAAGCCTTCACCCTCTTATCACCCCGGGACCTAATAAAAACTCCAATTTCACCTCATATATTACATAAAACACAAAATTAAGCTTCTTCATCATCATCCTACCCAGTATATCCCGCTCATAGAAACTATGGGCACGGTCTGGGGAAGGAAGGATGGCGGCAACTCATACCCGTAAAGGAGAGCACGACCAAAAGGAGTCCCCCGGCTCCAAGATGAAAGAGATACGTACCTGCCACGTGGGGTGAAAAACAACATATAAAAGATCCAATACACATGTAAACAAAAGTAAAACTTAAAAACAAAAATAATAAACAAAAAAAACAAGAAACAAGGGCAAACAAGAAGGGCACAGACGCCACTAACGACTCGAAGAAGAAAAGCCGAATTCTAAAACCTGGATATGACGCCTCCAACTACTCATATCCCTAATCAGGTCCTCAGAGAGGTTTAATTCGCGTAAGTCTACTCTAATTTTGTAACCGCCCTGAATTATGAAGGCAAACACTAATTGGAATTTAGTATTAATCAAGCGGAAGCTTGCTTTTGCCAGCATAATAAAAGGGGTTACTTAAAGGATAAACCAATGTCCAAGTAGAATACTTGAACCATAACCAAAGCAATATAACGGAAGTCTTAACTGTCTAAAATAAAGGAAAATTACAACCAAATCGAAATAAGTCCAAAGTTCAAATTACATCCTTAAAAATAGTCCAAACCTAAACAACCAAACTAATAGTCTCTCAAATACAATAAGGAGATCTAAACAAAAGGGGAGTCATACTCTAACTCGGATTCATCTTCCGCTCGCATATCCATTCTTCGTCGAGGTGCCACAAGGGTTTACTCTAAAAACAAAACCATTGGAAAAACATACAAAGCATAGTATCAGTAAAAAGGCTGAGTATAAACACACTAGTGTCCGTCAAACAAGTTATCAAAATCTTTTGATTTGAGTAAATTCATTTTGAAAGATGCTTTTTCATTTGATAAATCATATTATCATTCAAACCCAGTTCAATGGTTTTATAGTAATTTCAAATTCTCATATTTCATCATAAATCATAAGATCTCAATGGATCCAAATCAATTTCAAACTCATATCATAACTTTTTACATGGGTACTCTGTGAGTCATCCTGTGACTCGTTTGGTAGTCGGTCTACCGTCCGCGACATGTCCGGCAAGTGTAACACAATGGTATTGTGAACAATACGCGCTCAGCATTGGTGAGCCGTTTAATAATGCACACAACATTTGCTGTGGCATATGTAACCGTCATTTAGGCTAAAATATTTTTGTATATAATATATACCTTGTAATTTCAATAACATTTGAAAAGTCAAAAATATTAACTTTTTACTTATGATAAACAACTTCTATTTGCAACATAGCAAAACATACTTTCTTTACAATATAGCAAAAATCAAATCATAATATTTCCCACATGGGTAAAACATGCTTAGCATAATCATATCATCAAACATAACCTTTGTATTATATTGGGGCATCACTAGCATGTGTGGAAATGCATCGCTACAAAAAGTGATTAAAAATTCAAGACGATTTTTCAAGGAAACCGCTAAAATGTTTAGTTTCAATCAAAGAGTTTTGAAATTAATTCAAAATAACTATGATATAGTTCATAAGTCTTTAAAATCATTATGACAAAATATTTCATAAAACACTATTTCCTTGAATACGAAATAGTTTTGTCGATAATAAAATCGATAATTGATTTACAAAAGTACATATTAATTCTCCAACAAGGCTCAAATTAATTAGGTCATTATAATACCTTAATTTAAATGAGTTTAAGGTTGTCCCATCAGATTACGATTGATTATGCCTCTTAATATGATTTTATGATTATTTTCGACGATTTAGGTATTTACCGTTATTTAATGGTATTTTAAGTCCATAAAAATTATAGGCCATCTAAGTAAAACTTATTTTATACTATGAGGCAGTATGTTACTAACAAAATTATAAGTTTTGATATAGGTCTATTTTTACTCAAATTTAATTAACAATATTACACCTTTAAATAATTAAACAATATTTATTAGTTTGATAAATTAGTAAATAATCAATTATTAACTTAATAAAATTTTAATAAAGTTCTAGAAGTCATATAACACTTTTATTAGTTCATTTTAACTAATAAATGTCATGTATAATATTTTATATTTTTTTATATGGACATTTTATCGATAAATCAATAAAATCGGTTTAAAATTATTTAATTCCAAATAAATTAATATAAAAACTTTTAGGATGTTCCAGAAACTATTTTAAGTAATATAAAATTTTAAATAACCATTAAAAACCGTGTGGGGTATTTTTAATAATTAATATTTTTATTTTACCGATAAACCGAATAAAATTTATTTAAGTCCATATATGGTCACGAAAATCCATATAATTTTCGACATGTATATACTGTTTATATAAGTGTCTCATAAAATTTGCATGCTCAAAAGACGTCATTTAGTATTTATTTTGTATTTTACCGTTTTCTAACTTACCGATTATTAATAACCGAGTAAAAATTATTAAGGTCCTTAAACGTCAACAAAAGCTTCTCAAAATTTTACCAAATTTAGTTACTGTCCATATAAGTATGTGACAAAAATTTTAAGTCCATATGTCTTCATTTAGTGATTATTTTATATTTTATTATTTAACAATTTACCGCTAAACAATTTAACGATTACTCAAAAATCATGACAAATTTCAAATTAAATATATTCTGGCCAAATCTTGTTGGAGACATTATAATATGATTTTTTTAATTATTTTTGATGATCAAGAGTTTATGTAATACCATATTTCATAATAAGAGTATTTAATACCATAAAACCCATTAAAATTTCGATTTAACGAATAAATTTCAACAAAATTATTCAAGAGATTATTTTAACATATACCTACTGGAAATTACTCTTAAAATTCATTTCAAATATTTTCTAAGTCCATAAAACCATTTCCATCACAATTACTTTCACAAAGTAGTGTAAATCATGCCTTTAAACATACAACAATTCTTAAAATCAACATGCATGATGCCCACAATAATAATACATGTAATAAATCATTGCATACTCAAAATTGTCATTTTGATATCATTTTTCAAGATTTAAGAACTTCTCTTTGGGAATTTTATTTTTTTCTTTAAAAAAAACAAGTTTATACAAAACTTTCTCAACTTGTTCTTAAACCCTTTAAAAATCACCCCATGTGACATACCTCGACTCCAAGTCTATATAAGTATTTCGTAAGCTCCTACGTAAGCTCCGATGCGTTCTTAGAAGTGGTTCCAACTTCGAGTCCTTGCCATTCAAGCCTCAACTCCAACTCTTCAACTAAACATATTGCATTCATCCAAAAATCAATAATAATTTTGGATTTCTAACATGCACTTAACTATCCTTAGTTGGAGTTGTTAAACTAATACTTGTGATGATTTTAACATATTTGGAGTATACTTATTATGTTGAGCAACATACTTAATCAAGTCTCATAATTTTACTTAAATTTTTAAAGTAAGAAGATGTATAAGTTTGTGAAAAGAACATTTTTTTTTTATTATAGAGATTTTATAAGTGATGATTTTTCTTAGTTTTAGAGACAAAATATCCATATTAAAATGATCTTAGTTTATAGAAAGATTCAAGTAAAAGTGTTCTTCAAGAACAAGTTTTAACAAAAACTAGTGGAATAAAGAAATGATCATAACTTACTCTATGCTTGGTGGATTTCTTCAAGTTTGGAGTCTATGGAAAGCTCTTGAAATGAAGATTATTTTTATGGAATAATTGAGTTTATAAACATAAATTTTCAGAAGTTTTAGATGGGTTTTTGAAGAAGATTTGATGAGAAAAGAAGGTGTTTTAGTAGTTGAATGTTTGAAGGATGCTAGTGTTTGTTCATGGATGAACTTGGGAGCAATGTGTTGGGTGTTTATGGCTGAATTCTTATTCAGAAAATAGAGTGTTGTTGCTTCAAATATTAGTCTCTTGCATGCTTGTAATGATGCATAATCTAGGTTAGAACAAAAGGGGATTTTGGGTAGAGTGTTTAGGTAGTGTATGTAAGTGAACAAAGAGTATGGGACAGCCATATATGCTGCTGTTTGGGGCTGTTTTGGAGGGGATTTTTGTCTCATTTTGGTCTATTATAGTGTAGGAAAGGTTTATCTAAGATAGTTTAAGGTTTGAGTAAAAATTGTTGTACATGTAACAAGTTATGTGATTTATACTATATGTTTAAAAATCACTTGTATATGTGTATGAAATATTTAATTTACTCCCATCATGTTTAAATAATTTGATCGGATAATAATTAAATTTTCTCGAACTATTATCGGTAGTTGCTCAACTTTAAGTTTTACCTCCAAAGTTTACGTTTCTTGTTACGATTCATAACCACGTTACGAATTAACAAGTTTCTAATCATCGTAGAAATTTTTCAAATTTCTACCATCACTAATTAAATTTTAATTAGTGAATGACAAATATTAAGGAAAAAAAATTAGGCGCTAAAAATGACTAATGAAATCTCATTAATAATGCGACTGTTTCAAATTTGCTCCTCCCAAGTTTTCTTAGGTCTTCCTCGACTCCTCTTACCCTCAACTATAATTATTGGATTTTATTTTAAGTTTCACCATAAAGTGATTTAGCGACACTTAATTTGGTCTTTAGTAGCGTATGTAATTGTCACTTTAGTCTATAGAGACATTTGTGAGAAATGTCACTAGATCTTATGTCGTTAAAAGTTTTAGTGTGACTTTTTAGTATGCTGTTAAAGAGTCTAATAAATGTTACTAAATCCTCTATAGTCTATATACACTATAAGAAATTTGAAATAGCGACATTTAAATTAAATGTCGCTAAATATATCCCACTAAAAGCAAATTATATTGTAGTGGAATAAGAAGAAGGTCTTGGTAAATAACAATTATTTGTAAATTGAATAAATCACTATTATGTAGTAGGATTTGATAGAGTGAGAGTTTTGTTATTTTGATTTTTCCCAAATTCGTGTAAGAGACGGTCTTTTTGAAAGACCAACTCTAATTGGTCGCCCATAAAGAAAAATATAGAATAAGAGTAAGAGCATCTTCTTTTGCCATCTCCTGAATTCCACACCTAAGAACTTATTTCGCTTCCTTGCATGCTCCAAAGTATCATCTTCCTTCTCTTTCGGTTTCGAAGTGCTTATCACATAGGCCACATTGAGGCAAGTCAAGAGAATGAGCATCTTCTTTTGTCATCTCCTGAATTCCACACCCAAGAACTTGTCCAACACTCCAACTTCATAAAGTTAGAAGTGAGTTCCTTCACGCTTGCCATTTTCACAGAATATATCACAAAAGATTGTTATAAAAGTAATAATGCGAAAATAAAACTACAATACAATATAATCTATATAGTATCTCCTTTGTGTATGGCACCGAACTCCTTCCTTGTATGAACCACGAACCAAAAGGAACACCGTAGAGAAGATAAGTTTGCAACGATAAACGTCAAGCGGAAGTCTGGATATATAGATTGAAGGCGACAACGATACTTTCCTTTTGTGATATTTCCCCCACAAAGGTACTTGGGATATGAGACCGGAAATTCACAATGAGATACAATCAATCACATCAACCGACTAGTAATAATCGATTGAACTAAACAACAATATGTTTATATAGAAAATGAAATCAGAAACCAATAAAGAAGTTAATTACTCTCCTTTATGAATCAAGAGAAATAAGAGAAAGATGACAGAAATTTAATTCAAGTAAAAAGTGATTTGGTATCCATGCACTCACTCTTATTTATAGAGTTGAAGTGTCACATGGATCCATCCAAACAATATCTGGTGATTACCAGACATTAATGATGTAAAACATCCGTCCATAACAACATTTTGTTCCATGAAACGTACCTTCATTTCATGAACAAACACATTGTTCCAAGGGGCTCGAACGAGCACTGTAAGTGCTCGAACGAGTAGTTCATAAAACAGCTTCCAGAAAGTTTCTGCCTCAAAAATTCGATAGTGCTCCAACGAGCAAACACCAAAAATACCAAAAAGAAGGTTCAGAAGCATTCTGCCAGGTCCAGGAGCCAGTGCTCGAACGAGGCACAAAGTGCTCGAACGAGCACCACCTTGCTCGAACGAGCAGGACCATGCTCGAACGAGCAGCTTGGTCTATGCTCCTGTTTTGGTTCCGTTGTTACGTATCTTGCTTAGTCTATGTATCGTACATGGTCCTAAACCTTGGATGATGTCCTACATGCTCTAAATCTCAATAATTAAGATTTTCTAAAACAAAAATAGATACAAATTAAAATCATATACTCCCAAGTCCCGCCCCTACTACGTAAGAGTTGTTTGTTAACTTCACAAATAATCGTTATTTACTAAGACATTTTCGCTCTCCTTGGTTCTATCAAATAATCTCAATCATTTTACCTTATTTATTTAGAAATAAAAGACAATAATATTGAGTACATATGTATTAGAGTACTTATGAGAACGATGTTTAAAATAAATATATAAAAAATTATTAGGACCAACAAAAACAAAACTAATTTATCAAGAAAAACAGAAAAATTGATTAGGTAGAACTAGTGATGATTTCTAACGAATAGTCAATTGCTTTTTTTTTTTTTTTTTTTTGCTTAGTTTTATTTATGATGAAGTAATACAATAATACTACTCCAGTTGGCAATTCCTGTATTTTTTTTTTTTAAAAAAAACCCCAAATATATATATGTGTGTCGGCCTGACGCTGCTCCTCATTTTTAATGAACAGTCAATTGCTTAGTTTTTTTTGAAGATCCAATTGCTTAGTTTTAAGTAAATGTTTGATAACAAATAAATTGAATTGTGAGATTAAACCAAATTTTTTAAAAAATATTTAAGCTATTTAAAAAGAAAATAATATAATTTAGTAATCACTAGAAACGTAATAATATTTTTGATTTTTCATCGAAATGCCATTACTAATAACTATAATAAGTGACAATTATAAATGTTAACAATTTAATTGACGACCATTATGGATGTGATTTGATCAAATAGTGACAATAAAAAGTAACACAATCCCAATTTTATTTAAAAAATAAATTTTCTAAAAAAAATCCTAATATTTTACTAAATTTAATCCTTTTGACAATGCATCATCATCATCATACTAGTGTATCTCGCTCATAAAAAAATTATGAATAGGATTTGGAAAGGGAATTGGACGGCGGCAACTCAAACCCATAACGAAGATCGCGGCCAAAGGAGTCCTCCGGCTCGAGAAAGATAAAGAAAAATGTCTGCACAGGAAAGATAAATTAAATACCTATAAATAAGTAAAAACAATAGAAATAAATAAAAATAAAAACAATAATACTAATTATAAAAATAGAAATGAGAAAAGCAAGAGGACAAAGAATTTTAAATATTTAAATATTATATTACTATTTAATATGTGTAAATATTATATCCTTATATGTAAATTTATATTTATATTTATATTTTTACAATATATCGGTAGAATATTTACTATTTAAAAATCAAATTATATAGAAATATTTGGGTGACTCGATGATTGCAAAATGACAAATGTAATTGTGACACTTTTATATGTCACTATTATTCATGCGATAATTTTAGGTGTTAATATTATTGCGACAGTTGAAGATGTCACATTTTCATTTGTGACTGGCCAAATTCTTATGAGAATTCGGCACTGAATATTTTTGTAATATTAACAAATGATAGGACATTCTTATATTTTCTCTAGATTTTAATAGTTGTTATGGTTTCAGTAGCAAATATTGTTCATTAACTGATCTTATTTTGCAGATACTTCTCTATGCATAATGCAAAACATATATAATTAAGAAAAATCTTGTTTGATTCGTCTTAATGCATATTCAAAATATTATCAATTTTAATTATATAAAATTAAAGATGTTTAAGATTAAAATTGTGCATTAAATGGCGTGAAAAACAAAAATGAAACAATTAAATATCACAATAAACACAATTATTTATTGTGAAAATAAACAAAACTCATACGATCAATTAATTTTGATTTTGATGTATAATAATAAGTGGCAGAGTTAAGATGATTATACCATTTGTTATTTTTTAAATGAATAAAAAATGTTTACATTGCAATTTTATAATCAAGGAAATAATTAATGACTATATCAATTTAATATTTACACAATTAATGGAGGGAAGCCTTGGAGGGTAAGAGGATGCGAATAAGCCGCTTGAAGACAGAATACTTGCGATTTGACTTCAGTGGGACAAAATTGTTAGGGGAGCCATAGGTGACCATCGGGGAAAAGTTGTTGCATGTATGTCAAAGTTTAAGTATCTGGGTTTAGTTATCCAGAGAATGGGGAGATTGATGGAGACATCTCTAACCGTATACAGGCAGGGTGGCTTAAGTGGAGAGCAGCGACTGGGGTGCGTTGTGATAAAAAATTCCCCAGTAGACTAAAGGGTAAATTTTATCGCGTTGCTGTTAGGCCGGCGGCTATGTTGTACTGAACAGAATATGGGCCAGTAAAGAAGGTTTTCGAACAGAGGATGAATGTAACAGAGATGCGAATGCTGAGATAAATGGGTGGATAGACTATGATGGACAAGATAAGAAATCAGGAGACAAAGATGCGAGAGAATAGGTCGAGATAGTTTGGGCATATGCAGAGAAGCACCCATGTCGCCCCAGTAAGAAGGATCGAGTGCATCACAGTGGAGGCACAAGAAGTAGAGGAAGACCTAAGAGAAAGACCTAAGAGGGCAAATGATCGAGTGCATCATAGTGGAGGGTAAAATAAATATCTAAAAAAGTATGTATTATTACAGTTAATTAATTAAATAAGAATCATGAAAAGTGTAATTGTTTCAAAAAATTATTTTATATGTAAGTAAGGAATTATTTTTAAAACATACTGTAATTTAGATTATTAAAACATGTTTGATTTAGGTTATAATTAAAATCAAATAAATTAAAATCAAATTCTTCATTCATGAATAGTTAGTTATTTTATTTAATGGAGGTGACCATCATAATTATATTTTAGTTTAATTTTAGAGTTAAATTAGATAAAATATTATAATAAATTGTATTGTTATTCAAAGTAATTATTTTATTAAAAATATATATCATTTATGTTGTGCGACAGCGGAAGCCAAGATCGAGAAACAATAATAAAACAATAAAGATTCAAACAAACAATAAAGAAAATCACACCGAGAAATTTAACGTGGTTCACTATCAATGTGATAGCTACGTCCACTGGCACCGAGAATAAACTTTCACTATGAACTGGGAGATTACAAGATGAATACGAGACACCACAACAATAACTCTTCAATTTCTCACCTAATTCTCACTTTGTATTTTAATGCCATACGGTTGTGTAGGAGGTAGTGGGCTACAAATTAGTTTCTTTTATTAAACTAATGTATAAATATAATTTTATGAAAGCGTTACTTCATTGGGTTGATTCTGATTCTACCTAAATTTTACGTGACAGAAAGTGATCAGACCTAAACATGCTCCCCAAACTATTTTGACATGTTCAGTCTAGGAATAGTCATGGCTCGGGTCTAACCAGTCCGGGTCCCATTGATTTTTTGTGAATCCAAAATCAAACCTTAAAATGTCCATTTACTATCTTAAAATAATCATTTAAAGAAACACAAATTAGTTGATTATATGGGCATGTTTTATGTCATCGGTATGTAAAAGCTCAATTACCCTCCTAATGGTTCTTGGTTCTGTCAACTAATTGTTTGACTTTTACTATATTTATATACTTAATGTTCTTGAATTTATTGGTGTTTTCAACTGATGAATTTCATTAGATTTGATGATTTCCATGGTATATCAACTCCAACAAAATGTATCAAAGATTGCGATTATTTGCGAATTGTGTCTGTTACTTTCTGTCTGTTAAAATCGTGGCTAAATAGATATGCCGCACAAATGTTTGATGAAATGCGTAAACGAAATGAACTCATGTTTGATTTGATGATAACCATTTATTTATTTTTTCAAAAGAGAAATTATTTGCAGAATGTGTTTAAATTGGAAACATCAATAAAAATGCATATACAATGGATAAGTTTTTGTCTGTTATTATAATCTTTGTTATCTGTTTGCACCCATGTTGATAAAGTTGGTTTCAATTAAATGCTTTAATGGGTTTTACTTCTATTGGTATGAGCCGAGGGACCCTCTGACCGCACTCTCCTATACGGGTATGAGCTGCCGTTCACCTTCCCTCCCCAAAACTTTGATTGGGTCAAAGATTTGCTTCTTACTTTGAAGTTGCAAATTATGTTTGCTACAAGGGTCAATCGGAACAAGGGTTACCAAGGGTCAATCATATTCAGGGTGAGGTTGCATATATCTATCACGTAAAATCCGTCTAGGCGGGAACCAGCCCATTTCATGGCGTTGGGGTAGTGGAATGTTGTGTTCTTCAACTGTTCCTGTAACTCAATAGCCTTATGCTTATCGAGGATGTAAGCATCAGAGTCAAATATAAGCTGGTAAATTTACTCCTACTTCTGTTTGTCTATCATCCATTACTTACAGAATCACATTTCTTTGTCTGTTACTAATTCTATAAATAACTAACATATATAACTCCATTGAAATGTCAACCAAATTGTGCAATTTTTCAATATATGGTTAATTTGTTTGTTGTATGATTAGACTGTTTAATTACTCATTTTATTGGACATTATCACTTATTGCACATGGGTTTTGTATATAAGATAATAGGAGATCATTGACCAAAACTTTCTTAAGATATAAAAAATGGTACTCACTTCCTTCCTACTAACTAACATACCCTCTTCGTGTCTTTTCAAACGTCCCATTTGCTTTTTGAGTATTATCCATTAACTAATTTTAATTTGTAATTTATTCTTAATCTATAAATGAAAACATAGTCAAATAAATCTTGTTTATCTCAAAATAAAATAAGATGTATTAATATCTATTTTTTTTATAATTATTGCATTCACAAACGTGCAAAAAGCAAATGGGACATTTGAAATTAAACAGAGAATATTAATTTTGTAAGGAATACATAATTGTTTGCAGCTTGCAGTTCATTATAGTTTATAACATTAGACTTATCAACAACTTTAGTTAAGACGATAAGCAATTCCCTTCTAGACAAATTTTCCAAAAGAAATTTTTGATAAGTGCTTCTTGAACTTATTTGATGGAGGCAACAGCCTTGCTCACCTTAGCAGGAAAACACCTTGGAAAGTGGATGGTAGAAGAAGCCAAGTACTTGTATGCTGTGAAGGATAAGGTTGAGGGGCTCCAAAGTGAGCTTGAATGGATTCGATGTTTTCTAAGGAAAGCAGATTCCATGAAAAGTGATAATGAAATGGTTCGGAAATGGATATCTGAAATCAGTGATTTTTCATATGAAGCTGAGGACATTCTTGAGAAGTATCTTCTCAAAGTTTCCCAACCAAGAAAAAGTGATGGGTTCTTGAATGGGCTTAAATGGAGTACTTGTGTGGCTGGAGATGCTATCTCAACTCATCAAGTTGGTGTTGAGATTGATGCTCTTACTTGTAAGATCTCGAAGTTGGCCTCAAGAATGATTACTTACGGAGTAAAGCCATCAAGTTATGGAGAAACCTCATCGACACAATTGAAAAACGCAGAGCTGAGGCGCACTTACTCCTTCCTTCAGTTGGATGACACAATTGGATTGGAAAATGATAAAAACGTGTTGGTAGATAAGTTGATGAACAAAGAAACAAAAGTGATTTCCATAAGTGGAATGGGAGGATCGGGTAAAACTACTCTGGCTAGGAAAGTGTATCAAGCAGTGAAAGGGCATCAATTCGAGAAGTGTGCTTGGATGTATGTCTCTCAGAAGTTCCAACCAAGGGATATTATACAAGGTATACTGCAGGATCTTTGTGATAATGATCAGAAAGAGATTGATGGGATCAGAAATGCTGGAGTTATGATGGAAAAGAAACTCTTTGAAGTCTTGATGAAAAAGAAGTGCCTGGTTGTTCTTGATGATTTATGGAACCCTAGTGATTGGGATCTTTTGAAAAAAGCATTCCCAATCGCTGTCAACGAATCTCGCAGTAAACTGTTGATCACTACGCGCAAGAGTAGTTTAATCACACATATTGATCCTCAAGGATTTCCTTACAAGTTCAAAGGTCTAGGCAAAATGGAATGTGAAGAGATATTTTTCAAGCAGGCATTCCTTGGCAAAAAAATTAGAGGTAACAACTTTATTGTTAGTCTCCATAGTGTAAGACATATCATGTTCTTTCGTTTGAGTTTCTTTTGATCAAACTATGAAATCGAATTTTAAAGATTAATTTGTGGTTTGGTAAGGTAGCGGACATCCAACCCTCTTCACTATACGTAGAAGGAAGCTACTTTAGTAATATTAGGTAAATGTAATGTTGTTATATTGTGGCACCTTTCCTAAATCCTCATAAGTCACAACACCATATTTTGAGGTTGGGTCTGTTTAGAAATTGGTGGTTAGTTGTAGTTGTTGGCTGGTTTAACCTGATGGAAGTATTTGTTGATTAGCCAACTATTTAAGCCAACAATTATGTAAATCTTTGGTAAAATTAATTGTTACTGCGAAAAGCCAATAAAAAAGCTACTCATAGTAGCCATTTGGTTTAAGGCGTTAAAAGTCATTCACCAAACACTTTAATAAAACGCTTTTTACCAGCTGAAAAACCTAAAGCCAATTAAAAAAACTCATGGAAAAGTCATTTATCAAAGACACCTATTGAAACAATATTAGTACATAGGATTTCAAACTTTGTATTTTGGGTACTCCGTACTAGTAAGTATTCCATAATTGTGTCTCTTGAAACTTCAAGGGTATCTTATCAGCAGTTGTATTATTTTGCTTTCCTTCTTCAACTGAGTTTAACAAGGAATCCTTGCAATTGTGCATGTTCTCGTAGATATGTGTTGTTTTGTTTTGGTTCACACAGCTGATCCCATACTTTGATTATGGCTCTACGATTGTTATGTGCCTTGATTTTTTTTAGTGAAATTTGGTGTTACAAACTGAACAAGATTACGATGTTTTGTTAATACTTAATGTATCTTCTTGTGCAGATCCTGAACAAAATCCACTGGTAAACTTGGGAATGAAAATGATTGATCAATGCAAAGGTTTGCCTTTGGCAATAGTTGTGCTTGCAGGACTTCTAGCAACTAAAAACACACTAGAAGAATGGGAAGTTGTTTATAAAAACGTCGAGACTTTTCTAAGCAAGAATGATGAAGACGGTAGAATATTAAACACCCTGGAGTTGAGCTACACAGATTTACCCTATCACTTAAAACCTTGCTTCCTTCATCTAGGAAATTTTCCAAGGTATGTCGAAATACCGACCAAAAAGTTGTACCGTTTGTGGATTTCTGAAGGTCTTGTCATGCCAACAGTTGATAATTATATGGATTTGGAGTGCACTGCAAGTAGTTACTTGCAAGAGCTGGTGCAACGATGTGTTGTCCAAGTTGTAAAAAAAGGACCAACCGGGAAGATAAAAGCATGTCGCCTACACGACCTGATGTGGGACATGTGTACTATCAAGGCCAAGGAAGAAAACTTTTTAACTGTTGTTCGTCAAGAGAACGCAAATTCGGGTCACAGCATTTCTTCAGCAATTAGCATCAGACCTCTGCATCGCTTAGCCATTCATTCTGATCAGAGTCTGCAGAGGAATATTTGTGCGCAGTTTAACAAAGTTTTGCCTGTTAGATCCCTGATGCTCTTTAGTAGTGATTTGATGAACAATGATCAGTGTCTGCACAGTAACATTACTGATGAAGTATGGTTGAAAGCAATTATAAATAACTTTAACCTGCTTCGTGTTTTGGATCTAGAAAATACCGGCATTCAAGTCGTTCCTGAAGAGCTTGGCAACCTAATTCACCTGAGATATTTGAGTTTTATGGGAACTCGAGTAAGAAAGTTGTCATCATCCATACGAAACCTAAGGTGCCTTCAAACTCTTGATTTACGCGTATCCCTTGCTGAAAAATGTGTTTTTAGAATACCAAATGTATTATGGAGGATGAAAAAACTAAAGCATTTGTATCTCCCATCTCATGCTTACAAAGTGAAGCGGTTTCAGAAACTGAGCATCAAAAGTTTAAGCAACTTGGAGATTCTCAAGAACTTCGACACAACAAGATCTCGAGTCAAGGACTTGTACAAATTAGAAAACATAAAGAAACTTTCAATAAAAGATGTGGCATCCAAGACCAAGACTGTTCGATCCATAATGGAATGCCAAAGCATAAAAAGTAAAAATCTTGTGCATCTTAGCCTTAAGGTTCATGGGGCTACACTAGATGAAGAACCGAAACTTTTGTCAAGCTGCATTTGCCTTCATACTCTAGAAATAGCAGGAAACAAGTCGGCAAAGACAGAGCTACGGCTAGATAGCATCATATTTCCAGAAAATTTAACAACTATAGTCATCAAGAACTGTAAATTAGTGTGTGCTGATGCAATGCAAAACTTACAGCAGCTCCGTAAACTGGTAAGTCTTTGTCTAGATGAAATTTCATTCCCTGAGAACATTCTGGATTGTTCACATGGAGGTTTCTCGGAGCTTGTTGCTCTGAAGCTCAGTCATATGGACTTAAAGGAATGGAAATTAGGAAGTGCGGCCATGTCTAAGCTTAGACGGTTGGATATAAACGAGTGCACGAAGCTTCAGACGCTTCCTGATGAACTGTCTACATCAGTTGAAGTCATTTGCAAGCCTTGTGTTAAAGGAATTGATAAGTTCTTCACCTGCCCTTACCATTCGGTTCAGCTTGCGGATGATGATGATGACGACTTGGCTACTCAATATTGGAGTAGGTACCCTTCTCTAACCTCTGCTTCCTAAGATGTTTATTCATTCACCATAGATTTTTTGATTACATGGCTTTGGAGTTCATACAGAAAGGGAAAAATCTTCAAATATGCACAACTTCCTTATACACTACACAACTAAGCAAATAAGTTTGTTTTGTGTTTTTTACTTCTCCAAATGTTGTAAATGTTACCATTGTTGATAAAATTCCGATTCTGATCTACAATAGTAATTATTGTGTGTTTTATCGTTTTATTCTTTATAAATAAAGTCCAAAAAATTTTATATTACTATTTCACACTCTTAAAATGAATAATTATGACTAGTGACTAAAAATTTTAGCACATTTAAGTTTTTTTTAGGATCGTATATCCTATGATCCTGATTGGTTTCAAATTGGATTTCAATCCTGATAAGCTTGATTGTTATATTCTTTTAGGAAAAATTACATAGAATAATCCAATCTTTTATTAAATGTCCTACAATAATCCCAACTTTTGATTAATCATGAACAATCCGAATTTTAGGGTTACTTACTCAAGAATATTATTGCCCAAATAGTGATCGATTTTGCATGTTAATTGCTACAAAAAAAAAAAGAAAAAAAAATCATTAAAAACTAAAATTAAAAAAAAAAAAAAAAAAACTTACTTGATTTCTGTTTTTAATTTTTTTAGAATTTCTATTTTTTTTTTAATTTCATTTTGTATTTACTTTTTAAAATGCAAAATGACTTGTTGCATAGGTAAGATGTTACATTGATGCATTTTTAGCAAGCACATCTGATAGTAGGGATTACTCATGTTTAAACAAAAGTTGAGATTATTGTAGGAAAATCAGTAAAATGTTGAATTATTTTGGATATTTTTTCCTTTTTTATTATTTTGTAAAACTACTCGGAACAATCCTATTTTTCATGATTTTCCTACGATAATCCCAACTTTTAATTAACCCCAAATAGTCCCAATTTTAGGGTTATTTACCCTGGAATATTGTTGCCTATATGGTGATCGATTTTTGCGGTTCAATTACTAATAAAAAGAAAAATAAAAATAAAAAATAAAAAATGTTAAAAATTAAATAAATCGGCTACTCTAGGATCGATCTTGTTTCTCCTTGGCTTTGAGTCCTTTACCAAATCTTGAGATTGAGTTCTAATTTGAGGAGTAATTATAGAAGATGAACATCCCATATTTCTACGTTTTATAAGGAAATTTATCCTCATTAAAATCAGCATTAATTTTAGCCCAACTTTACTAAGAAGATAACACGATACTAGCCAAGTTTTCCTCATCTCCGGAGTGTGCATCACTTCCTTATGAATAACAGTTCTTCTAAAACTTAACTTTAAGTTTCACCTCTCTAATGCTACTAACTTCAGGATGCACAATGACAATCAGGTGGATTATGGCTTAGGGCTTGTTTTACAAATGTTCATGCACTTTTGTGCCATATACCTGGTTTTCAATCATGATCGCCAGCGTAGGTGCATAATTTGAAATTTTCATGCACTTTTGTGCAATATACCTTGTTTTCCACACCTATAGCACATTAACTGATCAGAGTCGTTCTTTGGTGGTTAAGACTTAGGGGTGTTCGATCCCTACTAGGCGCAGGTATCAATTGGAGAGGTTTCTTGATTGCGCGCATCTCTCTTTACTCCCCCTTGGGGGTATGGGTATGATTTGTTCGCATCTTTCAAGAAAAACAAAATTTTTAAATCCCCCACTCAGACCTTGCCTTGTGCGGGATACCGAGAAGGTCCTTACTTAGGGGTGTTCATATTCGAGTATCCGTTTTTTTGGGTATCTGGATAAATCATATCATAATTTATAAATTATCATATGCGAAAATTCCACGTAACATTTTAGCGTATGAGTTACACCAAAAGGAGAAATTAGAAAGTCAATCTTCGATTATTGGTCCACATGCACCGATTAGATCATCACGTATAGTGTTCTAAGGAAAAGACAAATGTAATGGAAAAGTGTACAATACATATAACATCAAATGCTAATATGAGAAACTGCATCTTATTTATAAAAATTTCATGTTACTTTATCGGTCTTTTTTAAGTAAATAACACAATAAAAATATATGTACCTTTATATGAATTACTTAAGTTTCAAATAATATAATAATGAAGATAATATCTCTTTATATATCTTACTTTGCAATATACTGCCACTATAATACCAATAAGCCTCTTATGTTAGTTGGCATGATGTTTTCCAATCAATACTTTTATATATATATATATATATATATATATATATATATAATATATATATATATATATATATATATATATATATATAATCTCATATGACTTAATTATAATTAATAGTAAACTAATCTAATTAGTATATAAGTTAAAAGTTGATTTTTGATAAAACACTATAAACACCTAAATAATTTATTAAATTTATTTATAACATTCATATATGAATTTATTAAATTTATTTATAACAGCTAATCTCCTGAGAGACCATCTTACAAAGACAAGGGACTATGTTTTAATATTTCTTTAATAAGAAATGTGTTTACCATAATGTTTTCATGTTATAAGCAAATTCCAAAGTTTTTGTAATGATTTTTATTGCCAAAGGTTTACTAGTTTGGTGGTAAATGTTGACAAATATAAGAAAACATCTCTTTAACTTTTATATGACAAACTACTATATAATTTTGTCTTTTAATGATTGAATTTGTTTAGTTGTTACAAACAAAAAGGCATACCTCTTTTTTCATGAAAGATATTATGTCTCCAATTTCAAAGAGAATTCTATGTAGCTTTTCACTTGTGCAATACAAAATGACAAAATGTCATGGATATTAAACCTTTGCATTTCCTAGTAAGAATTATATCCTTTTCCCTTGATTGTTGCTAATTTGTT
This sequence comes from Amaranthus hypochondriacus, assembly GCA_000753965.2. Lineage (NCBI taxonomy): Eukaryota > Viridiplantae > Streptophyta > Magnoliopsida > Caryophyllales > Amaranthaceae > Amaranthus > Amaranthus hypochondriacus. The sequence goes on from CM025931.1 coordinate 12,834,816, forward strand.
TTTTTTTTCAATTATTTAATTATCATAATTTTAAATGAATATCTCTTTAGCAAATAAAGATAAAATAAGCAATTAATTTGAAAAAAACAAATAAGAGAGCTTCAATTCTTGACATCATATTCTTCTTGCAAATTGGCACTAGAGGAGCATAATAAAATGGGGTATATAAATTGACCTATTAAGCATAAGTTCTGTCCAATATTTTTAAATACGAATAATAAAAGGTCATTCAATATAGAATATTAGGTGGCAAGGAGGGTTATTAATGAACCAACGAACTATGTGATCATTCACGAGAATTTATCCTCAAAGTTTATATTGTATTATCCATATATTATGTATGTTATAAAACTCAAATGTCTTTTAGTAAAATTAATGAGTTAAACTATGTTCAATGAGTAGTTGATCATTTAGGATTATTTCCTAATCCAATCCAATACAATCTATCAAGCTCGATCCTTGTTAGATTTATGAAATGAGGATAATCTATAAACAAAAACGGAGAAAAAAAAAATTAACTCCTTTACAAATCAAAATTAGATTCATTATTAAAATTAATTTGTAGGAGTAAGAAAAATATTGATCACACTTATAAAATGATATAATTTATTTTATTCCAAATCCTCGGTATGATATACTTATAAAAATACTGAATTCGACGGGTCTACTTTTTAGGACTCAGATCCGTGAAAATATATTCGAATCTACGGATTCGGGTTGGGTCCAATATCCATTGTTATCCCTAGTGGCTTAGTGATCTCAAGCATGACAAATATTGAAAGATTTTGTTGCTTTCCTTTTGAAAATTGTCCCTAATAATAATATTATTCTTGTTGTCTTTGTACTAAAAACTGTTGATATATGGACAAGCACTTTTCTGCGTCGAAACAGCCGAATAGCTAAGTGGGTCTTAATACAACAAAATTGATGGTCGGCCCAGTTGTTTGCCCAACTATAATGTCCAATTTCCGTACCAGTAAGTTTTTTATGAACAAATTCTTTATTAGCCGGTCTTGGGAGAGACGGCCATATAATGAGACTGTCAATTTGGGTCGGTTTAATTCGTGTGTGTATCAAATTGGATTTTTTTTCATTTTATGGGCATTTTTCACTTTTGATCTTAAATGTATGAATTTTGACCTTAAAGGTACCAATTTTCAAAATTGATACCAAAGGTCAAAATTGATAAATGCCCAGAAAATTAAAATGTTGTTATACACGCGAATGGCCGACCCAAATTGACGGTCTCATAATGAGACTGCCTCATCCAAATTTTTGTGATTCTTTATTAAGACTGAGACGTCTTAATATAGACTAGCCCAATTTTAAATTTTTAAAATTTAATAAGAAAAACTATTTTTATCCAGCTAACTTCTATGTAAGTTTAATTTTCGGTTTCTTGTATAGGTAATCAATTTATTTATTTATTTATAAATATTAACATTGTAAAAGTGATTGCTTCGAAAATATAAGTGATTATTTTGCGATGAATTTAATAAGATCTGACATTATTACATATCATCATATAAATAGATGTCAACTCAATTTCAAACTCTAAAATTTAAACTTTTTATTTGAGAAGTACATAAATAAATGGAGGGAGTATGTTATACAAAACTAGAATTAGTTGATGAGTTCAAACTAAATAACTCCCCTTACTGATGTTGCTTACCACTATATAATTTGTTAACCATGTTCCATATATTATTTTCTTTGTGCTATACACATAATAAATATTGAACATCTACACTTATAGAAGAAATGCATTAGTTTAATATATATTAAATAAAGTCACAAATAGTTGGTGAAAACTGAAAAATATCTAAAAAATTCATCATATATATATATATATATATATATATATATATATATATATATAGCTGAAGATAACCCTTCATCTTGATTAATTACAATTACATTAGGAGTTTAAACACCAACAAATAAATCTTTAAACACTAAAACAAATTTAACTTTTTGCCACATTTGATTTAGTGGCATTAAAAAAATGCCTCTAATTCATATTTTTATAATAATTATTGGTTTTTATTTTAAGTTTCATCATAAAGTGATTTAGCGATACTTAATTTGGTCTTTAGAGGCATATGTAATTATCACTATAGGATCTAGTGACATTTCTCACAAATATCACTATAGACTAGTCTATAGTGACATTTGTGAGAAATGTCACTAGATCCTATGTCGCTAAAAGCTTTAGTGTGACTTTTTAATATGTTGTTAAAGGGTCTAATAAATGTTACTAAATCCTCTATATACACTATAACAAATTAAAAATAGCGACATTTAAATTAAATATCGCTAAACATATCTCACTAAAAGCAAATTATGTTACAGTGAAACCTTTCCGAAAAGTTAGGTAGATATAAAAATAAAATGAGTTGATGTTATGTTTGGACATGATGATTTCATTTGAAAATATGTATTTATTCAAATTTAGTAATTGACAAATAAAAAAAATTAATTTGAATTTGTGTCAAACTCACAATTGTAATAAAAATGGTTAAAGATGAGAATTTGAGAATAACTTACCAAACTTTGTCATTTTCAAATACTTCATTAATAATTTCATAATTGAAATTACAATTTAAAACAAAATGCTTATTATTTGTAAACACAACCTAAAAATAATTTTAAAAATTCTATATACATCACAATAAAAATAAAAATAATATCAATGAATATCAATGCTGATCATCATCATACAATATATTAAATTCATAAACATTTGTGTCATTTGTCACTTTATATTTAGCATTTGTTCTAAGTGTCATTTCCATAAGCATTTGTATCATTTGTCACTTTATATAAGCATTTATTCTAAGTGTCATTTCATACAAGCATTTGTGTGCTACCAAGGGCCATTTGATATAACCATCTGTGCCAAATGTCAATTCATGTAAGCAAGCATTTGTGATGCCAAGTCTCATGTCACTCTTTTTAACAACACCCTACATGCTTAATGTTCAAAACTCTGTGTATTCTTGCATTTATCTTACTCTATGTATTTTTACATTTTCAAATTAATTTAAAACTTTTCAACTCATTGATTTAATCAAACAACAACAATCTATTACCTATTTAATGGACGACCTTATGTATTGTTACATTTTCTTATTAAATTTTCTTTTTCTTCTTCTTATTATTATTATTATTATTATTATTATTATTATATTAAATTACTCTTCTCCTTCACCTACTCTATATGTATCATATTAATATTCAGTTTTCACATTAGTTTTGATTCTTTTCCTCTGCACAATGCAATATAACTACATTAATGATTATTATTAATATAACTTTAAAAATTAACATTATATATATATAATAATAATAATAATAATAATAATAATAATAATAATAATAAATAAATAAATAAATAAATATTGTTTAATACTTAATATTAAATTGAAAAGCAAAAGAAAAGGCAAGGATCCACCAAAAAGCAAAAAGAAACTTGAGAATAGAAAAAGAAATGTAGTCCTTTATCAGAGTCAGCAGGATTAAAATGGAAGACTACAATTAATTAATGGTTGGTGGTAATTTTGGTGGGGTTAGATTACCATTTAATTGATTTGAAGGAGTGGCCACTGGCTAGTGCCTAGTGCCAATGGGGACAAGACTTACTATGTAGCAATTCCTCCAATTTATCCTAATTATCTCATTTTTTTATTGGACTAAATTATTTTAAATGTAAAATTTCTATTTTGAATATGTTAAATTTACCAATTTACTTTTATTAAACTTTAATTTTTTACAATTTTACATTTACTACCCCCATATTACCGCTATCAAAATTTAAAATACTACACTTTTTCTCTTTATGTGTGGTTTCATTTGACCTCCTAAAAAGTGGTGAAAAATCAAATGAGATATTTTATATGAATAGAAGGGGTATTTATTTTCTTTCATTTTAAATTATGATATTATGACCCATTTGATAGGTGGTAATAAACGGAGGTATAGAAATTGAAAAATTAGTGTAATTTTGGTTGAAAAATCTTTTGGCTACCTTAACTATCTCGTTTCTTCATAAAATTCATTCCAAATGCATTATCATTAGGAAAGGTGATGCTAGGTGGTAATGAAAATTTGTAAACAAAAAAATTCTTTTGTTTGTGATCAAAGTTTCATTATCATAAGAATGATATGGAATTATTAATGAATTACATTATACATTATTCTCATTATCTCCATTTTGTGCCACTAACCAAACAAATTGTTAAGGTTTTCTATCTAAATGATTTAAATCGAGTAAAACAGATTGATAAAAGTATATATAAGAATGATCATATAATTTTTGCATTAAATGTTTCAGATCATTTTAAAATCGAATTTTATGTAATTGTAATTTCAAATCGAATTCGATAATATCGCATCTATTTTAAAGATAAAATGAACAATTAAATGGCGGCACCCAATATTTTTTCAGTAACTTTCTTTTAATATTTTTTTAATGATTATGATCCCTACTTTTCTCCAATTAAATTAATTATTCAATTCAATAATATATTCACTATTTAAAATATCCTATTTTTCTTAATTTTCGTAAATATTCATTTCGGAAACTTCGGCAATGTGGAAAAGCATTTGAAGATCTAAAGAGAGTAGGAGTATCTCATTATTTATTCTAATCTAATCACCATTCACCAATTAAAGACTACAACTCTTACTGTGTAGTGTCCAATCCATCTCATATAAACATCTTTTTCTGCTTTTCCTCTTTTTTTGTTTTGTTACATTCCGGCTGCTTTAGCATATTTAAGGAGTATACTCTACTCTAATAATGCAGTTCAGTTGGAAATGGTAGATGGCTAGATGGCAGATGCATGCTTCTCAGTCCCCACACAATTTTTTTGTCCAATCACATTTTTCAATGTGTTTCAAATCATGCCCACCTTCTATCCTACCCCATCTCGCCATAACAGAATCTACTCATGTGGATTCTAGGTTCGGCCCTAGGTTTTTAGGGGTTGATGGCGAAAATTTATTTATGTGCCTCTAAATTATTGTATACATAGAAAAGTTCGAACTTTAGCACTAATTGAAAAATGATATTTATGGGTGGGCCTGGGCGTAGGCACGCCTCGCCCTTGCTTAGTGCCGGCCTTAGGGGTTCAGGTCTAGAAACCCACGGATAAGGAATATTGATGTGTTTTATAGTGAGGTTCATTGTTTCCCTAAGCCATGTGAGAGTAGAAGGATTAATTCATCCAATACATATATGCAAGTTCAAAATCCACTATTTTATCGATTTAGAATTTTTATCTCATATGTGCAACATTTTCAACAATCTGTATCAATATTAGAGGTGTTCAACGAGGCGGGGCGGGTCAAGCCCGTTTAAATCCGACCCACTTTGACCCATTTTTTAACAGTTGAAAAAAACAATTTTTTATTATATTTTATGACTCGTTGGGTCGATCCACTTATGTTTGTAATAATATTATTTTAAAATAAAAAAAAAAAGTGGCAAATTTTTTTCGCAATTAATTCTTATAATTATCCAGCGCGACCCTTTACACCAAGGCCCACTAATGACCTGACCCGTTATTGACCCGACCCGCTAATGACCCGTTAAAATGTGATTCGACCCTTGACCCGTTGAGTCGACCCGCCCTGTTGAACACTTCTAATCAATATCATTAAAATAAATTTAAATGACTTTGTACGAATATACTATCTAGATCATGTTTTTATCACATACTTCTTTCGTTCCGAAATACTTGCTATATTTTGTTTTTGGCACTATTTATCGTTTAAGCTTATTATATATATTGCGGCTAATATTTAAGTAATAATATACTCAAGTGGGATCTTGTTTGAATCGTCTAATCGCATACTTTCATAATATAAACTTTTTATAATTTATAAATGTGTATGATTCGACATATAAATAAACAAAATAGTACATTGGATTGCATAAAAAAGTGAAATGTATCAAGTATTATGGAACGGAGGAACTAAGTGTTTTTGGTAATATTTGTAATTTAAGGTTATTATATATATTGTGGTTAATCATAAAAAAATATAAAAAACATGAGATTTTGCTTGAATCGTCTGATTGTGTATTTTCTCGATATTAATAATTTTAATGATTTTTGGCTATGTACAACTCAATATATAAATGATTGCAATAAAATAAAATGTAATAAATATATTAGAATGGAGAAAGTATATATATAAAGTTATAATATATTTGTATCTGATCTTGTTAGATTCATCCAAATGTGTAGAATTTAATCTATACTTATAGAATTTTATATGAAACGTATTTATGATAACGAGAATCGACCTTGAGATTCAAGTGCTCAAGGAAAAATATTGATTAGGAATCCCTAATTACTAAATATATTATTGTAATAGACCCTTAACTATCAAATATTAAAGCGGGATGGACCCAAGGCAAATGCCACTCTTGCTCGGTTGCTCCCTTATAGTGTCAACTCTTATAATAGAATGATTAATTGGAGAAAAAAAAAATCATAAAATCAATACTTTATTATACTCACTTGATTATAATTTATTTTCTTAAACTATTATATATTTTCAAACTTAACTGTTTTTACGGGATGGAGCTGAAATTACTCAATTTTCTGATTTTAGGATATTTTTTCCCGTGTTTTTCTTGCATTCTTATTTTTACAGGTTATTGATCGCATGGGCGTAGAGTGAGGTTCACCTAAAAAATTAGTGTTTATTAGTAGTCATATTTGAATTTTACTTTTAGTTGCTTAAGTTTTTTATAGACATAGATTGAGTTTAAGTCTTTCTTAAATTGTAAGACCTTTAAGTTGATTTAATGTTATTAAATTATTTCTTATTTGTTAAGCCTTACATTTAACATTTATTTTCTTAGAAATAAAGGTGGCGGGTAACACTCTCATGAAAAGGTTTTTGCTCGTCTTTTTCTTTAAAAGCGTTTTCAAAAATTTGATCTATTAGGAAAAATTACCTAGAATCATCCAACCTATTCGTGATTTTCTTAGAATAATCTCACATATTGATTAACCATAAATAATCCTAACTTTAAGGGATATTTTCCTAGAGTAAACTCGGTGACTGGATGACTTGCTATAACAAGTTTTATTTTTTTTAGAAAAAAGATAAATTAAAATAAAATGTCGAAAAAAAATGTTCAAAAAAAATTTATGATTTTTCTTATTATTTAGAATTTTTTATGCAAAATTTCAAATTTTTTTTCTAATTTTAAAATAATTTTCAATTTACTTTTTTGGTGAATTAACTACTATAGCAGCAGGTCATCGAGTTACCCAAATTTACTGATCTAGGCAAATAACCCTTAAAGTTGGGACTATTCGTGGTTAATCAATATGTGTGATTTATTATACGAAAATCATGAATATGTTAAATTATTCTAAGTAAATTTTCCTTACAATTATACTTAATGGTACACCAAACTTTACAGAGTCAAGCTAGAATTTAAATTGAATTTTTATTATTTTTATTAATTAAGTAAATTAAAATTTAAGTAAGAAATTTAATAGTTCCACAAATTTAAGTTAAAAGTAACTTTTAATATAATTGGAATTTGGAAATATTGGTAATTCGGTTCGTGATAGCCTTGGATGGAACATGTGATAGTAATGACCTTGGTTCATAGTTTTTGTGTTCCTTACATAGCCAAGGTTCACCAAATTTGCCGTAATTATAACCTAAAGTTGATGAATAATTAATACTATAATTATAATTCTTCCATTCTCTTTTGTTTGTCTATTAATTATAGAATTTTTCACTTTAATTAGAAAATATATTTTTAATAGGTTTTGAGAGATATATAAAAGCTAAGTATATTTATACATCGGATTTTTTTAGATTCGTCTTGATGCATAATTTATATTATATGATGTTTTAAATTTTTTATAAAGTGTATTTAGGTATAATAATAATGAAACTTCAAATTTATATTAAAAAAACGTGTAAAAAAATAAAGTGAAAAAATAAAAAGAAACCAAAAATATATTTAAAGGTTGATTATGAATGACCAAGAAAATGTTTGAATTGCACTCAATTACTAACTATAAGACGACAAATATGTGGAAATGATGCCACCTTCAAGCTTGGTCATTTTCATTTAAAGTTTTGTTAGTAAATCATCATTAATCAATAATTTTAAATGCTAATCCAACTAAAGCATTGTTTAAATGAAAATAATTCCTATATCATCTCAAATCTCAATGTTTCCATTATGTAAGCTTAATTATGCGATTTTTTGTTTATGAGAATAACAATATATTTAAACAATTTTAAATATAACTAAAACAAAAAACGCTGAAATCATCATATTCCAAAACTTATGAGGTGTCATCTTGTGGAATAAAATTTTCCCTCCAATGTATGATGATGATGTCATCATCCTTTTTCATAATGGAATTGAATTTTCCATTGGTATTGATTAAAATTGATTAATCCTAATAAATATTATCATAATCAACACATTGTAATTGGTGAATTTTTTCTCAACAATGCCTAAATGCATTGGAATTGGTTTATTCAATCAAACTATGTAAATACACTATTGAAATTGGTTAATGCAATCAACATTTAAATAATCTACCTAATATATCTAGAGGTAAAAGGAGATATAAATTGGTTAATAAAGATTGAATGCCAGATAAAGATGAAAATGAATATTTGCATTTATAAAGCAAATAACTTCATTTTTGCAATCAACTAACATTTGCTTTAATTTTATACTCTAAATTTCTTTTGTTATTTTGTTTATTTAGATAGACACAATTACTTTAAATGTTATTTTATTCATAAATTCTAAAGTGTCAATTACAATCTTATTGTGATCAATAAGATAATTGAGCTTATTACATGGATCCATCTCAACATTCAAATAGTCTCATACAACACAAGCTATTTTCTATTTTATATTTGTATTATTATTTAAATTATTTTTTGTATATAACTGTTATTGCTATTTAAAATATTTAATTTAATTTAATATTGTAATATATGTTCAGAATAATTTATTTATATTAGAATTTATTTTTAACATAGTTTGTTATGCTTACTTAGTAAGAGTATAAAATAAGATCAATAACATCATACTTAATTTATAACATAGTATTTTTAAAATTAAAAATAAATTAAATATTAGCTATTACATGCAATTATTAATTTATTGAAAATCAATAACCAATATAATTTACAATTCCTTTTATGTTTTTTTATAATAACAAAAAATAATTAGATGAAAAAAACCGTGCATCGCACGGGGATTATCTAGTAAATTATATAGAAAAAATATAATATAAAAATATTTGGTTTGTTGAATTGGTCATAAATCATAAATTTACTACTCCCTTAGAGTCTTTTTTATTGTCTCATTTGCATGGGCACGGTTAATAAAGATGGTATAGGGTCCACAAAAAAAATAGTAGTTGGGTATTTTAATTGATTAAATTAATTGTAAAAGATGGTAGTTGGGGTATTGTAAGTAGTAAAAATGAGGATATTTTGGTCATTACTTGTGTGAACATGAGATATTTAAGTAAAAAAATTTGCCAAATAAGGAAATGTGACAATAAAAAAAATTTGGTAAAAAATGTGACAATTGATATGAATTTGCCAAATAAGAAAATGTGACAATAAAAAAAATTTGGAGAGAGTACTATATTAAATAACAAAGTTAAGACATAGATAATCTGCCTTAACGAGTCCATCACATTGGTTAGAGGCTCAAATAAATTACCATAAAAATAGATTGAAATGACTTATAGTCTAAGTAAATAACGGTAATCTGTAATATTGATAAATTATTCTTATGTTGAACATTTTGATAGGGTTTTGGTATTAGGATTTTAATTTATCTTTTTTTGTTTAGTATACTTTATTGGTATTTATTTTGTCTTGTTGTGGTGATTTACAAATCACAGTGATTGACCCTCAAATCCATTTTATTGGTTATAGTATTTGTTTTTTCACAGTTTCCAAATACTCCTCATTCTAGTCTCACTATTTATTTATACATAGCATAAATATTAAGATGTGTAGTTGCAGCAGAGGTTCTGCTCATACTTGTCGCTAAATATTTTACTTTAAATGAAGGGTGATTGAGATAAAACTTGTAACCTATTGTCACGCTGGTTTCTGATACAATGTCAAGAAACCAACTCAATCAAAAACTTAAATTGATGATTGTAACCAGGGGCGAAGCCAGGATTTACAGTTAGGGGGGGCGAATTGTCGATATACTAACAACTTATTTATTATATAAAAACTAGTTAAACTATGAAAATTTGAATCATATAGAATGAATTAACTTGAATCAAAGAAAATATTATATTTGACAAATAGAGTTGAGGCTTCGCTATAATTACCCTTTTGAAAAAGAAACTAAGTGTTTGTAACTTCATATATTTGTCTTTTTAGTCTCCAAAACAAAATACTATTAAAACAAGATAACAAAAAATATAAAGACACACACTAAAAAGGATGAATGTGAATTATGAAAGATAGATAGTAATGACTTTATAGTATAAAATTAAATCAGCCCGTCTTATATGAGATCGTCTCACCATGAGATGAGTCTATACAAGTAACGTTAATTATAAGTGTAACTTTAAGACTAAAAAAATCATGACTTTAAAAATAAATGTACATTGGACCAAGACAATTAAAATGGTCTCACCGTGAGACAGTCTCATACGAGAATTAGTGTAAATTAAATTTATTAGTCTGCTAAAAAATAATAGTTCATATATTTGGGTTTAATCCTTTACCTTAAATTACAAATATATTACCTCAACCATTGACCTATAATAATTTTTATTACAATTATGCACTCTTTAAATTATATAATATATTAGTAAGGGGGGCCGAATCCAAAATTACAAAGGAGCCGGGCCTCCGCCGGCGCGGGTGTGGCTTCGCCCTTGATTGTAACCTCATAATATATACCCTAATACCATATCACCTATCATATTATTCATGGCGAGCCTCTTATTATTCACTTTTCCATTATTGGGAGGTTATTTTAGCATTGCTCTTGCTCTTAATCAACAAAATGAAAGTAGAAAACCAGGAGATCATAATGTACGCTACTAGTTGCACTATTCCAAATTTAAAATTTTTTAATCAATAATCATCGTTATTTATATAAATCACCTAAGAAAGACAAAAAGAGTAATGTTAAAAAAAACAAGGAAAAATTACCTAGAATAATTCAAACTATTCACGATTTTCCTACAATAATCCCACCTATTGATTAACTATGAATAATCTTAACTTTGAAGGGCATTTTCCTAGAGTAAACCTGGTGACCGGATAACTTGCTATAGCAAGTTTTATTTTTTTTTGTAAAAAAGAGATGAATTAACATAAAATGTCAGAAAAAAAGGTTTAAAAATTTCATAAAAACATTATGATTTTTTTTATTATTTAGAATTTTTTATGTAAATTTTCAAAAATGATTTCTAATTTTAAATTAATATTTAATTTATTTTTTTGGTGAATTACCTTTTATAGCAGGTCATCAGGTTACCCAAATTTACTCTAGGAAAATACCCCTCAAAGTTGGGATTATTCATGGTTAATCAATAGGTAAGATTATTGTAGGAAAATCATGAATATATTGGATTATTCTAGGTAATTTTTCCAAAAAACAAAAATCAAAAAGATAAATTAAATAACAAAACTCTCTCCCTATCACATTCTACTACATATACATAAGAATGATTTATTAACTTTATAAATTACCGTTATTTACTTCTAAATTTAACCACTAATAAATTAATACTACTACTGCAGGTGTTAATTGATTTGCTACATTTATGATCATTAAATATATTGTCACAATTATCCAACAATTCCAAAGGTATTGTATAATACTTTATGCAACCAAAACTTTTTAGATACTGGTTAGTGTTCATATATTTGACAACATTTGTTAACTTTCATGTAAGATTTGTCTTTCAATATTATTGAAATTGCTTAGGGTTGGGGGATAAAAACAATACTCTTGCAAGTTGCAAGGGAGCTCTTAGGAGGATTGCAAAATTCAGAAATTTTAGCCCATTTGTATTACTTTCCCATTTTAAAATACTTACTGTATTATGGTTATTGGTATTATTTAAGTTTATTTTATACCACATATAACAGCTAAAGTGTAAGAAAAAATATAGGCATGTAGGATCTTGTTTGAAGCGTCTAATCGCATACTTTCATAATATAAAGTTTTTATAATTTTAAAAATGCATAGTTTATTGAACTAAACATGGATTATGAATTATCCCTTTACTTATTCCCTCAACATAATATTCTAAATTCAAGTATGTCTTAGTAACAATATACTCATCACTCATACTTACTATATATTTCATGTCTTATTTAGTTTTTGAGCATGTGCTCATTAGAGCAAATTACGTGCTCGTTTGAGCACTTAGGAAATTTCGCGTCAGAAAGTATATGGAATGATTTTGGCTCATGCTCGTTCGAGCACCTCAGAATAGTGCGTTTGTTTGTGAATCAAAAATTAGTTTTATGGAATGTTGTGGTGTAATGAACTTATATTTTACTTAATTATAATTTAATAACTATCAGATATAATTAATAAATTGATTTGGATGATTCATTGATACTTAACTCTATAAATAGGAATGGTTCAATGGTGATCAAACATACTTGAACATAATTTCTGATTCATCATTGTTTCATTCTCTTGAAACATAAAATTAAGAGAGTTATAAACTCTTTTATTGTTTTCTGATTTTATTCTCTACATAAACGCATAATCATTTAGTTCAATTGGTTATTACTAATTGGTTGAAGTGATTGATAGCATATCATTGTGAATTTTTATTCTCATAACCCAAGTATGTGGGAAAAATATCACATGTGCTTTCCGAGTACAATAGTAAAGCTTGTAGTCGCCTTCAATCTATATCAAGATTTTCGAGTGACATTACCGTTGCAAACAAAATCTCCATTACGATGTTGTTCAATTTGTGGTTCATTTAAACAAGAGGCATTGCCATGCACAAAAGAGGCATTACAAACATCATCTTTTATTTGTAGTTTATTTCTGCGTTATTATTTGTAGTACTTTACTTTAATGTTTCCCTAAATCCTAGTTATATAAAAATAATAACGATAAATATGAAATTGAAAATGTAAGGATAAAATGGGCTACGTCCAGAGACCTAAACTAAATTTTGGTATAATTGATACTCCCTCCGTTCTTTTTTATTGTCCTATTTGAAGATTTCACACAAATTAAGAAAGGTGGAATCTTTGTAGATAGTGGGTATTATTTTATTAGAATAGTGGTGTGAATTAATAATTGTATTTGAAGATTTCACATAAATTAAGAAATGTGGAATCTTTGTAGATAGTGGGTATTATTTTATTAGAATAGTGGTGTGAATTAATGATTATATTGGTAGAGAGAAATGAGGGTTAAATGAGGGATAAAGAGAGTAGATGGAAGATAAAAACTTTCCAAAATAGGAAAATATTCTAAATAGGACAAACTTTTGAAACTGCCTGTTATAGTAATGTGGACAAACTTAAAAGAACGGAGAGAATAATAACTTAAATTAAATTTAGATATAATTATATTTTTTGCTAAGTAATATATGAATTATTAGTGATCTTTATATAAAGGGCCTCATTAAATTTTTTTTTTTAAATTATCTTTTACTTTAGGGCGCAAAAATAAACTTGACGTCCAGCATATGATTAGTTAGACACAATAATATCAAAATGATTGGAATTATTATTAAAAACATTTTTATAATATAACCTAGCTCGTTAGCAATAAACAATGATTTTAAGTACAAGATGTACATTAGCTAGAATGTTAATGATCAAATCAAAATAAAAATCTTCTACCGTAATCACATCATAAAACACACATTTTTGATTCATCAGATAAAATAATCCCTATTTCATAACGTTATCGTGAAGTAATATCGACAAAATTTTATAGCTATAGAATACCCCCACTCACTATTCGTCTCTAAACCATCCAAGGTTAAAATAAAAACATTATAACATTTTGATAATAAGTAAAAAGAAAAATTATGTAGAATAATTCAACCTGTTCGTGTTTTTTTTACAATAATTTTATCTATTGATTAATCATGAGTAATCCCAATTTTAAGGGGTATTTTCCTAGAGTAATCCGAGTGACTGGATGTCTTGTTACAGTAAGTTTTAAGTTTTTTTAAAAAAAAAGAAAAATTAAAATAAAATGTCAAAAAAATGTTAAAAAATTTTTTTATGATTTTTTTATTACTTCAAATTTTTTATAAAAAATTTCAATTTTTTTTTTCAGTTTTTAAATTAATTTCCAGTTTTAATTTTTTTGGTGAATTACCTACCATATATAGTATGTCATCGGGTTAGCCAAGTTTACTCTAGGCAAATATCCCTTAAAGTTGGGATTATTCATGGTTAATCAATAGATATGATTATTGTAGAAAATCACGAATAGGTTGGATTATTCTAGACTATTTTTCCTAAGTAAAAATGATGTCAAAAAATATACTCCCTCCGTTACCTAATGAAGTTACCAAAAGGAATGTTCACGGGGATTAAGAAAAATAGAATATCTAAATAGTGGATATATTATTTAATTGAATAATAAATTTGATTGGAAAAAAGTAGGGACCACAAGCATTAAAAAAATATTAAAAAAAAGTTAGTGGAAAAAATATAGGGACAACAACTAAGAAAAAATTAGTTTTATAAAGTTAGTGGAAAATATTTGGGTTCTGTGATTCAGAGCGACGGGGAGATTGATGGAGACGTTACTAATCGTATACAAGCGGGCTGGCTTAAACGGCGAGCAGCAACCGGGGTGCTTTGTGATAAAAAGTTTTCGAGGCGATTAAAAGGTAAATTTTACCGCGTTGCGATTAGGCCGGCGATGTTATATGGGACAGAATGTTGGCCCGTAAAGAAGGTTTTCGAACAGAGGATGGAAGTAACGGAGATGTGTATGTTGAGGTGGATGCGTGGTAAGACTATGTTGGATAGGATAAGAAACCAGGAGTTCAGGGAGACGTTAAGGGTTGCACCTATCTCCGCAAAGATGCGGGAGAACAGGTTGAGATGGTTTGGGCATGTGCAGAGAAAGACACATGACGCCCCAGTAAGAAGGATCGAATGCATCATAGTGGAGGGTAAGAGAAGTCGAGGACGACCTAAGAGAACGTGGGAGGAACAAATCAAAAGTGATATGCATGAACTTCACCTCTCCAAGGACCTGACCAGGGATAGGGCCAGTTGGCGGCGCCTTATCCAAGTTCTAGATTAGTAAACCTGTCCCTTTACCCTCTCGTTCGTCTTTATCCTTTGCCTTTTTGTCGCTTTTTACCTGTTTCTTTGATCTTATCTTTGTTTTTGTGTGTGTGCTTCTATTCTATTTGCCAACTGCAGGTTCCTCTTGCTAGAAGATCGTTCTCGAGCCGGGGGACTCTTTGATCGCACTCTCCTTATGGGTATGAGCATGCCATCGTTCCTCCCTCCCCAGACCCTGATCATAGGTTTCTTTGAGCGGGATACACTGGGTATGATGATGATGATGATGATGATGTGGAGACCATAAATAATATTAAAATGTTACATTAAAGTTAGTAGAGGATATGTGGGGTACATAAGCATTATAAAAATATTAAAGTAAGTATAAATAAAGTTTTTTTTGTCCAAAATTTGCGACATAAATAAAAAGATTTTCTATGAGAACAACAAATGAAATACCAAAATGGCAAATAGAAACTTTTTTAAGGAACGAAGGAATTACATGTTATAAATACTTTATTAGTAATTTAAGTTATTATCATATTAATTACATATTAGAAATGTTTGTTGATCAAATCTAAATTTACCGTTATCTACTTCATAATAATATACTCTCTAGTCTCCCCAATTGTTCATTCATTTTCAAAGCCATAGGATATAAGTCTTTGTCATCAACATTATCGTTATCATTATCATATCAGTGTATTTCATTCACATAAACCATGATTAAGATCTAGGAAGAAATGTAAGATACTTCTTCCGTTCCATAATACTTGCTACTGATTGTGACATTTTCTCACACAACATGTCACACTCAATAGCAAGTATTATAAAACGGAGGAAGTATGATCTAGGAAAAAAGGTAAGATGACAAACTATACTCATAGAGTATGCAACTAAATAGTCTCAGTTCAAGAAAGACATGCAAAGAAAAGTAAAGCAATATAACACAAGATAAGACACTGCAAGATAAGGCTAGTAACATGACCAAAAAAATGTAAAAACAATCATAAGGCCGAAACAATAAATAGAGCATATGTTACATATGTGTATGTCATTATGTGTAGCTGACTATTTAAGATCTAGGACCTAATATATAACGTCTACAAATAGTTTTATCCCTTGTTGAGTCTTCAGAGAAGTGTAACTTATGAGTACATTCCTAATTTTCTTCTTTTGCACAAGGCCATACCATGTCTTATAATTAACAGGTATTCTCTTGAGAGACCATCTATAGTATAGACGCCTCTCAAGAGTCCAGCCCATATCTCCCTTTTAACTTACAAAACTACCTATCAGTTTTTTTTTTTAAATTTATAAATTGGGCCAGCTCAAACTTGAGACGCCTATTGTATAGACAGTCTCAAGTAGGGCTGTAAAAAATTGTTCTGACCTGTAATACCGTCTGAAATCGACTTGTATCCGACCCGTTGGTTGACCCGAGGTGCAATGACCTGTAACCGATCGAAACTCGACCTGATGTTGACCCGTAACCCGACAAGTACCCGATTATTTTAGCCCAATAATCAACCGGTACCCGACTCGAGAACAACCGACACCCGAGATTGACCCGACAATGTGGTTAACCGAACTCGATTTGCACCCGACCTGTTACAACTTGAACCCGTCTTTTACCCGATAGGTACTCGACATAATCCCACCCAAAATGACCCATAATCAACACTCGAGATTAGCCCGACAATGTGTTTAAGCGATATAATTTGATTTAACCATATCAAGTTTAATTCAATTAATAATAAGTTTGATTGAATTGAAGCAAGTTTAGTTTTAGCTAAAGTTAAACAATAAATGCAGGTTAGAAATCAAATCTTATCGACTTTATCTTTGGTTAAACCAAATTTGTCTATCAACCGACAACTTAATTAACCGACTATAACTCTTCATTCTCCAATCACAAACGATTTCAACATAAATTAATTGTATAATAACCATAATTTTCATTCGACATAAAACTCACATCAATTGGATTTTAATCAACCCGAATCCTGAGAATAACTAAATGCACAACTCAAAAATCCGATGCGAAGTCAACCCGAACCAAAATAATCCGAATTAATGTTAACCTTAAACAAAAATTAACCCGACCCATAGTCTAATCGAACTCGATTCGACCTGCAGCATAATCGATTTGCATCCGAATTGTATTAACCGAACCCGGTACAAATCCAAACTAAAATGGGTATGACCCGACCGACCCAGTGAGGTATCTACCCGATATTAACCTGTACTCGATTGGACCCGTAACCGAATCGACCCGATCCAAAGTGCTAAATCACCTGGAAAAACCCGAACCCGAGAATATCCAAACCCAAACCCGATAATATCCGACAAAAAACCCGACCGAGTAACCGAATTTACAGCCCTAGTCTCAAGTAAGAATTTGTGTATAATTAATAGTAAATTTGTCAAATTTATTGAGATTATAATGGTTTTAAAAACTGAAAACTAAAAAAAACAAATATTTTTGATTTTATACTTTTGATTTTTAATTTTCATAAAACTAAAAACTTTTAAACAATAACCAACATGCAGATTTTTGATGTCATAGATCTTGTTGAAAAGTAAACTTTTCATATTTAAGCTATTTTAAAATTATACTATTATCCCCCTTTCACAAGGAAAAGAATGGATCAAGATCAAAATAAAAGTCAATAGCTAAACATGTTTTAACCAAAGTTTAAAGTTAATTAAGAGGCTTATAACTCACTACTACTTTTCTCTAATTAATCTACAATATTATAACCCAAGAAATCTTATCTTATCTATCAAGCACAAACTTTAATTTAATTAGTAAATTAATTTATTTTTAAAATTAATAATATTAAAAGTTGGATAGTGAAGTTGATCTTTGAAATGCAAAGAATCCAAAACCACTAAGGTTTGTCTCCCAATAAAATCCAACTTCAATTGGCCAATCAAAGGTTACCTCTACTCATTTCGATACCTTTGAAGGAATGAACACATAATATAGTGAATTTATCCCTTTTTCCACACATTATTATATGGTGGCAAAATCATTCATTTTTTTGATTGCTAAGATCATGACTAAGTATTGACTCATGTATTGATTGATTCTTCTTAAATTATACTCCCTCTATCCATTTTAATCCCTCCACTTGACCATTATTTTTATTTTCGGTTAGTAACCCACCACTTTCTATTCTTATTTATTAGTTAATTGTCATGTTTTTTTTTATCTTTGACCCATTATTTTTTGAGCTACTTTTTTGAGAAATCACCTTTCAATGAGACAACCTCAAAAAAAAATTTATATTCTGATAGTTATATTAGTTGGTTTTCAGCTCATATATATAGAGCGTACATCTCTTCACTAATTCTAACATTTATTACGTAAGAAGACAATAAATAATACTGATACCGTCTCTAAAATTTTACCGTTATACAAATGATGCTATTTGAGTGGGGCTATTACAAATGTGTAGCTTTATATGGAATTTTGTTGGTGGTGAGTTGAAAACTTAGGATCAAAATAAAGTGATGAAATATTCTTTTAGTTGACCATATTTGACAACTCATACTATGTTAATTTTCAAAGGAATAGTAATAGGGTTTTGATGTTTTGGCATGATGCATATATTTACTATTAATACATAGCTTTTGTTAATAATATCACATGTTACCAACCACCAAAAAGTTTTGCAAGCTAATTCCCTTAACATGTACTCTTTGCTTTAATTTCCACCACTAAGATGCATTGTCTTGTTCACATATGTCACTATTAGTGTCTTTGTCCTATTCGCATGCCTAAATGGACGGAAATTCAAGCATTTTGCTGTAATTTCATGGGCGTACAAATATGGGGACATCCATGAATGTGAAAGGTGGCCAAATATGTAATTGAAACAAATTTGTTCTTATATTCAGACTTACTTCCTCTGTTTCATAATACTAGCAACTGAATGACATGTTGTGTGGGAAAATGACACTATCGGTAACAAGTATTATAGAACGGAGAAAGTATTAAATATAAATGTAATACAAAATTGGATGGAGAAACAATAGATTAGGGTTTGTTATTTTGAATATGACTTTAGTATGATTGGTGCCTATTTAATCCAACTAAAAGAGATCCGAGATTCAAAATTCACTATATTCAATATAAACTCAATCCACTACTGACTTTTCCTTAAGTTTTATTTGGAAATCAGTAACAAAACTCAATCTAATCGATCTAACAAAAAATTTCCATGTAAGACATCAATAGATGACTATAGTGGGTTAAAATAATCAGGTATTTTGAAACTATAGAAAGAATGTAGGGAATAAAAGTGAGAATCATATCCTAAAAATTAAAAATAAAGCAAATTTATAAAACAATCAAAAATAAAAAATAAAGCAAAATAAGTGGTACATAATACAAATTTCAAAAGCGGTATAGATTTAGGCATATAGCCAACAATAAATTTATGATGTAATGAATAAGCAGTATTAGTACTACGCCAGGAGTAACGGAAATAGTGTTATGTTCCTGTGAATTAACATTATTCTTTTTATTTTAGTTTGTTCTATTTAATTTGTATAATTTTTTAATGTCACTCTATTTTTTCGGATCTTATCCACTAAATCATTCTTTTTCTCTATCTCAATCCTCAATGACTCACATATACTATTTACTTGAAATTTTTTAATTTTTCGGTCTATTTTCTTTTTCCCAAAAACAATAAAGAGCATTAATTCATAGAAATTGAGGGAGTATAAAGCTAGCAATGCACTAGCAAAGTAGTAAGTGCTATAGCCATAAAATTATGTAATTAGCTACTCTTGTGATTAACCGTTTCTCAAAAAGACGACTTCAAAACAAGAAGCTCACATTCTTATTTTATCTTAAATTTGTGTAATTAAGCTATTTAGCTTATATTTCTAATGCGTCTCTTGGAGAGACCGTCTCTCCTAACAATTTGTGTTATGTAATTAAGGGACAACTGAAACATCTAAATTGATAATTAGTTGTACTATGTGAACTTATTGCAATGCAAAACTAGTCATAGGAAATACATTATTGTTGAATCTTGCTATGATTATCAATGTTGTTCTATATCATTTCTCTATTCCTTTCTTAAATTTATTATTTATATTAGTGGAGAATCTAAACTAGAGTATCATAATCATTACACAAAAAAAATTAATAACAACCCATAATAAATATGACAAGTTAAAAAAATTAAACAAGATTTTAAAAGACAAAAAAATATGACATTAATATAATGTAATAATTTATAGTTAAATTTATAGGCTTTATATTCTATATTTATCATATTTCCACGAATTACGTAAAGGAGTTTCGATCAAGTATTTATCATATATTTATTTATAATTAGTATAAAAGATATCTGAAATAATTGAAATTATGAAATAATGTAAGTATTCTCTGGAATTAAATGATTTAACCTGATCAGTGACGTTTCTAATAATTTTTGGGCCCTAAGCGAAAAATAAAAATAGGGCCCTTATATAAGTAAAGTTTCGATTTTTTTTTCTCCAACTATGTAGTTTAATAGTTATGCGATTAAATGAGAAACCTAATATTGCAAGTTCGATACATGCTAAATGCTAATTAATTTTTAATTATAAGAATTAAGCCGATTTGATTTGAGCCCCTTTATAAGCTGGGCCCTAAACAATTACGTGCACCTCAAAACTATCCTCAGAAACAGAACTTGATTTAGTAATGAATATATTTGAGAATGATGTAGTAGAAGCTAAGCATAATAAGAAAAAAAGATACGATGATGGATTGGATTGGATTGGAGTATAGTATAAAAAAATGAAACATAAACATGGTGGCGCATGCAGGAGGCCACATTATTCTGTCCTTTAGCCTTCCTTTCTTTTTATCTCTCATCTATCATTTACTCTATTTCCCTTTTTCATAGTTTGAGATTCCTTCATCTTTAATAATAATAATACTCTAAAATTATAATAATATATTTATTTAATTTAATTTAAAATTATTTTTCATATATAATCTAAATATTTCATTTACTTTTTAGACACTGTTAAGCAACTCACCTTTAATTTGTAAGTTTAAAAAATAGTTAGGTGGAATCTTATTTAATTCGTCTCAGTGAATAATTTATTAATCATATTTCCTCCAATTCACACTAATTTTCCCATATAGTTTTTGCATTGTATTCAATGCACTAATTCAATCCTAAATATCTTCAATCATGAATAATTAAAAATTATAAAAATTTGATATAAAAAAATGTATAAGAAAACACAACAAACAATTTTGACTATAGTTTGACATCTAGATATAGGATGGACTATAAAATAAAAGCGATCGATAAATAGTGTCAGTGAATCAAATGAAACATTTGCTTTTAATTGGGATTATTTTTTATGTATTGGATATTGAATAAGTCAAATAAATAGCATTTGGAAATTAAATGGGACATTTACATTAAATAAGAGGGAGTATATATAATATATTATTATATATATATATATATATATATATATATATATATATATATATATATATATATATATATATATATATATATATATATATATATATATATATATATATATATATATATATATATATATATATATATATATATATATATATATATATATATATATATAGGGTCGAGTTCAAGTGCGAACCTCACTTAAGTGCGAACCGTGCGAACCTTGTTACTTTTTGGCAAAATTGTGTTACTATTTTTTTTCCTTGATTTTTATGGTTGAAAAGTAACACGTTTTTGCCAAAAAGAAACAGTTTTACAAATGTTACTTTTACATCAAAAGTTGTTACTTTTCTATCATAAAAATTTCACACAAAATAGCAACACTTTTTTACCAAAAAATAACAAGGTTCGCACGATTCACACTTAAGCACAGTTCGCACTAAAACTTCTCCCTATATATATATATATATGTATATATATATATATATATATGTATATATATATATATATAAACAAGAAATAAAAAGCAAGCAAACAATGGATTCACTTTTTCACTTACGCGTGACAATCTTTTAGCCCTTTGTCTTTTGAGTGTTGCTAGAGTGGTCCTTACTCAATAATCTTACAATTATGTTATTTCCTATTTATGTTTTTTTTCCATTGTACTAAGTCAACTAACTATTTTTTATTTGAAATAAATTATTTATTTCATAAGTCATTTACTTAGATTTGCCAATTGTATATAACAAAATATATATATATATATATATATATATATATATATATATATATATATATATATATATATATATATATATATATATAGAGAGAGAGAGAGAGAGGTAGGAGTACTTTGAAGTCTATAAATGTACATTTTCAGCGGAGGATACGTATATAGGGAGAAATTGATTTATTCAACATGGATGAAAAATAAATTTAATTATTAAATTATTAATCTTTAATTTTCATTGAAAAATTCATAATAATATACATAACATTAAGATCAATAAAACACCCATGTTCTATTTTAGAACCATAATTTTCTTTAAAAATCTAAATTGGCTTAAGTTAAAGGAAAATTTACCTAGAATAATCCAAGCTATTCGTGATTTTGCTACAATAATCTCATCTATTTATTAACCATGAATAATCCCAACTTTGAGGGATATTTTTCTAGAGTAAACCCGGTGACCGGTTGACTTGCTATAATAAGATTTTTTTAAAAAAAAAAATGATAAATTAAAAATAAAAGTCGAGAAAAAATTTAAAAAATGTTCAAAAAAAATGATTATTTTATTATTTAGAATTTTTATTTAAAATTTCTTAATTTATTTTTCTAATTTTAAATTAATTTTCAGTTTACTTTTTTTGGAATTACATACTATAGCAGGTCATCTGGTTAATCAATAGATGAGATTATTGTAGGAAAATCACAAATAGATTGGATTATTCTAGGTAAATTTCCAAAGTTAAATGTTTTGCAAATCAAAATTTTTGATTTGAATTTGTGACAATCACGTTATTATTAAATATAGCTAAATTTAAGAATTTGAAAATGATTATCTAACTTTGTTATTTCAAATTTTGTAACCAATCGATAATTTAAATTAAAATTTTTTATTTATAATTTTATAATTAAAATTTATTATAATTAAAATTTATAAATAAAATAAATTAATTATTTTCAAACACACTTTATTCAAACACAACCTTATAGATATATAGAAGTATGGGAGTAATTTTAAAGCACACACTGGTTGAGAGTGCGAGGTTACAAGTCACGCCATTCACAAGTTAGTGACAAGTGGTTTGCACAATTTGATTGCTTATTTTCTAAGATTAACTCACTACAATATTGTCATATGCATCTTGATTGCCATAAACCTAAGTAACAAAAATCTATATATTTTTATAAGTAATGTTTACGAGAATTATGAAAAGGTAAATTTTATAGATGTTAAAAGTATTATTTTATTTTATTAAAAGTATAGAGACTCAAAAACTTACTTTGAAAATGTAAAATATAATAAAGTGAACAAATAAAAAAAAAGCACAACTCTAATTAAAGATCCAACTAACCTTTACTAAAAGAATATAAAAATTCTTGTGAGAGACAGTCTTTTTGATAGACCATTTCTAATTGGACTGACTCATCATATATTTTTTTGAATATTATAAGTATGCATTATGAATTATATACGTAGACATTTAAGATATTGAAATTAGACATTAAAAATACGATAAATAAGAATTAAGAATAATATAAGTAGGTATTTAAAATACGTTAGACATTAATCTTAATAGGTTGAACTTGAATTACGTCTCTCAAAGAGACGATTTATCAAGAAACTAGGTGAAAAGAATATCAATAGTTAATAAGGGAAGTATTTTTGTGCTTGAGTACTTGATTTTTAGCCAAGCCATTTTGAGTATTTCACATGACTGATGTTTCTCGTCAGCAGGCGTACTCGTCTTATTTTTTGAGTTGATGGTATAGTATTGGTAATATTAGTAAATTAGATTGAATTTTTTGTTTATATGACATATTGTAAAGAAAAATATGTTATTATTAATTTCAAAGAAATAGATAAAGAATTGATGACTTTAAAATTATTTTTCTTGTCATAGACTACTTGACTTTGAATGTTAAATTATTTGTCAAAATTAAATTTTAAAGGTAATTTTCCATAATAATGTGTTTATTAGGTTTTCTCTAACAAATAATTTTTTTAAAAGTTAATTAGATAGTTTTTAACAAAAATTTTGACAAAATTTTCATTAGATAGTTTTTCACAAATTTTATAATTACATAATTTTTGACAAAATAGATTTATAAGTTGCCTTTTTGACAATTTTATCAATAACTAACTGAGAAGAAATCGTAAAAGAACCATTAAAATTGAAAAATATAAAAAGTGATCGAATATTTTAAAAAAAGTTAATTAGCACATCAAAAAATTAAATCTTATTTTATTTAAAAAATAAAAATCATTTTTTAGCTAAAGTTTTTTTTCATTTTTTTTAGATGAGCTAAAGTTATGAATTGGATTTGTGCTACACTTTTTTTTTTTGAAAGTGGATTTGTGCTACACTTCATTTCCCTCGACCTAACTCTTTAATTAAGAGAATCAGTGAATTAGCAAAGGATGGTCACTGAAAAAATAAAAAAATAATTCCTCAAAAATAGCAAAATAACTTGACACTTCAGTCCAAACTGTCGGAAGTACCAAGACCAATTTCAGAAAAAGCAAACATTCCCATTCTCTACCCCACCTGGCTTGGCCCACCATACCCAACACCTAGAGGTGTTCAAAACAGACCCGATGACTCGATAGACACTTGACTTTATAACCTAATCCGATTTGACCCGACTTAAAAATTGATCTACAATTATGTAAAAACCAATGTGAACGCAAAACACGATTTTGAATTGACCCGAAACACCTGACCTGAAATCAACCCCATGACCTGAATGAACACCTCTAGGCAACACCAAAAACTATAATTGTTCAAAAAAATCAAAATAGACTCGACAATCTGATAGTGACGCGACTTTTTCGCCGAATTCGATTTGATTTACCGTTAGAATGAATTTACAATGATGTAAAAATCAATTTGGAAGATCCAAAAAACCCGTTTCAAATTTAACCTAATTACTCAAATAAACACCTTTACCAACAACATTAACAATAATGTCAAAGTTTTAATTAAATACAATTAAAATTAATTATATAATGATCAATATATTAATTTCAATAATCAAAAATTAAAAAAGCAACTTGTTTTGCATGTCTCATGAGCCAAGACCTTATAAATTATAATTAATTTTTTTTTATAATTATCACATTAAATTTTAAGTTATCAATTCATACATAAAATATACATCAATCAATCTAATAGAAAAAATCTCATTTGAGATCGTCTCTTAAAGACAAGTTTAAAACAAAAAATAAGTTATCTTAATTGAGCTATTTAGCACATACTTTCTCCGTTCTGAAATACTTGCTACATTTTGTTTTTGGGTACTATTTATTGTTTAAGCTTATTTGATATATTACGGCTAATATGTAAATAATAATATAGTCAAGTGAGATCTTGTTTGAATCCTTTAATCGCATACTTTCATAATATATTTTTATAATTTGCAAATGTGTATAATTCGACATATAAATAAATAAAATAGCACATTGAATTGCGTAAAAAAGTTAAATATAACAAGTATTATAAAACAGATGAAGTATATATAGTGCATCTCTAAAAGGCCCTTCTATCACAATAAGTTGTGTTTGAGAATTTGCGTTAAAAATAAAAATCAGCCCATTTTATATGAGACCGTCTCGTGATAATAGAAGTATAATCTCAAAATAAGAAAAGTTCTCATTTAACCGGTATTTCATGAGCCCTTTCTCTTCTTCCCATTTCCTGTATGCAGCAACTCCCCATTCCCCATATAAAACAATATACTAGCACTCCATAACTACACTCTACACCCTACTCATTTCATTTCATTTTTCTTTTCAACTTCTTCCATTACTTCCCAAATCTCTTTGTGGCACAGCAATGGTCAAAACATTGAACTCCTTTGAGGTAAAATTCTTTAGAATAAATCTCTCTTGGTAAAAAAGTTTGGATCTTTATCACAAATTACTTATGGGTTCTTCCTAATTTGTTCATGTAACACTTTTTGAAATAAAGTGAGAAAGAATAGAAGTTAATAAAATTACTAGATGAATTTCATTGGGCAAAAAGTTTTGATCTTTGTATGAAAAAGTATTTTGTTGTTTGTTTATCTAAATATTGAATTTCTTTGAGGTAAAAATAAACCATGATTTATAACTTCAACTTGGATATGTATAACTAATTTCTCTTGTTTAAAAGTTTGGATCTTTATCAAAAATTATTCATGGGTCTTTCTTATATTTTCATGCAATACTTTTTGCTATGGAATGAGAAAATATAGAAGTTGATGAGTTACTAAATGCATTTCATTTAGCAAAAAGTTTTCATCTTGATTTGGAAAAAGTTATTTTAATTGTTTGTTTATCCTAATATTGAAGTTCTTTAAGGTAAAAAGAAACCATGGAATTTAATTTGGATATGTAGAATTTACTTCTCTAGTTGAAGAAGTTTAGATCCTTACCACAAATTATTTATGGGTTCTTCCTATTTTTTCATGTAATACTTTCTCAAATGGAATGAGAATGGATATGGAAAAAAATTTATTGTTTTTTAATCTAGATTTTTATTGAAGTTTTTGAGGTAAAAAGAAATCATGGAGTGTAATTTTGATTTGGATATGTAGAAGTAACTTCTCTTGTTGAAAAAGTTTGGATCTTTAAGTTACTAGATGCATTTGATTTAGTAAAAACTTTTAATCTTAATATGAAAAAAAATATTTTGTTGTTTGTTTATCCAAATATTGGATCTTTAGATTCTATTTGAGTTGTTTTGGTATTACTGTTAGCTGGAGATATGAAAAGTATGTGGCTTTGTTCCCATAGATTTAAGGTTTTTAGAGGTGTGAAATTCACTCTTTTATTGAGAGTTTACAAGATTCTACAACTTTAGAAGAATTTGTTGCCATTTCAGATGAATATGCTAGTTAGAATAAAGAAAAAGTTGAAAAGAAACCTTCTAGGTTGTTCAAATCTCCCAAAACTCAAATCTTTTTTATGGGAGTTTTCAAAAATGGAACAACTATTTAGGTTAAGGAATTTGGGATGTTTCTTTCTTTCTTTCCCTTTTCTTTTTCTCTTTGACTGGTGTTCAACAAAAATGAGTTGAAATACTTGTTGAAGTTATGTTATCACTAGTTAATTTGTATGGTGTAGAAATTGAAGCATTTAGGTGATTTTCTTTATAGTCTGGATTTACATTTTTTTAGTATAGGGCGGGCCGAGGGAAGAGAAGGATTAGGGGAGGAGCAATGAGAATCGAATCTAGGACCTTTACCTGGGAAATGGGGTATACCCTCCTACTGAAACAAGACCGATTCTCTTTTTATCTTATGATTATGGTGATAAAAATCAATCTTATGGGAAAATTATTGTGGGTTTGGCATAATCTAAGTAACCCTTTTTCCATTTAAGATGTTTTGTATGAAAAACTCTAATTTTTTGTTTGTTTGTAGTGGGGTAGAATTTCTAGCATTATATTTTAACTGACAAGTGTTTTTGGTTGGATTGTGTTCTTTATCTATAGGGATTTCAAGATTGAAGTGAGTTATATAAATCTTAAGGGATGATGGCTGTGAGCTCGGCCTGCAGGGATGCTAACAAAATGGGGGCAGATGCCGGAAAGTACGTCCGGTATACACCTGAGCAGGTTGAAGCCCTCGAGAGGCTTTACCATGAATGTCCCAAACCCAGCTCTCTTCGTCGCCAACAACTTATTCGGGAATGCCCTATTCTCTCCAATATCGAGCCCAAACAAATTAAAGTTTGGTTTCAAAACCGAAGGTATGATGTTTGTTCATCCGATTTGTTAGTTACCATTGTTTGCTTAAGTCTGCGATGACTTATTAACATTTTTGGTTGTTCGGGGATGTTCAGATGTAGGGAGAAGCAGAGAAATGAGTCATCAAGATTGCTGGCGGTGAATCGGAAATTGACAGCAATGAACAAGCTGTTAATGGAGGAGAATGATAGGTTGCAAAAGCAAGTGGGTCAGTTGGTTTATGAAAATAGTTATTTTCGTCAACAGACTCAAAATGTAAGAACAATCATCTTTTGTTCTCCGATTTTTCTAGTTATCTAATTCAGTTTAGTTGATCATGTTTTACGTGAATGTTGATTCGGTTTTTTAGTCAGCCCATTATATAGTTTTGTTTTCGATTTTAGTTACACAAATCTGTTGATCTAGTATTAAGGCTTTGTTACTTATACTCAGGCGCCAACGCTAGCCACCACAGATACCAGTTGTGAGTCAGTGGTGACAAGCGGCCAACAACAAGCAACCTCTCAGCGTCCTCCAAAAGATGCTAGCCCTGCAGGGTAATCGGAGTTTATACTTTCGGTTTTTGATAAATTTTGTGCTATTTGCTTTAGGTACTTACAATTGTTTCGTTACCTTTTGTGTTTGTTTTAGACTCGTGTCTATTGCGGAGGAGACTTTAACAGAGTTTCTATCGAAGGCTACTGGAACCGCTGTTGAGTGGATCCAAATGCCCGGGATGAAGGTGAATAACCCAATCATTCTTTATTCTTTTCAAATTTTCTATATTCTTTTCTAACTAATTAGAAAGCATATTGAACCAATGTTTTTTTTACAAAAGAAGTAGATCTTATGTTCTTAAATACCCTCCAAACACCGATAAATAAATTACCCAGGAGGCAGAGCAATTACGGTCTTTAGAATTTGGGATTTTTGTTGGATGGGTATAAGTGGGTTTCATTAAAACAATATTATTTTTTTGTTTTTTGACAGCCTGGTCCGGATTCCATTGGAATCATTGCCATTTCTCATGGATGCACTGGAGTTGCAGCTCGTGCATGCGGTCTTGTGAGTCTAGAACCCACGAGAGTTGCCGAAATCCTTAAAGATCGACTTTCTTGGTATCGTGATTGCCGAGCTGTGGATGTGATGAATGTGATGTCGACTGCAAATGGGGGAACTATAGAACTACTGTATTTGCAGGTAAACTCCGAGAAACTTGTTTCAGGATTTTGTTCGGGGCTCAATCTGTAATGATGATTAGGATTCTAAAAGTTTGATTTTGTGTGTTTGAAGCTCTATGCACTTACAACCTTGGCCCCAGCTCGTGATTTCTGGTTGATGCGCTACACATCTCTTTTAGAAGATGGAAGTGTCGTGGTAAGCAATTCTGGAACCTGTCGGAATTACAATTACGAAGCATTATTTCATGGATCTTTTGTGTTTTCAATTCATCTCTGAAGAAATTTTCATTTTGTGTTAGATCTGCGAGAGATCGCTAAACAACACTCAGAATGGTCCTAGTATGCCATCAGTACAACATTTTGTGAGAGCGGAAATATTGCCTAGTGGGTATCTGATTAGACCCTGTGAAGGGGGCGGGTCTATAATTCACATCGTTGATCATATGGACCTTGAGGTATGTGAATCCTATGCATTGTCTGCATTTTTTCTGCGTCATAATACGAAACATTTATCCAACTTGTTGATTGTTGACGAACTATAGCCATGGAGGGTACCTGAAGTTTTGCGCCCACTTTACGAGTCTTCAACTTTGCTCGCTCAAAGAACAACTATGGCTGTAAGATCATTGTTCATCATTGACGAGAATTCGATGGAATTCCTGGGATGTGATCATCTCATGCTCGTATCTGCTTGTTTTTCAGGCTTTAAGGCAGTTAAGGCAGATTTCTCAGGAGATATCTCAACCGAATGTTGCTGGCTTTGGTAGACGTCCAGCAGCTTTACGTGGTTTCAGCCAGAGGTTGAGCAAGTAAGTTCCTGATATATGTTACTATATTGGTATACCATACTGAACTGAATGCTAATAAGTTTCGTTCTACTATATTGCTACACAGGGGTTTTAACGAAGCTGTGAATGGATTTATTGACGACGGATGGTCTATGATGGACGGTGACGGGATTGATGATGTGACACTCCTTGTTAATTCTTCCCCTAGCAAAATGATGGGTGCGAATCAATTCTACAACAATGAATTTCCATCTGTGGGTACTGCCGTGCTATGTGCCCGAGCTTCTATGCTCTTACAGGTGGGTGAACAAAAACTTTGTGATTGTTAAATTGAAGTGAATCAAGTACAATAAGCTACACGAGCTTAGAACATTATGATATTTTTGCCGAGGTCTAGTATTTTTGGTCAATTTGAGAATTGGTTACATCCTATGTTAATTGGAATCGGGTATGGATGTAGGATACTGGTACGTATCCAAGTGTCGGATACATCTAAATATTCAATTTTACGCCTAAAATGAAGTATCTAATGCCACACAAATGTCCGAGCATCAAGGATTGGACACGGGTACATGAAACAAAATGAAGAGTTCGAGTAGCATAGGTTACATCCCAAGAATTTTACTTGTTTGTTCGATTGATCATCGTTCAAAATCAAAATACTAGTTTCAGTTGTCTAAATTGAGATGCCGATTATTTTTGTTACAATTGTTTTGTTTCTACTACTTGTTTCTTTAACGTGTGGATCACCTTTGTTCCCCACAATATGAAACTAATTTTGTCCTAAATTGTTATTTTGCAGAATGTACCTCCAGCAGTGCTCCTACGGTTCTTGCGAGAACATCGATCAGAATGGGCTGACAGTGGCATTGATGCTTATGCAGCAGCAGCTGTCAAGGCAGCTCCGTGTGCCATTCCAGTCGCTCGTACCGGTTGTGTTGGGGGTCAGGTCATACTTCCTCTTGCGCACACAATTGAAAACGAAGAGGCAAGTAATCACATCCTATTATTTTATCAAGTCTTGCGTGTTGTGGATATTATTTCAATCTAATGATATTGAGTTACTAACAATAATTCCTTTTAACAGTTCATGGAAGTTGTTCGGCTAGAAAATCTTGGCCATTATCGGGAAGACATGTTCATACCAGGAGACATATTTCTACTTCAGGTAAGCATATTTGATCATGTCTATTTTACATCAATAAATACCGCTTCGTATCAATATGTGATAAAAGCAACAATGACCTTGTTTCGTACCTTCTTGAAAAAAAACTACCTCAACAATTGTTTTCCAATAATGTAAACAAAAAACTTTAGGCATTTGTTTCCGACTATTGCTATTTTTTAGGTACTCACACTCGAACTGCTCACTTTTTATGGGTAAAATCACAATCCTCTAGTCCTCTCTTTGAAGGGAGTACATGAATGGATTGTCCGTAACCTTCCATTACTAAGACCCTGTTTTTCGAGCGGGATATTGGGTTGATAGTGATAATGATGCACCCGAATTGCACTAACCAATGGTTTTGTTTGATTTCTCAGCTTTGTAGTGGAGTAGATGAAAATGCTGTAGGCGCATGCGCAGAACTGATATTTGCTCCGATAGATGCATCATTCTCTGACGATGCTCCTCTTCTTCCTTCCGGTTTTAGAATCATTCCCATTGACTCTTCGAAGGTGAACTTTTAATTTCTCCATCGTTTTTGCCTTCAACAACAATGCTAAAGTCTTAGAATCATTCGCATTGACTTGAAACTGGTGATGTGGTGCAGGATGTTTCAAGTCCAAAGTGTACTCTCGACCTTACATCTGCTCTTGAGGTCGGTTCAACTGGAAACAAAGCACAAGGTGATAGTAACGGGTCAGGCAGTGGGAAATCTGTAATGACTATAGCTTTTCAGTTTGCTTTCGAGATACACCTACAAGAGAGTGTTGCTTCAATGGCACGGCAGTATGTTAGGAGTATAATATCTTCTGTCCAAAGGGTTGCGTCTGCGCTATCCCCTTCTCGTTTTGGTTCCCTTAATGGTTCTCCTTTATCGCCTGGGACCCCTGAAGCACAAATGCTTGCTCGTTGGATTTGTCAAAGTTACAGGTTTTTCTCTTACACCTTCTGTCGGCGCCATATATTTCTGTTTATATAGCTAAGAATACTAGAATAGTGTAACAGAATTCGCCACTTAATTTGCTCTTAGAATTCACGATTCGGTCAAAATGACCCTAAAATAGCCGAAACCGACCATAATTCGCTTTTTTGATTTGTGATCCTCAAGGAGATTAGTGAATCATGTGACAGTGCTTTTGAACATAACACAAGCTAGAAATTAACCTTGTTTACATGTTGCTTGCATTTGGCATGAGCAAACGTATTAATTTATATCAAATCATCCTCCTTTGCAGGTTCTATCTAGGTGTCGAGTTGCTTAAACCCAACAACGAAGGTGGAGATTCTGTACTTAAAAGTTTGTGGCACCATTCAGACGCCATTTTGTGCTGCTCGTTGAAGGTATCATCTTGCATCACCCTGAAAATCATAGTTCATTTCTTAGCTCCGGAATGAGTTCATGCATAATTAAATGTTGATGAACGCGTTTAAGTAATTTCCTTTTTTGATTCATGTTATGCAGGCACTGCCAGTGTTCACGTTTGCGAATCAAGCAGGACTCGACATGATAGAGACTACCCTCGTTGCGCTGCAAGATATTACGTTAGAGAAGATTTTTGATGAACAAGGCCGGAAAACTCTCTTCACCGAGCTGCCTCAGATAATGCAGCAGGTAAGCAAATGCTTATATGTATATTGTATATGCAATCTCGCCTGTCTTCTCGTTTTCTCTAGCATAACAATGCCAACAACAATGTCTGTCTTATATCTAAAATATGAGGTCGACTATATGAACATAAAAATAAAATATCGTGAGAAATCTCGTTCACAAGAAAATTGTTAGTTCGGAATATATAAAAAATAATTTCAAATACTAAAGCAAATATGTATTATCGCTATCAAATTTACTGAATACATGGTTTTTTTAAATTAAAAAGAATTATTGACTGTTTTTTAAATATTTATCGAATACATAACTTTTTTTTTTTCATTCAATTGAACTGTTTGAACATATTAAATTCTAAGTTAACTAAATAGAATTACTATAATAAATCACACAAAGACTTTACCTAATTTAACTTCAATTCTAAACAAATGATATTATAAATATTATCACCAACTAAATAATTCCATTTGTCGAGGATCTTAAACGATGACATTTATCATTTTTAACATTTTTATTAAGTTTTATTTGTGATTCAAATCTATCGAATCCTAAACTCCAACCAAGAAAAATACATACATATGTATTGTCGTATGAATTTGCAAGTTCTAACTCCTGTCGTAATTCACTCTTATTATTATTATTTACCTAATTTTCGATTAACCTCTATTCTGATAGTGCATGTTCGGTCTTTGCACATGGCTAAAACAACGTAAATGGTTTTGAATTCGATGTATGTATGTATGCATTTATCGTTTGCGTTCTTGTACTATTCATAGGGCTTCATTTGCCTACAAGGAGGTATTTGCATCTCGAGCATGGGAAGGCCGATTTCGTATGAACGAGCAGTCGCATGGAAGGTGTTCAACGATGCCGAGGATGCACAATGCATGTGTTTTATGTTCATCAACTGGTCATTTGTATGAAAATTCTGTTATGGTAGTTTCAGGGATAAATCAACAGTTTAGATAAGTTAGGATTTTTTTTTTTAAAAAAATTCACTTAGGAATCATTAGAAATGGCTGAGTTTGAGCTGTGCCCTAAATCATGTTTTGGAGATACTTCTACACTTTGACCCCCCTAATTTATGATATCATGTTCATTTGGTACACTATTTTTGGTCTCTATTTAATGTTTTTCAATTTCATTACTTCCATGGTTATTCTTTGTCGGATAGAATTTAAGTACGCTTTTTGCAAATCATCATCATTATATTTAGTGTATTGTGCTCATAAACAATTTTTTGCAAATCTTGTCTTTAATTGTTCTAGTTGGTTGATTGGTGAACAAATACATTTGCCTAACCTTTTTTGACCCGCTATGCAGTCGACTTAGCCCGACCTTGCTCGATCTGCCTATTAACCAAGTTTATTTGCTATGCAAGAACATTGCTTTTTATGCATAAGTATTGATGTTGTTTGAGTGATTAAAAAGTGAGTATTGGATGTGTATAATGTAATTTCAACTATCAAATAAATGGACACAATGATATGCTTGGACGAGCACACTACAACATAATTTGCTTTTAGTGGGATATATTTAGCGGCATTTAATTTAAATGTTGGTATTTTAAATTTCGTTGTGTATATATAGAGGATTTAGTGACATTTATTATACTCTTTAGCAGCATAATAAAAAGTTACATTAAAGCTTTTTGCGACAGGATTTAGTGACATTTCTCCCAAATTTCACTATAGACTATAGTGACAATTACATATGCCATTAAAGACCAAATAAAATGTCGCTAAACCACTTTTTAATGGTACTTAAAATAAAAATCAATAATTAAAGTATGAATCAGTGGCATTTTTTTAATGCCACTAAATTTAATATTGCAAAAGATTAAATTTGTTATAGTGACAAGGTTTGTGGGTAGTTCGTAGGTTGCAAGGCGCTCATGCTTACATGAGTACGAAAAAATGTCTCGAATGAGTTTGTTATGTTAAGGCTGTTGCATAGTTGCTGAGCCCGAGAGTGCTTGCTTAAACGAGCAAAATGATGCAACAAAAACACTGAAAAGCAACAATGCGATGCTTGGATGAGAGAGGAAATGGCCGAGTGAGCAAATTGTCAAAGTGAAGAGTAAGTTTTTGTAAGCAAGTATGCTTTGTCACGAGGGTGCTCGAACGAGATTATGAGGGTGTTTGAAAAATGTAATTGGAGGTGCTCAGACAAGTAATGATCTACTTAACGAGCACCATGTTAAAGCTTTGTGATTTGGACATAAACATGTATAGTAGTGGCGGATTCAAGGTTCAAAGTTTTCTGAGCTACTAATGAATGGACGAAATTTTGGCGTAGTTTCGTTTGTATTATGAACAACAAAATATTTTTTATTTCAGCAAATTGAGTTGTAGAAGCGCAGTAATCTCTAAGACAAAGTCAAAGCGCAATAATTCCAAGACAAAGTCGAAATTTTTTTAGAATGTTGTTTCTTGTAAATTTTGACATATACATAGACCCAACACCATTAAAACTCAAATCACCCAACAAAAACAAAATTCTATGAAATTTGGAGTTTTATTTGCAGTGAAGCTAGTATTATGATAGGGATTTGCTCATCCATCAGCCTAATTTTCTATTTGAAGTCGGTAGAACAACATTCTATAACAATCATTTATTGGTTATAATCATTTTAAAATCGTAAATGTACTATGCGGTATGATTGCATGATGTGTGGATGTATGACTAAAAGTGAGAGAAAAAGAAAGAAAATGTACGTATTAAACTTAAGAAATCCAAGAGGACATTATCCATAATAAAATTGTTGTAATTAAGTAAAAAAAAGGGACAAAAATAAAGATGCTAAACTCATAGGATGGATAGAATATACACTTTTGTTAGATTTTTGCATATAATAAACTATTTTGACTTCCTTTGATATGTTTGGTCGTTGTTTTTGCATATCTTATGTTTTGTTGCTTACTTAGTGGGAACACAACCTCCTTTTTCTTCCTAAGATGATGGAGGGAATACGCTAAATTTTACATGATTGATTTACAATGAAAAAAGAATAATTGAGTTTTTATAATTAGCTTCCATATGTTTTTTTTTATGAACTTTAGATGAGAAGCTTTCTAGCTACTTCCATCCTAAATGCTACAACAACAATAATAATAATAATAATAATAATAATAATAATAATAATATTAATAATTTTATTAGCTTGAATTAAAAGTTTACTCTGAAAGAGCCCGGGATCACTTTGATCACACTCTTCTTTATGGGTAGGAAGTGCCGTTGTTCTTCCCTCCCAGACCCTGATCATAGTTTTCTATGAGCGGGATATACTGGGTATGGTAATGATGAAGATGATGAGAAGCTCACTCTGAATAAAAAGGGCCAATATTTCTAAACAGAAGATGTTAACAAAAAATTAACGGGTTTAAGATTTAATTTTTATGTGCCTAATACCTTCTTTATATTGGAAAACTAATTAACCCAAATTCTATCTTATTTTTTCTAATCAATTTAAGACTGAGGAGAAATTTACATGGAATAAGATGTACGAATCAAGTAATTCATGTGAATAACATATACATAGACGTCAAATATTTAATTAAGTTCGATCTAGAACAAGTTCAAGTCGGATTTGGGGCAAGTCTAGAACTAGGTCTAAGGTGGATCAAGGTCGAGTCACTATCTAAAAACCTCGGATCAAGACCAAAAACCATTAATCTTTTTGTACTTGAAAATAAACTCAAACTTATTGGTCTCAAACTCTAAAAACATTAGACCTAGACTCTAATTAAAATGAGAGTCAATATGAATTTGGATCCAATACGTTCTAGAGTTTGGTATCATATACATTTTTGTTTGACACCGCGTGAATTTGTCCCTAATTAAATTAAACTTTCATTTCTTGTTGAGTAGATTCCTAACTATATGTCCAAAAAAGTGTGAAGAATTTCTCTAATCCTAACTTTTATTACTCTATCTGCCTTTTTGTGCTATTACCATTTGAATTAAATATATGAGAACCATTTGAATTAAATGGTACTATTTCAGAGAAACATAAAACGTACTTATTACTATTACCATTCAACCAATTTACTATATCATTTTGCATTAGAAACCAAGAGTTTAGGAATAAGGGTTGGCCCTATTTATGCAAAAATGTGCGAAAATAGATTGAGGTGGTTTGGACATGTGCAGAGAAAGACTTTTGACGCTTCTGTGAGGAGAATAGAGAGCATTATAGTAGTGGGTAAGAGGAGGCGAGGAAGACCTAAGAGAACTTGGGATAAGAAAATAAAAGTTGACTTGCATGAATCAAACCACTCTGAGGACCTGACTAGGGAAAGGGGTAGGTGGAGGCGCCTTATCCATGTTTTAGACTACTGATTTTCCGTTTGCTTACTTGTTGGTGTTCTTGTTCTCTGGCTTTTATTCGTTGCTATTACCATTTTTTTAATCCATTAAATGTAGTCTTGCGGATTTCGCTTCAGCTGCACTTAGTCCCATCAGTTGCATAATCTTATCTTATTCTTTATCGTGTCGGGGGACTCTTTGGCCGCGCTCTACTTTATGGGTATGAGTTGCTGCCGTCTTTCCCTTCCCATACCCTGGCCATATTTCTATGGGCGGGATACACTTGGTATGATGATGATGATTTTGTATTGGTAACATTAAAATGGTCTCTTAATAATACTTCCTCCGTTCCAAATTTGTTGCCACATTAGAAAAATGGCACTATTCATTCATCACTCTTAATTTGAGATTAATTTTTAATCTATAGGTTAAAACAAAGTCAAATATGAGATTGTTTGATTCGTCTCATTGCAAAGATTTATAGTTTATTTTTTATTATACATACTTAGAGAAATAAAGGATTTAATTAGTGAATTAAACTGTATGAAAAAACAAATATTACAATAAGTAAATTGAAACGGAAGAAGTATTAATTTTAAACAAAGGAGGTAGTCCATCAGGTCAACATGACGTTCTACCAATGCATGAAAGCATGATAACATCTTTGACTAGTGAAAACTAAACAAATATTTGTGTGCTCCAACCTAATTACAAATTTGGACATACTAAATCTACACTATTTTAATGTGCTCCGATCTAATTACAACATATATTTCTCAATGTTTGTATTCGCCAAATAAAATACTTACTATTTTAATATCTTTTAAGAATATATAGTACATACAAAAAGACTTTCTTATAAATAAGGGGATCAAATCAAACAAAATATCCATAGCCCATTCATCATTATAATAATAATAATAAAGAAAGACATTGGTGATTGGATTATGATTAGAGATAATTTCATAAGGTGAATTCAATTTATAACAATTTTTAAAATTATTTTACACAAAATTTCCATTTTGGAATTACTTGACCTAGATATACTTCCTCCGTTCACTGATAGTGACATTTTCCCACACGACATATCACACTCGGTAGCAAGTATTATGGAACGAAGGAAGTATCCTACTACATTAATCAGTACATATACGAGCTGGATAAACTTTGTATGACTTAAAATTTTTGCCTCGGCCTTCCATGACGATGAGCACACCCACAACAACCAATATTATAAATATGACAACAAATAGAGATACTAGTTGGCCCCACCAAGGGGTAGTAAACTCCTTAACCCTTGGGCATGGTGGCAATTCACTTCTAGGGTATAAACGATCATTTATACATAGATCATTTCCTTCAACAAAACTCAAATTGTTAGCTAGAAATGCCCTAATTGTAGAGGGTAACACCCCCGAAAGGTGGTTGTTCGATAAGTCTAATTTTTTCAACAAGGGCATTTGCCCTAAACTTGAAGGGATAGTGCCCGAAAGTAGGTTATGGCTAAGGTCAAGGGTTTCCAACTTCTTGCATATGGTTAACTCCTCAGGAATGACCCCACTAAACCCATTTCCACTAAGATCAAGATGCCTTACATTACTCGACGACCCTAGATTTTTTGGTATATTCCCGTGAAGTTGATTTCTAGAAAGATTAATAGACACGACAAAAGGAAGGAGAAACAACGAACAAGAAAGCTGGCCAGA
This sequence comes from Amaranthus hypochondriacus, assembly GCA_000753965.2. Classification (NCBI taxonomy): domain Eukaryota; kingdom Viridiplantae; phylum Streptophyta; class Magnoliopsida; order Caryophyllales; family Amaranthaceae; genus Amaranthus; species Amaranthus hypochondriacus. The sequence goes on from CM025931.1 coordinate 12,873,754, forward strand.
AAGGTTTTTGCTAGAAAGGTTTATTTTAATGACATGGGGTTTTTTGTTGAGTGAGCAAGTAATTCCATTCCAATTACAAATGGAAAGGGAATGATTCCAATTTGAAAGGGAATGAGTTGGGTCTTTTAGTAAAGCTTTGAATGATAAAAGATGGTTAATTTCATTTCCTTTGATAAGTTCAAAGGTAATGGAAATAAGAAGGAAGAAATATATGGTACTTTTTGATGATAATAATAATAATTTTGTCATTTCCTCTTTTGCATGAAAATGTGAAGGGATGAAAGTGATCATTGTTTAGGTCTACCCTCATGGTATATATAGAAATAAATTAGGTAGCCATAAAGTTAAGCTAGAAATGTAAACACCTTAAAAAGCAAAAGGTATACTAATGATTTTTACATATTAAATAAATTTGACTTAATTAGTTCTAGTCTTTTTTAATATATTATTCTTTATTGTCATATTTTTTTTTACTCTATTGAATAAAAATTTAATTTAGCAAATTATCAAAAATGATGATGAAAAAGCACTTGGTTGAATTTGTCGGATTCACACATTTGCTTTTAATCAGAATGTTACTATGGTAAATGGCGGTTTTTTCTTCACAATTTCTTGTGGTGTCAGTGTTTTTGAGATACCATCTCTAATTGGATTGACACATAAAGAAAAATGCAGAGTAAGAGTATGCATTAAGCTTTAATGGGCTGGACTTGAGAAATGTTTCTCAAAGATATCGATTAAAATAAAAATTCCATTTTTGCGCGTGCATGTTTCCCTCCAAAATTCCATTTTCTTTTGTTTTTTTTCATTTTCTGGGTATTTTTCAATTTGGACCTTAAAGGTATTAATTTTGACATTTAAGATATCGATTTCAACGTAAAGTAGTACTTAAACATATCAATTAAAATAAAAATTTCAATTTGAACCTATAAGTGATCAATTGTGGCGTTAAATTGATCAATTTCTACCTAAATTGAAATTGATATCTTTAAGGTCAAAATTGATACCTTTAGATTAAAATTGAAAAACGTCTAGAAAATAAAAAGAAGAGAGAAAGCATGTAAGCAGCGCGATGGGAGGATATTGAACCGTCTTATTCTAACACGGTCTCTCCCAACATCGCCTGATAAAATGAATACTAAATATTTTTATCTCATTTATCATATTTATAAGAATATCTTAATCATATTTATAAGAATATCTTAATCATTCAACAATAAAAAAAATCATATAATATAATCACATAAACAAGTAAAACATTTTATCTAGCTCATTTATGAGAATGGGAAGACTAAATATTTTCTTAGGCATAACCGCATAAGTTAAGCAAATCAAAGTATCATATTACCTCCTATTCTTAACATTAGTCCCATTTACTTTTGGGAGACTATTCACTTATCATTCTTAATATGTATTTTATTCTTAATCTATAAGTTAAAACAAAGTCAAGTAAAATCTTATTTAATTCGCGTCAATGCAAGGATTGTTAATATCAAATTTTCATAATTTTTAATCAAGCATAATTAGAGATATTATAGTTAAAATGTTGCATCAACAAATGTGAAAAAAGCAAATGGAACTAATAGGTTGAACCATAGTGCAAAAACGCGGGAACGGTCGCGATTGTGGTAAAGGAACGGTAATACGGTAATGGGTTGTCGTATCGCCAAATATCGGTCAAAAAAATGAGATTTCCCTTGAACAGGCCTAAAACGCGGTTATTTTACACCTTTCCAACGCGGGAAAAATCAGAACGGTTTCTGTACAAACCTTTCCAACGCGGCCTTTCCAATATGTCGTGGCCTTGTTTTTGCACTATGGGTTGAACAGCAGGGAATATTTTTTTTTACTATATAGAATAATAATTTAATCTAGGAAAAAGTTCCTATCAAATTATCAAAGATGTTGAAAAAGTTGGTTGAATTTGTCGGATTCAGAAATTTGCTTTTATTCAGAATGTTAATGGCGGGGCTTTGTTTTTTTTTTTTTTAAAAAAAAGAAATTTCTTTCGAAGAAAAGGAATGAAGATTCCGTGTTGTGGTTAAAAGAAAATCATCGTTTTGGGAAGTAATAATGGAAATGGGGTAATCTAATTTTATTATGATTGAATTTCAAGTCAAACATTCTCAATTATTTAATTTTTTATCATGAAATCTTAGTTATTGTATTTTTTTGTTTAAAAAATTTATTAAAATACAAATAAATTTCTTTAAAATAGCAAATATTTTCTATTTTAAGTAAATTTATTTGTATTTTAATACATTTTTGAAAATCTTTAATAAATTAATATTTTGACTACAAATAACTATTATACATAAATAATTAATGTTTGAATATCAATGTGTATTTTATTTATGTACTATGTAGACATACATAATGTAAAAGTATTAAATTTAATACTCCCGTGCTCCTCGATCATGAATTAACTATATGGACTAATGACACAAAAATTAAAAAATAATTGTTATAATTAAATTATATGGATAAGATTAAAAATAATTATAAAAATTTAGAAAATGATTGATTATTACTCAAAGTAGTAAAAAACATAATGTTATAAAGTAAAAGCGATAGACCGTATAGATATGTCTGCAATCTTGTGGATATGAATAATATTTTTGTTTAATCAAATTAAACTATTTTTGTTTATTTTAAACTTTTTTGACTGATTTAATTAATTGATTGATTTGATTTTCAATTAATTAAACTTTTTCTTTAGAAATTATAATGAATTTTAAATTATGTTAAATAAAATTATTGTTTGATAAAAGAAACTTGATTTAGCAAATATCATTAAATAAAGGTGGATGTTGACCTAGACTTGTCCACATTTTTTGAACGATAATATTATTTTTATGGAGAAGTACCAATATTATAATTTTGAGCTTACTCAAAAAAAACAAATATTATAATTTTGAGCATGTTGACCTAGCTAGACTTACGTATGCAATGTTTCTATAAACTTTAGATTTCTTTTATTAATTATTAACAATCGTGTATGATTAAACGTTTGAATCTCTAGAATGAGAGTGTCGATCTTGCAAATAAAATTATACTACCTCCTATTCAGCCTAAATGTCCCATTTAATTTTTTGACATTATTCATTTATTATTTTTAGTTTGTATTTTACTCTTAATCTATAAGTTAAAACATAGTTATGTGGGATCTTGTTTGATTTGTCTCAATACAAGGATTATTAATCTCAAGTATTTATAATTTTTAATTAAGAATAATTTGAGATATTAAGGGTTAAAATGTTGTCTTGGCAAGTGCGAAAAACTAAATGAGACATTTAAGCGGAATAAGAGGGAGTATATTGTAGTAAAGTAGATTATGGTTCAAACTATTGAACCATAATTTAATGGGTCATCTGACTTGAGTTGTAACAGACTCAAAAATCTTAATATTAATCTTCCGATTAATTATTCTACATTTTCAATTCAAATTCCTAATCCTTTAATGGTTATCCATTTCTAATCATCTTTAATTCCTAAACCGTTTTCGATTTTGTAATTTCTTCTAAATATTCAAGTTTAAAATAATATTTTCTTTTAATTTTTTTTATGAGCACGAAAAGTAAAGTTTTATTATTAAATTTACGATTTTGTAAAATATTTTGTTTTTTTATTTTCCTTCTTTAAACTAACATTAGCACTTATCAATTTAACCTTAAAATGTAAATTTAATTATTTTATATTTAAAAATGAGCCATATTTTTTATCAACTTTAAATATAGTTTTAAGCAAAATTTTCCAAGTAAACTATCATATTTTCATGATCAAACTTATCCATTATTTAAAAGTATATTTACTTGTGCATACTAGCACAAAAATTTGATGAACCAAAATTCTTTCTATTTATCCCATGATGTTCATTACTTACAAAATCTAACCTTTTACACTTCAATCTCTTATACATTTACTTACACACTCCAACTCCTACAACTCTTACAGGTTTACTTCCACAATCCAACTCTTACATATACACTTACATACTCCAAACCACTTACACAAGTTAACCTTCTTCCATACTCCTAACTTTCTTATTCATACAAGTTACTAGAAATTGCCCAAAAATCTATTATAAATACCCCCTTGGACATAAGAATACTTTCACCTTCATTATCAAATCTTTCTAACATTCTTTCTTATATCTTCTCTTCACTAAAATCTTACAAGCTTAATACCTTTATCATTAGTTGAAGAAATTCAAGAAGATGGAGTTTAGAAGTTAGAACACTCTTTATTTAGTTAAGTCATCCTTATTTTGGAACATTATTGAGTTATTATTTTGGGTACATAATGTATCATTATTTTTGAAGTTGGGATTTATTTATTTTGGGAGCTTAGAAGATCATCATTATTTTGAGAGCTTGAATTAATTATCTTTGGACCATTACACTACAAAAAACTATTGGAATAGCGTCCGGGAGCAGCGACGAAAATGAATTAACGCCTACGGCGACCACCTGGCGTCCAACTTTTTGGACGCAAAAATTTTGGCGACGGGTGGATGGACGCCTATTTGACGCCACTACAAAAAAAGGAAATGGCGACCAGATACACTGGACGCCATATGGACGCACATATATAAAAGGTCAAACTTTTGTTTTTTGGTAACCAGCGACCGAAAAGTTGGTAGCTAAGTGGACGCTGAAATGGTCCTGACCAGTGGCGACGACCATAGTGGACGCTAGGTGGACGCCGCCTGTCAAGCTTTTATTTGTCTCTTTTTTTTATAATGGCGACCGTTCTAGTGGTAGCTAGATGGACGTTGAAATGGTCCGTTGTTTTTGAATTTGAATTTGAAATTGGCGACAGTTTTTATGGTCGCCGTGTTGTCGCGGTTATTTGTATAAATAAACAAGACGTTTCGTTTTTATTGTATATTTTGAAAAACAATTGAAATTATTAAGTATTAAGAACGGAAAGAAGTTAGTTATTTGTTTTTATGTTTGCATGATTTGTTTTATTTATTTTTATTCTCATTAATTTGCTTTAACATTAATATTATATAGCACATAATTTATTTGTTTTTATGTTTGCATGATTTGTTTTATTTATTTTTATTCTCATTAATTTGCTTTAATATTAATATTATATAGCACATAATTTATTTGTTTTTATGTTTGCATGATTTGTTTTATTTATTTTTATTCTCATTAATTTGCTTTAATATTAATATTATATAGCACATAATTTATTTGTTTTTATGTTTACATAATTTGTTTTATTTATTTTTATTATGTATATTATGTAGCACATAATTTAGTATTTATTACATATTTTATTTTAATTATTATTAGTTTGCTTGAATAGTTCATATTAAAATAATGTTATTGTTGTCATATACATTTTTATTTTAATGAATTGTTTTATATATATTTATTGTCATTAATTTACTTTAATAAATAATTGAATAATTATATTATGTATAGGTGTTAAAAATGAATGTTAGGGAGGAAAGAAGTTGGATGTATAACCGGCGAAAAAATGGAAAGTTTAGTCTAAGATTTATGAGAGGTTTAGAAGAGTTTTTAGATTTTGCTCGTGAAAATAGCATGAGTTCTGAAATTAGATGTCCTTGTAAAAAATGTAAGAGTTGTTGTTATAAGAAACCAAATGAGATAAGAGAACATTTGATGAGAAAGGGGTTCGTTGAAAATTACTATGAGTGGGAATATCATCAAAACACACGGGTAGGAACAACATCAAATGTTGTAGCGGTAGTAGAAGAGCAATCATCAAATAACCAAAATCCTTACTCACAGATGGTGTATGATGCAGTAGCTAGTATATTTCTAGACAATTACCATCAGTTTCTCCCCCCCCCCCCAGTTTGATGTAGTACCGGTACATAATGAACCACCGGTACACGTTGACGAATATCCAAACCCTCAGTGTAGACAGTTCTTTGAAATGTTAAATGCCGTAAATAGTCCTCTATTTGAAGGTTGTAAAACTCACACCAAGATGTCTATTATTGCTCGACTTACAACCCTAAAGACAGACCATCGTCTCACTGAGAGGTGTTACGACGAGTTTTGTGCTATTGTGAATGAAGTGATACCAGATGAGAATACGATGGTAAACAGCTTCTACGACACCAAAAAACAAATAGCTACGCTTGGATTACCCTTGGAAAAGATTGATTGTTGTCCAAACGGTTGTATGATATACTGGGGGAATAATGCGAATGCAACTTGCTGTCATGCTTGTGGAACTTCTCTAGATGGAGAAGAAACAGTAAGGGTGATAAGGTTTCGCGAAAACAATTTCATTATTTTCCTCTGGGCTCCAGATTACAAAGATTGTATGCTTCAGAGGCAACAGCTAGGCATATGAGGTGGCACGCAGAGCACCGCACTGAAGAAGGGAAGATGATATATCCGTCAGATGCTAAAGCGTGGTTGATATTCAACAACATACATCCAGATTTTGCATTGGAGACTCGAAATGTGCGTCTTGGTTTGTGTACAGATGGTTTTAACCCCTTTGGAAGTTCGGGTCAACAGTATTCGTCGTGGCCTGTGATTGTCACACCATACAATCTTCCGCCATGGATGTGCATGAAGAAGCCCTATATGTTCTTGACCGTTATTTTCCCTGGGCCTAGTAATCCAAAGCACAACATTGACTTATATCTTCAACCGCTGGTACAAGAGTTGAATATGTTGTGGGAGTAACCCCTTTTTTTATTATTTATATTTTACTATTGATTATTTTTTATTATTATTAGCTTCGATCCGGTGGAAGGAAGCATAATTGCGGGAAAGATTACAGAGACCTTTCACTGTAGACAAGATGTGGAAGGTACTTGTTGGAAGGGTGTCACTAAGGCCACCAAGGATTTTTATTTCGATGAGTTTAAGGTAAAATAACAACATAATTCGATGTTTTTATAGTTTTTAAATAATGTAATATAAAAAAATTATCTAATGAAATATTTATATGTTTAGAAAGAATATAAGTGGGACTCCCGCCTTGATCGTTTAGTTAGAAAGGCGTGGGAAAAAAAAGCCAAAAAGCGGTATTCTGATATGCTCACAAAGGCGCGCTCAAAGATTGTCACTATACCTAATTTTAAGCCGTCTTTCGTTAATGAGGATACTTGGAAGCAATGGAAGATAATTTGGGAAAGTCCTGAACACAAGGCTCTTTCAGCTACCCATATCGGTGGGTCGGTCCCGCATGCAAAAACTATGCGAGATTTGGTACATATTTAGCATTATATATATTGAATTAGTTTATATTTATTGGTAAGTTTTAACTTGTTTTTGTTTTTTTAGGAAAATTCTATGGGTCAAAAACCCACACCATATGAAATTTTGTCAAAAACACATGGGGTGTTCGATGCTGAATCTGGGAATTGTACCCAGTGGACCAATACAAAAGCAGAAAAAGTTCATGTAATACTTTTGCATACTATTAATTTATTATATTTTTGTTTTCAATTAATAACTTATATAATTCTAATTGTTTTTTTTGTTTTATTCAAGGCTGAATATCGCGCTTTACAAGAAGAACATCCAACCCGTGACCCTAATCAAATGTGGTTGGATGCTGTGGAAAATGTTGATCAGGGTAAAAAGAAAAAAAGCAAGAATGTGTATGGGGTTGGTTCTGCTTCTCAAATTATTTATCCGTCAGAGCCGTCGCGTATTCCTACTTCTCAACCGAATTTTTTGGCTATAACTGAAGAAAAATTTAAAGAATTGGAGCAACAACAATCGGTGTTTAAACATAACCAATGCGTTTGAGATTCACCGATCGTTATCCAATCAAGTAATTGCAGAACGGGAATCCTACCAAAATCTTCTTCGCCAAAATAATTTGTATCAAACTTTCCCCCAACCTCGCACTCAATAGATGTATTATGGAACATACTTTTGAATTTATTTTAATTTAGAATTATCTATTTATGAATTTGTTTAATTGTTTATCAATCAATTATTTGTTTTTTAGCCAACAAGTATATGATATATATATATATATATATATATATATATATATATATATATATATTGATATAATATATATATATATATATATATATATATATATATATATATATAATATATATATATATATATATATTTATATATATAAAAAATATATATATATATATATATATATATATAATATTTATATATATATAAAATATATTTATATATATATATAAATTATATAAATATATATAAGAAGCTAAATATATTTATATATAATAAAACACGCATCGCATAAATAAAAAACTCGCTTCAAAATGGCGATGAGGACTTGAAGACAAGTCGACGCAACAAAAAAATATTAAAAAATTTATTTTCAATAATGGCGACCAGAGAAATTGAAGCTAAATGGACGCCAACTTTATCAGAACAGTGGCGACCAAACATCCTGAAGCTAAATGGACGCCAACTTTATCAGAACTGTGGCGACAAAATTTCCTGAAGCTAAATGGACGCCAATTTTATCAGAACTGGGCGACCATATAGGTGGACGCTAGAAGGCAACTGATATTTATGGACGCTAGGTGGACGCCAGATTGAAGCCCTGAGTTTGACCATAAAAAGCGGCCAATTGGCGTCGATTTATTATTTAGCGGTCGAACAAAATAGCGTCCACTACAGGATGGACGCCAGCCGGACGCCAATTTTATCAGTTTTTTGTAGTGTTATTATTTAGCTTCCAAACGACGTTGGTTTAGCTGGTCGCCATTTTATCAGTTTTTTCTAGTGTTATTATTTATCTTGGAGGGTCTTATATCTTATTATCCTAATTAGTACTTAGTACTAATCTTTGGTGTTAGTATGGTATAACTTTTACCCTACTCTTTATGTGGAATTTCACTTTATATTTACTTTATAATATAAAAAGTATGAAATATGTTGATTATGTTTAATTAAGAAGTTAGTTTGATGAAATTATAAGGAAAAATTACTTTTAAAAACCCGACCTTTGGCCTGTTCTCTTCTAAAAATCCGACCTTTCGATTATTTTTTAAAAATCCCACCTTCGCACCCCATCTTCATCTAAAGTACATTTTGACCGGTTACCTGATGTTTTTAAAAATTTCCCACCTAAGTCCTCTCATTTACTTCCCTCCTCTCCCTCATTTATTTCCCTCCTTCCATACCTGGTAAACATCAACTCACTATAAGTGTCCTTCATCATCACTCACCTCCCTTTGCTCTTTAAAACCTGCGCCAAATCAAATCCTTCTTCACTCCTCTCATTTTCTGTGGTAGTTGGCTTCCCATATCAGGTATGAAACCCTAATCTCAATCTTTTCCATTTTTGTTTTTTAGTTTTCTTGCATTTACAGAGGTTCACCTCCACGTTTTTTTTCCATAATTGTTGAAGCATTTACTGAAAGCAAGTCTATTTCTTTGCCATTTTTGTTCATTGATTTTGTTTTCTTTGTTTGTTGTTGAAGATGGATGATGTGGTTTCATTTAGGTTTTGGTATGGTGGTAAATTCAGTAGTGATGATGATGATATGTCTTACATTGGGGGTATGGATAGGTCGTTTCAAGTGAGTCTTGATGATTTGTGTTTTGATTTTACATTGGGGGTATGAAACTAAAATGAGAAGATGAGCTTTGATTTTGAAGAGGAGAGTACATGGTAAAGATGGTTGAGAATGAAGAAGATGAAAGTCTTTATAGAATTAGGGTTTATTAATTTAGAATTTCTCTTTTTTTATAAAATACAAAGTAACCGGTTATTCAGGTTAAAGAATGGGCTGTGTACTTTAGATGAAGATGGGGTGCAAAGGTGGGATTTTTAAAAAATAATCGAAAGGTCGGATTTTTAGAAGAGAATAGCCCAAAGGTCGGATTTTTAAAAGTAAATTTTCCAAATTATAATTAAGATTATATTAAGTATGTTTATGCTAAAAGTATTTTTAGTATGTTATGCTAAAAGTATTTTTAGTATGTTAATTTAGTAATCTTTAATCAAGTTTATGAAGTTGGGTGAAAAATTATATTGTAGTGATATTAAGTATAATTTATGTTATAAACTAGTGCTAGTATATATGTTTATGAGTTATGTGTTATATTAGGAATGTTACTATATTTAAGAACTTTTATGTTAAGAATTTTTATTAGTATGTTTACGTTAGCCTTCAAACTCGTTTATAAGGTAATAAATTATTTTATGAACGTATATTTATAAAGTATGGTTATATTAAGAATGTTGTTATTATACTTTAATTTAATGTTAAAGTTTATCCTTAAAGTTATAGTAAATTTCTAAGTTATTGTATAAAGTTTCTATTTTTTATTGGTTGTGTTAATTATTTAAATCTTGGATTTAGTATAATAAATTAAGTGAAGTAATTTTTATTTTTAGTGAAAAGACCCAAAAATATTCATAGGCCATTTGACCGTTATCATATTAAAAACAAAAAGAGTTTGATTTATTTTTTAAAATTTTTACAAGCTATTTCTGTGACAATTCTAAAACACAATATAAAAATTTATTTTTGAGAAGTTCTTATAAGTTATTAAATATTAAAGTGATTTTCTTGAATATATGAGTTTTCATAATAAAAAGAAACTTTGTGGCATTTAATTACTATGTAGTACAAAGTATTTTATTTGCTAACTATTTGACCAAAATTTATATAAAAAGATGTAAAAGTATTTTTTAATTAGTAAACTTGCCTCTTAAACTATGTGTGAAATATTGATTTTTGTGAATAGTTTTATTTGTTTTATAACTAGAATGTTGATTTTTGCGAATCTAATAAGTTTACTTGTTTTTCCAAACTTGAAATGATTATTTTTTGGTGAACTTGTTGAAATTTGTAAATTATCCAAAGGATGCAAATTAACTTGAATTTTAATTAGAATATTTGATTTGATGAAACGAATAAAGTGTTATTTGTTTTAAAGTTAAAAATGTTGATTTTGAGAACTTATTTCAAGAGCAATAGATTTTAGTAGCTACTTGTGGAAAATACTCCCTCCGTTTCTTTTTGATCTTTGACTTTGGGTTTTTCACAAATATTAAGAAAGAATGAATCTTTGGTGGTAGTGGGTATTATTTAATTATATAGTAGTGGAAAGTAATGATTGTATTGGAATTATGAGAGAAAAAATAATTAAATAATAGTGTGAAGTAATTATTGTATTGGAAGTATGAGAGAGAAAATAATTAAATAATAGTGTGAAGTAAGGAAAGTGGAGTTTTAAGGGGTACAAGTGAGATGAAAACTTTCCAAAAATAGAAAGTATTCTAAAGTGGAAGAACTTTTGAAACTACCCGTTGTAGTAAGGTGGAAGAACATCAAGGAACGGAGGGAGTACTAATTTGGAGACTATTAATAAAATATTAAGTTAATTAATTTATTAGTGTGAATTTAGTGAGCTGTTAAAATAAAGTTATAAATAAAATTTAATGTGTTAAAAATTAAGTAATAAGCATATAAAGACATAAAGGTAATTAAACATTATGGTTAAGAATTATATTAAATAAATAAATAAAGTTAAAATTTAGTCAAAGTCAAATTTCAAGGTCAAATTTCAAAGTCAACTTGTAGTAACAAAAAAATGTGATGTACTTGTGTGAATGAGTATTGATTGAATGACCCTGATAGCTAGTAAGGTAATGTCGAACCATTGACCGGCATGTAAATCCGGCGTTCGTGTTGGCCGGCACATAAAATGCGGTGTAAGACAATGGGTTCGCTACCTATCCTGTGGAGCTCGAGCATAAACATTGTAGTGGAGGGGTGACGACTCCCACCACAGTTAGGGTTTAGGGCTATGGTCCTCACCTAACTAGACCCTTACATATATCAAGTGTCATATTGTTGTGCTTGTTGATTAGTGATGAACTTGATTAGTATTGATCCTATGAATCATGGTACGGTTATGAGTATTAACCAAATGAACTTACTTGAGTGTTAAGATTACCAAATTGTATAAGTGGCAATAACGTACTTCTGTCAGGATTGAGAATACTATCTTATAGACTTAAAAGTATGGAACAGTAAAAGAATATAATAAAAGTATACAGTGGTGTCAATTAATTTGAAGTTCGTACTTAAATTATTATTTTGTAAATGTAGTGTAAAATTTTCATATTTTGAGTTGGATAGGATGTTATGCTCGGGCGTTACCGCTGACCGATTCAATCGACTATCATCCATATCATGGATGGCAGCATTTTGCAAGATTTAGTTTCAGGTCCCGATCCAGGCCTCAACAATTATTATTTATCGAGAACTTAGCTGCTTTTTGTGTCTTTATTGATGACTTGATGTTGATGTACTTTTACTTTTTAAATTTTTAGCAAACAATGTTTCTTATCGTATGTAATATTTTATTTTATTTTTTTAAACAGTTTTAGTTTTTATGATTTAAAGTTTTTAACAGTTCGGCATTTTAAGACTTCCGCAATATTTTTGTATTAAGAATTATTATTAAATGTTAATTATGAATCGAGATTGCCGCCTCTGTTACATGAGCTATTTATTAAATGAGTTAGATCATAATTAAAATTTCAAATATGAAACAAGCGTGTTAACCTATTTGATTAAATGAGTTAATTTCAAGTCAAATCAATTTATAACCCCAAACTTAATTCATTAAATTTTTTTTCTTATTTTTCATTGTAAATTCACAATTAACAATTCATATACTAAACTTTTGAAATTGAGACCTAAAATATCAAATTGAGTCAATATTAAAAAACACTAAATTAAATGGAAACAAAAAAATCTACACAAATGAAGTGTGTTGAAATCAAGCCGATTAGATTTGTTACGTATGAGGTTGTGATTTTCGACCCATTTAACTAAACTAGTTACATATGGGTCCATGAGTTTCTACCCCGTTTATATATGACACGAACTGGAATTCAACCCAATCTAATATGTTTAATTGATCTAGCTGCAGATTTGGTAATAGGTTCAAGACCCTATTAGACCCCTCTTGTTTTTGGAGTCCAGGTCTAGTTTTTTGAGACCATCGAATTCGGATCGAAAAAATCTAATTGTTTAGATTCGGGTTTAGAGTCTTCATGTCCAAAACTAACCCATACTACGTCTCTAGACCCATTTAAGATCCATTTAGGACCTCAAGCCTGACAAATCTATGTTTGGATCAAAAAGTTTCATTTCATAAGGGTTTGATTTTGAATCCGATTATGGATCCATTAAATTAATGAATTTAAGTTCATGTATCTTTAATACCAACTTGTGGTGTCATTAATGCCTAGTTGAGTTTAAATGCTTACTTCAATTCTCGTGAATAGCTATTTTAAGGAAGTTAAAAGAATATTTTAGTTATCCTTATGCCTACTAAAGTATACTAAATGTCTACTTAACATATTCTGAACCCCTACTTGACGTATTCTTGATGCCTACTTGAGGTATCCGAAAAGCTTATCAAGTAAGCATGTAGTTCAACGAATTAATTACCATTTTTTTAAAATTAAACTTTAATGGGCTAGGCTTGAGAGACCTTTCTCAGGAGACCGAATGTAAGATTATATTAGAACAACTTGCTTCCGAGAGACCGTCTCTCTTAGAGACTTCTCACAGGTGGAACCCCATTTAAGCTTAATGTCTACTTTCTCTATCATTAATTCATATTTACATCATTTTTGACGCCTACTTGCATCATCTTTAACGACTACCTATCGTATCATTAATGCCTACTACATTATCCTTAAATCCCTACTTTTAGTATTCTTCTTACAATATGTTAAATGTCTAATTATAATATCCTTAATGCCCACTGAGTAAACATATAGTCATTACAATATCTTAAACGTCTACTCACTATATCCTTATTGTCCACCGAGTAACTTAAACCCAAATAGAAATGATATCTCAAAGACACTATGAACCTACAAGAAATTGTGACAATAAAATTGGTATAAATAATACTCCCTCCTATTCACATAAAAGGGGACATTTGGGTTGGGCACGGTTTTTAAGAGTGGAATGGTGGGGTATTTTAATTGATTAAATTAATTGTAAAGGTAGTAGTTGGGTATTGGGAGTAGTAAAAGTGAAGGTAGTTGGATATTTTAATTGATTAAATTAATTGTAAAGGTGAGAGTAAAATAGAAATGTAACATTTTGTATGAATTGACCCAAAATAGAAATGTCCCCTTTTGTGTGAATCTTTGCTATCTTAAGCATAGATTTTCTATTGTCAGATCTAAGTTGATTATTGTCAATAAAGTATTGGATCAAATAGAAACAGAGTATTTTTTAAGAATGTAGTAATAAATGAAGAGAGTACGAATTGTGTGGATGAAATTAAAAGAGAGTTAAAATGTTTGGATGAGATTAAAAGAAAGTGATGTGCCCTCACCCAAAAATAGAAATGATGCAAATTAAGTGAGACATACTAAAATAAAAAATACTGCAAATTAAATGAGACGAAGGGAGTATGTATTATGAGTGCCGTCAAGTAATTTTAGGATTCAATTAAAGTATTTAAATGTGTTAGCAGGGTCGATTAAAAATTGACAAATTCTATAAAGGCCATCTACAATGACAAAAATAATGATTTTTTTCATACAACTTTTTATCTTTAAGCACTTAACATATATACTAAGTAATTTAATATTGAGGTATTAATTTTTCGGGGCCTTATGCAATTGAACATGTTCAGAAACTCTTATGTACGTTAGTATGGTAAGAAAAAACCCAATTGATCAAGGGAGAATAGCATTATACACTCCCCTTCGCCTTCATTGGACGAAGGTGCTTAATGAAGAACAACTGTCCCCACATTGCATGTGAGTTTCCCATGCACTAACATAACTGTATACGTTCATTGCCATGATGACTGTCCCATATTCAATCTCCTAGATAACAACTGATTAATGATAATTCTTCCCAGATTTGCCCCCAGGCCTATAATTTCTATCTTTAGAATTTGTGGGTCTGTCTTCAAAGTTGAACTGAAAAACTTTAACATTTATCTTCCAGAACTTACATAGAAATCAAAAAAACTGTCCCTCATTAAAAAAGGGGAAAAGAAAGAAAGAGTTTTTAATGGCAAAAAAAAAAATTGTACCAGAAGTAGTGCAGGAAGACATTTCAACCAAGGACAAACAAAGGTCCTGTTGAATGACAGCAGCGTGTGGGATCCGCTCATCCACCCAATTGGCAGATCCCCATCTTTGGGTCTGACGAGGTGTAAGAATGAATGCCTTTCCCTTCTGAAAAGGGGTAGAACCTCATCAGTACTTAAGGTCTTTCTGGCATTGAACTTGCTCCAGAAGACTGGAGACATGTACTTGTATGGATGCCCAGAAGTCTTGGATATCCTCACCCAGATGATTTTGTCTTTATAATATTTAAGGTCGTTAAGTTCTGGATAAACGACCATTGATCTATTGATTGAGGAGAAAGTAGTGAAAGGTCTATTCTTAGAATCATCCAGCTTGAAAAGACTCTTAAACAGACTGAGTCATGGGTAACTTAATGTAATCACAAGTCCAGATGAAAGACATTATCTTCCTTGTTGCATGGGGAAGAAGTTGGTTGAGAGAGAGCTGGAAATGGCAAAGAATCTAGGAGAAAAATGGATGAAGAGGGCTTCGACGGTTAAAGTACAATCATAAAACTTAAATTATTTTCCTTATTGTGATAATTAATTACAAAAACCTCACATCTAAATAAATCCTAAGTAGTAATCAACTTGACTGCCACTGTGCACCTTGAAGGACCTGTTATACAACTCATCCCAGATTGATACTAGTATGGGCGTCGGAGTGGGTTTTGTAGGAGCAAAACATCTTCTGGGAATTAACCCCTTGGTGTGTTTTGTAGGAGCAAAACATCTTCTCAAATTGATTTTACTGCATAGCTGGACAAAGGACTAAAAAAAAGGCTTCCACCAGCATAGATCCTTTTGATTACTTACTATTCTGGGAATTAAACTCTTAATTAATTGTGCACATATTTTGACAGGAACAGGCACTAAGGCTAGCATTCCACCTAAGATATATATACCTAGATCATTGAATGTTAGGGGATCAAAGGGACTTGAGGCACAGGCTAAATGCAGCCAGCTGAACAACTGTCATGTATCCGCTAAAATGAGCAGTGAAAGATGCTTGAACGAGCGGGCACCAAAAGCCTTTTACCGCCTCTTTTTGTTTTTGATTAACAAGATATTGAGGATTCTATTGAGTAGAGCTGTTCAAAAGTGACCCGATCCAGAAACCCCAACCGAAATCGAAAGTAAATCCACTCGAAAATGTGTTTTTTTATAGGTTTAACAAACCAATATTACCCGACCCGAAGTTATACCCGAACTGGTTGACAACCGAAAATGGGAAAACTGAACACAAGCTGTAACCGATTTTTGTAACCGACATATAACCGTTAACAGAAATTAACCCAAAATAATAATGACCGACCCAAGTCATATCCGACCCGAATCATGCTTGAAACTGAACTCGATCCAGCTAAAATCGACTTAACCGAACCTAGTTTAGAACAAACTGTTGTAAACCTTAACCTATTTTTATGACAGAAGTATGATCGA
The DNA here is from genome assembly GCA_000753965.2 of Amaranthus hypochondriacus. NCBI lineage: Eukaryota > Viridiplantae > Streptophyta > Magnoliopsida > Caryophyllales > Amaranthaceae > Amaranthus > Amaranthus hypochondriacus. Next base: position 12,890,277 of record CM025931.1, read on the forward strand.
CTCATATTCAATCATCTTATTAGTTATTCTAATAAAGTGATAAATATATTAATAAAATAAATTTTATAAATAAATGGTTTCATATATTTAGAGTTAATAATCAATGGTCAATGTTTATTTGACTACTTTTAATCAAATTAGATGAAAATTAATAAAACTATATAATTTTAATTTCAGAACAAACAAGTAAAAGTAACAATGTAATAATGATCACTAATTGATTTGTATTTTGACTATTTTGCTTTAAGTAAAGAAAACCTTATCATCAATTAAAAAATGACTAACAATATAATCTGATACTGACTTGATCGATATTAATTAGTAATTCGTTGTCGAATTCTACTTGAAGAATATTTGATCTGTACCTGATAAATCCGAACCAACTATTAACCGATGACAACCTGAGACCGATTGAAACTCGACACGAACTTCAACCGATATCGAACTGATGCTAACCAAATCTTGACTAATCGATTCAACCCGAGTGTGACTTGTCTTAACACGCATTCGAAATATAACTGATCCAATATACAACCAAACCGAATGACACCCGTCCAAAACCGACCTGATCACCCGAATGAACACCTCTACTATTGAGGATGAAAATTTGGTCAATCTTTTGTTATGTTTTATACCTCCTTCCAAGTACCTTAGTGAGACTTTGTAATTTGATAGAGACACTTTGTGTAGTGAGGATGTTAGTGTTAAGTTCGACTATACTTATTGTGAATGTCAACATATTAATGAGAAATATGAGGTGCACACACTTCATACATAAGCCAAGGAGATATATTCCATTCCAAAATCATATGACAAAGAGAAGAAGGGCTCTAAAATAACAAGCACACTAGGACCTAAAGATTCAAACTTTATCCCCTCTAAACACCTAAGACCTATTGATAGGGGTGTTCTATGCAAACAAACAACAAGTTCAATTAACTAGCACTGAAGAACAATAAGAAAGAAAGCAATAAATAAAGACACAAGATTTACGAGATTCACCTCAATGTGGGCTACGTCCTCGGTGGTTGTTAGTTTGCTTGTATTATGTGAAGAATCAATGGAGTTCTCAAGAACTCTTACAATAGAGTATTACACTTGGAGAAGAAAAAAAAGAAAAAAGCGAGGGTTTGTGTTTGACTAGGGTTAAGAATACATGTAGTAGTGAGTTACATTCAATATTTATACTAGTAGTAAATGCCTAATGATACGAGGGAGTCCCATACAACATAAAACAATAATGGGCCACAAAACAGAAGTCGTAAGCAAAGCAGGGGCTGTCTCGCTGGGCTTGCTCGTTCGAGTTCCACAAGTGCTCATTCGAGCATGGAGATCAGAGGCTACGGGAGTCTTCGAAGCTACTGCCTTGAACGAGGCACTTTGAGCCTTCATGCCTTGTTCGAGCATGTCATAGCATCCAACATAGTTGCACTCAATCCACTCCACACACACATGCATCCATACACTAATCATAATATCATCAACCTCCATTGGTGCACTCAAAGTCACACTAAACTCCAACATGCTCTTATAATTTATAAAGTGTGCACACCATCTTTATTTTGTCTAGAGCTGTTCATGGGCGGGCTTGGGCGGGTAGCGGACCGGATAGCACCTAAAAATTCTACTCGCGGGCTCAAATATTCAAAAGCCCGCCCGCATTTGCGGGCATATTTTTTTGTCGCTACCCGCCCATTTTTAAAGCGGGCGGGACCCGCGGGTAGGCGGGTATTTTTATATAAAAATTTAAAACATAAATCATATTATAAAGTTAAGTTTTTATAAGAACAAACAAAATATAATACATTGTCAAAAATACTCTAAATATATATAAAGTTTCAAAATACTCAAATTACATGAATATTGAATATAGACGGTGGAGTCGGCTACTTGTTTGAACTTTGATAGTCGATTGCTTGAGTGCTTTGAGGGTTAAAAATATTTAAGTCTAAAAGAAGTAAATCTTAAGGCTAGTAGAAAAGTAATAAACTAAAGTTGGGTATGGGTCATGTAGTAATATAGTTTAATATTTAATAGAATTAAATATTTAATAAATAATATATATTAAACTAAGCGGGCGGGCGGGTATACCTGCGGGTATTGTTGGTGTCGCTACCCGTCCGTTTATCTTGGCGGGCGGGTATTACCCGTCCAAACTTTAAATTTTTTGAAAAACGTTGTCCATGCCTGCCCGTTTTCCGAGCCGGATTGGGCGGGCCTAGCGGGTAGCCCGCCCATGAACAACTCTAATTTTGTCGACGTGGATAAACTATCCAATAGTGTAAATATTGATGTGGTCTATTATTATTTATTAGATTGATTCCTAACTTAAAGCACAATATATTTTCTTTATTGTTATGCAGTTGGTAGAAATTCTACTAAAAAGCACATTCATTAAAATTAATGATGTCAACACAAATACGGGCTTGACACCATTAGATGTGTCGATAAATCAAAGTATGAAGGATTCAAATGATGAGCAAATAATGTGGTCCCTCAAACATCGTAAAGCATTATTATCGAAAGACATGAGCCTGAATCTCCATAATAAAATCTATAATTGGTTGGAAAATAAGCGGAGTGCTTTAATGGTAGTTGCATCCTTGATAGCAACTATGGCTTTTCAAGTTGGAATCAATCCTCCGGGTGGTCTTTGGCAGGATGATACTGAATCCCATGTTGCAGGTTTGATTCAATTTTACATTTAACAAGAGACCGTCTTTTGTAAAGACGATCGACTCTCAAAAGTCCAGCCCAAATCTATATTTAGAGTTATAACAATATATATATTTAGAATTGGACTGAGCTTTTAAGAGCCGTTTTACCAAAAGACGGTCTCAAGTAAAACTTTGTGTACATTTAAATGACCAATACAATCATACAATCTTAAACCTCCGTATTTTCATATGAAATCTTATGAGACCGTCTCACCATTCATGTAATTATTCAGTATTTTTAATTGATCACTTTAAAATTGTAACTGATTATTTGAAGGTTATAAGTGATTACTTTAAGATTATAAAAACATCATTTTGAAATTGTAAATGATTATTTTAAGACAATAAGTGTACATTGGGCCAACTCAATAGAAATTAGGACGTGTATATTGGGCCAATTTGAAAAACGATGCTATATTAGAGATAGAACGATGAGTTTCAATCTCTAATATCACCAAGATCGAAAGTGCGAAGTCTTGTGTAAAACAAATTACGCTAACAATAAATCGATGTTTGTAGGAAACAAAAAATGCAATAAAATGACACAAAGATTTAACGAGGTTCACCCAATTAAGGCTACGTTCTCCGGTGTGTAGTATCTTTTATATTATTACAAATGAGAATTACAATTAGAGAAGAGATATTAGGCTAGTGTTTGGCTTGGGGTGATTTTATGGATGTGTTTAAATGATCACTCTTGCTCACTATTTATAATGCTAGATACTATAAGAGTTATACATGATTCAATATAGGTAGTAAATTGCATAATAAATAGCATTAAGAGAATTAATCAGCTGGTATTCAATGACTTGTAACACTTTCATGCACTTGAACTGTTGAAAAACAGCATCCTATGCTGTCAGAGGATCCGCTCGACCAGGTCGAGCGGAGAAACAGAAGCTACTGGATAGATTCTGACTTGTTGCTCGACCAAACAGTTTGCTCGGGTCGAGCGGGGGTCGAGCGGAGGTCGAGCGACCATCAGATCTCTCCTGGACAGTTTCTGCTCGACTTGCATAGTAGAGGATCTTGCATTAAACCTTTACATTTCTTCATTAAGTCTCATTAATCCACGTTTTAACCATAACATTCAACACCATATTAAGTTAACAACTTAAATCACCAATTAACAACCTCATAGGATTCCATTTTAAGAGTTCACTCATGAATGCACCTTTTAATTTGTGCACTCAAGTCACACTTAATCACAACACAATTAAATAGCCCATCTCATTCATATATTATGAGAATTGGGCGGTCTCCTGAGAGACAGTCTTTTAAAGACGCCTCTTAAGCTCAAACCATTAAAGATTAATGTCTATTATTACTTTATATTTTCTTTATGAGCCAACCTAATTAGAAATGATCTTTCAAAGATACATCTCTCACAAGAAGTTGTGTATGAGAATATAAACTTCTTGTTTGAGATCGTCTTCATAATAGTAGTTTTAATTAATGATTATAAAAATGTAATATTATAAAAATATACGACGAGACGAATAAAATAAGATTTCACATGAGTCATGACAGTGTACAAAGTTGTTTGGGTGCAAATAAAAAACGGAGGAAGTATACATAAAGATTTGGAACCAAATGCAGGTACTTCCATCTTGATGTCAAAGGCACCTGGTCGATACAATGCGTTACTTGTTAGCAACTCAATTGGAATGATTTCATCTCTTACAGTTATCATTCTACTTATAAGCGGCCTTCCTTGTAAGAGACTTTTTATGGAAGTTTTGATGTTTACCTTGTGGATTGCAACAACTTCAACAACTTTTACTTATTTATTTGCACTCCTACTAATATTTGACGTTAACTTTTATAAAACAAAACAATTTGATGTCAATCCAAATCATATGTTGATATTGTATGTATCCCTTATCATTTGGGACACCTTCTTGGCACTTCTACTCTTTGGGCATATCTTTCGCTTCATGGTCAAGCATATTAGACAGTCTGAACTGTCTTTAATACGATTCCAAACATGGTTAATGAGGGTGCCGCAATTTATTAGATAAAATTCCGCAATTTATATGTTGTTTGTTGTTATAAATACCTCTGTTTGAATTAATAGGGCTTTTAAATAGTTGTATTTAAGAATTTAAAGTCAAAATTTATTATTTGAAACCTCATAGCTAGTTGTGATGTAAAATGTTGTATAAAGTTCTAGGTGATGTAGAACTTTTTAGACTGTAAATATGTATAATTCTAGAATTTGTAAGATAGAATTGATTGCCCATAAATATGCATCCAAGACATTTGTACCATACAACTTTAATTAGTTGAAGAATTCTCTTCTAAACTCTAATGTGCTCTCTTGTTTTGTTTAAGTCACTTTCCTTCACTCATCTACTCTTTGGGCAAGAGTTTGTGAGAACCAAGGCAGTTAGGGTGTGCCAACGAGGGGTGCATATCAACATAACGAGACTAGCATATGGGCGTGCTATTCAACTATCACAAATTCTCGTGAGAGAAGACGATTTTTTTTTTTTGAGAGACCATTTTTAATTGGATCTGCCAATAAAGGAAAAAGTAGAGTATACTACAAAAAAAATAATAAAATGGCGAATAAATCTAAAAACTAAAAACTCTAATATCAGAACTCATGCTATTTCCACGAGCAAAATCTAAAAACTCTTCCAACCCTCCCATAAATCTTAAACTAAACTTCTATTTTTTCGTCGGTTGTACATCCAACTTTTTTCTTCCCTACCATTCATTTTTAACACCTATATATAATATAATGATTATTAAAATATAGTATAAAACAATTCATGAGAATAAAAATACATGATAATAATAACATTGTTCTAATATGAATTATTAAAGTAAACTAATGACAATCAAATAAAATATAATATAGATAAAAATATTAAAGCAAATACATGATAATAATAACATTATTCTAATATGAATTATTAAAGTACTAAATAATAGTATTAAAGCAAATTACTGACAATGAAAATTTAATATAAATAAATATAAATAAATAAAACAATTCAAGTAAACATAAAAAAGAAACAAATTATGTAATACATAATAAAATAAAGGAAAAATTGTCGGGAATAATCCGAACTATTGACAAACTGCTGTGAATAATCCGAAGTATTGAATATTTATGAATAATCCCACCTTTGTAGTTTTTTGCTCGTGGCACCCCCAACCGAAATTTTACCTGTTGTAGCAGGTTTTATCAATCCTTAGCAGGTCATCTTCTCCAAATGTGTTTTTATAAACCCCATCTACTGATTTCAATGTCTTCTCCATTGTTCTTCTTCCATTTCTTTCATTTTGTTCTTCCTTCTACCCCACAAACACCTCTGGCAGCACCTCTTACATAAATAATAGCACCTCTTGGAGTTCATTTACCCAGAAAACAAAAAAACATAGGCTTGTTTTATGGAGTTGGAATTAGTGGAAGAAGGAAAAAGAACAAAATGGAAGAAGGAAGGTGAAGAAGGAAGAACAAAATGAAAGAAATGAAAGAAGAACAATGGAGAAGACATTGAAATCAGTAGATGGGGTTTATAAAAACACCTTTGGAGAAGATGACTTGCTAAGGATTGATAAAACCTGCTACAACAGGTAAAAATTCGGTTGGGGTTGCCACGAGCAAAAAAACTACAAAGGTGGGATTATTCATAGATAATCAATACTTCGAATTATTCACAGCAGTTTGTCAATAGTTCGGATTATTCCCGACAATTTCTCCTAAAATAAAATAATAAAATAACTAACTTCTCGTAATGTTTTCAATACATGCTCTCTTAATGCTTTTAATCGTTTCACAAATATAAAATGGCTTAACAAAGAAACGTTTATTAATACAAATCACGGCAACAACACGACGACCATAACACTCTCGCCAAATTCAAATTCAAATTTCAAAAAAACGGACCTAATTGCTGACGAACTGGCTACCAAGATTCCCGTCGCCAGACTTAAAAAAAATAAAAACAAAAATACTTTAAATCTGGCGACCAACCAGCTACAAAAAATCCGGTCACCACCTTTCAAAAAATAAATTTTTGACCGTTGACAATCTTGGCGTCCATTTATCTCGTCGCTAGTTCGTCGCCGTACACTTTAGTACAACAGGCGAGGCTTTTCTCGTAGCTAGTCGCCAATGGCGATAAATTCAATCTGGTCGCTTCTTCTCGACGCAATTTCAACACTTATTTGTAGTGGTAAGAGTATACATTAAGCTTTGGTTGGCAAGGCCTGTGAAACGACTCTCAAAAAGAGACAATCTCTTAGGTTACTAGCTATTCAACTATTGGGTAGTCCAACACATTGGTTGTGCTACAAACTAGATCATCCGACACCAGGTTGAGTGCCAAAGCATTGAAGAAAATCCTGGCTCGGCTAGCAAGCAACGCTTGTCGAGTAGCTCACGTGGGCATCCATAATACCTATTGTGAAGTGAGCCAAAGGATCAACACATGACAAGTGGTGTTAGAGCGGATTGACTCAAGGGAGTTAATTAAGCTCAGTCGAGAGAAGTTGGTGGTCATTTGCTCAACAAGAGTGTAGCATAGCCAACATGTTGAGGCGTGCTCAATAACATAAATGATTAACGATGGCTAGCAGAGGCAAGAAAGCATGGTGTACTCGAGGGGAGAGGGAGATATGTGATGGAGGCTAAGGAGAAAATTTGAAATAACTAAGATTATTTATCAAAAAAAAGCACCAAATAAGATCTAAATCAACTTTATTCCAAATATAGGCGTCTAATTCCCAAACCTAAGGAACGGGGCTGTTCGCACTTACTAACTGTGACAAAATTATTTTTTTTAAAAAGCCAAAAAATTTTTTCGCACTTAGTAATTGCGAACAGGTAATGTTGACGTTTTATTGACCCTGTTGTTACTTCCTTCTTCTCCATTTTCCCCAAAGTCAAAAAAAGTCACAGGGCTTTTCACAGTTACTAAGTGCGAACAACATGTTGACCTGTTCGCACTTAGTAAGTGAGAATAGTTTGGTTGACTTTTTTTTTGACTAATTTGCTTCTGTAAGTGCGAACAACACTGAACTTGTGCTTTGGGGTTTTAGACGCTTACTTTTGATAATAAGTTGAAATTGATCTTATTCTATGTTTTTTTAGATAAACTGTCTTATTCATTTCAAATTTTCGACTAAGGAAGTGTTCCGAGGCCTGGTCAACAAGATGGCCGACGTTTTACATTATGGGCTTGTCCAACTTAAAAGTTGCATTTGAAGGTCTAGTCGACGTATATCCATACAAGAAAGCGTGGAGGTCATAATTAATCTTTGGCCTTATCGAAATAATGGACATAGACTCATTATGAGAGCAAAACATAAGGTGGTGACTAGAGCCGTTCAAAAGTGACCCGACCCGAAAATCCGACCCGAAACCGAAAGTAAATCGACCCGGAAATGCGTTCCTTTTTTAGGTTTATCGAACCGACAATACCCGAACCGAAGTTGTACCCGAATCGATTGACAATCGAAAATGGGAAAGCTGAACTCGAACTGTAACCGATTTTTGTAACCGACACATAACCGTTAACCGAGATTACCCGAATCAAAAATGATCAACCTGAGTCATATCCGACCCGAATCATGCTCGTAATCGAACTCGATCCGACAAAACCCGACTAAACCCGAACAAATTTTCGATCGAATTGCGTTAAACCTGAACCAATTTTTAACATAGAAGTATGATAGACTCATATTTAATCATTTTATTATTTAATCTAATAAAGTGATTGATATTTTAATAAATTCAATTTTATAAATACATGGTTTCATATATTTAGAGTTAATAATCAATGGTCAATGTATATTTAACTACTTTTAATCGTATTAGATGATATTTGATAGAACTTTAAAATTTTAATTTTCGGTCAAACAAATATAAGTAACAAAGTAATAATGGTCGCTAGTTGATTTGCATTTTAACTATTTTGCTTTAAGTAAAGGGAATCTTGTCATCAATTAAAAAATGACTAACAACTTAATTTGATATTGACTCGATCGAGTAATTAGTAATGCGTAGCCGATAGTAATTAAAATCCGAACCCGATCTGTACTCGACAAAACCGAACCAAATATTAACCGATGACAACCCGACACCGATTAACACTCGACACGAACTTCAACCTACACCGAACTGATGCTAACCCGATAGTTCAAATAACTGATCTTCAACCGAACCGCGACTAACCGACTCGACCCGAGTATGACCCGTCGCGACACGTAACCGAAAAATAGCCGATCCAAAATACAACCGAACCGAATGACACCCGTCCAAAACCGACCCGATCACCCGAATGAACACCTCTAGTGGTGACTCATGTTAATTGAAAACAAAACGACAAGTTTGGGACTTCACTAAGCATGAATGATAGTGATCGAATTGGCTATAATAGAAAATAGATCCATCAAATAGAAACAGAGACAATAATTAAATGATTTACACCTTCTGTTTCTCAGTAAAATATGCACATTGTATTCATTTAATTCATTCTTTAATAAATCTAATTTTACACACTTAATATCAAACAAAACTAATATTAATAAAATATACAAATACGAATCAAACAAATCAAACAAGATCTCACTTAACTAAGTATGACGTTATACGTTAAATGTAAAATACACACTAAAGTGAATAGATGAATAACGATAAAATTAAATGGAACACATATGGAGAAATAGATAAAGAGGGTGTTTGACAAATTAACTTATTGAGCAATTTTAGCTTATTTGCATATAAATAGAAGGTTGGGTGGTCAAACCAGCTAAAGACAATGTTTGGTGAAATAGCTTGTTGAAACAGCTTATTGATACGAATAAGTTGTTTTTGAACAAGCTGCTTATAGCAGCGGATTGAAAATCAGCTGGTCAAAAATCAGCTGGTCAAACCAGTTAATAAAATCAGCTGGTCAAATCAAATCAGCCACTATAATCAGCTATTAGCTATCGGCCGTTTTCCAAACACCCTGTACATATGAGTATCAGTTAGTTGCATTTATCCCCAAATTGAACATCAATCCAAGGTACACAACTAGTACTTCGACCAAGCTTTTTATCATTCTTAGATAATGTTCGATGTTGAGAGCTCCTTTTGGCAATCCCTTTTAAAGCACAAGTAAGAGAAAGCTTAGGATTCATCCTTGTATTTTTACTAAATTCATCACAAAAATCCTTGTGCAAACATAAAGCATCTTGCATTAATACCATTTTGGAGGATTTTGAGTGTGTTAATCTCTCTTTAACTGCTTCTGAACAAAGCCCACAAACCCATCTACCCAAATGGATTTCTTTCACTTTTTTTATGTAATTATATGAGCATTCCTCATTTATTCCACAACAATCACATTTTATATTTTCTATTGCTACTATTTTTGATGAATATTCTTCACTTTGTTCTACTGAAATTGCTTCTAATTGGAGTGAAATATCTGATATGGATTTTCTCAGCATTTTGTTACTTTCCTACAAAAATAAAAACCCATAATTAATTAATTAATTACTCAAGGATATAAAAGAACAAACATAAAATAACTCTACTGTCATTTTTCTGTGTTATATGTTAAATAATTCAATGTTAATATGCTTTTATTCAAATGACATTGACGATCGTATAAGTAGGTCCGAACCTAAATTCTTCTCTGAATTACACAAAATATTTGTAATACAACACTCTTGAAAGTTTACGTACTTGCTAAGTTTTTTTTTTCAAAATGATCGCTAATTCTGAGTATGGCATATAAATATGTATAGTATACCAACTTTTTGAAAGAAAATAATGAACTATGTTTTTACTAATTATAAGAGTATAAAAAAGAGAATTTATGAAGAGTGGGAAGAGTGTACCATGTATTCGGCTTCAAATAGTGAATGAGTAGATAGAAAATATAACAAGACTAAATTTCTTGAAGAAGACTTGAACCACATTGTATATTTATATATACTTCCCGGCCATAATGAAAAGTTGAACTTTAATAAAGTAGAAAAAGTAATATAAATCGTATTTATTGTTGTTGTTCTAACATAAAAAGTGAAGTTGAGAGATCAAAGGATCATGCAATATGCAACCTATGCTAGATATAGGGGGGAATTCTAGAAGCTTTCCACTAATTATTGACATTTCATGTCCTACATTTTTTTATCACAAGTCTACTGAGAGACCGTCTTTTTGAGAGACACCTCTCAGTGCTAATCCATTAGAGTTTAATTTTTACTCTGATTTTATATTTTTCTTTATCGGCCACCCAATTAGAGTTGGTCTCTCAAAGAGACTGTCTTTTACAAGAATTTGTGTTTTTTATAGATAATGTTACTCCCTCCAACACAATTGTATTGTCCTATTTGGGTTGGGCACGGATATTAAAAGTGGGATGGGGTCCACCAAAAAGGTGATAATTGGGTATTTTAATTGATTAAATTAATTGTAAAGGTGGTAGTTGGGTATTGGAAATTGGAAAAGTGGGGGTATTTAGGTAAGAAAAGATAGACAAAAAAGGAAATGAGACAATTGAAGTGAATTGTCCCAATAAGGAAATGAGACAATACAATTGTGTTGGAGGGGTATAAAAAATCAACGCAATTAAAATGTTAATTTTATGGTTGAGAATATATATATATATATATATATATATATATATATATATATATATATATATATATATATATATATATATATATATATATATATATATATATATATATATATATATAATGCCATGTAAAGAAATCAACTCAACTAAATGTTTATGCCGATGGTTGAGGTACTATAAGTTATGTATTCTAACATGATTCTTCACTCTATAGCCTTTGTGTCCAGATTTGTGGACAGAGCACATGGCCTCCTCATAAATCCATACCCTCTTGTCATGTTGGTTTCTAATACTATGTAAAAGAAATAATTCAACCAATAATTTAAGCCAATGATTAAGACCCAAGATATATTATGTACTCTAACATAAGTTTTTTTTGGTTAAAGGGGTGCTTACCACAGATGAAAGTTAAGAAATTAAATTTTAAAATCCCCTATAAAACTTTTCATACTACTACTTTACTTAAACTATGCAAATTAATACAACTAATAAAATACTAATACGTCTAATAAAATACAAATACAACTAATAAAATACAAATACTTTATTAATCTCATATTAGTACAAGTAATAAAACCCTAATACAACACTACAACGACTAATAATGTATTAATATATACAAATATTTAAAAAATGTAATTTTTTTTAAAAAAATTGTCATTTTGGGATAGAATTCAGAAAAAGGCTTTTCGACAAACTTTCGTGTATTACAAATAGTCGAAAAAAGTCAAAAATTTTCAACTAATATCTTATCAACTTTGTCAGAATTCCGACTAATCCTTCAATTCTTAGATGTTGGTCGGAAATATCGGTTGATTTCCTACTAAAATGTAAACATTTACGCCTATACCCGATTGATATTGGGATAGTCTATAGTGGATTCTTTTTAGTGTATATGTACAACACAAATTCTTGTGAGAGATGGTCTTTGAGATTACCATTTCTAATTGGACCGATACTTATAATCTTTAGAATATCGTAAGTAGGCATTAAGAATGATGTAAGTAGACATTTAAGATACTCAAAGTAGACATTAAGGATAAAATAAATAGATATTAATATTTAATGGGCTAAACTTGAGATACGTAAGAGAGGATTCTAAGACACTATCTTTATATATGTATAGTTGTATTCCTATGAAGCAACTTGGAAGGATAGCTAGATAATTAGGTTTATCTTATAAGGAAAGTATTGTGCCTAGAGATGGTTTTACATACTAAAACAATATATGTATGATATCTTGGATGGATAATATAGCCTTTCTAGCTGCTGGTGAGATTCATGAGTTTATAAAATCATGTGAAACCCCGTGTTAGATACTTTGGTTTTCTTTAACCTGATTCATTAATTAATAAGTCAATTATTTTGATAAAAATACATTTAAACTAAATAAATAACTAGTCTATAACTATGAATAGCCTAATGGTTAATAGTTTTTCTTTTATTCTTGTGATAAAGGAATAATTAATAAGTCAATTTGCATGTAGAAATTTTTTAACCTACTCTGCTAGGCAACAATCCCTAATCAAAAACTAGTCTAGATTAAATTGAGGTTCAAAATAATATCTTTAATTATTAGGTCTGAGGGCACATCAGCTAATAAGGTAAGAAAATTATATACCAATATCAAAGCATAATTTGCATCACTAAATTCAATTAATAGAATAAATTTCATATTAGTTAATTAGGTAAGGAAATTATAGACCAATATCACAGCATGATTTGCATCACTAAATTCAATTAATAGAATAAACTTCATATCAATTAATAAGGTAAGGAAATTATAGACCAATATCAAAGCATGATTTACATACTTTGAAAAATATCAACAAATAAGGTAACGAAAACTATCATGTTAATTTAGGATAATAAAGTGTTAAGTAATCAAATGAAACCTATTAAATATATTCATTTGGAAAATTTTTAAGAGTTTGTCATTTGTTATTTTTCAACTTATTTATTATATTGTATGATATGTGATTCAAATAAAAAAAATTATATGTTTTTATATAAAAAAGAAATGTTGAATGTTGTCATGCTATATAATGTCATATTAAATAATTATATCTTCAAAAGATGTAAGAATTCTCAATCGTCATACATAAGCTTCATTTAATTACTCAATTAATAAAATTTTCATACACAACTACATCTACTGAAAATATCATTTATGAAATCTCTTCCCTTAAGTCATCAAAAATACACTAAAACACTCATGACTTAAAAAAATTAAGATATTTATATTATATTATATATACAAAAATACACATAGAAGAATATATTCAAAAGATCAAATTGTAATTTTTATAATACTTGATATTACGTGCATAGAAAAATGTAAATTAATACGTTTAATTTCTCTTACACGTAATAGTTAACAAATAACAAATTAATATCATGATAATTTCAATTAAATTTGTTTATGTTTAGGAAATTATTTTATTTTTTTTAAAAAAATTTGGTCATTGACACGGAATTCAAACTAGTTACGAGAATAATGACATGATAAATACCTTTGATCTCACGGTAAAGCCGCCTCTCACAATAATGGTGGTATAAGTTTTTAATACTAACACACTTATGATTTATGAACCTCAACTTAATTAGTTTTTTTTTTGGTTTGAAGTAAGTTAGGACAAGGAAAAGTCTAGGTAAGGAGTATAGCAAGAATAAATTGAATTAAAATTTTTTTTCAAAAGAAATTAATACATATTTCAACTAAAATAATATAATATTTAATTTTTTCTACTTATAAATTTTTGTAGTTGCTGATATTAGCTATCAAAGAACCAACTCAATCAAAAGGTTCAACTGATGGTTGAGCCACCAAGTTATATACTCTAACATGTTTTCTCACACAAGAGCTCATTGGGCTAGAAATGCCCATTAGGCTAGAAATGTGGAAACCAACATAGACCCTTTTCATACCTGACGCTGAATATTCCACTTTAAATGAGTGGTTGTTGTCTTGTTGAGATACGAAATCGTAACCTTTTGTCACGCTGACTTCTGATACTATGTCAAGGAATCAACTCAATCAAATGCAAGTTCTTCCAACATTTGTAGAGAAATAAAATTTATGAAGAAACTGCATTTATTATCAATAAATGGTACGTCATTTACTAACTTACAAATTAAGCGATGCAAGAACGTCATCAATTATATGTATTGAAGTCTACTCATACTTTACCATATATTTTAAATCAATTGTAATTTTGGTTCGTTTAACTTATTTTGTACTCCTCCGTTTTCATTTGTTCTTCCCATTTGGAATATGGAAAGAAATCAAGATAAATTATAATTACATAATATATACTATGAGAGTTGAGTAAAATAATATATAAAAAATAAAGATTCTATTGATTAAAGTGTAAGTGTAAATAATAATATCATTAAATTTCATTGGGTGCATGTAAAGTAAATGCATTGGGAATTAAAATGTAAATTAATTTTTATAGATTAGAGTGTAAGTGTAATAATTTCCTTCTATTTTATTGGTTCCCAAATTAGAAAGATTCTAAATGGGAAGAACTTAAAAAAATTTCCAAATGGGAAAAGTGAGAAGAACATATGAAAACGAAGAGAGTAGTATTTATACTTTTAGACAAAAGTTTTTTACTTTTTTTTTTAAAATTTTATCCATGTATTTTAATTTTTATTTTAATTTCATTTATGAAATTTATTTCTCTCTTCTTTTATTACCAATTTTTTTAAGCCCCATAATTTCGTTTCGCTTTTAAATCTATTGGGAACGAGGGATCCAAATTTACTTTCTCGAGAATGGGATCTTATTGTTAGCCCGTGGGATTTGTCATATAATTATCCTGTGGGTTCATTTGTGTGGGTACATCCTTGGTAAAAGTTGAACAAAATAATTTTTTTTCTTAAAAAATACTTAACATGAGCTTGGGAACTTTTATTTCATAAAATAAGAGTCTCTTAGTCCAAGTCCGAGATATGGTAATGTTCGCTATCAGTAACAGCGGACGATTATTCAAACTAAGTCAAAAGGTCAGCCCAACCATCGCCTCATGCACTAACAACGGGCAGGCTGACTATTTTGACTCGGTATAATCGCCTGCTGTCACTAATAATAACCATATGCGAACAGGGCCGACTCTGAGGTTTTAGGGGCCCAGGGCGAAATATATTTTATGGGCCCTTAACTATTAAACAGATAAAAATCCTCAAGAACTTCTTCTGACCACATTTATCCATACTTTTGTCCGTCTAAAAGATATATTTGTTATTTTTTTTGTTTTTCACTTTCGGATGAACATTTTAGACATTATCTTATCAATTCTGAACAATTCAAGAAATTTAATTAAAGACTATTCCTAAAATTTTTTTTTTATATGTATACTCATAAATCAAATTTGCTAACAGTAACACAACAATAAAATTAATTAAATTACGAATTACTCCTATGATATAACCATTACCAGGATCTAACAATATCTAACAGTAACATTAAAATTTGCTAAATAGTGATATAACCAATTAACCATGAATTATGAATTTAACAAAATAAATTAAAATAAAAAATAGTAGAATTACAAAAATTAAAATCACCTTTTAATAAATTATGAATTAAACATAACAAATGAAACATAATGAATTAAAATTGGCTTACCTATGTTGTTTGCCCATTATAAATTGAAAGACGGTGGTATCTAACTTCATAATAATTGAAAATTTCAAAGTTGCATGAATAATAATATCACCATCATCATTTTTAATACCTTGCAATTACAAGTGCATCACCTTCAAATGTCTACGAAATTATCTTTAAAGGCCAATAAATATACTCTTTGCCTTCCCCAATTCCCAATGCAAAGTCTATGAGTTACTCTATTTTTGAGGCCTCGTCTAACTTATTCAAATTGATGACAGATGGGCCCTTAAATAGACTTAGTATCTGCTTTCTTAACATGGCGGTTGCCCCTTGGGCCTACCCTCAAGGCCGACCCAGTATGCGAACAAAAACTAATAGGGTTAAGATAAATGGGAAAACAATCGTCTGTTGTTAGTGACAACGGGCAATTAACATTCCAATCAAGTCAATGATAGAAAAAAAAAAATCAACGTTGATTGACAACAAGCGATTGTTTTGCTGACTAGTTTTGACTTAGTTTAAGTAAATCGTTTACTCTTAACAGCAACGAACAATTCCATATCACATGCTTGGATTGGGAGATGCTTGATGAGATTCATTATTTGTCAAAGCTATATGATACTAAGAGGATTGTCCACCAAATAATATATGCAAGTTCATGATCCATAATTTTAATAATATGAGATTTTTCCCAAGAAATACATCATTTCAAACACATAGCTAAGTTAAAGTAAATATCTAACTTAGATTTTAACACAAATTTTTTCCTTACTTTAATTTAGTGATCCAATCAACAAAAACCGTTTACTTTTACCAAAAAAAACATACCCAATTAGTTGATCAACTTACATAAAAATATGTATCAAGTCTACAACTAGTGCAAGTTCGTTGCTTGACAAATGACAATAATAAATACTAATTCAGAAGATGACTTTGAATTTGTCAATTTCCCATACTTCATTACAATGTAGGTGGAGGAATAAGAACAAATAAGAATCAAATCCTAAACTTTTGCGAATTAAAATAGTTAATTTATTTAACATAAATTAATTTTTATATTTTTTTCGTTACAATTTACTTGCAACATTTTCTTCTTTTGGATATTTCATCATATACTTGCAATATTATGTTATTTGGCTAAAAGTAATTATATAATTTTCTATTTTATCCTTACTTTATTCTCACTTTATACATTATTAAGTTATTGTCTACTAAAAAAAAACCTAACCTCCATAATTGATTTGGGGGCTATCATTAACCTTTTGATTGATAGTAAGCCTTTAAATTTGTCTGTTTTAAACTTATTGAATATGATTAGAATAAATATTGTCCTTTCTCTACAGAATAGTTGTTCTACCCATTCATTGGGTTTATTCTACCCATATATTATTAGGTTTAGATCTCTCTCTTTGTGAGACTTTGGAGTTATGAAGTTTGGTTTGTAATTGATTGTTGATAGAGATTAATGCGATAATGCAACATACACCAAAATTGCAATTACCATCAACTACATCAAATTCAATTCTATCTCAAGATTACAACTCTCGTAGAAGGATGTGTCAAACAACGATGTGGAAAATGATATTAATTACCATAACTCATATACAACGATCATAGTTTTTTTAATTTTGAATTCTCTTTGGTTAAAGTTGTTATGCTAATTTTTATCTTTGATATAGATGTCGTAAGACTTTTTATTAATGAAACAAATATTATTAAAAATACTTATTACCTACTATAATTGAGGGTTTTATAGACATTACGTACTTGACAATGATATTTCTTAATACTTGTGCCAAAAGACAATGTTACAACAAGGAAATAACTACATATTGATTTGTATTTGTGAAATTTCTATAACTTTTATTTCCAAAACTAAAACACAAAGAAATAATTAAATGGAACAAGAACAAGAAAGCTATCAAATACTAACTACAAAACTATATGAAGCAGCCATGAAAGGTCATGTAGCTTCCTTACTAAACATACTCCAACAAGATCCATACATCCTGGACCGATCTATCATCAACAAAACGGGTCCTTTCTTTCATTCCCCATTACACGTATCCGTTAATCAAGGACACTCAGATTTCACTCAGAAACTTCTAGAACAAAAACCAGAACTAACAGAAGAAATAGATGAAATAAAGAGATGGTCACCTCTACATGTAGCATCAGCAAAAGGGTATTTGGAAATAGTGAAAGTATTGGTGGGTGTAAATCCTAACATGTGTTTTGCACGTGATTTGGAAGGAAGGAATCCGGTTCATGTTGCTGCTATAAATGGTTATGTTGATGTTGTAGAAGTGCTTGTTATGGTAAAGCCATTGGCCGGTCTAGAACGGACTAATGGAGGTGAAAGTGTGTTGCATTTGTGTGTGAAGTTTGGTCAGTTTGAGGCGGTTGAAATTTTGGTAAGAAGAATTGGTGATGGTTTGCTTAATTTTAAGGATGGTGATGGGAATACTGTACTTCACCTTGCTGTGGCTGCAAAACATATTCAGGTATGGAGGATAGAATAATCTCATATATTGCCCATCTGCTGTTAATTATTTCTAAATAAATCAACTTTTATATTATTGTTTGCTGACTGCCGCTTTTCACATTTTAACGGACTATTGTATGTACTTACTACCTGTTACACTCACTTCTTCTTCTGCTTCTTTGTTGGTCTAACCCTACTCCTAGGGATGGTCACGGTTCCAGGACCCTGTTGGACCCGCCCCAGACCCAACCCTTTTCTAAGGGTCTGGGTCTTATTTTTTCAGACCCATCGGATCCGGGTCGGATTTGGATCTAAAAAATAATTGGCGGGTCCGGGTCCGGATCCAATATTCGGACTCTGGACCCGCCCCTTGAACCCTTATTATTATTATTATTATTATTATTATTATTATTATTATTATTAGAAAAAATTGTCGGGAATAATCTCATCTATTGACAAACCGCTGTGAATAATCCGAATTATTGATTATCTATGAATAAT
Source organism: Amaranthus hypochondriacus (assembly GCA_000753965.2). Lineage (NCBI taxonomy): Eukaryota > Viridiplantae > Streptophyta > Magnoliopsida > Caryophyllales > Amaranthaceae > Amaranthus > Amaranthus hypochondriacus. The sequence continues at coordinate 12,909,183 of CM025931.1, forward strand.
CCCACCTTTTCAGTTTGTTTGCTCGTGGCACCCCCAACCGAAATGCAACCTGCTGTGGCAGTCTTAAGTCTCATTTGCAGGTCATCTTCTCCAAACTTCTTTTTATAAACCCATTAAATTGATTTCCATGTCTTCTCCTCCAAAAAAACCCCATTGTTCTTCATTTTTGTTCTTCTTGTTCTTCACCTTATTTCTTCTATTTTGTTCTTCTTCCTTCTTCCACTAATTCCAACTCCATAAAACAAGCTTAAATTTTATTTTTTTTCTGGGTAAATCAACTCTAATTGTTCCGCAAGCTCTAGTTTCGCCGGGACGAAAACCCCTTTTAGCAACCTGTAGTTTCGCCAAATACCCATGCTCACATCTCACGCCATTATTCCAATTTGAAGCTCTACTAGGGCTTGCGGAACAATTGGAGTTCATTTACCCAGAAAAAAAAAAATTTAAGCTTGTTTTATGGAGTTGGAATTAGTGGAAGAAGGAAGAAGAACACAATGGAAGAAATAAGGTGAAGAACAAGAAGAACAAAAATGAAGAACAATGAGGTTTTTGGGAGGAGAAGACATGGAAATTAATGGAATGAGTTTATAAAAAGAAGTTTGGAGAAGATGACTTGCAAATGAGACTTAAGACCTGCTACAACAGTTTGCATTTCGGTTGGGGGTGCCACGAGCAAACAAACTGGAAAGGTGAGATTATTCATAAATAATCAATAGTTCGGATTATTCGCAGCGGTTTGTCAATAAATGAGATTATTCTCGACAATTTTTCCTTATTTACCATCAAACCATCATCATCGCCTCGAGCCTTCCAGTTGATCTTCGTCGCACCCACACCACGGCACTCCGAAGACCCTCCAAATGTGGGAGATTTTGTGATTGCTCTAACAATCTCCCCCTCAATTCAAATCTCCCATCATCAACTTGTGACACCACTCTTGGTGTCCCAATCACAACCTCAACATAGGATTTGGGTCTTGGCTCCCCCTCAAGACCAAACCCATCATCAACACTCTTTGTGCACCACTTATCATTGTGGGCACCATCAACAAAAGTCACTCTCCTTAGTGACTTAGGACTTGCACCCCTCTCAACATGATGCAATCCTCCACTCATTAGAAACACATGGCCATTGTTGCCCATCACACCCTTCAAGTGCACCAAGCACCCCCTTTGCCACCTTCAAGACTCCATCACTTTGAGTCTTCATGGTGTACCCAATCTTCTCTAATCTCCTACATGAGATTAGATTTCTCATCATCTTAGGAATGAATCTCACACCCCTAAGCTTCCTCACAATGCCATTGTGCATCCTCAAATGCACCTCACCAATGGCCTCTATCACAACTTCCTCATCACTAGGCAAGGTCACCCTTTCATACTTACAAGCCATCACCCTTGTAAACAAGCTCTTATCTCTACAAATATGATATGGGTGTACGGAGTCAAACACCCAATCACCATCATCATCACAATTGGCCAATAGCACATGACCAACCACATCATCACTCTTGGTCTTCTTCACAAGACCCTCATCAAGGTTTGAGAGCACCTTCTTCTTTGCAACTCCTTTCACTAAAGTTTTTGCCTTTTTCACCTTCTCAAGTGGAAGAACCCTCTTTCTTCCCTTTGAGCTTCTCATCATCACCAACCTCCATAGTTGGCTTCTTCATCTCCCTTAAAAGCTTCAAGCTTTTAAGATCCTTCTTCAACTTGTTGCAAGTGTATTGAATATGGCCTCTCTTGTGGCAATGAAAGCACACTCTATCCCCATAATCAATCCTTGCCTTCTTGACTCCGGTTTCCCTCTTCTTTGATGGGTTTCTATCAATGACCCTTCCATCTCCCAAGATGAAGCATCATCAACCTTCATACAAACCCCCATGGATGGTACTTCAACAACAATGCTACTACACCTAGTAGCTCCCTCAAGTTTTTCAACTCTCAATAACAAAGACTCAATCATTTGTCTTTGCTCTACCACCATTGTTAATAAGCTCTCCTTCTCTCTTGAGAACTCCATTAACAATCTCTCCATCTCTTGATTACCCACTTATTTTCTCTCACCCAAGATTTCAACAAACCCTAATGGCTTCAACAAACCATCCAAACACTTCTCAACTTCAACCATCTTTCTTCTACCTATCTCCAAGCCTTCCCTCACTCAATACCCCTAGGAATAACACCAAGCTCTGATACCAATTGAAAGAGGAGGTCTTGGACCCTTAAAGGTGGAACTATGGAGGAAGAAGAGAAGGAAAAACAGAGTATAAACAAGAGATAAGCAAACAACAATATAATGAGGTATCTATGGATACCTCCCCCTCAACAAAAGTATCTTATCATTAATATAATCACAATTACACTAATGACTCAACTTACACACTTGAGAACAACCTTTCAAGTTAGTGAATCCATTTAACAATGGAGTTCACCCCTAAACTAACACTAAGAGGGAGAAGACTCTTATGGTTTACAAACCCTAGCTTTCTCTCTTGTGTAGTCTTTCTACATTTACCCTAATGGTCTCCTAAGACCCTTTTTATACCCCTAAGTTATAAGAGAAAGCCTTAAGACCAATAGCAAAGGACCCACAAAACGCATGCTTAAAACAGAAAAGCCCGCTGCTGTGTTTAGTCAAAGCCGCTCGACCGAGCTGGGCTTGCTCGACCTGTCGAGCGTGAGTCCAGAGCTACTGCCTACTGCTGCCGTTAAGGCTCGACTGATCTCCCTATGCTCGACCCACTCGAGCAGCCTTCAAAACTTCTTTTCCATGGTGTCTTGCCTTCACTAAGGCACCCCAAAGCATCATCGCCTCGAGCCTTCCCGTTGATCTTCGTCGCATCCACACCACGACACTCCGAAGACTCTCCAAATGTGGGAAATTTGGTGATTGCTCTAACACTTATTTTTTAATTTATTTATAAATACCTTTAGTGGTATTATGTTTATGCTTGACAACATTTTTTATTTATTTATAGATTAATCCCACTAGGTTGATATAAATATAAAAAAGCCACTAAGGCTTATTTACATATGAAAGCTTCCACCATCCCTTTTGGTAAGAGTAAAAGTGTAAAATTAATACTGAAGTCTTTTGATGATAAATACTCCCTCATTTTAGTAATTTTGTCTTATTTATTTATTTATCTCATTTTTATAATAAGGTCAGTTGATTTAACTTGTTCCATTTCTTTTTATGGTATGTCGTATTTAAAATTTTAGCAAATAAGAGTAAAATAGTTATTAATTTTACAAATAAAATTCTGCCGAAATTTCGTCTATTAGTTGGTGCCCCCTGGGAGTCCGGACCCTAGATCCGCCAATGGCACCAACGTTCTTAATATTTGGCACTTTATATTTTATCCTTAAGACTCTCTAAGTTATCAAACTATCACTACAAAAAAATAATAAAATGGCGACAATCAATTTCCTCGCCATTTGGAAGCTAATTGGTCATAAAGTGGACCTGGCGACGGGGTGGCGTCGGGTCTGGTACCGGACGCTATTACGTTGGACGCTGAATTAAAATTAGACGCCATTTCATCGCCATTTTTCGTAAAAGAAAGGGCGACGAAAAGGCGACGAAAAGTCTGGACGCCATCTAAAAAGCTACTTGGCGACGCCTTCGCGATGAACTTTCTGGACGCCATCTGAAAAGCTGCTTTCAGCAGAATAATTTTTGTTTCTTTTTCCTAGAAATATATATATATATATATATATATATATATATATATATATATATATATATATATATATATATATATATATATATATATATATATAAAAGATTAAAAATAAACAATACTAATTAGATTAAATTTGCAAACAATATAGTTAAATTATTATTAAATATATTAAATATATAAATAATCTAATTTATCTCTAAAATTACATTACAAATACTAAGTAGTTCTACTATATAATCTAACTTATCTCTAAAATTACATTACAAATACTAAGTAGTTCTACTATATAATCTAACTTATCTCTAAAATTACATTACAAATAATTATGAATTAAAAAAATCTAACATAAACAATATAACCCAAAAAAAAACCAATAAAAAAAATACTACAAGATCTTTTCGTCTTCAAGTCCTCGCCTTCAAACTAGTGTTTACTAGTGACAAGGTTAAAAACAAAGTAAGAAAACTTTACAAACATCAAGTGAAAAGCTTCGTTGGAGACGAAATTGGAGTCGCCAAGTCTATTTTTCCGGTGAGAAAGACAAATATCAACAATGGAAGTGAAGAGAAGAAGAGTATAATAAGCAACATTGCCCCAAATTTTCAATAATACATAATGTAAATCAACGAAAATAATAATACCTTAAAATGAAGATAAAAGGTTTTGTTGAATGCCAACAATCACTACAAAAGAATAAGAAAATGGGGACAATCGTTTTCATCACCCTTTATTTGAATATGAAGATGAATATATGTAAACCACAAGATTAAGATGAAAATGAGGATGAGATTACTAGCGAAAAGACAATCAAGTTAATTTTGAGTATGATGAAGATGAAAAAGAGGATGAGATAAATAGAGAAAAGAAATTTAAGTATTAAGTAAGATGAAGAAGAGTAAATTTAAGTTCTAAGTAAGATGAAGAAGAGTAGAGAATTTAGAGAAAAACTTTAGGGTGTTGAGAGTTTACTAGGAAATGAAGATGAGAATAATAATAAAAATGATAATAAAAACAATAATTAAATTAAAATAGAGAAAAGAAATGCAAGTTTCAAGAAAGGACACCTCGGTAAACAGCAAGTTTTAGCTTGCAAGGGAAGCCAAATCGATTGCCACCACAAAAAAAATAAAACAAAATTTTTTTTTAAAAGTGGCGTCCAAATAGCTACTAGAAGCCTCGTTGCCATTTTTTAAAAATTAAAATCTTTGACCATTAAAACATATGGCTTCCAAATGGCGTTCAGATAAAGTCGTCGCTCCTTACTTTAAAAATCTGGCGTCCAGATGGCTACCAATATTCCGTCGCCCTATAGCTGCATCCACATGGCGTCTAAAATTCTCGTCACTTGTTCGTCGCCACTGGCGATGAGTTCATTTGGTCACTTTTTCCGACGCTATTTCAATATTTATTCGTACTATATAATAATTGACAGCTTACATAAAAACTTTACTTCAACAATGATGTGTAGATCATAAAGTTGTTACTCAAAGACAAAAGGATGGAGAAAAACGCCATTAACACAAACGGCTTAACAGCAATGGACATAATCCTTCAGAGCAGAACAAATGAAGAGAAAGATAAAGAAATTATATTGTGCCTGAAGCACGCTAAAGTTTTAACAGCAAAAAAAATACTTAAACCAAAGAAAAACAGTCGGGATTGGTTAGAAAAGCAACGCAGTGCATTAATGGTGGTGTCCTCCCTGATAGCAACCATGGCTTTCGAAGCCGGAATCAACCCTCCTGGAGGCGTTTGGCAAGATGATGGGAATGGATACAAAGCAGGTACTCATAAATTTGTTAACGAACTTATAATTCTACTAGACACAAACTCGATAATGTTTTAGGTAGAGGTGTTCAATGGGGCGGGTCGATCCAACGGGTCAAGGGTCGGGTCAAATTTTGACGGGTCATTAGCGGGTCGGGTCAATAATGGGGCGGGTTATTAACGGGCCTTGGTGTAAAGGGTCGGGCCGGGCCGAGTCAGATAATTATAAATATTAATTGCGGAAAAAAAATTAACCACTTTTTTTTATTTTTTTAAATATTATTATTATATACATAAGTAAGTTGACCCAATGGGCCATATAGTATAATAAAAAAAGCTATTCTATGAACATTTTTAAAAAGGGTCAAAGAGGGTCAAATTTAAATGGGCTTGACCCGCCCCGGCCCGTTTATCATTTGACATGACCCGCCCCGCCCCGGCCCATTTAAATTTTGACCCGCCCCGCCCCGTTGAACACCTCTAGTTTTAGGCCAAAAACCTATTGGTATTTACAAAATCTTATATGTAACGGTTTCATGGGTGCAACCACCCATGTATCGGCCAAATAGTCCATAGCCTTGTTTTTTTTAAAAAAATTTATTTATCAACTAATCTCCTGAGAGACCGTCTTTCTGAGAGACGTTTTTCAGGCCCAATCCATTAAAGCTTATTACCTATATTTACTCTATATTTTCCCTAATGGGCCAACCCAATTAGAGATGGTCTCTCAAAGAGACCGTCTCTCACAAGAATTTGTGTTTATTTAATACTTTTTTTATGCCAAATTTAAAACTTATACATCAAATTCAAAACTTCAAAGGCCAAAAAGATCAGTTTCTAGACTTACGTCGATTTAGTTTTAACTCATAAAATTTTGTATTGTAATTTATTTAAAAACATTTTTAATTTCAAGACTTAAAAGACCAAATGTATGACTTGAAAGATCAATTCTAACATTATTTTGAATTTCGCATTTTAAATTTCGAATTTAGATTGAAAAAAAATTGTTTATAAAAGTTTTTTAAAAAATAACTTCTGATTGAGATTTTATTAAGGTTAATGCTTGGAACTCGCAATTTAAATATTGAAATTGGCAGTTTACGTCTTGAAATGGACAATTAAAGATTTGTCGTTGGTCGATTTAAAAACTTATTGGGAAGGGCTGTTGATGAAGGTTGCACAAGTGCGGCCATTGTACAAGAAATTTCACTAATTGGTATTAGAGCAATATATGTTAGTCAACACCTCTCTAATTTTTCGATAAGAGATCACATGTGAGTTATTTTTCAACACTCCCCTTCACATTTGAGCCTATTTTTTAATTGGACGGAAAAGTCCACATTGTTTTTTATAGAAATTCAAAATTTTTTATTTCCAGTAAATCGAAAACTGTAAGCTCTGATACCATGATAAATTTGGGCTTGGGCTTATACACTATATGAACCGCTTTAGAGAAGAATTGACTACACACAAACTCGATAGAATTATATCTTAAAACCAATTGAGTTTAGGAAGAGTGGCCTATGAAGTATATATCAGTATAAATCAACCTTTTTTTTAATTTTTCGATATTGATCACATGTGAGTTAATTTTCCAACAGGTACATCTATAATGTCACAAGTTAAAGAAGGACAAAAGGGTTACATAGTATATGATGCATTCCTAATCTCCAACACTATAGGACTAATTTCATCTCTTACAGTCATAATACTACTTATAAGTGGACTCCCTTGTTTAAGATTGTTTATGGGTGTATTAATGATAACTATGTGGATTGCTGTAACAGCAACAACTGTTACTTATATGATCTCAGTTTTCTTCCTTGTTTCGTCCAAAGATGAGCCAGTAATACCCTCCAAACATCATTCGGTTCAAAACACTATAATTGCTTCTAGTGTTGCTTGGCTTTTCTTGTTGGGAATACTCGTCTTGCTGCATGTTTTACGCATAATGGTTAAAATGATCAAGAAAATTATACGGGTTATGGTAAAAAAAGTACGAGGTTTACTTCGTAGGACGACAACTTACGCAATGGTTTGAGAATTGTTTAGTATCGGAGAAAAAGAAGAAGATATGTCATTTTATAACTCATTTTATAACGTTGAAGATGAGTGACTCTAGCTACTACAAATTACTTGTAAGTGGGTTATCTCTTCTCTTTTCTGTTATTTGTATTATCTTAGCTTTTGTCAATTCAAGCTACATCACTCTTAATTTTTACAATACATGAATGAAACTAATTGAGCTTTTATACTTTTTGTATTGAATTGTGAAAATATAGTTTTGTTTGTAACACATTTATTACGTCTGATCTATATGTCACCCTTTATGCTATGGAGGCATTGTTGAGAGCAGTGTCGTTCCTAATATTTTATAAATTTTAGGCAAAATAAAATAAATGAACCCTTTATAGAAGATTTATTTTGGTTTTTGATGGATGCTTGGCAAAATAACATCACAAATTCTTGCTATAGACCGTCTATAGTATAGACGGGTAAACATGGGCCAGCCCATTTTGCAAAATAAGTAACTGATTAGTCATCAACCTTATTTTTAAATTTAAAATCATTGGGCTGGGCTGTTGGGAGAGCTGTCTTTGCCATAGACGGTCTCTCAAGAGACCTTCTGAAATAACAGAGCACGAACTTTTATATATTATAATTATCATTATAAATTAAGGCGTATCGTATACTTCTTTAATGATAAAATAACAAATGTAATAAAATGGATCCTAAAGTTGACGTATTGAGCTATAGTAAAGTTAGACAATTTTACAAATAATGTTCAAACGTCATAATAACATTGTTGAGGTAGAGATACTGAGCCCCTTCATAGCTCTGAGCTCTAGGTAAATGTCTATCTTATTTAAAATTAAAAACAGACTATGTTTAGACGATGACTATGTGAATCTCACCAATAAATAACATCAATTTCATGCTGCTAGTTAATTAATGAGACTTTTACTATGGTCTAAAAAGAAGTCTTAGCATGCCTTCATTAATAATATACACATGTATAGCCAGTCTGAATTACTACGTCGTATTTTTTGTTTATAAATGTCGTTAAAGACTATTGCCATATCTCTACAAATACCACTTAGATTTTTATTTGCACATCTAGTTTATTCTTATATAAATATATAATTAATTTTTATTTATTTATAAGTGCCACTAGAGGCTTATATAGAGATATTTTTTTTATTTCTTTATAAATTCCACTAGGCTTAGTTTTTAATTTATTTATAAATACCTTTAGTGGTATTATTTTTATGCTTGACAACATTTTTATATATTTATAGATTAATCCCACTAGGTTGATATAAATATATAAAAGCCACTAAGGCTTATTTACATATGAAAGCTGTTAGAGTATATAACATATCCTGGGGTCTCAACCACTAAGGCAAATTATTCTAAAATGGTATCAAAGCACTAGGTTATTTTTCCTAGCACCATCTCTTCCGCCATACTCCACCACCGGCCCTCACGGCCACCCTTAAACTTCTTCTAATTTTTTTTTCGTTTCTCCTCCATGACCAACCAAAAAATGACGTTTCATTCCGCTTTAAATATTACTAATGTTAAATCCCTTATTCCCATCACTTTAGATAATGATCCAAGCCAATATCATTCATGGGTTGCTCTATTCAAAGTTCAAGCTCAAGTCCATAATGTTCTTGATCATATCATTCCACCAACTGAAGAAAAAGATATTGACGATCTTAAGGCTACCAAAGAGGCCGATCCGACTCTATGGAAGCGTTTAGACACAGCGGTTCTCCAATGGATGTATTCTACTATTTCTCCCGACATCCTCAATTCCATTCTTGTTCCCGCTGATATCGCCGAAAAATTAGAGCTTGGTTGCGCATTGCAGCCTTATTTCAAGACAATAAGCATTCTCGTGCCCTTCATCTCGAGAACCAATTTACTAGCACCAAATTAATCAATTTTCCTAATACCACTACTTATTGCAACCGTTTAAAACAAATTGCGGATCAATTAGGAAATGTCGATGCTCCGGTTACCAACTCCCGTCTTGTGATAAGAATGCTCTCCGGCCTTACTAAAGATTATGGTAGTTTTGTCACCCATATCCAACAACATGACCCTCTACCATCTTTTGACACCGTAAAATCAAAACTTGCTTTGGAAGAAACCATTATCATTCAACGCGATTCTCATGATACCGAGAACGCCGCTTTTATTTCCCAAAACACCTCCAATAACCGTACTCATAACCCGAAAAATCGCCACACCTCACCACCACCTCCCAACCACCGTCCTCACCACCCTCCCTCCTCCTATCCGGGTGGTCGCCAATCCCAACATAGTGGTCGTTCTAACAATACTCGCCATCTACACCGGGGTCGCAACAATCGCAAGTATCATCCAAATCAGCAACACTGGAAACAGCAAACATGACATGGTATCATAGCCAGTGTGACAAGAGGTCACAGGTTCGAATCTTAACCACCCCTCATTTAAAGTGGAATATTCAGCGCCAGGTATAAGGAGGGTCTGTGTCGCATCCACACTTCTAGCCCAAAGGGCTCTCGTGTGAGGGGACGTGTTAGAGTATATAACATATCCTGGGGCCTCAACCATAAGCTTAAGCTTTTGGTTGAGTTGGTTCCTGAGAAAAGTTTCCACCATCCCTTTTTCATATTTTTGAGTACCCCTTTATTCTCATATTCATTTTAAAAGTATGTGAATATTAATGACCAATAAATAAAAGTATAGAATAATATTACTTTATTGTTATAAACTAGTTGCTACATCCAATGCACGAACTCAATCATTTATATTTATAATTGTACCTAATAACAAAATTATAAAATGTCAATATTAATAACGCTTGTGTTTAAACGGATTAAATAAATCTAAATCGATATGTTTTAATTCATAAATAAAAAATATAAATTAAACCTGATTGATGAACGGAGCTAAAAAGCAAATGTCCCTACTAATTTGGGATGGAGGGAACAATAATAACCTTTATTAAGTTGATAATTTTATATGTACTTCATCAGAAAATCTTTGTTACACCTCTATACGTAGTAACTCCTTTGACCTTGGTGCTAGTACATCGATCATTTGCACATTAATAACACCCTAAAGGGCTCTTAAAACATCAAGCCTAAGAGAAACTAACTTCTCCAAAACAATTAAAGCCTTAACATGACCAAAACAAGCAAAAGGGTAAACGACCATACGATTGTTTAGCGTAAACAGCTCTAGTTGTCTCTCTTCCTTCCCCATATTCAAGAAGTATGAGATTGTATTATTTTCTTATAATATTTTCTAATTGTTTTATGTTTATATTATGTTGCATTACTTCCAACAAAAATCAATTGTTTGTTTCTGTTGTTCATGTTCAATAATTGTTTGTTTCTGGTTCAATTACTTTCCAAAAACAAGCAAAAGGGTAAACATCCGTACGTTGTTCATGGTACGTAAACAACTCTTGTTGTCTCTCCTCCTCCCCGGCATATTCGAGGAGTATGAGACTGTATTATTTTCTACTGATGTTTTCTAATTATTTTATGTTATATTATATGTTGCATTACTTCCAACAAAAATAATTGTCTGTTTCTGTTGCTCACCTTCAATAATTGTTTGTTTCTAGTTCAATTACTTTGTTTATACTCAAAACTTAAATTATTATTGTGTGTGAAAAAATGTTGTTGTTGATACAAAACTTAAAGCATCTACTTATAAATAATACTGAAATATTATATCTTAATTGTCATCAACTAATTACCTTAAAACTATATATAATGTAACAAATCATTAGCACAATATACTCCTATCTTTCAAAAAAAAAAAAACTCTTATGTAATAACCCAACCTAGCTATAATAAGCTATATGACAAATGTAATTTATTTACAATAATGACTCACTAAACATACTTAAAATCCTTAATCATCCACAAATTGTAATTAGTAAATCTCCTTTCTATTATAATACCCTACACAAATTTTAAGGGATTATATCCCAATTGACTTATCCACAATCTAAATTCGAAGATTATTCTTCATATCTTCGGTAATAGCAGGCATACAACTCGAACTCCTAGCCAAACCACCCTTATTTTTAAGGGTACCCTTAGAATTATTAGCCCTTGCACTACTACTTTTCTTTAATAACTTCTTCACTGCATCAGCTTGGTATAAAATTGGGTAAGCCCTTCCAAATTTATTGAATTTTACACATGCATTCATATGTTCTTCCAAGGCTTCTTCCCTTGTTCTTCCTCCATTTTTCTCCATCTCTTCTTTTACTGCTTCAGCGCACAATCCACATATAAGCTTACCTATCGGAGCGAAACCAAAATATAAAAGTTTAGAGGGCAAGAAGTATATAAATAATAATAATTAGGGAAAAGTTTTTTAAAAATTCCAACTTTATTCAAATCTAAAAATTCTAACTTCTGATTAATATTTTAAAATTCGAATGTTGGGGTTGTTTAACTTTATATAACGGATATATATAGTGCAGTGTAAACAAAATTAATGGTTGTAGATGAGTTGAATTTAACGGATAATAATAAAATTAGATATGGGCTGAACTTAAAAAATAGAACGTATAAGAGAAGCAGTAAGGGTAGGGCGCAGGGACCGACTCTAAGGGTGGGGCAAGAGTGGCCGTTGACCAAGATCCCATGTCAAAAAACCAAAATTAATAATTCTAGATGAGTCCATATAGGTGATAAATTGCAAAAGAAAAAGACTCTATTGTACTATTTCGCTCAAGACCCCAAAATACCTAAAACCGGCCATGCCATGGCCCCTTCTAAACCATCAGTTTAAACTTTTGGTTGAGATCCCAGAATATATTATATACGCTGACACTTGATAGGTTCCTCCATACTTGCCTGAGTATTTGTCCCTCATCTCCTCAATGTACTCGGCCGTGCACTCCTCGGTCATCCCACAACACTCGCACTTAGCTATCTCGATTTCCGACAAAGTCGGAAGGCTGCCCATAGAAGGATCATTGCAATGTTTAGTGTGTAATAACACAGTTGAAATGTCTGATTTTGTTCTTTGTAGTGTTTCCATGGTGGATTTTGATCTTGGAATTAGTTTACCCGGTGCCCTTTCTTAGGTTACTTATATGTAAAATTTAAGGGCAAAATGTGTAGAGGAACCTAGAGTTTAGAGGAATGTGCAAGAAAATTAGTATAATTAAGGGTGTATCTTAAAATGATATGAGGATCAAGAATTTCACGAGAAATGTGACATATATAAAAAGAATTTATGTGGGTAGAAATGGGATAATAATGGAGAACAATTGAGAAAAGTTGTATAAAAAAACAAATGGAAACTTTTTAGCAATTGTAATCACGAGATGGGTTGTTATTAAAGTATGAAAACTGAATAAACAGAAAAAAGTTGATTAAAGTAAAATAAAGAAGCAATTTGCTTGGAATTCACGGGTTTGGAAAATAAATATGGAAGCTACTTGCAAGTAATTGGATGGATGGATTAGGGTAATATTAGCCCTTTTTTAAGTATAGGAAAAATTATCAAAAATAATATAATATTTTTGCTTATTTTTCTATAATAATACCAATTTTTGATTAACCATGAATAATACCAACTTATAGGGGTGTTTTCCTACAATATACCTAATATGTTAAAAATCAAATTATAAGTGATTATATGACAAAAAAATTTAGTAAATTAGTTAATATACTAAAGTTGGTATTATTCTAGGAAAAAAACCCCCTCAAAGTTGGTATTATTCATTATTAATCAAAAGTTTGTATTATTGTGTAGGGAAATTAACAAAAAATTATATTATTCACGGTACTTTGTCCTTAAGTATATATTATGTGTAAATTAAAAAGAATGGAGAATGTTTACTCATGCGTCCCATTGAAATTGTAGTATTTTTTATTTGGTCTGTCATATTTCATTTACATCATTTTTTTGGACAATGGTCTACCAATTTTTTTAATCTTATTTCACTACAACATAATTTGTTTTTCAAATTTCTTTTAGTATATATAGAGGATTTAGTGACATTTATTAGACACTTTAGCAGCATAAAAAAAAGTTACACTAAAGCTTTTTGTGATATAGGATCTAGTGGCATTTCTCATAAATACTATAGACTATAGTGATAATTACATATGCCACAAAAGACAATATCGCTAAATTACTTTATAATGGAATTTAAAATTAAATTTAATAATTATTACACTAAAAATATAAATCAGTGACATTTTTTTAATGCCACTAAATCCAATGTCACAAAAAGTTAAATTTATTGTAGTGTTTATACATTTTAACTTTCTTTTTATTTCATCCATACAATTTATTCTCTCTGCAATTGAGTTGGAATCAAGTTTGTGAAAAAAATTTTAGGTTATATTATTTAAAAAATATTTGACATGATAATTTCAAATATATTATCGGTCATTAATAAATTTACTAGATTTTGATTTTACGGTCATTCGGGAAGTCCCTCCGAAGACGACTTCCATACAATTCTTGCGAGAGCGAGCTTCAAGTTCTTTCTTTTTGGTCGGATCGCTTGGAGTCGAGTTTTCCTTGTCAAATCTATATCTATATATCTATAATCTATATCTATCTATTAAAATATAAAAGGGTAATTGAGTTCACTCAATCACGCTTGATCTTCAAATACTCCTAGTATATTGATTAACAAATTTATGCATAGAAATTTCTATTATACGTATTCCCGCTTGCATAAATTTCATACTCACTCAACATCTGATCTAACTTCTCATTTATTTTTTTACATTATTCACTAATTAATTTTAATTTATATTTTATTTTTAATCTATGAATAAAAGAACAGAGTCTAGTTGAATTTTATCTGCCTTTTCTCAATATAAATTTTATTAGTATCAACGGTTTATAAATTTAAATTATGCTCTATTTAAAGTATTAAGGATTAAATCAATACATCGGTAACAGTGCAAAACTAAATGAGACATTTAATTAGTATATAAGTAGTAGTTTATTCTTCATTAAATCATATCATACAATACTATAAAAATCTTGGAAAATTCCAAGTGTCATCAATTTAAAGAGACATGACAATATTTATCAAATTTAAACTCTAATATTTTTTGTTTAAGTTTGAAGCTAAATTAGCTAAAGTATTTGTAGGATATACTATAGTAATTCTATTTAGTTAACTTCGAATTTAATATATGTTCAATTGAATGAAAAAAAGTTATATATCAGGTAAATAATTAAAATAAACGTCAGTAATTATATTTTGATTTAAAAAATCATATATTGGGTAAATTAATACAGTAGTTACTACTTACATTATTATTTGAAACTGTTTTTATACATATTTTGCATTAACAAATTCGTGCATTGCACGAGTTTCTATACTAGTATAATTATATTAGACTAACTAATGTAAGATGTTTAAAGTATACACTATCATTGGATGACTTAGGGTCATGATCCCTTGTGTTGTAGGCAAATGTCACATGAATAGATTTAGAGTACTAACTTAAAGGCACCTTTTATGATCTTATATTTGCATCATTGTATGTATGAAGTTGAAGTAATAATCTAGACTTGGTTCATTGCTAGAGCGAATATATTGCGTAAACTTAAGGATGTCTTGCTTTACTTTAGAGTACATGTCACATTATTGAAATGTATTGCCTACCAAGTAAACAAAATATCCAAACTTTGATAAGTGTTTCTTGCTAGGATTTTTTAAAAGAGACTATTATACCACAAATTCATAATCAATAACCGTGATTTGTAAATCACTACAAAAAGACAAAAAAATAATATTAAAATAAACCAAATTAAAAAGATAAATGAAAACAATAAACCTTTCACCCCATCACATCCTACCATATAAAGGTGATTTATTATTCTTACAAATAACCGTTATTTACTAAGACTTTCTCACTATTATACATAGAGGTGGGTACAATATTTTGTAAACAAAAAGATAGACTCTATACCTAGTACAATTTTTTCTGTACAAGATAAGTAAAGGAAAGGAATATTAGAGAGGTAACATAAATCTATCAGACTTAAGTTCCTCATGAATAAAATTATGCATGCTCTAACTGAGAAATATTGACTATTAGAGTAAGGTTTTATGTATTAATTATTGACGATATTTTTTATTTAAATTTTATTAATAATGACCAGCAAACTTACCTTTAGTTTTGAGTATATTTAATGGCGAAATTTAACCAAATTTTTCAAGGCAAGTTGATAACTTTATTGCGCCTATATTTGAGTTATTTTATTTTTATTTTAGATAAATAATTATTTTGTTAGAGGATTTGAACTTATATATTTTATTGTAATAAGTATAATAAAAAACTGAATAAATTGTAAGGAGATTAATAAGATGGAGTATATTTTACTCATTCCACATTTTCATTCTCTGTAACTCCATTCTCAAACTGATTTTCCCTATTTATTTTTATTTTTTTAAGATCTAATGTTTTAAATCTGCTTTATTCCCAGTTTCTAATAACTTTCTGCATTACACGAATTTTTAAACTAATATGAAATAATTCTCTTGTAAAAACATTAAACCTCAGAATGATTTTCTTTTTTTGTAAAAAAGAATCAGAATTGTTTTTTTTTTTTTTTGCCGGCAATATGAGGATTGTTAACTGTTACAAATCTGACAAAAGTAATGTTTTATTACTGAAATACTCTTGTTGAAATATTACAAGGGGATCCATCCTATATATATAGGTAAGGATGAAAGACTATCTTAATCAAGAAGCATAATTTGTTATAACAAACTAACTGCCTAACTCTCTAACAAACTCTAAACTAATCCTTCTATCCTATCTTTCAGAATGTGAGCACACAGATTGCTGAGGTGGAGCTTGATATTTTCAGCACCTTGTTTTCTCATTCACTTGTTGCTATGTAGTGTCATATGTTGTATTTTCATCAATGTCTTGTATATTAACATTAACCCACATGATTGTATTCTCTCACATTCAACCCTTTAAGCTTTAGTTTAGTCATTTTACAGGAAATCATACAATTTAATAAAAAAATTGTAAAATTTTACATGACATTCTCACAGTGATTTGCCTTATGAAATAATCCTTTCCAAAGTTAACATCAACTAATTTCTTAATATACATTGAGTAGTATATTTTTTAAATATCCTGAAATATTAGATTTTGAATTTATAAGTTACATAAGATTTCCGATTAATACTTCTTAGAATATATATATTTCATAAAATATTTGCTAATTAATAATGTTTATGTGTTAAAAATATAATTTCTAAAATATTGAATCAAGAAAAAAAAATAATATTCAAAAATTATTTTAAGAATGAAAAAAATCATTATTATAACATTGTTGGAAAATTATCTAAATTTGCCTTAAAAAGTATAAGATCTTTAATAAAATATTTATTAATAGCCGAAATTTTTTTCATTAAAAGCACTATATATTTTAAAATTCTTAACCTATGTTATAATAAATATTAGAATTTTATACTGATAATATGTAATTGCATATTTATGTACAAGTTTTATTTATATATACTTTGATACTAACAATTTCGTGCATTGTACAAATTTTTATACTATTTATAATTAAGAATCAGAACAGAAGAAGTATTTGAACAATCTTGATCTATAATTAATCAAAAATATTGTAAGGCAATTTCAACCACAAAATCAACTAGAACGCTCAATAACTCTGTTTCTGGTGAAACTTAGTTACAATTTATATTAAGTGGGAGAAGGGTAATTTATGTTGTAACTCCAAGTAGAAACGTCCACGTGTCGAAGTATAGGGTAGCCCAATCCAATTACTTAAGGTTGAATGTGGTTGAAGATGGTCGACGGTGGTTGAAGATCTTCGAATGAACCTACAAAATGAACAAAGGTTACTTACCCGGGGGCGGCGCCCAGGAAAGCCCCTCCGATGCTTAAGTCAGAACGAGGTTGAATATGAAATGTGATAATTAATTATTTAGATAGCATATGGAAGAAAAAACTTACTTGATTAGGATCATTTTTGAGTATTTATAGTAGCTGGATTTGTACTGATAATGAAATTGGTTGGATTTGATTTACGAACCGATAATTGATGAAACAGACTGATACTAATCTGAAATTGGGCTTTGACCAACCAATGGACTATCATTGACTATATATGAGGCCCAATTAATATTGGGGCCTTGGACCCAAAACATTAGCCCCACGCACATAGGAAGATAATGTCGAAAAATAATTGGCGGACTGTGTGCGGAACCTTGACGATAAGGGGCTTTAGAAAATTTCTAACGAAGTGCACCAACGATTAGTCCGAGCATACACAAATGAAATCTCGGCTTATTAGATAGCCTCTCCTTTCCTTCTCCTTGTGAATCTGCCTTGCCCCCCTACCTTCTTCCTCATGAGTCAAGAGCTGAGGCCGAGCATACGCGTTATGAAGGAGTCCTTTCCCTTCCTTTTCTGATTTCTAAGGGGTCTTTGTCTCTATCCATGGTCGAACTCAGAGCCTTCACTGTATCCGTACTCAAAAAGTCCTTGCTTCTGCAGATTCTCGAAGCTTAAAGGAATCCTAGCGAATACCCATTTCTGAAGGTTCAGGGGAGTCCGAGAATACATCCTTTCCGCCGTTTTTAGTAACCACCATTTTTGGATTGGAACAAAGGAGTCCGAGCATACCTTCTACCTCTTATCTGCTCCTTTGGGTGACTCATTGTTCACCCTGTATCATAGCAATTGATTGAATTAGATAGCTTAGTTGGTTTGTGTGTTGTGATGTGCTACCCTATTTAAGATCTGGAATCCATGTTTGTCGAATTCTGCCGATTGACCCGTTCATTTACATTATCTTTTTGTCAATATTGCTGCAGGTTGCGAGTTCGAATCCCTTCTGAGTACTAATGCGTTTAGTCTTCGTGTGCTATTGCTTCGTTTACAATATCACTGATATGCAATTCCCATCTTCAAGTTCTTCCTTCTCGCCTCCCTTCTTTTTCTGCTAATTACTATTTACTCTCTTGGCTTTCGAAAATACCTTCTCTATCCGTATGAAGTTAATCCGTCTACTGAAATTATACCTTCATTCTTTTCATATCGATGTGTGCTATTTGTTATTGTAAATTCTCTTAATATTTTGTTCTGGGTGGCTTTGGAAATCTTGGGTCTACTTAGTATTGTTTGTGGGCGAGTTTGAAGTCTAACTTTCGAATTTGGTCTCTCGCTGTCTCGCAGCAACGTATTGATGCCTTGTTTTGTTAGTGTTGATACGAATCAGGGAAACCCGATGAAAAACCTATTGGAATTTGATTTATATTGATCATATTTGGGTCGTTTCTGCAAGGAAACCCTTGCGATATTTGAACTATGCCGATCCAGCTTTGCTGTGTTGCCTACTAAAGACTTGTAGTTTGTCAAACCTGACTACCTTTGGATTGTTGCCCAGTATTTACAAAGTGAAAGTGAGGTGCAGGCAACAAAATCCAAAATGTAGATTGGAACCCTTCTCGAACATTTGGAGCTTTAATTTGCGGGTCTTATATTCAAAACCGTCTTCCTCTAAATAACTCGAAAAACAGAACCACTGATAAGTGGCCGAGCATACACACATTTCTTGATCTTGAGGATTTTTCGTTAGTACCCAGTTATTATACGCCCCATACGGACTTTAGGATATAGCTCAATGGCCATTTTGGTTTTTCATGCTTGAGTTTTCTGGTTGTTTTCATATGTAGTAGCCGTTGGATGATAAGAGCTTAGTTTCAGTTCATCAATTGCATTCATAATATAGCTTCCCCCGGCAAGTCTTTACTCCTATCATTTACATATGTAACGAATGTAGTACCGATGTCTTGACTTGAAGAATTTGCATGAAATTGATCTCTCATATCTTTATTTTGCATAAAAAGGCTTAAGCTGGGCATGTATGATATAGGTGGCCTATGATACTTTATTACATGTATTCATCTTAGGAAGTAATGTAGATAGTAGGAGGTTCATAAAATTAAAGGTCCGAGCATACTCACTTATTTTCCAAAAAGAGAGCTTTTATCCGCCATTGAGTGTTGTGCTCAAAGAGTCCGAGCATAATGACTTTTTTGCCGAAAAGAGAGAATTTATCCGTCATTTTTGAGTGTTGTGCTCAAAGAGCCCGAGCATATCTATTTTTCTACTTGTTTAGCATGGTGGTGATAATACTCTACCATGTCCGAATGATGTCTCTATAGTTTGCATTTTGCAAATTGCAACTAAGCATGCAATGTATAATGGATTACCAAGAACATTGATGCCGACGTGTAACATGAAGATAATATCATGCTTGGTCATGATGGTAGGTAGGACTTATGTAGTTTACTTGCTGTTATGTAATATGCACACGTATACTTTAAAAGACAATGGTTTCTCGTGTTCTCTTTGATACGCATACACTGTGTTCGCCATAACTTTTGATATAATACTCCGAATGAAGCAAGATTGGCGGCGTTGGAAACTAGACTTCAAGGGCTTTCCAATGACATATTATACACCCTAAACAAACATTGGATCTGAAAGTTATGGTTATTTCGATCCAATAGCTAGTACATGACTTGGATGGAATGTAAGGAAGAGTAAGAAGCTTGTAAGATATGGGTCTCTTCAAATGAGCTCGAGTATACATCATAATGGGGAGTTTGTTTTTGCTTGCTCTTCTTTGGGTATATGTAAACTCTTCTCATCCAAGGTCTTCCCTTGAATTTTTAAACCTTTTACAAAGTCTCAGTAAATTTTGAACATGCCATGACTTTTTAAGAAATTAGAGCATATTATGACTTTAAAAGCTTCCTTGAGCTACTAAGCCCCAAGTAATTAGAGCATATCATGACTTAGAAAGCTTCCTTTAGCTAATAAGCCACAAGGAATTCAGGGTAAATTTATTCTGCCAATCAAGATATATACGACATTGTAAGGAATATAAGATTTCTAAAAATGAACTTTTTGAAGTGTTTATTTGGGGTTGGAATTGAGCTTTAGACAATATTTTTGACTATTTTTAATTGAAGATTATTGCATGATGGAAAAATGTATGCCCCTCATGATTTTTGTCATAACATAGGAGTAGAGAAAAATTAAGTATTCAAAAGAGGGCCAGAATGAGGTAAGAAGTTTGTATTTGTAGAGCTTATCAAAAGACTTGCAAATTTGTGAGGAATTTTGTTAACTTTGGTTTGTAAGCACACACACTTCCTTTCCATCCTTCTCTTGACAACATATTCTGAGTGGAGGGGAAAATCATTGTTACCCCAGTCGGCTGTAATGAGCACACACTTCCTTTCCATCCTTCTCTTGACAACATATTCAGGGGGTGTTTGGTATGGTTATAGAATATGTAATGGAAAGGGAATTGATAAAGAGGGGTAAGGGAAAAGGCAAGGGATATGGTTATTTATTGTTTGGTATAACTATGTAAGGGAAACACTTGTTTACGTTTCCCTTACTTGTTGTTTGGTTTTGATATGCTTTTTATGTTGGATACTTGCTTAAATTCTTAAAGTCACATTGTAATTAAGATAACAAATGAACAATCTTACATCAAAAATAAACTATAGCCCCACATTTTCCAACTTTCTCCATGCATTAACCATCATTTCCTTGATAAAACTCAACATAATTCAAGTGTAAACAAAACTAAACATAACTATAACACTTCAACTAATAATCTGCAATATGCTATAACAATTACTTTTCATTTTCAAAATGCAGAAGTGTATAAATAAGCACCTAACTATTCCTTTTTAGAAGACCATTTCACTTTTTCTTGAGAAGATCGAGCACATATTGTTTCTTGAGGTTTGAATGAGCTCGATAAAAAATACGGAGCTTGTGTTCTTCAGCAATGAGAATTGTAGCCACCTCCAAAGCTTCAGAGGGTGAGACACCATCTAATTTCATAACTTCTTCTAGAACTTTGTTCACCTTCTCATCCATCTTCTGCTCTCTCTCCTCAGCTTTAGCCCACGCACTAGCCATCGTGCCAAGATTGGCATTAATGTTATCAAAATTTTACCGAAATTACTTGTAGCATCATGGAGGGAAGAAACTAATTTATCAACATCACCTTGAAGAGTTTTCTTTCCCTTAACTTCCTTGAGCTTGGGTGTTTTTGAAGATGTTGAATCATCCTTCTCTTGTTTAATAGAGCGTTTCTTGGATTGTACGGAGTGAGTAGTCGACTGATTTCTTGACTCTGCATCATCTTCATCACTATCTATGAAAATCTGCTTCTTTGCAACTTCAACATCTATGCAATTGATTGCTCCCACAAAAGACTCACTCTGATCACCCGTGGCCTTATCTTTAGCATAAATCTCCTCCAGGATGTCATAATGAGGAAAAGGCACCGCATACAATCCTTTAGCCTTCTTATGAACCTATTTCAAAACAAGAATTATAAAGTAAAAGTTTGACAAGTAAACTAAGTACACACAAAAACATAAGCTTTTAAGTAAACTAATCAATAGCATTGACATTTGACATAAATCATATTCCAACTCAACTAAATAAAATACTAAATTTTACTAGCAACTCAACTAAATTCCATAACCAACTATCCATGACAGTAGATGTGGATTCAGAAATAGTAGGAACACGCTATTTATATGCATAGTAGATAAAATATTTTACCTTTGCCCATTCATCAAACACCGCTCTCTCTACTTGCAACATCTTCTTGTCGGCATCCCACCCAAAACCCGAAGTAGACAACATCTCAGCTAGTGCACTGTACTTTTCTGACCAATGTTTGATTCTTGATTCAATATGCGGAAAAGCCTTCAAACCACAACTAGGAAGCTCACCGTTAATCAACTCTTCCAACCTATTCATGTAACCATTTTTAAACCCCCCCTCACCCTTCCACTTAGGATCAATAGACAATTGGTGTAATATTTTATTAGCATCGAATCTTCTTGACATGTCCAAAAGCGTTTATTCTTGCCCCTTCCTCTACTACTTCCCTCTAGGCTAATGGTATTCGCCTCCATATCAAATACCTGAAAATTCATATTAAGTGAAAGAATCTATTAGTACCTGAAAATCATTTATATATGTCTATTCACAATAGTCAAAATGTAGTAGGAAATTGAACTTCAGCACATGATTATCATTGAATCTTATTTTCAAAGAATCTATTAGTACAATTGTGTGAGCAATCAAACAATCAAACAATCACTTATTACAAACCTTGTCTAACTCTTGCCCTCCAAGCATTAAACAAATCTTGAGCTAATGTGTTTCTATAATTAGTCCATTGATCAGAAGTAGTTATCGTAGTAATGTACTCAACCTCATCATCAAAATCGTCATCCGAATCATTATCACTCAAATCCTCTTCCTCTATATCATCTGTCGGCATCACTTTCCTAATTAAATTGTGAAGTAAACAACATGCCATCACAATGCGACCTTGAGTTCGAATGGGGAAATATGAGGGGCTTCTAAGTATACTCCATCTTCCTTTAAGTAGCCCAAAACACCTCTCAATTACATTTCTTGCACGAGCATGTTTCAAATTGTAATACTCTTCAGCACTTTGCGGTTGTGTATCTGTCCATTCTTTAAGGTGATATCGTTGCCCTCTATACGGAGCAAGAAAACCCTCACAATTTGTATACCCCCCATCAACCAAATAATAAGAACCTTCAAAATTATTGAAATTGGATGATTAAAGTGAGTTTTATTAACTATATAATTTTTCTTTTAAATATATAGATATAGATTACCTCTAGGAACTCTAAAGCCATTTGGTCTAGAAAGAGCATTGCGAAGGACACGGACATCATGTGCCGAGCCTTCCCAACCTGGAAGAACATAGATAAATTGCATGTTGGGTGCACAAACACCCAACACATTCATAGCAATGGTACCTTTTCTTGTCCGGTATTTTCCACGATCTTTGGAACGCACATTTACATTAATGTAGGTACCATCCAAAGCTCCTAAACAATTCTATAAAATCACAGAAAAAAAAAAATCATTTGTTTAAACACAAATAACATTATTGTAGGTAACACTTTAGATTTTAAGGCGATAGTACCTTAAAGGGTTTCCACCTTTCATCTTCACATTCTTCTAATATTGGTGTGGGCTTGTAAAGCAAATGGTCATGCAACTTAAGTATAGCCCTTAGACATAAGTTGAATTGCCGACTCACGGTCTCTCCACTTCTTATGAAAAAGTGAGCAATAGATCTATTTTTTTTATGGTGAGCTAAAGTGTACAAAAACATGGCAACTATCTCTTCAAGAGACATATTTTTTGTCCGAGTGAGGCCTCCAATCTCCTTAAGCATGTCACAAATAATATTAAAGGTTTCTCTATTAACACGAAGCTCACTTTTGCAATGCACATCACTTTCTTGTATTAAGCGAAGCATAATTTTTAAGCGTAATATTTTTCTATCTCTTTTACTTTGGATCAATTGAACACCCCTAACCGTAGCAACACTTGTCATATACCAAACCCAATACATCATAAGAACTACAACTACATTTGTTACTACCAATTGAAGTTGTTTTAGACGTCTTTTTCTCCGTAAGGATTGCATAATTCGATCCATTAATGACAATTAATTAGAAGCTGTACAACAAAATTTATACACAAAAATCAATATCTAACAAAAAAATTTCCACTATCAAGTTGAGTTCATAAAATGATTTGTAGAAAATAACTCTAAAGATGAAAAAATGTTCTACAGAAAGTTGAAGGAACACAAGCTTCACTACAGTAAATAACAACTCAAATGTAGAACAATGAGAATTCTATGCTGCATGCCATCCAGATTTAAGGACAAAAATTATATGTTTCTAACAATGTCAAGTTATGGGTTAAACAAGTCAAATTATAGGACGAAAGTAAAAAAATTATGACGAAAACAATTGGATCAAAATAATAGATTAAACTTTTGTCGTGCATATGTTGATCGTTTCCTTCAGAATTGCCCTTCCCACGAACACGAAGAGTATTGATTACTGTCAAATTCGTGAATGCTTTCAATTGCCCTTTCCTCTCATAAGTCAAATTCATGAACAACAAAATCCAACAATCAATTATTCCAACAATTCACAAATAAGTTCTTAATAAACCCTAAAAATTTGATTAATCTTTAAATACAAGGAAAACAAAACATAGAAGAACAAAATTTTCATGAAGAGAGAGAAAGAGAGTTGCAAAAACATACTGTGTTGATGATGATTCGTGAATGCTTCAATCTACGGTTAAAATTTTCGTGAATGCTTCAATCTACTGTTTCTGTTTTGAAAGTGATGAGCAAGAAAGTAGTGATGAGCAAGGAAATGGAATTTGTTTCTGCTTACAAATGAGGAGTAATAATTTAAGGGAATCCATTACCCTTAAGAAAGGGATTGGATTAGCCCAATCATATACCAAACAGAAAATGTAGGGTAATGGTATTGGACTCCCTTACTTGGTACTAAAAAGCCCAAACCAAACACCCCCTCAGAGTGGAGGGGAAAATCATTGCTATCAGTCGGCTGTAATGAGCACCATGTGATGATCTTCAAATCAATCCGGAGAGAATGATTATTTTTTTACTTGACGATAAAGCTACAAAGGCATGGAATGTCCGAATGATCTTCAACATTAGACAATACTTTGTGCTCTTCGTTTTGTAGGGTAGCTTCAGGCATTACATGACTAATATTGTTGTCCCTAACTGATAAGTCCCAAGACTTGGATAAAAATTTGAGAGAGTTGAGATCTTCCACCATTTGAATGAGCTGGAGTATTCCATATGATTACCTTGGGTTAATGAGCCCCAAGGTCATCCAAGGAATTTTTCGATACGGTATGACTGTTAATCATAAGAGCCCGAAGGTGTCTAGGTTTGCTCTTAGAGGGTCGCCTTGGGCTAAAAAGATCTAAAGTACTTAAATTTGACATAATATAGGGCCTTCTACCTTATATAACATTTAAAATATTCCAATAAGAGACAATCTTGATCATTAGAACCTCGAGGTGTTTGGACCAATGATTATTCGCTGCGCATGACGATGACATGAAGCTTGATAGAAATACTTGTTGAGTGAAGTGCATCCCGAAGATAAGACATTGATAATCAAGATAGGGAGCTAAGTAATATTTGAATAAGATACGTGATATTTGAACCAGGCTTTAATAATTCGGCTAGGATTCGTGATTGTTACTAGAAGAAGCATCTGAGTGGAGATCTTTGAATAACATAACTGACATTTGAGCCAAGTTGATTGATCCGGTTAGGATGTGAGATGACTTGCCACCCAAATTTAAGAAAAGGAATGTAAGGATCTTCATGCCAAAGGCTGACAAAGCTAATTTGAGGCTAACTTGACTCCAAAATTAGTTCCAGGCAATGACTATAAGGATCTTCGTGCCAAGGGCTGACAAAGAGTCCTGAAACAAATTGGCTAACTTGGGGCAACCTTGCCACCCAATTTAGTTCTTGACCATGACTATAAGGATCTTTGTGCCAAGGGCTGAAAAAGAGTCCTGGAATGAATAGGCTAATTTGGGGCTAACTTGCCACCTAAATTAGGTTCGGACAATGACTATTAGGATCTCATGCCAAGGGCTGACAAAGAGTCCTGAAATGAATAGGCTAATTTGGGGCTAACTTGCCACCCAAATTAGGACCAAACAATGACAATTAAGATCTTCGTGCCAAAGGCTAACAAAGAGTCCTGAAACGAATATGCTAATTTGGGGCTAACGTGCCACCCAAATTAGGTCCGCAGAATGACTACAAGGATCTTTGTGCCAAAGGCTGACAAAGAGTCCTGAAACGAATTGGCTAACTTGGGGCTAGCTGGCCACCCAAGTTAGTTCTAGACCATGACTATAAGGATCTTCATGCCAAGGGCTGACAAAGAGTCCTGACATGGGGAATAATGAGTTTGTTGAGATTGGAAATCGTACAAAGTTTTTCTAAACTTTCATTCATTTATTCATTCACAATTTTCTAGTTCTTCCATTACATAGCGTTTCATCTTGATGTTCTAAGGAGCTCTAACATGTTTAATTTCTTAAGAAGATATGATGCCCCTAGTTATGGTCAACCTATACATTGCTAGTAGATTTTTTTTTTACTCGATTTCCATGTAGTTTTCTCCCAATATCTCTTCTTAATTAACATGCCCAAGTATGTTTCTCTGACAAGACTTTCCCATCTTTAAAGTGTTGATTTGACATTCCCTTGCAACCTTTTGGTCCCCTCGAAGGATCCCAACAGTCCCATCATCCTTCTCATATTGGATGAGGAATTGATGAGTGGAAATGACAGCTTTAACTTTGTTGATCAAAGGGATGCCCATAATGACATTGTACAGAAAATTGATGTCAATAATAGTGAATGTCACGGGAATAGATCTTCCATTTCCTTTCTTTCCCAAGCGAACAGGCAAGACGATGGTACCCGTAGGGGTTACTCGACTTCCTCCGAATCCCACTAAGGGTCTATCAAGTGGCTCTAGGTGATGAGTCTTATATTTTAGTACGGAGAAGAAAACCATCTTATCCATTGAGGATATTATTGCTTTGATTGGAACCAAGTGTGATGGTGTGATTGGGCTGGTAAAGTTTCACCCTTTGTCAAATTGAGTTTTTAATTTATTCAGTATTTGATGATTTGTAGGAATTTTTGTTAGAATTTGTGTGTTTATTGTTGACTTAGGATTGGGGAGATACTTTGTTCTCTGCATTGAGCAACGCAAGTGGTAAAGCTTTCAGTAACATGGTTGTTGGTTACATTGTTGGTTACAACAATGATATTAATGCTGCTAATAAAAGTGGTGTTGATGTTGGTAACACTCCTGTAAGATTTCAACTTTACTGAATTCGTTTTAGTACATTGATTTATTATAAATGATGTTCGCTATTAAAGTGGTCAATCAGAAACAACCTCTTTGTTGCATCTTGGAATATAATAAAGTTACTTCCGATTGTAAAATGTAAATTAGATTGATCGCAAATTTGGCTTTATTTTCTAATTTTTGGATTATAATAATAATTAGTCGAATTTAATTATTTTCTTGTAATTGTCCCCTAATTTCAATCCCATTTTTAGGGTTTTCGTATCATTAGACCTGTTACATGTTCTGGTGTTGATGTTGGTAACACTCCTGTTACATTTCAACTATATTGTTTCTTTTTTATTGATATATTAATTTATTTGATGTATTCTTTATCATCATAGAATGCTTTGGTTTTTATTTTATGGAACTCCTTTATTAATCCTGTCGTTTGGTTATAAATTGGTCTATGTTGTTTATAGAAAGCTTGATTCCTTACATTGAGAGTTCATATTCAATTCGTTGTGAGAAATTATACTATACTTGAAGTATAGAAACTTGATGGTTTTGTTAAATATACTTAGATGGTTTTAGGTTACATAGTTTATGACTAGGTTTTGTGGCGTAATCACTTTCTTATGTAGCCTTAGTGTTGGTATGTCATAATAGAAGTTCCAAGTATAAGTTACCGTATGGATAAATTTTGAATTGTCCACTTATATTTTGCAGATACATGCACAAAAAATAAGAGTGGATTAGTTTTAATAAGAGTTTTCTTTGATTTATAAGGATAAGGTACCATGTTAAGCCTTTAACACTCAGTGTTCTTTGTTCAGGCTAGCATATTCTTCTTTGATTTGCAATTTTTTCGAATTTTAAATGCTAAAATGAAAAATTGTGATTCATGTTCTTTTCTTAGTGTTCAATATTGTTTTAAACTGGATTTTGTGGAGATACTAATACTCATGTTTTAGCATAATGAATTTAATAAGATGTCAATTAACAAGTTTCTGGGCCAAAGTTCATGTGTTTGTTTATTTGATTAAAGTTCGGTTTGAGTTTCAAAGATTTTTTAAATTAATGAACTTGAATCGAAAAGTATGGATGTTTGATTATGTTAGTTCTTGACAATTGATTTGTTGTGAAATAAAACTTGTGCAAATAGATTGTGTTAGTTCTTGAACAATTTATTTTATAATTAATGAAATTGATTTGTTGCATTTGCCATGTGTTAAATGGTACTTGGGCAAATAGATTGTCTTGCAAGATTCATTTGATGATGGTAACGATACCTTAAAGCATCAAGTTAACGATTCTACTAAAGTGGATGATCAGTTGGACATTGGTTATGAGGATGATCCTCAGTGTAGGAATGAAGATAATGTTTCCCTGAGAACATCATCAAGTGTACTTTATTGTTTTGATATTGATGAGAAAGGGGAACTGTCTGCAACTAAAAGAGCCCAAGTTATCATCATCCCGGTTCAAATAATCATGTTTATGAAATATTGGTTTACCAAATGAGATGTACTTATTAGATGTTATTTCATCAGCACCTCCTGCACCAACATATCAGCACCTCATCCTTAAAAACCAATTCATCTAGGGGATTGTCAATTGCTGTCGGACAAAGCTTATCCTTTTTGATAACTAAAAATGCATTTTTTTTTCTTTCTTTACAACAATTGTATAGTTCTATAATTTTTTTAAGATAGGATATACTTTTTGAAGTGGTATAATAAATATTGAATATGTATAACAATAGGTAATTGTTTCAAAATATTGTATCATGTAAATTGTTTCTCTTGCTTATCTGTTGTAAAGGTAGTCACTTTTATCATAGACAATTGTGTAAATAACGTCAAAACTAACATAACAAAATTATCAAAAATTGATTTGTCATCACGAAATTCGATAGGATAATGCTGCTTACTATTACTTATTCATCTTCAACCCTTGTATTCTTCACACATTTATGGCACATTGACATTCTAATAATTTTTATTTGTATTATTAATTGAATTTTATAAAAAAATGTTACAAAATTTAATAGGGTAACTAGTAATATAAAAAATTTTCTAAAATAAACTACAAACTTCATTGTTGCAAAAAGTGAGAGTTAGAGTTGGAATCAAATTTAGATCGGAGTCAGATTATGATGGAATTCAAATAAATTGATATTTCTAGCTGCACGAATTGGAATGATACATGTGAAGAAAATGAGATGATTGAATTAAAATAAGTATGACTATTAAATTTGTCATAAGTTCTTTTACTATAAAATTACACAAACAATTCATTAACATTCCACTGTTTAACACCTAACATCAAAACGTATCATTATACTTAAGAGTTGGTACATTTTTATACGTTATGTCTCATTGGGTACATTTTGTACAAGTAGTTTAATCTGTCACAGTATTTCATACAAAATTTACACTACAAATCAAAAATAATACCATCGTTTATTACAAACAATCAAACAGACCAACCTTGAAGAGTACATCATACAACGTATTACCAAGAACGAACATGAAAACAAACATCATAACTTGACACCTACCAATGCTATCGGGCGGAGTATCAAGTATTGTACAGAACTATAGGTGTTCAAAAGAGACCTGACTATCAGAAATTTAACCGATCGACATAAAACACATAATCCGAAATCAACTAGATGACTTGAATGAACACCTCTATCTATAACGAAAATGAAAATAAACTTAATAACTTGAAAAAAATATATATAGGATATGATGAGCCATATAAAGGGCTGTTCTGTATTCTAAACCGGGCAATTAAACTGCAGCAGCAGAGGTGTTTGTGGGCCTTACATTAGTATTGTATAGTTGTTTGATGATGTTGAATGAAAAGCGAATACCATGTCCAATCAAAACAGAAAGCATCAATACTATCCAAACATGAGTTGAGAATTGAATAACGCTAAAGCAGGTCTTGCTTCTAAGACCAGAAACAAACCCAACGGAGACCACGTAAGTAAAAGCCGTTGAAGTGACCGCAATCCACATAACAATCATCAAAATAACCATAAAAAATCGCTTGCAAGGAAGCCCGCTTATAAGCAGAAGGATGACACTAAGAGATGAAATCATTCCAATTGTGCTACTTGTAATTAACTTATTATACTCATCATAATTTGCCATTATAGACAAACCTGCAGTGTGAGGGACGACACGGTCTTTGTCATCTTGGTTATCATCTTGCCAAACGCCTCCAGGAGGATTGGTTCCGACTTGGAAAGCCATGGTTGCAATAAGGGATGCCACCACCATAAGTGCACTGCGTTGTTCCTTAAGCCAAGCAGCAGGCTGCTTCTTTTTTGGATTTCTTGCTTCTTTTGCTCCTAATGATTTTGAACGTTTTAAAGACTTCCAAATTTCATTATCAGTTACACCCTTTTTGTTTTCTGTATGTACATCCATTGCTGTCAACTCGTTTTTGTTTATCGCATTTTTCTTCATGCTTTTCTTATTCACTAACAAATTTATTATCTGCATGCATATATGTTAAATTGTTAATATACATGAAACATGGCGACCGAAACTTGGTCCTCGCCAATTGCGATGATTAGGCTGTGGCTGTGAGCAAAGAGCCAAAGAGGGGCTTTGGTCGACATAAAGTTGTCTGTTGTCTATCGCCGCTTTATGTCCTTTCTTTTGATTTTTGATTTTTTGTTTTCTTGGCAAAGTTAGTTTTGAATTTTTTTATTCATATATATATATATATATATATATTATATATATATATATATATATATATATATATATATATATATATATATATATATATAATATATATATATATATATATGATCTTTTAAATTTTTCATATATCTAATTATGTATAATTAAAAATTATAAAATTTTAATATTTATAATCTACATATTGGTACGAATCCTACAAGAACTCACTTGACTAATAATACACTACGCTTAATAATGAGAAGGACTTGTGTGGACTTGGTCCACAGTAATATATCCTACAAGAACTCATTTGACTAATAATACACTATACTCTTAATAATGAGAAGGACTTGTGTGAACTTGATCCACACTAATATTAGTATGGTGTGGACCAAGTCTTACACTCCAATTAACTCCACTCCTTTACTCCACCTCACTCCACTCCACTATACTCCCCTCCCCACTCTTTACTCCATACTTCCACTCTATTTCACTTATTCTTATACTTTTACACCTTGTCTATTTCACTCTTATACTTAAAAAAAAAAAAAATAAATTAAAAGTAAAAAATTAAAAAAATAAAAATAATAATTTTAAAAATAAAATATTAAAACTAAAATTTAAAAAACTATAAAAAAATTAAAAAAATTAATATTAAAAAATTAAAAATTAAAATTTGGAAGTAGAGTAAGGGAGTAAGAGATTGAAAGTAGAGTAGGGAGTGAAAGTGAAAACTTGATTCACCCAAAAGTTAATATGGACCAAATCTATCTTAGACTTTTCCGCTTAATAATATAATAATATTACACTAATATGACTAATAATACATTATTACGATTAAATATATACTAATTAATACGACTAATAACATACAAAAAAAGTACTTATACGAGTTATAATATACTAGTTAAATAAAAATATACAAATAATACCTAATTCAACTAACAATACACTAATATGACTAATAATGTATTAATACTACTCTAATACGATTAACAATGTACTAATACAATACTAATATGACCTAATAACAGTAGTACACTAATAATAATAATAATAATAATAATAATAATAATAATAATAATAATAATAATAATAAAAGTATGCATTAAGACGAATCAAACAAGATCCCACTTGACTATGTTTTACATTACATATGAAGAAATATATATACCAAATAAGAGTAGTTAATAAACAGTAGTTGCTACAATAACTGTAGCAACTAGAGAAAGTATAATTTATAAAGATATATAATTATAAATATAGTATATACTAAAGATGAAGTAATAATTATTAAGAAATACCAATATGACATTGTTTATTTGTATAATAAACCCCGATAATATAGTTTGTAGATGATCTTAAACATGAGGAATAAAAATTGTATTGTAAGTTAAATAAAATTGATTTATTGATTCGTCTATTACGCATAAATTCATTTTGAATAGATAGATCTTGTTGTCGTTATCCTTTTCAAACTTTGTTCAGCGGTTAAAGATATTCAAATTATTTAGTTTATAAAGATGCTAAATTTACGGAATATAATGACATCAAATTAATAATTTTTAAATATAGTTGAATCTAACCTGAAAACAATCATTATATTCTCTTTTTAAAAATGACATATTGGTTAATTTTATTTGCCATGTAAGTCAAGTTCATCAATAAAATCATTCCATCTAATAGGGCTATACCTATAAAGATAACACATGGAATTTTAATTTTTTTATTATATTGTATGATATGATTGGATCATTTTAAACTATCTATATACCTAACACTGAATATTTTAATTGAAGGAGAGGTGATTAAGATACAAATTCATAACTTTGAGTTGTTGATGAGAAAATAGTATATATGTCATATACATCTACCACAAGATTCCTTCGCAAAAGAAGGGGCGGATGAGAATTGATCTTATTACATGGACTTCTGATACCATATTAAAGAAACACTTCAATATAAATGTTTATTTGAACTAAAAGTTTAATATGATATATAATTCTTATCCCATAAAATGTTTAATACCAAGTATGAAAACGAAGAAAGTACACTCTTCGTTCTCTTTTGTTCTTTCTAATTATTTTAGCATAATTTCTAAACTCTTTTTTGAGTCTCATTATCTCTAATACACATCATAAAAAGTTAATGTGTACAACAAAAAAACCAAACATTAAAACGAATTCAACAAAATTTCACATCAATATGTTTTATCTTTCATTTTTGTATGAAAAATCTTCTTTAAATTTCTCTCTCTTTTCCAAACATACAAAACATTAAAAATAGATGAAGTACTTTTTATGATTGCGGATACACTATGAGATCACCGAGGTCAGTTCTCACTTAAATCCAAAATAATAAAATCTAATTATAATGTAAATATACTATATATGGTTGATTAGTTTTATTGTCATCCATATGAATGACCGGGGTTCAAAGTCAATATAATTATGCTCGTTTGACATAATTTTATTAATTTTTTAAATTATTGACATTACTTTTTTTTCCAATTCCGCCACTTTTTTTATGGATCAAACTTTGTAAAAATGAATAGTTCTAGTTAGTCATTACCTCAATTTGTTTTCCTGCCACAGCAAGATGCAAGATAGTATTATCATGACTATCCTTAGAGTTTAACAACACCCCATCATCCCTTACATCTACCAAGTGCTTAAGAGTTTCCAATTGATTATGTTTCACACACAAGTGAAGCACAGTTTCACCACCATTAGTACGCTCATTAACCACATGTGGGTTTGCCCGAATAAGCTCGTCAATCACATGATTTTGACCATTTATCGCTGATACATGAATCGGGTTCATTCCATCATGGTCACGTACGAAACACATACTAGGGTTTACCTCAAGCAAAGCTTTGACAATCTCTAAATGCCCTTTTGCTGAAGCTACATGTAACGGTGTCCGATTAAAATGCGCTGATTTATCAATGATAAATCGGTCGAGGATAAATTGATCTTCTTCAATTAACTTGAGCAATGAAGGTAAGTCTCCTTCAAGGGCTGCATTGTGTAATAGTTGATATCTTTTTGTTTGTTCATCCATTTTTAGGATTTTCTTGAAAATATTGATGCTTAAAAGTGTGATATGATTAACTTATTTATATGTGTAAATTTAGTATATATTGACCCATTCAAAGTCTTCTTATAGTCAACTTGCTTTCACGGCAAATTGAGAGGTCTAATTAGGGACCCAAAGTAATCAAGTATTGAAAGCTCATCAATTTTATATACTCCTTTGGTTCTCTAATAATATTCTCGTTTTGAAATATTTCACATATAATAGTGATAAATTTAAATAATTTTGTAAGAGATTTATAAAAGATAAAATACATTTATTTGAGATCTCATTAAATACGTCTTAATCTATAGTTTTTGATAATGAAATATATATTTTTTATTGTTTTTATGATAGGTATTTACATATGTTAAAGCACAAAACTTAATTGAAAATTGTACAAACATTAAATGGGAAGAAAACGAATATATTCCCTATTTTTCTTAAAGTTGTTCTCATTTGTAATTTTGAGTCGTTTTATTTGTCGTTCCCCTAAAGAATCTTTTTATTTATATTACAAATTTTGAACATTAAAAAATATTGAAATGGTACTACAATACACTCACAGATAGTAAAGAAATGGAAATTTTCTTTCGAAATTAGTAAAACACTAAAAAGTAGGTATCTATTTTTCGCGACATTGCATTTAGTGGCATTAAAAAAATACCACTAATTTAGTTTTTCAGTGTAATAATTATTGGCTTTTATTATAAGTTTCACTATTAAGTGATTTAGAGACACTTTATTTGGTCTTTAGGGTATGTTTGGCCTAACTTTTGGAATTCAACTTTTATGTTTGTAGAAACTAGTTCTAGAGAAATACTTTTTAGAAATAGATGAGTTTGACCTCATATTTTTAAAGAGTTTTTGGGAAACAAAAACAATTAGCGTAGAATTACTTAAAATAATTGGGATGTTGGTTGTGATAACAAATGAATAATTATGAAATGAAGTAAAAAATTTTGAATTTTGGAGGAAGATATGAAAAAGGAAAAATAAAAGTAATGAAAAAGATTTTCATAGTTAATTCGAGAAAATATTGGTATTTTTTTAACATAAAATGAGAAAAGTATGAAGCTCTTTGAGAAGTTGGGAGGAGAAGTTACAATTTGTAGCTTCTGCTCTTGACCCTTATTTATATATATATATATATATATATATATATATATATATATATATATATATATATATATATATATATATATATATATATATATATATATATATATATATATATATATATATATATATATATATATATATATATATATATATATATATATATATATATATATACACACACACACCTTAGGAGGTAAGTTAAAGGGGATGATATATTTTCATTAAACAAAATAAACATTATTTGTTGGTGTTTATTTTTAGGTATTCAATGGTTGTTGTATTTATTTGATTGTTTTCATTTTTTCAATGGAACATATCATAAACAACACATAAGAAAGGGAAAACATTAACTATTAATATAATGAGATACTTAATTTAAATATGTCAAAAAAAATAAAATAAAATATTTAATTAAAATAAGACGGAATTAATTATAATGATCATACATTACTTTAAAAGAAAACGTAAAGTTTAAAGAACCAAAAGAAGAACCAAAAGACATGAATATAAAATAAAGTGATAGATAGATGCTTAATTCACAGATTCCCTCGAGTATGGTTTCTGGTGTTAAAGAATATATTTTATTTAGATATATGCCTCTTCTTAGCCATACACATAACATATAATTATAAAATAGCGAATCCTACAAAATATCTTGAAAACTTGAAGTCAATCCACTAATTTAGTGAACTATGTCTATAAAAACAACAAAGTTTGATAATTGTGGATTTAGATATTTTTGCATTATTCAGATCAAAAAGCTCTTATATTATGATTAATTAATTATAATTAGTACAAAAAGTTATAAATTTTGAGCACGTACTCCATGTCCATGAACTTTGTCCTAATTGTTTTTAGAAAAATTACCTAAAATAATTCAATATTTTCATGATTTTTCTATAATAATCTCACATATTGATTAACCATGAATAATTCAACTTTATAGAGTATTTTGCTAAAGTAAATCTAGTAACCTGATAATTATTTATAACAAGTTTTATTTATTTCAAAAAAGATAAATTGAAATGTAATGTCAAAAAAATGTTTAAAGAAAATTATTTTTTTTAATTATTCGGAATTTTTTATGTAAAGATTTAAATTTTTTCTTGAAATTTACATTAGATTTCATTTTATTTTTTTAGTAAATTATCTACTGTAGCATGTCATCGGATTACCCAAGTTTATTCTAGGCACATACCCCTAAAGTTGGGATTATTCATGATTAATCAATAGGTGACATTATTGTAGGAAAATCATAAAAATGTAGGATTATTCTAGGTAATTTTTCCATTTTCTTTGTATTCTTTTCTATGGCGCTAGCTTTATTTTTCAGCCATGTCATCGAATTACCCAAGTTTACTCTTGGCAAATTTACATTAGCTTTATTTTTCAGCCATGTCCATGAGGCAAAACTGAAATAAAATTGGATAGAGAAAATCTAATATCATAGTAGTAATTTTTAATCATAGAAAATATAAATGTAGTTAATAACAAATTCCTATTTTTTCTTCCATTCGCCATTCTTGAACCCTAAAATTTCTTTTTATGTCACAAATTGGGTCTTAAAATTAGGATAGAAAAAGATAGCAAGGAATTAAAGATGTTTAATGGTTGTAATGAAAGAAAAAACGCAAAAGATAGCAAGGATAGAAAAGTAATGACAGACGCAAAGGAAAGAAAAGTTTTGAACACTTGGGAAAAATAAAATTAAATAAACCCCAAAATCGAGCAAGAGTCACGATTTTGAAAAATCAATTGAGGACAAATTCGTAGTTATGTAAGCTACTTTGATCAACTTTTAGGTTAAAGATACTTTTTTTAAAAGGACAAATATTCTAATATGGACATACAAATTAAAACTGACGGTTATAATTAGGGGCATTTAAAAATAACCAATCCAAATTATTCAGTTCTAAAAATTAGATAATTTATATGAGTTTTTGAAACTAGATAATTCAGACCGGATATCCGATTTTCAAATCGGATACCTGAGTTTGATCCAGATCAGAATATTGGCAAAACCAAATATCCGAATATCCGATTCTCTAATTTATTATTATTTTTTTTTAAATATACTCCCACTAGGATCCATAGCAGAATTTAACCTACAATTTTCTGCTCACGCTTATTAAGTCTGCCTAAATGCAATTTTCTGCTCACGCTTATTTAAGCGTGACTATGCAAGTGTAGCTGGATGCAACATTTTTTGTGGTGCTATTACTAATAATGTCACTTCACCAATGAACTAACACACCCAGATCAAAATAACATGAAATCAGTTTCACAAGTACATATTTTGAATAAACCTATCACTAATTATGTTTTTTCACCAATGAGCTAACAAACCTAGATCAAAATAACATCAAATTTGTTTCACAAGTTCATATCTTGATAAACCAATTATTGATTATGAAAATTATAAAAAAAAACTCTAAGAGTAAGACACCTTGTTACAAATCACGAATTTACAAACCAAAGAACAAAAAATCATCATACACCCAAGATTCCCCCAAAAAAATCATTACAATTTCAACTATAAACAAAGTTGAGAACTGAGAACTGTATCAGTAACCACAATAAAGAAAAAATCTATTCTGTATGAAATCATTATATAACCACAATTAAGAAAAAATCTATTTTGTATGAAATCTTCATATAACTACAAGAAAAATGCAAAGTTACAAGTAGAAAAGATTAGATAAAATACTTGATGTGCTTGGAAGTTAGGGTTATGACTGATGTGCTCGAAATTGAAGGATGTGCTCAAAATGAGGGAATTAGGGTTGTCTGGTGTGTTCGAAATTGAGGGATGTGCTCGATGTTAAGGGATGCGCTCGAAATTGAGAGTTACGTTTGACAAAATCTGGATTTCGCTCAAAAATTTTCAACATCTAACGATGCACTTGAAAATCTTGGTTCTTAGCTTGTGTTGATGCTCCCTTTTCGGATGAAGCAGAAGGAAGATGGAGTATCTTGGGTAGCCGCAAGAATTATTAGGGAAAAAAGAAAAGAATGTGTTAGGGTTTATTAGATGCACAAATTTTAGACGCTTTTTCACGCTTTTTATCGATGTTTTTGGTTGTCTAAAATAAACTGTCTAAAAACTCCGCATTTTTTTAGACAGTTGCTTAAGTGTCTAAAATCAAGTGTCTAAAAACTCCATATTTTATTGTTGTGTGTTTACACTAGTGGAAAAAAAGCTATTGGCTGCGGTTTAGAATTATACGTAGCCAAAAATCAAATTTCAAAAAAAAAAATACACAATGGCTGCGGTTTGGTGTTTGTCCGCAGCCAATATGTTGGGGAAATGCTCAAAGGCTGCGGTTATTAGGCTGTCTCCACTTTGTTATTTTATTAAAAAAAACCGCTCTAACGTTCGAAAATCTTAGCTTCTTCACTCTACTGTTTCATTACAGTTACTGTTCGAAATTTTCATTATAGCCCTTCATTTTCATTTTACTCTTCAAAACATACGACTGTTCTTCTTCTTGCTCTTCTTCTTGCTGTTACCTACTGTTCAATACCCACGAAAAAACCCACCATTCTTGCTGTACCTACTGTTCTATTTTTACTCTAAAACCCACAACAAAATTCTCTACGTCTTTAGCTGGAAAGATTATACTCTACTCTTCTTTTTCGTGCTCATTTATATTCTCTTTACCACACCAAAAACCTTCAATTCATCCAAA
This sequence comes from Amaranthus hypochondriacus, assembly GCA_000753965.2. Taxonomy (NCBI): domain Eukaryota; kingdom Viridiplantae; phylum Streptophyta; class Magnoliopsida; order Caryophyllales; family Amaranthaceae; genus Amaranthus; species Amaranthus hypochondriacus. Next base: position 12,948,042 of record CM025931.1, read on the forward strand.
AACGCCACAAATAACTGTACTTACCCAGTAACGTTTCTTCTTCAGACTTCAAGGTAAGATTTTTTCATGTTTTATCTTTTTCCTTTTTTAATTTTATAATTTTCTTTTTTGGGTGTTAAAATTTTTGCTGGGTTGATTTTTTATTCTTGGTGGGTTTTTATTGTTTAAGTTGGCTTTGCATATAATTTGTGCTTCAGTTGCATTCAAATTTAGGTTAATTCAAACTAGGTTAAGGAGTATGTAGTAGTAATGACTAGTCTAACTAAAACCATAAATTATGGTTTTCTGGGTTGTGGCCTTGTGGGTATTTGGATTTTGAAAGTCTAATAATATCTAATGTTTATTGCCTTTGTTTGTTTCAGGAGATTTTTAGGAAAGCTTTGTTGCATTAAACCTCAAACTGTGGCCGCCCAAAAATTTTGCTCTTCAAACTGTTCAGGAAGCCATTAAACCTCAGGCAATAATTTTTTCTTAAGTGATTCAATTGCACTGCTTGTTAATTTAAACCTCAGGCAATAATTTAATTAATTGTCATATAATTTGTGCTTTAGTTGCATTCACTTGTTTATTGCCTTTGATACTTCATTATTTGTCATTCACAATGTTGTTTATATCCATAAAGTTAAAAATATTTAGAGGTTGTTTGGCAATTGAATGTTGGTCGGTGGCAAACCTAGTTTTGGTGCAAGGGGTGCAAATGCAATGCACCACTAATGCTTGGTTTATAGAGACTTTTGGAGGGAAGATGAGGTTTAGGACAAATACCGTACTTGTGCCTCAATAATCTCTGTAATTCAAGGTTTTACTGCACTAATATCCAGGAAGTGTAAGCTTGTAGCTGTCGTCTATGTAAAGAAGATCCCTTAATACTTAATTGATATTAGTCGAGTTATTTTCTATTGTGTAATCTTGTAGCTGTCGTCTATGAATAATAATATCTTCCCTTTTGGAGGATCTTGAACCCATTCATTGTTTTCTCTTGTAGATTGTAGGAAAATTGTGTATTTTTTGTCATATGCTTATATTATCTTAGGTTGTTAATTATTTTGATTTATATGTAATTTTTTGTTATTAGAGTAAAAGTAACTTGAACAATTTAAAGAATACATATTTTTTGAACAAGTTATAAATTATGAAGGTTAATTATTCTAAATTAGGGTTAAATGAATGATTTTTACTTAGTTTTATGAGGTTAATTAGGTTAAAGTATATATGTTAAAAAGTTGTTATTAATTTTGTTTTGAATTAAGTAATCACACTTAGGATGACAAAAGATCGTTCTTGGATTTATGGAAGCATTGAATCATCAGAATTTATTGATGGCGTATTAGAATTTTGTAGTGTTGCGGTTGAACATCAAGTTAGGATGGGGGAGTTGGTTTTTATTGCCCATGTGTCAATTGTGGCAATGTATCAAAGGTAGATAATGTTTATATCCTTAGGGAGCACATACTTCGACGTGGATTTAGGCCTCAATATCATGTTTGGGTTTGGCATGGTGAGGAAGGAGTTTACAAGGAAAAGAGTGTTGTTGAGGATGTCAATAATGTGGCCGATGTCAATGAGGATGAAGTGGATCGTGTTGATAAAGAGAATGTCGATGAGGATGTGGATCGTGTTGATGAGATGATGGAGGGAGTCGAGGATGAGTTAGAAAAACGTCCTCGTGTAGTTGACTTGTTGACAGAGGCATCTCAAAAGCCTTTGTATCTTGGATGTACAAAGTTTACCAAACTTACAGCAGTTTTGACAATTTTCAATATTAAGTCAAAATTCAATTGGAGTGACACTAGTTTCACAATGTTATTAGAAGCATTAGGTGAGATGCTTCCTGAGGGAAATGAACTTCCAAAGTCGACATACTATGCCAAAAAACTAATGTGTCCTTTCGGGTTAGAGTACCAGAAGATTCATGCGTGTTCGAATGATTGTATATTGTATCGGAATGAAAACGAGAACTTAGAAGAGTGTCCTAGGTATGGGTTATCGCGTTACAAGCGTAAAGGGGCTCGGGATGCTAAAGGGCCCTCGGCTAAGGTATTGTGGTATCTTCCAATAATACCTAGATTCAAGCGTTTGTTTTCTATAATGAAAGGTGCGTTAAATTTGAGGTGGCATGCAGATAGGGTGAAGAAAGATCACTTGCTCACACATCCATCCGATTCTCCGGAGTGGAAGAGTATTGATAGGTTGCACAAGACTTTTGGGGATGAAGTTCGTAATTTAAGGCTCGGACTGTGCACGGATGGAATGAACCCATTTGGCAATCTTAGTTCTCAACATAGTACTTGGCCGGTACTTTTAGTGATCTATAATTTGCCACCTTGGTTGTGTATGAAGCGTAAGTACATTATGCTTTCCCTTCTTATCTCGGGTCCTAAGCAACCTGGCAATCACATAGATGTATATCTTGCACCTCTCGTTGAGGATTTGAGAAAGATGTGGGATGAAGGAGTTTCCGTGATTGATGCATATGTTAATGAGGAGTTCACCTTGCGTGCAATGCTTTTATGCACCGTTAACGATTTTCCGGCATATGGAAACTTATCAGGGTATAAGAACAAAGGGAAGAAAGCGTGCCCAATATGTATTGATGACATGGAATCCACGTGGATTCCTAAGTGCAAACATGTATTCATGAACCATCGAACGTTCCTCCCACGAGATCACCAGTACCGTAAGAAGAAGAAGATGTTCAACGGGGAGGTTGAGGACCGTGTAGCTTGTTGACCGTTGACCGGTTATGAGGTTTACAAACAGGTTAAGGGGGTTGAGACTGTATTTGGTAAAACAGGGCAAGTTAAAGGGGGTGAAGACCGACTGTGGAAAAAAAATTCAATCTTTTGGACGCTTCCATATTGGAGAGATCTACAGGTTAGGCATTGTCTTGACGTTATGCATATAGAGAAAAATGTATGCGATGCCAACTAGGGACTCTCATGAACATTCCGGATAAGACAAAGGATGTTAAGGTCGTGCGAGATTACTTTGAATGTAAGGGTATTCGTCCGGAGTTGTGGGCACAGGTTAAGGTGAGTAAGAAAAGAGAAAGAGCTGATGAAGTTGGTGGTAGTAGCAAGGGAAAGGTCGGTAAGAAAAAGATGAGTAGTGAAAAAGTTTATTTGCCTCCAGCTTGCTACACATTGTCCAAAGCAGAGAAGCGGGCCTTTTGTGAGTTTTTGTATGGCATTAAGGTTCCGTCTGGGTACTCATCCAACATGAAGAGATTTGTGACCCTTAATGGTGAATTGAAGTTAGGAAGCATGAAATCTCACGATTGCCATGTAATGATGCAAGTGTTCTTACCGATTGCACTACGTGGAATATTGCCAAAACATGTGAGATATGCTATTACCGAGCTATGTTCGTTCTTCAACACAATTTGTAGTAAAGTTCTTGATCCCTTTAAACTTGATGCTCTTCAAGTCGACGTGATTGTAACTTTATGCAAGTTTGAGATGTATTTTCCACCTTCTTTCTTTGACATAATGGTTCATTTTATTGTCCATCTCGTTCGTGAAATCAAGCTTTTGGGTCCAGTTTTTTTAAGGTGGTGTTATCCTTTTGAGAGACACATGGGTGTTTTACAAAACAAAGTGAGGAATCCAGCACAACCAGAGGGGAGTATGATTCAAGGCACTGTAAGCGATGAGATTGGTAATTTTATAGCCGAGTATATGGCTATGTTAAAGCCTATTGGACTTCCCACCTCTCGACATGAAAGAAGACTTGAAGGAAAAGGAACAATTGGCTCCAAAACAATCACACCTTCTCGGGATAGTCTTCTACAAGCACACCTGTATGTGTTGCATCATATTTCAGAAGTTCATCCTTTTTTCAACAAAAAAATAGCATTTACTGCGGCTACTACGTGCTTAAATTTATGGAAGATATCATAGAAGCCGTGAAGAAAGTCGGGGTACAAAGTATTGATTCCATAAGTATTTATTATGTTTTTAAATTATAATATTATAAATATTTATTAGAAAATCTATAATATATATGTACTAACTTTTTAATAATTTCTTTTAATACGTAGATTATATACGACACTCCAAGGGAAACACGCGAATTGACGGAAATGGAAATACGCGAAGTGAAAGACAAAGTTGCCGTGTACATTTCTAATTTATGTTGGTAGCTTATGTTTCGTAGTGGTGTACGTTAAGTTTATGTATATATATTTGTATAAATATTATATATTATATAATTTATTTGTAAATGCACAATTAAATTATTTATGTATATTATATATATATATATATATATATATATATATATATATATATATATATATATATATATATATATATATATATATATATATATATATATATATATATATATTTTTGTGATTATTAATGGTGATTATAACTGGTTTATTATTGTTAAATATTTATTATTTTATAATTAGGATAATATATACAAATATTAATAAAACAAAAAAAATTTTTTTTTTAAAAATACTTTATTGGCTGCGGACATGGGCAAAACCGCAGCCAAAAAAGGGCCAAAAAATATGCTCATGAAAAGGCACTATTGGCTGCGGTTTTGCCCTATGTCCGCAGCCAATAAGGGGCCAAAAAATATGCTCATGAAAAGGCACTATTGGCTGCGGTTTTGCCCTATGTCAGCAGCCAATAAGTGCTTTTTTTGGCTGCGTTTTTTAACCGCAGCCTTTCTTTGAAGCTATCAGCTGCTACCATAAGTGCTTGCATCCAAAACCGCAGCCTTTAGTGGCCTAAAAACCGCAGCCATTGATTTTATTTATAAGCGAGATACACTGGGTAGGATGATGAGGATGATGATGAATGAATCATTGATTTTATTTATATTTCTTGATCAAAAACTCAATATAAAAATATTACTCCCTCTGTTTTTTTTGTTTTTCCCGTTTACTTTTTGCACAATTTTCAAAGCAAATTTTGAGTCTTAATATCTCTTAATACACATGATAAAAAATTATAAAAAATACATAATAAAAAAGTATACATTAAGACGAATCTAATGAGATCTCACATGAATATATTTTATCTTCTAAATAGGTCTCGAAAACACTATTCAAATTTCTCTCTCCTCTAGATAGAATATTCCAAATGGGAAGAATATTAGAGAACGGAGGGAGTAATATACTATATGCATCTGTAACATTTGAGAAATTAATATTATGAATTTAAAATAAATTTTAGAACGAGAATAATTTTGGGTTGCGTTGAATAAATTAATTTGGGCCAAATTTAAATAAAATTGTGAATAGATGATTGGGCTTAATCTTTCCACGAGTCATGTAAAAAAAATTAATAAAAAAAATATAGTAATTGGTAATCAAAAATCAGGAAATCAGTTTTTGGTGCCTCCATTCATCGTCTTCTTCATGGTTCTAAACCATAACTCGCCTTTAAAGGGAACACACCACATTTTCTCCCTCCTTCTGTTGGAATATGCTTACATGATTGTTGTGTGCAGTGGGTTCCTGATGTTTGGTGTCCTTCATCTCAACAAAGGATGTGCGCAGCCTCCAGTGTGTAGCTGTTGATCAAGTAAATGTGCAGCTGTTGAATGAAGAAAGTCAGTGTGTTGAAGTCTCTCATGTGAATAACTGTTATTTGGCACGTGTGTTGTTTAGTGTTGTTACAAGAAGTTGTTTTTGTATATTGAGTTTGTTAGGATATCTTAAGTAGTTATAACAAACTAGCTTAGTTGTTTTCTTGATTCTTGATTTGTACACTACTACACAGCTATATATATATATACACATAGCTACATTGTAAAAAAGCAAGTTAGCAGTAATACCAAAAATTCTTTTTGCTCTTCTTCTCTGATCTTCTTTGCATCAGTATTCTTTGGCTCAAGTTTAAACATGGTACCCAGAGCCACAACACGCTTAATTTCGCTTTTCATTATGTTCTTCATCCTCTTCTCCCTTTCTTGTTTCTTGCTTATATTCAGTAGACATCTCATTATGGGAAAACAGAAAAGAACCATGATCCAACCATGAATCCTTCCTCTGTGCATTACTTACAGCCTACAGATACAATTATGAAATTAGTGACAAATGTGTTTAAGAGCAATGGGTTTCAAAGGTTGAAAACGTGCTATGTCTATAGCTCTTTCAGGCAAGAACAAAATAGGCTTTGTAAATGGACTATAACAAGATCCATCACTAGTTCTTCACAAGGAAGAGCATGGGATCGTGTCAATGACACTATCATTGGTTGGATCATGAACGCTGTGGATGAGAACATTGCTAAGAGCATTCTTTGGCTCAAAACGACAAAGGAAGTTTGGGATGAATTGGAGCACAGATATGGACAGTCCTCTTCTGCACAGTTGTTTTACATTGAGGAGGAACTGAGTAAAGTGTCACAAACTAGTGACATGTGCATAGAAGACTTTTACACTAAACTAAAAGGGATTCGGGATGAACTTGATGCCCTTGACCCCGTTGTCTCAAGTTCTTGCAATGGGTGTGATTGCAATCTTTCACAAAAGGAAAATAAAAGCCAACAAAGTAGAAGACTTGTTCAGTTCTTAATGAAACTCCACAACAAGTATCATCAAACAAGAAGCAACATCTTGATGATGAAGCCTACACCTACAGCAGCTGAAGCCTATGGTATTCTTTTGCAAGAACAGATTCATCAAGAAATAAGTACAAATGTTTTCAATCATGAACAAGATGCTATGGTATGCAAGGTGGAGAAAAGGAAAACCTATGTGTAATAGCCCTATTATAAAACCTCTTTTAATCTTAACTTAAATACTCTTGAGTAGTGATTTGTGCTAGCAACTTATCTAATTATTTATCCTTAAGTGCCAACAATGATAAGAGTTTAATTCATAAAACTTTTAAGTTTGAATAATCTAAGTTATGTTTTGTTAAATGTTACTATTATACTAAAGTAAAGATTTTCAATGTACAATTAGTTTTATTAAGGTTTATTTGATTACTACTAAAATAACATTAATTTTCTTCTAAACTTGGTTGATTTGATAAACATATTAATTTGGTTTCTTATGATAACACCTATAGCATTTGCAAATAATTTTCTAAACCATGTTACAAAAGCTCATTTTAAGTGATTCAATAAAAGTAGTTATATTTGAATATAAAGAAAATATATTTATCTAATTACAATATATTATGAAAAAAAAAAGTTTTTATAATGATATTATAGTTACTTGGTATTTGAAAACAAGTTTTGTTATGGATTTATATTGTTTTCAAACAAAAGTATATTATTTCCTAAAAACAAGTATTTCAGAAAATTTTCAAAACTATTATCTTTTTTTTTTCAAAACTATTATCTTACTTCTAAAATAATTAAAAATAGTAAATGAGTGTATTTTAACCCCATATTTTACCATATCCTCCACATGCATGTTATTGAAGATACCAAAGCATTAGATTGAGGTAGCTTCTGGCATAATTAAAAAAAAAGTGTAGATTTGTACAAAGGTCAGGTTCAGAGACAGATTTGCAGGGTCTGCAAGATACCCTAATTTACCCAGGCTATACCCTATATAATTCAGTGCTACCACTTGGAACTTTTTTCTAACACTCTAAGATTTCTATAGGTACCTTACATGCCTTATAGCTGATCGGACTTTACGTCCTTCAAATGTAATACCGCAAAGTGCACGGCGTAGGTTAGTATGACGGCAAGTACGGGTCGAATCCACAGGGAGTGGGGGTTATGTCAATGGTTTCTCAATCGATTAGCGAGCTCAAAACGTATAAAATGGTGTTTAGAGGTAGAACTAAATAAAGCAAGTAATTAAAAAGAACGGAATGAAAAGCGAAACATAAAAGTAATTAACAACACAATGAACTAAGGCAAAGAACACAATGAACACAATCAATTAGCTAAATAGGCATAGGTTAGGCTTTCTCACCATGGTAGTCTTTACTAACTTCAACCTAAGGTCATGGTTATGGTTGTTATGAGGAAGAACGTATCTTAAATACTAATGTTCTCTCTCGAGCAATATTAGCTTCCTAAAACATACTTAACCACCTATTCTCATGGAGCTAAGCATAGATTAAGACATGGAGCACACATTCATTATTTCCAATCAAAACATCTACCTATTCTCATGGAGATGATTCAACTTTTAAGCATAGATTATCGTTAAAAATCGACTCTCGCCCTCAATTCAACGACACTAAACAAGATAGCAAAACCTATGTTAAACCATAAACAACACCAACCAATGCCAAAGGTAGAGATAGCAATTCAAACTATATACATGGTGATCATGCATAACCTAAGCCAAACAAACTACTCACACATATTGAAATTATAGATTGCAATTAAGCCAAGAACATTAAGAAATGAATTGAACTAGAGTACCTTAACAAGATGCAATTTGAAGAGCAATCAAACATAAATATATGAAAATAAAGGCAAACAATAACTAAGCAACATGAATTGAATCCAATGTAAATAAAGATAGAGATTACTCTTTGATGAACAAGATGAATGGATGATTCAAAGTAATTCCTTCCAAAAGCTCCAATGAAATACACCAATGGTTGAAGAATCCAAATGGCAAAGTGTACAATAAGGAATGAAACTAAGATTGAAAATGAAATTGCAAAAGTGTTTGAATTGAAAATGAAATTATACTAAACACTAACTCTCTATTGAAATGAAAGCTAAGCAATTGAAGAATACATAAACATTACTCTAAGTGATGGGTGAAAACTGGGATGCAAATGGAGATGAAAGCTGAGATACCCAACTCTTCTTCCTCTTCTCTATTTATAGACTTCAAGGCATGTGGGGGTGGTGGTTTCATGATTGCTCCACCCCTAAGTGTGAAGGAGGTGCCACCCCTAAGATAGGGTAGGGTGGCAAGGGAGGCTTGGCAACAGAGATAAGAAGCAAATGAATTTAATTGGACCCAATTGCTTTTAAAAAGAATCGCGAAAAGCTGCTGCCGCCCATCTCGCTCGACCCGAGCAAGCCCGCTCGACCTGGCGAGCGACCATCAGGTATCTTGACAGGAAACATCAGAATGTTGCCAATCATCAGAATGTTGCCAGAAGGTGAAAATTGCCCGCTCGACCGAGCCATCTCGCTCGACCTGGTCGAGCGGATCCTTGTTCCTTAGTCTTGGATCTCTGCAACTGATCAGAAGCTACTGGAAGTTACGAACACTTCGCTCGACCGAGCCATATTGCTCGACCTGGTCGAGCGGCCTTCAGGATGGCTTTAATCAGCTTCTGATCTCAAGTGTAGGTCCCAGGATGCTCGAGCCACCTTGGCTCGACCCAGATTTGGTCGAGTGACTTTCAAATGGCCTATTTTGGCTCTCGTTTCGACTCATCTTCTTGATATGGCTCATCGAGACCTTGCTTGCTTAAGTTTCGGAGCTGAATGAGCAACGTATGCGTCAAAAGTGCTTGAGTTTTACCTGAAATTCAACAAAACACCAAAACACCCAACCAAGCGTAAAATCTTATATAAAACAAGCATCGTTGCATCAAATCTCAACATAATTCATTTAAACAATGGGGATAAATTATGAATAAAATGTAGCTAACAAATTCCCCCAAGCCAATCCCTTGCTTGTCCTCAAGCAAGTGTTCTACCAAAATTAAAAAGACAATAAAAATCAAAATGCACAAGATGGATCTTAGGAAAGCCGTAAAATGAAGACATAGGCCACGAAAAATTAAAATATGTATGGCAGACTAGCAAACTATGATTATTAATTCTAAAAGCTTGAAATACGCACCTGATTCCACAAATCATCCTCAAAACAATTCATTGAGCGAGAATCTCACCAAACTGAGTCTAGGACTCCCAATACCGATCACAATGAGTATAAGTGGACCTCACTTTTGGGTATGTAAGCCAAGATGAACAATCACACTCAAGTGTTTAAAGTTACGCTCATTCCCTCATCCTATGGCTCAATGTGATGTGAGCTTCTAAATGGAGATGTGTCAAAGTTTCGCACCTCGGTACTCGGGGTCTCAAAGGCTAAGACTTCACTAGAAGTAGGTGGATCAACCAAAAGAGGTGAATTGGTAAAGGTTAGAATATGAAATGTAGAAATGGTAAGGAAGGGTAAGGTTATGAAAAGAGATAGCATAACTAGCTAGTTGACCTAAACAAACCAAAATGACCCATGGTTTCACACAACTTGACATTTATTAACTACTGATATTTTTCTATACAAGTTTTCGATTTCTTCTTTCTTCTTTTTTTCTCTGTTTTTTTTTTTTTTTTTGATGAATATATATAAAACGACTACTATACTAACAAAACGAGTAGTGAACCAAAGCGCTCTTAGAGCAAATAATACCTAACTAAATATATATAACCATATCTAAAATTAAAAATATCACCATGATATATATATAAGTGGTGACCTCAAAAAATCAAAAATAAGCTAAAAACTCATGTCAAGTGTGATAAACCAACAACCAACATACCATCAACCAAAACCAACTAGTATGCTAAAGAGTTAGGGTGAAGGTGAAAGTAGGTGAAAGTGAAGGAAGAGGAAAATGGAAGGCTTGAATGAGATATGAAGGGAAAGTGGGGTTTAATAGGTTATAAGAGGAAAGGAAATAAGTTTGATCCAAACTAGCAACTAGATCCATGCAATGCCCAAGTCCCACAAGTCATGCCTAGTGCGCTACAAATCCACAATCTCATTAATCAACTATGAATGTACGGTAGAGGCTCAATAACTACTCACGGGTTTAAAATATGTCCACAAATACCCAAAGGCGGTGCCACAAAACAAATCCTGCTTGACTATTGTTTTGAAAATTCAAAGGTTCACTGGTTTGTAAGTCAAAAATTTAGAAAAAAATAATCTAAGTTTGCTACAATACCATACACAAATCAGATTTATGGCCCTAAATGATATACAAGACAACTATCCAAAGATCCAGATTATGCATAGGTGTTGCTAACATAGACAATACAAAAGAAACTAACACAACACAAACAAACCAAAGAAACTAAAAAACAAGAAATCTAACCACTACTAGCATGCATATGTACAAGAGGAATAAGAGAAAAGCATATCATTACCTTTACACAAAAACCTCAGCACCTCCCCAAGCCGAACTGAGCAGTGTCCTCAATGCGACCAATGGCTTGAAGAAAGTGAGAGAAAAATTGCAAAAATCTAGTGTAAATGTAAAATAAACTATCTTACTATGTTCCGCTTAAATGATCAAAGGTTACTCAATTTGATCAAGCAGGCCCGAAATTGGCGGACTTTTTTTTTTGGTTATCTTCGTGTTTCTCCTCAGCACGCCCAAGTATGTGTTTCTTGACCTCTGCAACAATAGTTTCTGTTGTTTTCTTTCTAATGCGCACATTTCAAAACCATTTCAGAATCAACTCACCTTGATTTCTACATCTAAAAGCTTAGCACAAGCATGCTACTCAACAATACAAACTAAAACTTGAAAACATTAATTAAAAAGTAAAAACTCAAACCGAAGTTGGGTTGCCTCCCAACTAGCGCTTCTTTTAGGTCATTAGCTAGACCTTTTTCAGTAAATAGCTTGACAGACTTCGAAGGAGTTTGTCAAACTCACTCCCTACACAAGAAAGAGTTAAGTAATAACAAATAGAGAGAAACAGACAAACATCTCAATGAAATAGTATATATAGAAAAATGGCTTATCATTACATGATGAAAAGCCAAAGAAAAACTGGACAAAGGGAGTGAAGGGAAAATCAGTTGGAATAGGTTGACATTAGATCAATGGAGGGCGAAGCTATATCCAACTAAGGGCAAAGCTTTATGACCATTAAAAGGAGCATGAGAACGACTAAACTAAACTGAGGTATTATAGGGTGATCACAATGCATGATGTTTAGAGTCTCACTAGAAAGAGTGTTGTATGTATGCACATATAACTCCTTATTAATAGGCACATTAATTGTGTGTGATCACAATGCTCATTCACAAACAAGTCATGTTTACATGGCATAAAAACAAGAGACTCATTAATATAAGGCAAGCAAGGTGATTCAATAATAAACTCACAATGAGAGGGCATAGAGCTACAAAGCTCATCATTTATGCCATCAAATGATGTTTCCAAAAGAGCCTTATCTATGGAGGAGCAAGATTGATTAAGGGCTTGCCTTAACTGCATACAAAATTCCTTAAAATCTTCATTTTCATAAATTAAATCATCATCATCAAACTCCTCGAAGGTGGATAGGGACAAGGGTAAGAAAAAGTAAAGCGGAGGACCCGTTAAAGTAACTAGGATCCGCATATTCTACACTAAACTCACTAACCAAGTCATAACTCCCATCCAAACTTCCATATGAATTTTTCCCATTATAGTCATCCTTCAGTGCTAAACATGAGGGATTGGCCTCCAAATGGTCAAGAAAGGTTGTATGATTCATATCGAGAGAAGGGAGCTTATGAGCCATTTCTTGTTCATAGGTTTCCTTAGCTAACCATTCAAAAAATTCCCAAGCTCTTTCTATTGGTTGGTCTAGAAACTCAAAGTTATACATGATCTCGACTTGATCCCTAGTCTCATCATTTAAACCATCATACATCAATTTGCAAATATTCCACATTTCAAGGTCATGGTCATGTGGGAGGGAGTCACCAAGCCTCCAATAATACCTCTAAAAAGTTTCATGCTCAAATTGGTGACACAACAACCTAGCCATAAGAGTCATACAAAGAACCAACTAATTAAGAAAAACCATCAATATAACACCGTCACTCCCCGCCAACGGCGCCAAAAACTTGATCGGGACTTTACGTCCTTCAAAATGTAATACCGCAAGTGCACGGCGTAGCTTAGTACGACGGCAAGTACGGGTCGAATCCACAGGGAGTGGGGGTTATGTCAATGGTTTCTCGATCGATTAGTGAGCTCAAAAACGTATAAAATGGTGTTTGGAGGTAGAACTAAATAAAGCAAGTAATTAAAAAGAACGGAATGAAAAGCGAAACATAAAAGTAATTAACAACACAATGAACTAAGGCAAAGAACACTATGAACACAATCAATTAGCTAAATAGGCATAGGTTAGGCTTTCTCACCATGGTAGTCTTTACTAACTTCAACCTAAGGTCATGGTTATGGGTTGTTATGAGGAAGAACGTATCTTAAATACTAATGTTCTCTCTCGAGCAACATTAGCTTCCTAAAACATACTTAACCACCTATTCTCATGGAGCTAAGCATAGATTAAGACATGGAGCACACATTCATTATTTCCAATCAAAACATCTACCTATTCTCATGGAGATGATTCAACTTTTAAGCATAGATTATCGTTAAAAATCGACTCTCGCCCTCAATTCAACGACACTAAACAAGATAGCAAAACCTATGTTAAACCATAAACAACACAACCAATGCCAAAGGTAGAGATAGCAATTCAAACTATATACATGGTGATCATGCCTAACCTAAGCCAAAACAAACTACTCACACATATTGAAATTATAGATTGCAATTAAGCCAAGAATCATTAAGAAATGAATTGAACTAGAGTACCTTAACAAGATGCAATTTGAAGAGCAATCAAACATAAATATATGAAAATAAAGGCAAACAATAACTAAGCAACATGAATTGAATCCAATGTAAATAAAGATAGAGATTACTCTTTGATGAACAAGATGAATGGATGATTCAAAGTAATTCCTTCCAAAAGGTCCAATGAAATACACCAATGGTTGAAGAAATCCAAATGGCAAAGTGTTACAATAAGGAATGAAACTAAGATTGAAAATGAAATTGCAAAAGTGTTTGAATTGAAAATGAAATTATACTAAACACTAACTCTCTATTGAAATGAAAGCTAAGCAATTGAAGAATACATAAACATTACTCTAAGTGATGGGTGAAAACTGGGATGCAAATGGAGATGAAAGCTGAGATACCCAACTCCTTCTTCCTCTTCTCTATTTATAGACTTCAAGGCATGTGGGGGTGGTGGTTTCATGATTGCTCCACCACCCCTAAGGTGTAGAGGGAGGTGCCACCCTAAAGATAGGGTAGGGTGGCAAGGGAGGCTTGGCAACAGAGATAAGAAGCAAATGAATTTAATTGGACCCAATTGCTTTTAAAAAGAATCGCGAAAAGCTACTGCCGCCCATCTCGCTCGACCCGAGCAAGCCCGCTCGACCTGGGCGAGCGACCATCAGGTATCTTGACAGAAACATCAGAATGTTGCCAGAATCATCAGAATGTTGCCAGAAGGTGAAAATTGCCCCGCTCGACCCGAGCCATCTCGCTCGACCTGGTCGAGCGGATCCCTTGTTCCTTAGTCTTGGATTCTGCAACTGATCAGAAGCTACTGGAAGTTAACGAACACTTCGCTCGACCGAGCCATATTGCTCGACCTGGTCGAGCGGCCTTCAGGATGGCTTTAATCAGCTTCTGATCTCAAGTGTAGGTCCCAGGATGCTCGAGCCACCTTGGCTCGACCTAGATTTGGTCGAGTGACTTTCAAATGGCCTATTTTGGCTCTCGTTTCGACTCATCTTCTTGACTTGGCTTATCGAGACCTTGCTTGTTTAAGTTTTCGGAGCTGAATGAGCAACGTATGCGTCAAAAATGCTTGAGTTTTACCTGAAATTCAACAAAACACCAAAACACCAAACCAAGCGTAAAATCTTAGATAAAACAAGCATCGTTGCATCAAATCTCAACATAATTCATTTAAACAATGGGGATAAAGTATGAATGAAATGTAGCTAACAGGCACATTGCCAGACAACCTCAGTGTAGACAAACAGTTAGTGTTGGACTCTTTGCATCATTTGTTCACAAGAATAAGTCCACAAACCATGACCCAATTAGTGGACATGATAGGGTATCAAGGGGGTCTTGATGAAGCCCAGCAGCAAGAAGACCAGCAAGAACAAATGCAACAATACAGAGCATCAACAAGCCAACAGCAACAACAAATGCACCAATACATAGCCTCATCAAGCCAACAGCAAGAACAACAGCAAGACCAACAAAACACAACCTCAACAAGCCAACAGCAACAACAACAGCCAGACCAAGTGCAACCATGATGGTGATAACAGAACAACCAACAGCAACAATACAGAGCCTCAAAGAACAGTAAACATATTTTTTGGGAAACGAAGGGATAATCCACAGCAATCACAGAAAATGCAAACCAACAATCCACTTACCATTTCAACACAAGAAGCCATGTATTTTTTGGACAACTTTTTGGAGATCTTAAAATGGAATGTTTCACAACTAAACAACAAGTGTAAAAATTTTGTTGTTGTTTAAATTGAAACATTTGTACTCATGGTTAAAGTAATGGAAATGTTGGTTCACTACAAAAAAATAAGGGATTTTTAGTCACTTTTGATGCGACGCTTTATCGAAGTGTCGTTTTGTATATATAAAAAGCATAGGATATAATGACACTTTTTATAAAAGTGTAGAAAATTGTAAATAATATTCGGGAAATTTTGCCAAATACCCAAAATGGTAAAATTAACCATTTATTATATATAAATTAAACGCGCCCTAAATTCTTGATTCCATTTTCTTCTCCGCATAACTGCCATTTTCTTAATTCTCCTTCATCTTAATTCTCCATAACTGCTTATGCCTGCATCTTCATGATTCCACGCACAACACTATATTGCCATTTTCTTCTTCGCATATAACTGCTCCCTCATCCTAATTCTCCAAAACAGCTTCGCCGCATCTTCACCGCATCTTCACCGAAGGTTTGTCATTTCTTCCAATATCCGAAAATTTCTTAAATTGATTGGGATTTAAGAAGAATTGGCATGAACAGTACCTGAAATTCTTAAATTCTTAAACTTTCTTTATCGTAATGATTTTCAGGTTCCGCTATTCAACCATTGCTAAATTGATCGGGATTTTCAGGTATCATTCTTGCAGCCACTGCCATTTTGAATTTTTTAAACCTAAATTCAAACGTTTGGAATATGCAGATTAATCACAATGAAATGATTTTGATTGTTTGTTCATGTTATTACTTATTAATATTATTTGCTGTTAGTTTTGATTTGTTACTAGTTTTGATTTGTTACTGTAAAGTTGGGTTTCTTAAACCATTAATTTGATTTCATGTTTCTTATGATAAGTTGGTGTTTGGTGTATTATAAGCTGATTTGTTACTGTAAAGTTGGGTTTCTTAAACCATTAATTTGATTCATGTTTCTTATGTTTCGTCCAATATCTGGTGTATTATTTCATGTTTCTTATTAATATTATTTAGTCTTCTTGTTTAGATTTAGTTCTTAGTATTGTAATTCTTTTTTTTTAATTCATATTTTGTGTTCATATCATAATATAGTTTATGATTTTTGAATTAATGTGGACAATTATAAGCAATTTGGTTACTTAATTGGAAGATTTTATACGCTTAAAAATAAGCTTATTAGCTGACCTTTATGTAATTGTTTAAATTTTCTAGAATGGATACAAGTTGGATTGATTTACCTATTGGTCACCCCGACTATGTTGCTGGTTGCATGGAATTCATTGACTTTGCTAAGGTGGGTCGTATTGAGGGAGTAATTCTTTGTCCATGCAAAAAATGTAAAAATGGAAAGTGGTGTCCTATAAACCAAGTAGAATCGCATATTTTGTTCAAAGGGTTTTATAAGTCATACAAAAAATGGTTTTTTCATGGTAATAGTATTGTGAATGATGAAGTGAGTAGTAGCCAAGGATATGTCGATAACACATTAGCTTCAGTAGGCCGAGATGATATGAATGGACTTTTAAAATCAACTTTTGGTGTTGATACACCTTCCAATGACATGCAATGTGATGATCAAGAAAATGATGAATATATTGAGGAGTCTTTTGAGGATTTCACTAATGATTCAACCTCCATCGAAGATGACAAATATAAGAAGTTATTTGAGCTGTCTAACGAGCCACTTTCTGAGGGATGCAAAAGTTTTTCGAAATTGTCTTATCTTCTACACTTATTTCACTTGAAATGTATGCATCATTCGTCCATTGAATATTTTAATATGAACCTTAAACTTCAATTAGATGCCTTTCCCCAAATGATGGACTTTCCAAAAAATTATTATGAAAGTACGAAAATGATAAAAGACTTAGGCTTAGATTATGAAAAGATTCACGCTTGTCCGAATGATTGTTCTTTGTTCTGGGGTGAATTTATAGAGGAAAATAAGTGTTATGTTTGTGGGGCATCGAGGTGGAAGATGGTCCAGGGTAGAGATGGTACACTTATGTGTAGGATAGGTATTCCAGCGAAGGTGATGCGATACTTTCCTCTTATTCCTAGACTTAAAAGAATGTACATGTCACTTAAAACAGCGGAAGATATGAGATGGCATGAGAAAAGACATTTGGAACAAGAGGATGATGGGAAGTTAAGGCATCCGGCCGATGGCTTAGCATGGAAACGCTTTGATGAACGGTATGGTGATTTTGCATTAGATCCTCGTAGTGTTCGACTAGGTCTTGCGATGGGTTTAATCCATATCGTTTGATGAACCCAACTTATAGTACATGGCCTGTGGTGTTGATTCCTTATAACCTTCCACTGTGGTTATGCATGAAACAATATTCGTTCATTTTATCCATGATTATTCCAGGAAAATCAAGTCCTGGAAATGACATTGATGTTTATTTACAACCCTTAGTGAAGGAATTACAATTGTTGTGGAGTGGGGTTGATGCTTATGATGCTTATAATCGTGAAAGATTTAATCTGCGAGCGGCTTTGCTTTGGACAATTAATGACTTTCCTGCTTATGCAATGCTATCGGGTCTGAGCACTAAAGGATATAAAGCATGTCCTTATTGCACTAATTTGACACCTTGTTATAGATTTGGGGGAAAGATTTGTTATGTGGGGCATCGAATATGGTTATGTGCAAATCACCCTTATAGATTTGAGAGTGAAAAGTTTGATGGAACTGAAGAGCATGACAATGCTCCGATACGTCCAACCGGAACTGAAATTTTAAGAGAGCAAGTTAAAGTTGGATATGTGTATGAAAAGGCGAGAAATATGGAGAAGAAAAAGAAGAAAAGAAAGCAAAGACCTAGAGATCGTGAAGGTGGGAAAGAAGATGATAATGTTGGTGATAATGATGATGATGATGATGATGATGATGATAATGTTTTTGGAACAAAGAGAAGCATCTGTTTTGATTTGGAATATTGGGAACATAATCTTCTGCGCCACAATCTAGATGTGATGCACATCGAAAAGAATGTATGTGATAATATTTTAGCAACTATTTTGGACATGGAGAAAAGAAGAGATGGTGTGAAAAGTAGGGAAGCTCTCAAAGAATTGGGGATAAAGAAAGAACTTTGGCTTAAACACAATTCTAAAGGAGAGCTATTAATGCCACATGCTTCATATTCTATGAGTCCAAAAGAAATAGATAGGTTCTTGAAAGTGGTGCACAAAATTAGAGTTCCTGATGGATATAGTTCGGACCTCTCTAAGTGCGTGAACTTCCAGAAAAGAAAGCTGGTGAATCTTAAGAGTCATGACAACCATGTCTTTATGCAAGATATCCTTCATGTTGCTTTAAGAGCTTCAAACTCGACCAAAGTGATTGATTTGCTCGCTAACCTATCCTCCTTCTTCAAATCTTCGTGCTCCACAACTCTACATTTGAGTGAGTTGAATTCTCTTAAAGAAAGGATTATTTTAATCCTATGTGAATTGGAAATGGAATTTTTGCCAACATTTTTCACAAGTATGGTTCATTTACAAATTCACTTAGTGGAAGATGTTAGGCTTGGTGGACCGGTGCAATATAGATGGATGTATCCCATTGAGAGGTATCATTTTTTATAAATTTTTTTTTCCTTTTTTAATGATTAAGTTTTTTTAATATTATAATCATAAATGATTTTATTGAAAGGTACTTGTCCCATTTGAAATCATATGTAAGTAATAAAGCACAACCAGAAGGATCAATTGCTGAAGGTTATAAGTTGGAGGAGACGATCACATTTTGTTCTAGATTCCTTGAAGGTGTTGAGACTGCTTTCAATAGACCTCCAAGAATTGATGATAATCCTTCGTGTTCAAGCAATTATTTGTTTAATTCTGGTGGTCGAGTGGTCGGAAAGGAGGTTCATGTACGCCTTAATGAGAAAAGTTTAAAACAAGCTCATCGTTATGTTTTACTTCACTTAGAGGAGATGAATGACGTTTTGGAGTAAGTAGCTAGTATGTTTATTTAACTTTTATACTTACAAAGAATAATACATGACTATAATATACTTTAATTTTTCCTTGAAGTGACTTTTTGCTTGAAAAGCGACAACTGAATAATATATATGGTTCGATCGATGAGAGCGACAAATCCGAGTGGATAATCAATGAATTTGGAGAATGGCTGCGAAGTCAGGTTCATTTTGTTCTTATAACGTTATTTATAACACTAACTAAACATATAAATATGTTTGTAATCAATTAACATTGTGTCATGGTAGGCTCGTTTTTCGACACAAGTACAGAAGTTGGAAAGCTAAGAAACGCTTTAGCAGGTGGATTGAGTTGTCATGCCAAAAAATTTAAAGGATTCATGATCAATGGATATAAGTTCCTTGTTTTGGATCGTGATTTAAAGTTGAAAACACAAAACTCCGGAATTATGGTTGAAGCAGATGGAGAGGCATACTATGGAAAAGTAAAAGAGATATTTGAGTTCAATTATTACGGAGCATACAAAGTTGTGTTATTCCAATGCGATTGGGTGGACATTCATAGGGGCGTACAAACATATGCACATGGGGGTGTTTGTGTTAATTTCTCTAAACTGATGCATACTGGCCACCATTTGCATGATGATCCTTTTGTATTCTCATGTCAAGGAAAACAAGTGTTTTATGTTGAAGATGAAAAAAGAAAAGGATGGTCTCATGTTGTTAAGACTAAACCTAGAGACTTGTTTGAGTAAACCGCAAAACTTAATGTGTAATTAACAATTTTTAGATGTCTTTCTTTGATTATTTTCATGGTGATTTGTTTTTTTGAAGCATTTTTTTAATATATTATTCATTGTTATATGTACAACAATCCGAGTTAAGGTGAGTAGATTTGTCTCATTTTGTACTTTGTTACTTACTAGAAGCATTTATTAATTTTTCAAAGTATATTTAATTTAAAGCTTGAATTACAGTTGTTCTAATTAAATATTGATTTGTTTAAATCTTGCAACAATTTTTAGATGTCTTTCTTTGATTATTTTCATGGTGATTATATTTGCGTGTTATTAAATTAATGTTTTTTAATTAAATACAGGAATGTGATCATAGTACGTAGAGGTGCATTGCAACGTCAGTTGATTCGAGAGCCAGACGCTCTACACACAACATTGCAAGTCAAATTATATATGAGCATAATCAGTCGTCCTAAGTGCAGCAACATTTTTATTGTCGTTGATATTTTAATTTTATATAGAAATTCTTCAAAGTTGTTTGGTGTTTTGCAATATTTATACAAATATGTGATAGATTCTTGGTCTTTAATATATTCTGAATTTTTGATGGTTATACGTTATAATTGGTGAATTAAATAAATTTATGATTGAACTAAGCATCACAACTATAGATGATGACATCAAGAAGCGTCACAATATTGCAGATAGTGACGCTATAATGTGTCGCAAAAAATGACACAAGCGTAGATAGCGACGCTTATAAGCGTCGTAAGAAGACAAATATTGACGCTATAGCGTCGTAAAAGACAAATATTGGCTTAAATGTATCTTATAATGACAAATAGTGACGCTACAAGTGTCACTAATTGGCAAATTGGGACACTACAAGTGTCGCTAAATGACAAATATCGACATTTAAAAGCGTCGTAAATTGATAATGTGACATAAAA
Organism: Amaranthus hypochondriacus; assembly: GCA_000753965.2. Lineage (NCBI taxonomy): Eukaryota > Viridiplantae > Streptophyta > Magnoliopsida > Caryophyllales > Amaranthaceae > Amaranthus > Amaranthus hypochondriacus. The sequence goes on from CM025931.1 coordinate 12,968,912, forward strand.
AATAGGCGCAAAATGACAATTACCGACGCGAAAAAGCGTCGCAAATGTGATTTTTTGACACTAAAAGCGTCTGAAGAAGATACAAAAAAGGACATCAAAAAGCGTCCTAATTGGTGACAATTGTGACGCTTTTTGAAGTGTCGGTAAATAGCGACGTTGAAAATAACGACGATTTTGTGAAGCGTCGAAATGTTATATTGCGACGCTTTAAAGCGTCGTAAATTGTTAAAAAAAGCGTCACAAAATGCCTTGTTTTCTTGTAGTGGTTGTTTATTTTATAAACTCTCAGAGTAGTAAACAAATGCAAATCATTGAGCAAAAAATGAACATCTTTGCGCTTTAGTTTTGGGAAAACATTCCAAACCCTAATTTTCAGTTCATTTTTTTTCAGTGGCAATTTTAAATGCTCTCAAAAAAAAAATCATTGAGCATAAGAGAAAAAAAAGCATCGAAAAAACCCTAAATCAATGAAACATCATCATCAGCCATAACACACCCACAAGAACAAAAACATACTCGAAAATGGCCAAAGTTTATCAAGCCAATCTTCATCCTTGCAGTCAGTATTAGAGAAAACAACATCAACAGAAGTATACTCTCGATCTGGGTTAAGATCAGGCTCTGGAGTGTAGATGGGCTCTCCTTCAGAGTCTAGTTCTCTACCCCACTTAGGATCTGTCTCAACTGAAGAGTAATCTTCCTCATATGAGTCAAATAAATCATCATCATAGTACTTAGGGTTTGAGAGAGGAGCTTTGGGGATTTTGAGAGGGGAAACATCAGATGAGGAGAAGTTAAGTTCAGGTGAATCAATGGTGGGTTTAGGGTTCTTCAGGGGTGAGACTTTGGAAGGTTTAGGGCTGTCGGCCATGGTGAAGAAGGAAGGTCAAACCCAGAATGCAGGAGGTTGAAGACGAAGAGAAGAAGACGAAGAGAAGGAAACTCAGATCTAGGGTTCTTCAGTAGGTTCTAGAATGACGAAGTGAAAGAGGGGTTTTTAATTGGGATGGGTAGGGGTGAGATATAAATTGGAGGGAGTGATTAAAATGGTGTTAGATTAGGATAGTTAATTTGATTCTTTATGGAGATAATAGAATAAATTAGATGAGTTTATTAAGGTTAAAAAAGTAAATAGGTAAGGTGAATAAGGGTATAAGCGTAAGAAAACCATGCCAAAAATGGAAATGGGACATTTAGGGTGACTTGACCCAAAATGGAAATGGGACATTTAGGCTGAATAGGAGGGAGTATTAAATAAGGAAGTTAACATCTAAGTTGGTCAAAGTCAAAGTCAACTTGTAGTAGTAAAAATGTGATGTGCTTGTGTGAATTATCTGTGTATTGATTGAATGACCCTGATAGTAAGGAAATGTCGAACCATGGACCGGCATGTAAAATCCCGGCGCCCGTGTTGGCCGGCACGTAAAATGCGGTGTTAGACAGGGGGTTAGCTACATATCCTGTAGAAGCTCGAGCATAAACATTGGCGGGGTGACGACCCCCACCACAGTTAGATATAGGGCTTTGGCCCTAATCTAGCCAGACCCTTACATTTATCAGGTGTCATATTGTTGTGCTTGTTGATCAGTGATAAACTTGATTACTATTGATGCTATGAGACATGGTACGGTACCAAAACTAGGTTTGCTTAAGTATTAAGATTACCGAATTTTATAAGTGGCAGTAACGTACTTCTGCCAGGGTTTATAATGGTATATTAATGACTTAAAAGTATGGAAGAGCAAAAGAATATGGTAAAAGTATACAGTGTGTCAATTTATTATAAGTTCGTACTCTAATTATTATTTAGTAAATGTAGTGTATTATTTCCGTATTTTGAGCTGGATAGGGAGTTATGCTCGGCGTTAAGCGCTGACCGATTCAATCGGCTGCCATCCGTATTATGGATGGCAGCATGTTGCAGGATTTAGTTTCAGGTTCCGATCCAGGCCGCAGCTACAATTTATTTATGCTATCGAGGACTTAGCTGTAAATTTTTTTATATACTTTATATTTGATGTTTTGACGTAATTAATTTTAATTATTGTGTACTTTTTTGAAACGAACAATATGTATTTTAATTTTCTAATTTCTATGTAATATTTATCATTTCTAATAAACATTTTTATTAATTTTAAAGCTTTTTAGCCAATCGGTAGTTTCACACTTCCGCATTATTTTTTTAAAAAAATTCATTAATATTAATTACCTCTCGAATTTATTGGCCCTGTTACAGGTGGGATACCTGTAAATCCCATCCAGTTGGGATGAGGTGTTAAGCCTGGAATGTGAGGGGAATGTTTGATTCCTCTAAAACTAGGAGTATTGGTAGTTTGTTGCATTTGAATAAAGTTTCGTTGGCAGGCCTTTTGGAAACTAGGACTAAGAAGCAGTTGATTATGCAAGTTGCTTCTAAGATTGATAGTCGGTGGCAATGGGTGTCTAATGATTCCTATCATAATCGTGTTCGAATTCTTGTGGGTTGGTCTCTTGATATGCTGGCGGTCCGGGTCGTTCATGATCATCTCCAATTTGTTCACTGTGAGGTTCGGATGAAGCAATCTAATGAGATCTTTTTTTGTACCTTTGTGTATGGTGTGAACTCGTTATCGGGTAAATCTGATCTTTGGAAAGGGTTGTGTGATATTAGTCGTAATATGGTTGCTCCTTGGCTGATTCTTGGTGACTTTAATGCTGTTTATGATTATAGTCATCGTGATAATGGGTGTGCTGTTTCTAACTATGAAATCAGGAACTTTAAGACGTGTATTGAAGAGGCTCAGTTGGTTATCCCTCCTTCTATTGGCCATTGGTTTTCTTGGCATAATAAGGAATGTGGTGAGCGACGTATTATGTCTCGAATTGACCATGGTTTTTATAATTCTTTGTGGGTCGATAAGGTTTTTAATCCTGTGGTGCAGTACATGAATCACTCCATTTCTAATCATACTCCTTTGATGGTGCACTGTAGATCTCAGGATTCTGGGGTTCATAGACCATTCAAATATTTCAATTACCTTGCTAGCCATCCTGATTTTATGGATACAGTTCACTTTACTTGGAGTCTTGAGGTTACTGGTTCTCCTATGGCTCGTTTATGGTGTAAACTCAAACAAGTTAAGCTAGCATTGAAGAGCTTTCACAGTACTCACTTTGGGAACATACATACTCATATTGACCATTGGACCACGGTTTTAGAAGAAGCTCAAGTGCGACTTCAAACTGATCCGCTTAACCTTGAGGTGCATTCTGTTGAAAAAGAGGCTTGTGCCAATTTGCGAAAATGGCAGACTATTGAGGATAGTGCTCTGAGACAGAAAGCTAAAATCCTTTGGCTCAAGGATGGAGACTCTAACACCCAGTATTTTCATAGTGTTGTTAAGGAGCGTCGGGGGCATAATGGGATTGACTTCTTGATGGGTAACAATGGCGATATTATTTCTGATAGCTCTGCTATTAGTAAGGCTGTTATCTCCTTTTACAAGTCTCTACTGGGTTCTTCTGCTTCTTCTCTTATCTGCTTATGGCAAGCAATTCAGGATAGGCTTCCTACCTTGAGTTGTATTCAGAGATGGGGAGTTGTGGGTGATGCTACTTGTGTTCTGTGTCATTCTCACTATGAAGATAGAGATCATTTGTTCAAGATGTGCCCATTTACTCAAGATCTTCAATGTGAATTGAACTCTTTTCTTGGGCCTGTTCAATGGGCTAGCTCCTTTGAGGAGGAAGTATCTCGTATGTGTAAGGTGGTCAAGAAGAAGATCGTAAAAGCTTCTCTACTCACTATGTGTTGGACTGAGTTGGTTTATCACATTTGGCTTCAGCGTAATGCCCGTATTTTTGGTGGCTCTGCTTTCTGTTCAGCAAATTGCTAGGACTATTGTATATAGAGTTGCTGCTAGGATTCCTTGGAAGGACCTTCTTGTTAGATAGTAGTTTCGTGTTGCCCTGTTGGGGTTTTTGTTTTCTGGTTTGGTTTTTTTTGGTGTATTGGTGCTTCCCTTCTTGTGTTTGGGGAAGTGGGTTGTAGTGTTATGCTGTAACCCTTTTTTGAGCAATAATATCTCTTACTTGCCAAAAAAAAAAAAATAATAGTAATAATAATAATAATATTAATAATAATAATAATAATAATAATAATAATAATAATAACAATAATAATAATAATAATAGATAAAGAAGGTGAATTTTATATGTCGCTCGTATGTATGGCATGCGACAGAGAATAGTCCGTCCCTTGGTAACATAGGTTGGAAGTGTGTCTATCCTCCGAAAAAAGAGGGTGGCTTGGGAATCAGAAATATTGAGGTTTGGAACCTAGTGGCTGTGGGTAAACTAGCAAGGCACATCCACCATATGACTGAGTCGCTCTGGGTGCATGGAGTATACACCAAGGGTGGTAATTGGCTTCTCTTCAATCCCCCCAACTGCCAGTTGGGTCCTCAGGAAGATTTGTAGTGCTAGGAACAAACTGACCCAATGAATCCAAAGCAGCAACTAAAACTTAAAAAAGTTACATACAGAGTATTCTTATTTGGCCCCTAGAGTTCCGTGGAGCTCCTTTGTTTGGAACCGGGCTTCTATCCCCAAAGCTAGCTCGTTTTGTTCTATGGCTTGCTATTTAAGATAAACTCAAAACCAAGCACTGGCTCCATCAAATAGGGGCGATCGATGACAATCTGTATCCCATTTGTAGAACTACTGCTGAAATAGTGGAGCACAATTTTTTTCAATGTACCTTCTGCTCTACATGTGTTTATAATCTGAACACTTGGCTAGGCATACATATCCAGAGTAATTCTCTACAAGCTATTGCAAAAAAAAAGGTGGAAGGTTTCCTGCTTTCAAAGGAAACTTATTATATCCTGCGTTTGTAGTCTGATCTACCTTATTTGGAAAACCAGAAATGAAGCGCTTTAACATCGTTTTGTGAGACCAGTCAAGCAAGTGATGCAACATGTCAAATATTAAGTCAAAACACAGGATCTCAGTCTTATACCGTAAGGAGATATCTTCCCGTAGATGGTTTAGAGTCTCAAGTAGTTGGCTTCTTATTGTGTATATTCTCTTGCTACTGTTGGTCTTTTCTTTTCGAGGGTCTCTCTCCCCCCGTTTCACATGAAGGGTGAGGGGGTTCAAGCCTTCCTAGAAGGTGGGTACCCCTTTCATACTGATGCAGGTTATGGTGGGAGTTGTTTCCCTTTATATTTAATTAGAATCGAAATTTCAAGGTATTATCTTGACAAAATTGATTCAAAACACTTAAAAACCGCAGCCTTTAAGTTTTTTTTTTCAATTTTTTTTTGTACTAAAGGTTGCGGTTTTGGCCATGACCGCAACCTATAATAATTATGTTTGCTGCGTTTTTTAACCACAGCCTTTCTTGCAAGCCATCAGCTGCCACCACTAGTACTTAGGTCCAAAACCGCAGCCTTTAATGGCACAAAACCCGCAGCGATTAGCGTTTTTTCCACTAGTGTATATGTTAATTTAGACATGATTTATTGTCAATATCAACATATAATTGCAATAATACTACGGGATGCACGGATTTCATCACAGTCAATGAGATATCATCTAAAATCATATGACGATGGAAGAAAAGACATGACTTATAAACTGCACCACTATTTTTAATTCAATGGTATAGGACAAAGCATCCCAACATTAAACACAATAAAGAAAAAGAATTCATTGAACATGAAATGATTATTTTTACTTTTAAAACTTTTTCGTTATTGAAAATATTAGTACCATCATACTCTTATTGTAGAAGCCTAAAAAGATTTCAAATTATGAATTGCATTTTAGTACCACTATTTACTCTGAAGTAAACGAATCTTTCCATTTAGATGATACAAACTACAAACTCATCCTTTTATTTTTCACCCCTTTTCTTTATGTTGAATTTGAATAAACTTGATGCAACAAATTGTGGTACAACAACCCAATAACTCATGCAACGATAATATTCATTTTTCTTTCAATCATTCTTCATTTTACCTTTGAGTTAACATTTAGCTCTAATTTCTTTCCTTAAAGTACAGCAAAGTGCAAAGCACTTGTCTTTATAAAAAAACCCAATATAATTAATAAATATAATAATTTTTAGAGTTATACCTCATCTGTTCCAAATTACTTGCAATATTTGCATAATAATACTATTCGTCAACGATTTTGTTTACGAAATATCTATATATGAATAAGAAATACTCAGTACTAATGTACCATTTGCTTTTTGGACACTATTCATCTCTTACTATTAATTTGTATTTTATTATTAATCTATAAGTTAAAATATAGTCAAGTGAGATCTTGTTTGATTTGTCTCAATGTAAGGATTATTCATATCAACTTTCTATAATTTTTAATTATGTATAATTAGAGATATTGAAGATTCAGTAAGAGAATTGGATAGAGTGTATAAAGTAAATGAGACATTAGCAATGAACTGGAGGGAGTAATATAGTTATATGAGATTTTTTTTTTGTCTTAAAGTCTGGATTCTAAATATATAAATTTCATAATTTTTGTCGAGTCACAATAAAATTTACTTTGAACGTGTAAAAATAAATGTTGCAAGTAATTTTTTTTTAAGATCAAAGAGGGGCCATATTATTAATGAAGAATGTCCGAAAAAACTACATCCGAAATCCAAGATGGACCACTATCCCACCAAATATTAGAACACAGACCTGAAACGACAAATTTAGCAAGCCGATGGGCTACATTATTAGCCTCCCTAAAACAAAAACTAAACGAAAAATGATCCATATGAGAGACCCGATTGATGATGTTGTCTACCAACGTTTGCGTCTGATAACTATGAGAGATCTTGTCTTGAAGAGCTTTTACTATGTTCTGGGCATTACCTTCCACGATCACTCTTTGCCATCCCGCATCTTTAGTTAAGTCTACAGCCCATTGGAAAGCCCCAAGCTCAGCACGTTCAACCGAAATGAAAGGCCGATCTTGTCTTCCAAAGGTTTAGTGGGAGCATCAACATTTATTTTGATAGAATTTTGCTCCGGAGGTGTCCAGTGAGCTTTCGATCTTCGAGACTTAGCACACTGATCAGAAACATTTGCCTTGCGATATTCATTGAGCAAGTCCACAACCCTTTTGAAACAAAGCTTAGGGGAGATATACACCTTCTCGAAACAGACATCATTTCTAGCGCCCCATATCAGCCAAGCGCAAGTGCTCAATAGCTCAATATCCTCTTGATTTCTCTGATCCATATGCACCCCAAGCCATTCCCGAATAATGTTGCAAATAATTTAAAACAAAGGTATTATAATAAAATTGAGAGAGAGAGAGGAAATACCTCGTAGTACCTCCACTCCAATAATTTTTTTTTTTTCATATTATCTCTCATATTAATAGAATCACGTGACAAGCTTTAATTTTATTTCCTTCTTTAGCCACCTTAGGCGTTAGCTTCTTTATTTTGTCATTAATGTTTTTATGCTCTTTATAAGTGTATAGTGTATATAAGTTCCTTTTGTCTTTTACTTTCTTCGTTTCATAATAGTCGTTATATTTTTATAGTAATACTTCCTCCGTTCTGAAATACATGATATATTTTCATTACCGGCACTATTCATTATTCAAGCTTATTTTATATATTGCAACTAATGTGTAAGTAAAAATATAGTCAAGTGAGATCTTTTTTGAATCGTCGAATCGCATACTTTCATAATATTAACTTTTTATAATTTTTAGATGTGTATAATTCAATATATAAATGAACAAAATAACACATTGGATTGCGTAAAAAGTCAAATGTAGAAAGTATAATGGAACGGAGGAAACGCTATTTATCTTCAGTTTTATTTCGGTAATTCCGACTTAAGCATAAGAAATAATATAGTCATGTGGAATCTTGTTTTATTCTTCTTAAAACATCGTTTTTTAATATGTTTTTTTTATAATTTTTCGTTTATATAAAATCAAGTTAAATATACAGAAATATACATCGAATTAAGTGCAAAAAGAAATGTAGAACTTTCTCCGTTCCATAATACTTGCTACATTTCACTTTTTACGCAATCCAATACACAATTTTGATCATTGATATCTTAAACTACACTTAGCTAAAAATTATAAAAATTAAATATTATGAAAGTATGCAATTAGACAATTCAAACAACATCTCACTTGACTATATTTCTTCTTACACATTAGTCGTTATATATAAAATAAGCTCAAACAATAAATAATACTTATAAGTCAAATGTAGCGAGTATTTCAGAAACTTGCTCTTTTGCTTTCATTTTTGATTTTTCCCATTAAATGTGCCCTGTTTTTATTTTTAGTCAAAATCCCTTTTTTATAAATTTAAATTAATATATTTAACTTATCTTTTCATCTTATTTTTGCATTTCTCTTACTTTTTTGTAATTCACTTCTTTATCCATTGTTTTTTATTTTTCCACCGATTGCTGCTAAGGCAAAATTAGTGGGCTGGAGAGTATATTTAATTAAACAAGTTTAATGTTAAATAACAGTTAGTAAAGCTAGCTCATTAATCTGTTTAGGAGAAAAATCGTATAAATTTGATCTACACTACTTAAGTGTACACGAACTCTAAAATTAAGTCCTAACTAGCTAGTAGCATTGTCCGATACCAATGCATGGTGGTGCTCGTCCTTGTATTAAACACAATGAAGAAAAAACAGTGATTGAACATAACTATTTTTATTTTCAGTTTTTAAACTTTGTCGTTATCGTAAATATTAATTCCATCATACTCTTAGTGTAGAAGCCTAGAAGGATTACAAATAAGAATTGCTTTTGAGTACCACCATTTACTCTTAAGTAAACGAATCATTCCATTTACATGATACAAACTACAAGCTCATCCTTTAATTTTTCATCCCTTTTCTTTATATTGGATTCGCATTTACACAAAATTATTAATAAAGTTGATGCAATAAATTGTGGTACAGCAACCCAATAACTCATGCCACGTTATGTTCATTTTCCTTAAATTATTCTTCATTTTACCCTTGAGTAAATATTAAGCTCTATTTTCTTGTCTTTTTACCGCAAAGAAAACCACTTGTCTTTATAAAAAACCACCATATAGAATTTTGTATAGTTGTACCTTATTCTTTCCGAATTATTTGCAACATTTACATAATAATACTATTTATCAATAATTTTGTTTACGTAATATCTATTTATACATAAGAAATAATATTGTCATATAGAATTTTATTTGATTCGTCGTAAAGTTTAGTTACAAAATTTATTGAGGAAATACCTCGTTTTTTTCTTAGTACTTCCACTCCAACAAACATTTTATTCACTCTTGAGATATGCACAATTTATCTCATATCATTCATTATTATTTTCTTGAAACTTAGTAAGTACAAACACTACAATAAAAACGCAGATTTCCGACTAACCCAAATAGTCGCTGTTTAGTCAGTCTACGCCTATACCGACTAAACACCGACTACTCTCAGTTAGTCGGCACAGAATGCTCGGTAAACAAAAATAGTCGGAAAACCAGTCGGAATTCCGACTAACTTTCACTTGGTAGGTCTTTAGTCGCAATTCCGACTAGAAAGAGTTGTAGGAATTTAGTCGCAACTTTCTGACCGAGCGCCTACTATCCATTGGTCGCTACATACCGACTACGGTTTTAGTAGGTAAGTAGTCGGTAGATCTAAAAAATGGTTTTAATTGATTTTTCAGAAATTTTAATAATTAAAAATTAATTTCACCTACCGACTAACCTCCGACTACAAGTTAGTAGGAAAGTAGTCGGAAAAGTCAAACCTGAGTGTAGCCAAAGGTTGACCACAGTGTGGCGGCGTTGGATTCCGACTACTTTGCGACTAACCAATGGTAGGAAAGTAGTCGGAAAAGGCAAACCTTAATTTAGCTAAAAACCGCCAAAATTTTGGCGGCGTTGGATTCCGAATTTCCGACTCATTTTTAGTCGGAAGATGGTCGGTATCTGTGGTGAGTACCGACTAAATTCCTACTACATGATAGTCGGAATTCAGTCGGTAAAAATATATTTTTAAAATAATAAAACTGGTCAGATGTGGTCAATGACCACATTTGACCAGTTTTATTATTTTATCCATAACCTAAACTATCGATCAAACGAAAAAAAAACGCAATAAAGATAATAAAATAAGGCACGAAAAAATTAATTATACAAATATACAAATTTTCGGTAAATGTATCATACATGCCAACTTTTAATCCATACAAATTAACAATAAAAACAAAAATACAAGGGGTTCAGCTGGTCGAGGGTGGCGGAGGAGGATTTTCGCGGAAAAGGGTGCGCACAAAGTTGAGCAAATGGTTGACCTCTTCTCTCAAACGTCGTTGCTCCTCCAAGAGTGAAGCCTGCTCCTCATTTGAAATGTGCTCGTTGAGGCGGGTCTCAACTTGGTTAATAGACTCCTGAAGATGATCGAGCCTCTCGTTCACCATTTGTTCAGGAGGAGGTTGAGGAGCGGCCTAGTATTGGGACTGCGGCGTCGCAACATCTGCGTAATAAACTGCCGCCGCGTCACCAACCCCATATACGCTTTTGGAGGGCTTCTTCTTATTGAGCGCCTGTGATTCGATAGTTTTAACGGCCTGAAAATAGGCGTCGTTAATCTTCTCATATTTTGTAAGTTCGGCATAGAGACACTTGTATTCGTCCAAAACATTGAAACAAAATATTTCGTAAAAATTTCGGTAAGGTTTCCTCTGTAAACTAACTAAACCAAAATTTAAAAAAACCCTGAAATAGAAACCAATATAGATATAATTTGTATCTACTACCAAAACAGCTACAAAACCAACATTTCCTCAAATTACAATATCAGATATCCTAAGTAATATTCCAAAACAGCTAATGTACCAAAATCTAACCTACCAAAAAAACTAACTAAGTTATGATTCAATGATAACCAAAAAATGCTAATTAATAATCTATATAGATAAGAGATTGAACTTACACTTATGGCCTTGGACTTTTCGTTGACCCATTGCAACCCGTCCTTTGTACGCACCTTATGAGTGCGTAGAAACAACTTATAAGAGAGCGGCGTGCGACGCTGCTCTTGTTCCTGAAATGAATTTCAACCATGGTTATCAATTAAATGTTTATATATTAAGATTAATAAGTGTATAAAATTAAAAAATCAAACTAGGTCAAGTTCAAGGTTATACCAATATGCGCAATGTCCTGCGCGCAGATACCGAGTCGCCGGTATGGGTGACTTCAGCCGCACCCCCTTCATCCCCCCGGCGGCGATTCCTCCTCCCTTTGGACCGACTGGCTTGGAATTCTTCAGATTTCCAAGCACTTACCCATCGATCCCAAATCTCCCTCGAGAACCTCCTATGATGATGAATAATGTCCTTGTACCTGAGCTTGGCCCTCTTCTCCCACTCCGCGTACACTCGCGAAGTGATAGAAGGATCCCAAGCCCATTGTTTCTGAAACGACAAGATCAACCAATCAGTATTTTTTTAACAAAGTAAGTCAATTAAAAGTCAATCAAATAAGTAATGAAGTACAAATCCTTACTTGAAACTGTGTCCAATAGAAATCGATTGTTTGCCTACTTAGGTGCCTCAATGCCCATCCATTAGGATCTTGGTAGGCCTCAAAGTTCCTACGGATGGACGTGGATATTTGGCTGCCACCGTCTGTGGCAAACCTTCATAAACAAACAAGTTATACTTAGTATACGTAGTGCATATAACAATTACAATGCAATAAATAATAATACGTACCCAGTGCCATCAGACATCCATGGTAGGGGTGGTAGTGCATGCTGCGGCGCAGGGGCAGGATCATCGCGCGGCGGCCCCTTCGCTGTATTAGTCTCCGGTGTCCTAGCGTGACGTGGCGAAGCACGCGACGACACTGGAGAGGGAGTGACGACCCCCTCTGTCCTCCTAAACTCTAACCTCAAAAAATGATCCTCTAAACCCGGAATAGGTTGAGAATACGTTAGGGCAAGAGGTTCAGCTTGATCAGGCTGAGGTCGAGTGGATGTTGGTTCAGGGTCTGAACGCGTACGATGTTGTACCGGACGCGATTCAGGGTCATACGGTTGATCGGTTCGCGAGTCAATCCGGTGTCCTTGACTGTTTCTCATTCTAGGCATCTTGTTAAAATAATTACATGAATAAAAACAAGTAAATGTCGAAAATACTAAACTAAACTAATAAACTAAACTAATAAATAAAAAAATGTCGAAAATTACATGAAAAAATATTAGAAATTACATATAATAAACTAATTTTATGCAAGATTACATGCAATAAACCCTAATCTCATGCAAAACTTACATGCAATAAACCCTAAAAAATAAGAATATGTCGAAAATAATACGTAAAAAAATATTAGAAATTACATGCAATAAACCTTAATTTCATGCAAGATTATTAAACAAAAAAAAAACATGTAATTTCAAAAATCATGTTCATAATCAAACCATAAACACCCCAAAAATCATGTTGATAATCATGTTCAGAATCAAACCATCAAACCCTAAAAAAACAAGGATTTAATCGAAATTTCAAAAAAAAATAAACATAAAAAGAAGACTAACCTTTATAGTCGGAGTGTAGTTGAAATGCAGTAGTCGGAGTATCACCCAAAAACACGTCGGAGATGAGGATGCAGTAGGAAATGGGTTTGTGATTGAGAGAAACGAGAAGGAAACGGGATTGTGAAATGGGATTGAGAGAAATGACAAATTGCGTTTTCTGGTGAAATGCTGGTTTTTATATCACTTAATTTTGAACTAACCTGCGACTAAATGACAGTCGCTAGTTAGCCGGCGAGTGTTAGGGTTTGTGAAATGGCTTCTGGTAAAAAAAATTGTTTATTATCACCGACTAAAGTGCGACTAATAGGTAGTCGGTGTTTAGTCGGTGAGATTTTTTAACTGTTCAACCTACTTCATTAAATGCCATCAGTAACTTTTCAGAAGACGTTGAAAAGTGGAAAACCTTTTCAGTATACCGACTAAACTGCGACTGGTAGCTAGTCGGAGTGTAGTCGGTATACTGAAAAGTTGTTTTACCTTTCCAATGCTTCTGACAATCAGAGAAGCTTCTCTGGGAAGCTTTGGAATTCAAAATACCAACTAATTACCGACTGAGGGATAGTTAGTGGTTAGTCGAAAATTAAAAAAAAATAAAAATTCCCGCTCTTGTTTATTTGTGTTCTGATATGTATTATTATTATTATTATTATTATTATTATTATTATTATTATTATTATTATTATTATTATTATTATTATTATTATTATTATTATTAATATTATATATTATTATATTATTATTATTATTATTATTATTATTATTATTATTATTATGTATTATTACTATTATTATTATTATTACTATTATTATATTATACTTATTATTTTATAATTATTAAAATTGTAAATACGAGATTAAAATATACATGGTCAACTTGCTCTGCGTTTAGATTGGGTTCGTACTTTGTGATTAAGTGTATGAATTGATCATAAAATTGATTCACCTTCGGACAATTTCGCAGAACATAAGTTTGAGCAATGTTGAGATCTGCTTCATCCATCATAAGAGCCTTACCCCTCCTATGAAATTTGATTGGGTGTGTGAATATGGACAAAACACCCGATCTCACGTTATTAAAGCATCCGTCATCGTTTCTAGGAAGATCTCTAACTCTGCATCGAACGTCTGGCCCAAAGTAATGCGAGACAAAGTATGATGCTTCTTCTGTAAGATATGCGTTACAGATCGAGGCCCCAACATGCGCCTTGTTTTTGACATTAAGCTTTAAATGTCGAAGATACCTGTAATTTAAACCAAGTAGTAATTATTAAGACATGTAAAAAGTGACCAGAAAATAAAATAATACTTAGTTTAGACATGTAATTAGTAATTACCTCTCAAAGGGATAGATCCACCTATATTGTACTGGACCAGCAATCCTTGCCTCGTAAGCTAGGTGAACAGGCAGATGTTCCATAACATCGAAGAATGTTGGAGGAAATATAGTCTCTAACTTACAGAGCACCACTCAATTTCCTCGTCCAACCTCCACATATCTGCGGCAGAAATCTTCGGAGAAGTAACACTTCTAAAGTACAAACTAATTTCAGTAAGAGCTTCCCATACTTTTGCTGGCAGCAACTCCCGAAATGCTATTGGAATTAGTCGCTGCATGAACACATGACAATCATGACTCTTCATCCCGAATATTTGATGTTTAGCCATGTCGATATTCCTGGCTAAATTTGAAACATACCGAATAGGAAATCTTAGAGTTTTAAGCCACTCTAGAAGGACAGCCATTTGTTCTCTGTTTAGTAAGTATGATGCCTTGGGGATGGTAGAACCAACTGGAAGCAATTCCGTTCGGATCCCGAGGTCGGCTAAATCTTGACGTACCTTGAGATGATCCTTAGTTTTTCCCGCCACACACATTATTGTGTTGAAAATGTTATCAAAGAAGTTCTTCTCAATGTGCATCACGTCAAGGTTGTGACGAATCATGTTTGTGCTACAGTACGGAAAATCCCAAAAAGTACTTCTCTTCTTCCATCCAACACAATATTTACTGACTTCTGCGTTGTACTCAGCTGCATCGTCTTCAAATACCCGTAAAAACCCTAAACGATCCAGCTCCTCTAAAAGCTCATTTCCCGTACGTATGTCGGGCCTAACATTCTTCTCAACAGCTCCACGGCTGAAACTCACCCGGTTTCTGCGGTAGGGGTGCCAACTATCTAAAAATCTCCTGTATGAGTCAAACGAACTCACTTTTCTGCTGTGTCTTAAATAAACGGCTTTGGACTCATCCATGCAGTATGGACAAGCGTGCACGCCATATGTACTCCACCTCGACATCATTGAATAAGCTGGAAAGTCGTTGATTGTCCACATCAAAGCTGCAAGAAGCTGAAAGCTTATCCTCTTGGATATGTCGTATGTTTGGATCCCCTCTTCCCACAACAACTTTAACTCGTGTATCAATGGCTGTAGGTACAGGTCAATCTTATGTTTTGGATTGTTAGGGCCGGGGACGATCACTGTTAAGAACATGTATTGCTTCTTCATGCACATCAAGGGCGGAAGATTGTATGGAGTTAGTATTACGGGCCAGCATGAATATTGTTGACCCGGGTTGCCAAATGGGTTGAAACCATCTGTACACAACCCCAGTCTCACATTTCTTGTCTCCCGTGCAAAACCCGGATGGGTCGCGTTGAAAGTCAACTAGGCCTCACTGTCCGAGGGGTGACACATCTCTCCATCTTCTGAACGATGCTCCGCATGCCACCTTATGTGGCTTGCAGTTGTCGCAGAAGCATACAACCGTTGTAGCCTCGGACCGATGAGAAAGTAGTGGAACTGCTTTTCTGGGGGTGTTATCCATCTAGAAACCCCACACTCATCACATTGTGTCATACTCGC
Organism: Amaranthus hypochondriacus; assembly: GCA_000753965.2. Classification (NCBI taxonomy): domain Eukaryota; kingdom Viridiplantae; phylum Streptophyta; class Magnoliopsida; order Caryophyllales; family Amaranthaceae; genus Amaranthus; species Amaranthus hypochondriacus. The sequence goes on from CM025931.1 coordinate 12,984,361, forward strand.
TGTGGGCGAATAAATCATACACCCATTAACACAACAATCAATCTTCTCTACCGGCAATCCAAGAGCCGAAATTTGCTTCTTCGTATCGTAAAAACTTCTTTTCATCCAATTATCTTTCGCCAACAATTCAATACTGAATTGACATAATTCATCATAAAGTCTCTCTGGAATACAGAAGTCCGTCTTTAGGCTAGACATGCTTCCTATGACCGACATCTGAGTATGCGTTTCACAACCAGGGTACTGAGATAAGTTGGCGGCTCTTAACATTTCAAAGAACTGCCTTGATTGGGGGTTCGGATCTTCATCAATATGTACGGGCGAGTATGGTACATTTGCGACGATATCATCACGATGCGGTAGAAAATGATGATGTGTATCCGGAAAAGTACTTGCTGCTGCATCGTACACCATTTGTGCATACAGATTTTGAACCGTGTTCTGTTGTGGCTCAACCGGAGCCGACTCATTACAAATTGGTGCACCGTCAGAACATTTGTGCAGATACCAATCGTAGTAGTTTTCCACAAACCCCTTCTTTAACAGATGATCTCTTACGACATCTGGAGCCCACAGTCTGTGATTACCACACCGTTTACACGGACATCTAACTTCATCTGGATTTTTTTTCCTTGCAAATTGTATAAATTCTTCGACCCCTTCTAAATATCTCTTATTATAAACTCCTTTACAACTTCGGTTGTACATCCAACTTTTTTCACTTCGTAAGTCCATTGCTCTGCAAAAACAAAAAATTTCACGTTTATTAGCAACGGATAAAAATTTCGACTACCTACCAACCAGCTTGTGACACACATTTGGTCGGTATTGTGTCGGCACGTGAAAAGTTGTGCCCAGTAAAGAATCTCTGAAAAATTCAGTGATATCAGAATTCACTACAAAAACAAGTGTTTTTGGCAACGACAGAAGTCGTTGCAAAATATGAGAAGTCATAGCAAAATAAAGTTTTTGCAACGAAAAAAGTCGTTGCAGAGTTGTTGCTAGAAAAAGCGTAGTGTTAAGTTTCAGCAACGGAAAACGTTGTTGCTAAAAACAAGGTTTTTTGCAACATAAGTGATTGTTGCCAAACTTAATGCGTTGCAAATAACCTTTTTATATCCAATAAATACATTCCTTGCAAAACTGATGGGTTTTTTGCAACAAGGAAACTCGTTGCAAAAAAGTCATGAAATAATTAAAATTTTTTAATATTTGCAACGAAAAAAGTTGTTGTATATTAAGCTATCTTTTGCAACAATCATAGGTGTTACAAATAAAGTGTTTTCTAAGCACAAAGTTGTTTAGCAACGCAATTCTTGTTGCAAAAACATACCAATGTGATTTTGCAACACTTGTTTTTGCTGCAAAAAAGTATTCATAACATCAATGTTACATTTTGCAACAACAGAAGTCGTTGCATGAAAAATTCCAAACAAAGCTCCACATATTTGCAACACTTTTTATTGTTTCAAAACAATTCTAAACTATTATGTCACAAATTGTGTTCTCACTATATCATTGCTACTACAAATATATCTAATATAAACTTTTATATATATATATATATATATATATATATATATATATATATATATATATATATATATATATATATGTAAATGCCAATGCCAATCATATGTCCAAAAAAGAACATGACTCGCTTGTGGAATCCATTAAGTTTCCCTATACAAAAAATGATAACTTTGAAACTATCGCATTTGATACGACTATGTACTTTAGTAGCTTCACGTACATGTTCTATACAAAAATGGCAACCTTCAACCATCGCATACATTAATACCAATACATACGTTTCTAACCAAAATGTTGCCATACAAAAAAGTCGTCATCAATTGCTCCATCCATGCCAATAGCTTTGGGATCAAAAACCAAAAAGATGTGGGATATATTGCGCTTACCTACAAAAAGATAAATATATCATCTCATAAAAATCAACCACATGTACGATGCAAAAGGGACAAAAATTCAAAAAATAATATGGTAGCAAATATTCAAGTAGTGTGCAATATTTTTATGTAAGATCCTTTTCTAAACTCCATGTTTGATTTTTATTGGGCAATTTGATAAAATTTTACATATACGCGGAACACATGAGTGAAGGATATACGTGTTGAACATAAACATAAAGACAATAATAAATGTCAAAACCTTAATCCCAAAAGATTGAAAAGAACTGTAAGAACCAATATATCAAATTCTTGTTGTTGTTGTGCTTTATATAGTTCCAATTCGCGTTTTTGATTCAATTTGCTTTCTTCAAATTCTTTTGTTGTTTCATTTGAGCTTCCTCTAATTCTTTTATCTTTTGTTGTTGTTGATCAATTTTTAGTTGTTGTTGTTGCACAATATTACGTTGTTCTTCTTGTGCCTTTCCCTTAGCATATCCACGTATTGTAACAAATAAAACTAACGATCATGCTTACTTTTACAAACAATGGAAGCAAGTTCATCAGTGATCAATGGATTAATTCCACCAAGATTTTGCTTGTTTTGCATGATTTGGCGGCTCGCTTGAACACAAGTCTGAAATGTTCCCAGAGCAATATTACGGCCACCTGGTTTCTTTCCACCTTCTCTCCCAACCATCATATATCTGCTAAAAGAACCTTTAAAATATGAAATTACATGATACTTCAAGAGGAAAAACATAAAGAAAAATCTAATGTTCATACATAGTATGTACACACATGATGGAAAATTGTACACAATCAACTACTAAACAATTACACAAAAGGTAGACCTATGGTATACACTAAAATTAAGATATCAAGGAGATGTGTCAATATCAAATTGTTCTTCGGCTTCACTTGATTCTCCAAAAATTTCAATTTCACCAACTTGCATAATGTGTAAGGAATCTTTTTTTGAAGTGTTTCCAATTGACTTACACTTATGTTTTTGGAGCAAAGATCTCTAAAAAAAAAAGCTCAGTTCAACTAGTGGATCATACACATTTTTTGGCAAAAAACCACGAAGTGTAAGGGGAAGTAATTGTTCTATAAACACATGATGGTCATGACTCTTTAAACACGATATCTTTTTACCATCATCTTTAACACAACGAGAAATGTTGGATAGATATCCATCCGGAGATTTCATTTTTGAAAACATACTACATATACCAGCTTTAGCATCCGATCTCAAAGTATACGATGCAACAGCCACCTGTAGCTTATCTCCAACAACTTTAGGATGCAATGTGTCTCTAATCTTCATCTTCACTAAATCCATCCGAGCCTTTAAAGTATCCTTATTTTTACCTTGTATGCTCATTAAACTGCCCAAGATATTATCAGACACATTTTTCTCAATATGCATCACATCCAAGTTATGACGGATTTTTAATTTTCTCCAGTAAGGCAAAGTGAAGAAAATGCTTTTCTTTTTCCACCCATACAAATTATTTGTAGCGTCTCTTTTTCTTTTATTTCCAACAATCTTTCCAAACTTTTCTTCTGTGAAGCGACTAAAGTGTCGTAATACATCTTCCCCACTCAAAGGCGCAGGTGCACGACCTTTTTCTACTTTACCATCAAAAGAACTAGCATCTTTCCTCCACTTATGATGAATTGGAAGCCAACGTCGATGACCTAAATAACCACCCTTATGCATTAATGCAGTGCGTTTAGTTTCCTTATGACAACATGGACAAGCATAATGACCTTTTGTAGACCATCCAGATAAATCTGCATATGCGGGAAAGTCATTGATAGTCCACAAAAGTGTTGCATGCATTGTGAAATTTTTTTGTGTGTAAGCATCATAGGTTTCAACGCCAACCTCCCAGAACTCTTTCAACTCCTCAATAAGTGGTTGGAGGTACACATCTATATTCCTTCCAGGACTTGTTGGGCCAGGTATAAGTAAAGACAACATAAATGAATGAGACTTAATGCACAACCAAGGAGGCAAATTATAAGGGATAAGTACAACTGGCCAAATGCTATGTGGGGAATTATTGAAAGGTTGAAAACCGTCACAAGCTAAACCAAGTCTAACATTTCTTAACTCTCTAGCAAATTCACTAAACTCCTGGTCAAATGATTTCCATGCAAGAGAATCAGCAGGATGCCTCATTATGCCATCCTCTAAACCTACATCACCATCCTTCTGAATTGTGTTATCATTGACCTCCACATCCTCCTCTACAATGATATCACAATCCTTTCCCATTAACATTTCATCATTATCTCTTTCTTTGTGCCACCGCATGTCTTTTGCAGTCTTTCTTGACATGTACAACCTTTGGAGTCTAGGTTTTAGTGGAAAATATCTCAACACCTTTCTAGGCACCTTTACCCCCTTAAAAAAACCTTCCTTCTCTACTTTCCACCTTGATAAATCACAAGTTGGACACTTATTTAAATTTTCATATTCTTTCCAATAAAGAATACAATCATTTTTACAAGCATCGATCTTACAATAATCAAGGCCTAAGTCCTTAATGAGCTTCTTAGCTTCATAATAAGAAGTAGGAAGGTCAGCTCCATAAGCTTGGCGTTCTAACTTTAATAGACTATCAAAAGAGTTATCACACCAGTTATTTAAGACCTTCAAATGCAACAATTTTACTATATATGAGAGCTTAGACATTGTTGTGTTATTCATTGTTAATGGGACTTTGTACTCTTCTAGGAGATGGTAAAATTTTTTTGCGTTTGCATTAGGTTCCTCTGGCTCCTTAAAAGTATTTGAAACTTTCTCATCCACCTTTAAATTCATACCACCTACACCACAAGCATCTTCTAACATTGTGAAATCACTATCATTATCTTCAAGCTCATTAACATTGTCCTCATTCATTGAATCATTCGATTTTTCTTCGTGAAATTCCCAAAAAGTATACCTCTCATACATTCCCCTCTTAAGCAAATCTAATCTCACTTTACTTTTTTTTTTATAATATATATTGCGACAACCATTACATGGGCACCTAATGACACCACTCTCTTTATCCTCTTTGATTACATTAGAAAAGGCAAAATCCAAAAAATGGTCAACACCAGTTATATACTCAAAGGATGAACGATTCTTAATTTGTACCCATGCCTTATCCAAATTCATTTCTTAATTTAAAGAAACATAATTAGCAAATAAGGGCCAATTGAATTAGAGGAAGCTCAGATGAAACAACAACAAGAATATGAAGAAAGCCAATTGAATCAAATTCTTGTTATGATACACTATAATAAGAGGAAGCTCATATGAATCAACATATATTTATAAAGCACAACAACAACAAGAAATGCATTTTACATAATTAGAAAATTCTTATTATGATACACTCTAACTGAAACGACAAGAGTTAGAGGAAGCTTCCTCTAATTTAAATAAACATTAACTTAACTAAATAAGATTTTTATGACACACTATTTCAAGGGCCAATCACAAAGAGCCAAAGAACTTTGAGGCACATATATTTATTAGTAATGTTACAATAAATTAAGAGGACACATATAACTTATTGTAGCTCATATGTTGAAACTTACTATAATCAACAAAGAGCAATTCATTACTATAATCAACAAAGATAATCAACAGAAGTCCGAACTAAAATGAAAGTTTCATAGTATAATCAACAGATAAACAGACTTAACATATTCAACAACGAGCAATTCATTACTAAAAAGAGAGCAATTCAATTCAACACAAAAAATAGCTCACAAAGAGATTACAGAAGATAAAAGCGAAATACCTATAATCAACCAACAGTGCAGGACCTATAATCAAGAAAGAGCAATTAATTACTTCATCAAAACAAAAATGCTTAGAAATCAAATAACCCTAAAATTTTTGGGATAAAATGACTTACCTAGATGGGCGTGAAGATGATGGCGAGTGGTGGTAGAGAGTGGTGGTGGCGAGTGGCGAATCGAGTGGCGAAGCAGCAGTTGATGATGGCGAGTCAAGAAGATGATGGCGAGGAAAGCAACAGTCGCGCGAGAAGATGATGGCGAGGGCAACAGCAGTAAGGGTGGTGGGTCGACTGAGGGTGGTGGGTTGATTGAGGGTGGTGGGTTGAGGGAGGGTGGAGGGTTTCGGGTCTAGAGAAGATGAGGGTTTCGGGCAGCAGCAACAGCAATTCAATTTGCTGTCTTTTGGTTTATGTCGAGTGAGGGAGAGTGGCGGGTTTGGGAATGGGTTTCAGAAATAATTTTTTTTTTATGTCTTTTGCAACAACTTAAACCGTAACTAAAATTATTTTTTTTCCTCAACAAGTGTACACACGTTGCTAATTACTTAGTTTATATTTTGCAACAACAATATTCGTTGCTGTACACACTAATATTTAATTGCAACAAAAACGTTGTTACAGAAAATTGACCCAAAAATTTCTAAACACTCGCCCTAATTGGAAAGGGAGGGAAGCCAAATTATCATATTTTGCAACAACTAATAATAACAAATTTTATTTTGCAACAACCTTTTATTTTTCGCAACAACAAAAATTCTGCCGTTGCGAAAACTTGTTGCTAAAAACGTATTTTCTTGTAGTGATTCCTACTACACATCGACTACTTAATAGTCGGAGGATAGTCGGTAAGTACACAGATATTTAGGCAATAAATGTCTGTCAGGACCTTTTGACCAACTTTTGAAATTCAAAATACCGACCAACTTGCGACTGGACGGTAGTCGGAAAGTGGTCGGTAGAGGGTTGATAGCTGTATGGAATAAATGCGTGTTAGAACCCCTGTCGGCTGTTTTAGAATTTCAAATTACCGACTAGATTGCGACTGGATGCCGGGCGCAATCTAGTCGGTAATAAAAAAAAATTTAATGAGCATTTTTTCGGGCCATTTTGGGGTAAAAGTTATAAGTACTAAGTTAAAATAGTGGTTTTTCTTAATTATTTCTTCGTATGTACTATAAAAAATTGAAAACGTTAAATATATGTTTCTCAAAACCTGAGAAAATTCAGCATCGTAAATTTTACTTTTTATGAATCTACTAAGAATACTTTTTTCATTGCAGCTCGTTGGTTCCCCAATAGTGCAATTTACAGCATTAGAAAATACAATAGGCCGTAATTACCACTATCGGGGAAAACCAACGAACTGCAAATAGAAAATTATTCTTTTTCAGTAGCAAATATAAGTAAAATAATACGATGCTGAATTTTCTCAGATTTGAGGAACATATTTTAATCGTTTCTAACACATTTTTATAGTAAGCATACAAGACAATAAGTAAGAAAAACAACCATTTCGGTTAACTACTCATAATTATTACTACAAAATGGCACCAAAAAAAAGCTCATTAAAAATTTTTTTTACTAAAAATGGAACCGTTAAATATTTGTTTTTCAACTTGTCCCTCTCCTCCCACACTCACACTTGATTGAGGAAACTCAAGTATGAGTGTGAGGAGGAGAGGGACAAAGTGAGAAACAACGCAAGCAGATACTTGTTTAAATTAACCAAAAAATGGAACCATTAAATTTATGTTTTTCAACTTATCCCGCCCTTCTCAAACTCACACTTGATTGAAGAAACTCAAGTATGAGTTTAAAGAAGAGCGGGACAAAGTGAAAAACAACGCAAGCAGGTACTTGTTTAAATTAACCAAAAAATAGAACCGTTAAATTTATGTTTTTCAACTTGTCCCGCTCATCCCACACTCACACTTGATTGAAGAAACTCAAGTATGAGTGTGAAAAAGAACAGGACAAAGTGAGAAACAACGCAAGGAGGTACTTGTTTAAAGTAACCAAAATAATGCTAATATCATACCTACATTATTTGGACAGAATAAAGGAGAGAAACAGTAGAGAGAAATTGTAGGAAGTTGTAGGAAATGTAAGGAAAAGTTACATTGAGGGAGGGTATTTATAGACAAAATCAGGAACTTTTCCGACCAAATAGCGACCACCGAGTGGTCATAATCCAGTCGGTATATATATAAAAAAATTTAAATGATCTTTTTGCGGCTTTTTTTTCGTAAAAATCAGAAATACTCGATTGAAATAGTTTGTTTTCTTGTATATACGATGAAAATGTGGTAAAAACGATAAATAAGTTCTCCAAATTTGATTAAATTGAGCATTGTAAATTTTATTTGCAAAACAATGCTTTATTTCATCAAAATTCAAGAACATATTTTAATCGTTTTTGTCACACGCCATCATATGTACAAGAGAATAACAACAGTTTCGGGTAAGTACTCATGATTATTACAAAAAAAATGGCCACAAAAAGCTCATTAAAATTTTTTTTAATTAAATATAACATATGATAAAATGCACACTATTAAAATATAAATAATATAATAAAATTAAAGTAAGCAAAATCTAACTAAAATAACACCTTTGTAATATTGCTAGCGAGAATCCTTGTGGAATGGGAGAAATAATGTATCGTTTTTTTTTTTGAAGAAGTAATGTTAATTTAAATTATAAGATTATTTAGAGATAATAAAGTAAGAAATTTAAATAATAAGATTATTTAAAGATGATAAAGTAGAGAGTAGAGTGAAATGTAGAAAGAAATTTAGGATGGCGGAGGGGGTATATTTATAGAAAAATTTGGATAACTTCCGACTAATGTCCGACAAGTGTGGTAGTCGGAAAATTCTGCCAAAGTCACCCACTAACTTCCGACTAATATTCTAGTCCCACTTCAGTCGGAAAGATTGCGACTATTTTTTTTGTCGCAATTCAGTCGGAATTTTGCTACCAGATGAAGTCAGTAGGAAATTAGTCGGTCTTTCCGACTACAGCATGGTAGTCGGTAAATAGTCGAAATTTTCTAAAACAGGGTAGTCGGTGATTTTAGTCGCAAGTTTGCGTCTTTTTGTAGTGAAACAAAGATAATTGAGGTTTAAGGGAAATGAAAGTGACAAATCTGAAGATAACATATAGATATTCGCTTTTTTACTTTTATTTTTAGTTCGTTCCATTCAATATGTTTTATTTAATTTTTTGTCAAGGTTTTATTTTTTTAAATTTAGATCTATATATTTAACTTATCTTTTCATCTCATTTTTACATTTCTCTGACTTTTTCGTAAATTACTTCTTTACCCACCACCGATTGCCGCTAAGACAAAAATAGTGGGACAGAGAGTGTATTTAACTAAACAAGTTTATTATTATGTTAAATAATAGTTAGTAATGCTAACACATTAACCTGAGAAAGTCTTGTACAATTTGGTCTACAACTCTATAGTTTATACTATTTAAGTGTATATGAACTCTAAAAAGGTTAAAAATATTTTCCACTTCACAAGGACAATTAAGTATAATTATTAAATAAAATTTATTATTTTTAAGTTGATATACCAAAAAAGTTTGGAGAAGTACTACTTTGTCTTTTTTATTTTTATCAATGAGAAATTGAGTTATTTTTAACTTTTGTTTTTCTATTCTTTTGTTCAATTGTAGCCTTGTAGGAGTACTATTCTTTCTGAAAATTTGAAATGAATAAACAAAAAAGTAGAAAAAATTCAAATAATAACAGAGTTTTCAAAAATATTCCTAAACTAATCACTTTTTTCCCAGACCTGTGGTTTGGTTATGTTCGTAGTTAGTAACAGCGAACAAATAGGTCTGGTAAAAAAAAGTCAAGTTCTTTGTTCGCTGTTAGCAACAACGAATAAAATAAAATTGGTCAAATAAAAGTCAATCTCAAATAATGGTGGAGAAATTAAAAAAAAAAATTATATAACAACGTTCGCTGCTGTTTATAACAGCGAACTAAGCATTTTTAGAATTACATTCTCTCTTCATTGTCATCACCATCATCGTTCATCATCATTGACCTAAATGGGATTAATGATGAGAGAAGAGAAGAAGAAATACTACACTAGTAGTTATAATCTAAAGAGAAACATGTGTAATAGTAAGATTTATAATATATATTAAAAATATAGTCCAAGTTGTCAGGCACTCAGCAGGTGAAAGAAATAATGGAAGAAGAAGAAGAAAGGAGCTAGAAGAAATAAGAAGAAGAGAGGTGTTGATCGTCAAATTTTAATTAACCGCAAGCGCACGGTGTACGCGTAATGCGGGTCGAACACAAGGAGGCTAGATAATTCTATATTGTATGTTTTATGATAAACAAGACAAAGGTTAAACAAAATTTATGGTTAAAATTCTAATCTTAAGATGCAAGAAACTAAAACAAGAAATGATAGTGATGTTAAGACAAAGATATGACAAACACCAGGGCGTTGGGCATCGCCTAATTCTAACATTGAATTCAATCACTCTCATGATTGTATGAAATTGAGTCTTTACATAATCGAACGTGATCTAATTAATCTCAAGCTTCCGCTCTATTGATTAATATCGATTTAAGGCCAACTAGTATTAATCCTAAAACTTCACTAGTGGAAAAAACGTCAATGGCTGCGGTTTTTTGACCGTTATATGCTGCGGTTTTACCTCGCAGCACTTGTTATAGCATCAGATGAGAAAATGCTATAGGCTGCGGTTTTTTGAGAACTGCAGCCTATAGTCCTTTTTTTTTTAAATAAAAAAGTGGACTATAGGCTGCGGTTCTCTATAAAACCGCAGCCTATAACCCCTTTTTTGTTTTTTTTTTTTCGTTTTAGTCGATGCTTGGTATCAAGAACGATTCCAGAAAATTGAAGAACATTGAACTTAATAATAATTCCAGAAATTATTGTAATTATACAAGATTAAGTCCAAAATCACAAATAAACATTGAAGAACATTGTTCAAAAACAATGAAACATTTGCCATATCCAACAAAAACGAAAACAAGATCGAACAAAAACAATGAAACAAAAAAAAAACATGAACAAACCTTACTTCTACTCAAAAAAAAAACATTGAAGAACTTTTTTTTACAGTTTTGTTTACATTGAGGAGTAGAAGTACCCAAACCCTAAATAGAAGAAAATTGAAAAAACCTTGGAAATATGAGCAAGAAGGGAGCACAGTTGGTTTTGCAGTTGAGGCATCTTTCCACCATATCTCTGATGAATGTTTAAGTCGCCATTTGAGTTGAAAAAGAGTGGAAGTCGACCCAAAATAGCATAATTCATACATCACAGGAAGTCGACCCAACCAAACACTGAAATGTACAAAATGGTAATGAATTAATTAACTACCCTTCATAAAAAATTTATGTAATCATAATTCATACATCACTAAATTTAAAGAAAGAAGAAAGAAAAAAGAAGAGGCGGAATAAAGTATTGAAGAAAGAATGAACAGAGGCGGAATATAATTAGGGTTTAAAGAAATTGAAGAGGCGTGTTTCTTATAAATTTTTTTTAAGGTTATTAGCTGCGATCATTTAGAAAAACCGCAGCCTATACTAGTGTAAATTTTTTTTTTAGGTTATTGGCTGCGGTTTTACAAAAAACCGCAGCCTTTGTGCTATTTTTTTTTCGCCTTTTTTTTCTTCTATTAAATGCTGCGTTTGTTAGGAACCGCAGCACATGTGTCGCAACAAATAGGCTTTTTTCCACTAGTGCTTCCGTTCTATTGGTTAATACTAGAAGGATTTTAACTCAAATATATCTTTATCGTAAGTTAATCCAATTCTCAAATTTCCATTCTCAAATCAAGGTTAACAAACAACAATTAAGAATAAAGAATGAAACAAGAACAAATGGAAACTTACAATTCTTGAAGAAAACATAAACTAAAATACCCAATCCGAGTTGTAATTGCAATGTTCAACAAGAAAACTACACGAATTCGAAATTACGATGCAAGAATCGAAATTACACTAAAGGAAATTGTTAGAAAATTCAGAGAAAAACTAAAAGAAAACAGAAAATAAAATGGTGTAAGAAAGAAAATACAAAAAATCGTAACCGTCACTTTATACAGTGACTCCAAAAATTAAGAAGAAACCGCCAAAGATTCGGGTAAAACTGAAAAGCGACGAGCGTCGCTTGATATGCGACGACTCGTCGCATGTCTTCTACCAGCTTCTGGATTGATGAATTGATCGAGCGACGAGCGTCTCTTATAGAGCGACGACTCGTCGCTTTGCTTTTGGAAATTCAATGCAGCTTCTGATATAAGGCGACGAGCGTCACTTCATGAGCGACGACTCGTCGCTTAGCCTCTGGAAAATTCTTTGGGCAAGCTGATAGTTGGCGACGAGCGTCACATAGGAGTGACGGCTCGTTGCTTAGTCACTGGAAAACTCATAGAATATGCTGAGATTGGCGACGAGCGTCACTTCAGGGTGACGACTCGTCGCATAGCCTCTGATTGCCTTAATGCTTGTTTCCTCTGCTCTTTCCTCATATAAGATTATCTTGGCATGGATTCTTCACATAACAAGGGGTCTTAGGCTATTTCTCCAAGCCTTTACCCTCTTATCACTCCACAAACCAATAAGGCCCTAATGTTGCCTCAAAAACATCTCAAATACAATAATGAACCGAATGAGACAAAAATTATCAAAATACATCTAAATTTCTATCTAAAACCCAAATAAAACTACATAAAAGGAGTGTAAAATGACATAGATAAGTGCAAATAATTGCACTTATCAAACTCCCCCATGCTTAGCCTTTACTCGTCCTCGAACAAATCAAGGTGAAAATACAAATAAAACAAGTACAAGACATGGTCTCCAAATCCTAAACTACTTCTTATGCCTTCCTTTCCTAAACACCTCTGAATCCCGGTGTTTGCCAAGGGTCCAAATCATTCATACCACTTTAACCCCTTCACTTGGCTAACACAACACACAACATAGGAAAATAAAAAAGATAGACATGATAGATTAAAAACATCAAAACATCAAAAATAAAAATCAAATCCCTATTCTTCAACCTCCTTATAGCTCCCAAAAATGTAAATATGAGAAATGAAAAGGAAAAATGAAAATCTACTACATATACCTCCAATTGTGGCCTACCCAAATTCTTACCTTATATCTCCTACTTTATATGTCGCCACTCCAAAACAAAATGAAAAATAAATAAACAATGTATCTCTTTTTCTCTCATTTTGCCTAGGGGCTTAATTTTGGGTTTTCGCCCTAGCCACTCATTTACTTTTTCAAATCTCACTTGCTCACCCACTCATGCCGCTCTTTTGCCTAAATCTCCATTTTGGGTTTTCAACCTAATCTCTTATCAAGCATGAATTTCTTTCCCTTTCCATAAAAGAAAACAAAGTACAGATTTAGCTAAAAAGAATAAAAATACAATATATATAATCATGCTAAACCTATACAACATAAATAGGATAGAAAACATGAATAGACCAGTAATGGGCTCCCCCATGCTTGCCTTTCAAGGTGGATAGCAATAAGGTGTTCAGCAACCTGAAAATGTAGGGTCTTTAGTAACCCTAGATATAACAGTATAGCATAAAAAACAAGAATGCAACCTACCTAATAAACTCCAATGTTGAACCGGAATAGCACCATCGATTGCAACATTACCTCTTAAACATGAACATCGGTTCTCCTTATGACTCCCCAAAAGTAAGAGGCTTCCTATCTTAATCTCCTTCCCCTCATATAACGATCTCACATGTAAGCCCATAAAAATCCCAAAACCCCTTATCAACCTCAAACCCATCCCAACACAAAAATCCATCATCACAACCACAACATACATAATGCACAAAAACAAAAACTCAAAATCCAAAACTGTAAGGCTCAAATAATAGAGCTCTTGGATCTAGCAATCCAAGAACTTACTTTGGATCAAAGAGGATGGGGGCTTATTTTTGGTTCAAAATTTATAGCTTAATTACATGCAATGGTTAGTAAGAGACGATGTGCGAGAATCTAAGTGGAGATAGCTTGGTAGGTTAAGGTGTGATAATATAGTGGAGTTAGAACATAGAGAAGGAAGAATAAAGATAGGTATAGAAATATACCTGCAGGTGACGTGGCATAGGAGGAATAATGATAGCAGCAATGGTGATAGCAGCTCCAAATAACACTCACTCTCCTTTTGCCTAGCCTCCTTAACAGGTTTATTTATGGCTAGCATTCTTCTCATTTTTTTTCTTTCTTTTTCTCTTTTTTTTAAAGGGATACATCATAGAAAACAGAATAAAATAAAATACTAAACTAGAGAAAGAAAAGATGAACTAAACTAGAAACTAGCCTAAGAAAATGTAAAAAAGGGAAAAGTAAAAAGAGAAAAACTATCTAAGAAAACTAATAAAAAAATGAAAAAAAAAGATAAAAACTACACTAACCAAGGTGTAGACTCCCCCCCATGCTTAAAAAAAGCCGTGTCCTCAATGCTTAATAGTATAGCAAAGGGATTAAACCATAAAACTCAAAGCATACAGCTAGGGGAAGTCTCGGGCATGTGGCCTTTAGTGACCACTAGAGGAGCCGCGCCTAAACTAGGAGAATTACTTTCTCCTTTATTTCCTTGCTTCCATGGCGGCTTCCTTCTCTCGCTCTTTCTGGGCCTCCAACTCAGCAATGTCGGCCCTAGGATCTTGGAACGGGGTGCCCGCGAAATGTGCAGTTTGGGCCCCTTGAGCCATCATCAATGAACTCAGACGAATGTTAATATCGTACATGTCTAAGTCATACGAGTCATGTAGCTCGTTCCACTGGTATGTGCAGCTCTCGCGGAGGGTGTGTAACTGGTCATCTACTCGGTCAACCCGTCCCTCCACGTATCGAACACAGTCAAGCATATCTTCACGCCATGCTCGATCTTCCTCATAGTCATATGAGGGTACTTTCTGCTCATATTGAAACCCGTAGTAAGGCTCTTCCTGATAAGGTCGACCCTCCTAGGCATCCTCCTCTTGAGGTGCGGCCTGTTCATCATGGCCTGCCTCCTCTTCGTCGTCCCCCCCCCCCATCCCCCTCCTCTTCGTGATGGCCACCCAATAAGTCGACAACATTTTGCTGCGCAAACTGAATGACTCGGGCTGTGAGCATGCGCACAACTGGAAATCAAGTGCCCATTTGGGCAGACAAGGTAAGGACCATCGCGACCCTGATAATGAAAAAACTTGATGTTCTTGAGGGTCGTGTAGTCATAGGTATTTCTGGCGGTGGTCTCTAATTCTACACAGTCATCTGGGAGCTCCATCCCTAGACTTAGGACAATCATAATGATCATACCACCGACGGAGATCATGCCTTTATCGGCGTGTTTGATCTCCATGCACTGTGTCACAAAAATATGTACCCAATTCGGTACCGGGTGGTCTGGGATACAGAGAGCATAAAAATGCCCTAGCTCAAACGGCTGCACCTGATTGGGCTCACCTTGACCGAAGATGGTCATGACAAGGTACCGATACACATAGGGCAGAGCTGGTTGCCAAATTTTACTTACCTTGTTACCCCCACGAGCATAGTTTAGGCCTCCAGTCATGTTAGCCCAAAACCTGCATATTTCCTCCCTAGGGGGGGACTGGGTATTCACCCTCCGTAAAACCCCATTATAACGCGTCAGCAATTTGTGGATACGTCATGCTATAGGTTTGGTTAAACATTGAATGTATAGCTATAAGCGTATGCCCTTGATGAAATACGGCGTTTGAGGGTAGATAGAAATTCTAAGGTCAGACGGGGGTAGATTATCCCGTACCAACCTAATGTGCCATCGAGACCCCCCCTTCGCAGTAATGTCATGATACCATTTTCAAGGTTGGTCGCTGCTAAGGGGATCTCTTCTACAAATTTGGTTGGTAGCATGGGTCGCGTTTTTAATTTGGTAAAAATGGTGGTTTGGGATGGTGTTAACACACATCTCATTGTGCGGGCCGATGAACTACCTTGAGCTCTTCAGGGCTCAGGTGGTGGTGGGGACGTGGAGAGATATATCTGCAAATGTGTTCTATTCCATCAATAAAATTACTATAAAACATACATCAACCAAAAGTTAATATAAGAATTATTTGAAATACCTGCAATCATAATATGGCTTTATTTCATCTAAATATGGCTTTAATTTGGTAAAAATCCTCCAAACTGCTTCACGTGGAGAGATATATCTGCAAACGTGTTCTATTCCATCTATAAAATTACTATAAAACATACATCAACCAAAAGTTAATATAAGAATTATATGAAATACCTGCAATCATAATATTCCTTTATTTCATCTAAATTTTGATTATTTGTCTCATCTCCATTATCTCGACATAAAGTTGCTGTAACTCGATCATGACCCTTGTTGATGTATTTAAATAAATATTTGATTGATCTAGATTGTTTACACCATTCTACATTTATGTGAGCATGATATTTAATAAGCAGATATGGGTTGTAGGGAACAACATATCTATTATCAAAAATCACACCATTCTTTTCGATTGTTCGACCGTTATCCCTTCGTTTGTAGACAGGATACCCATCATCATCAACTATTGTACTATCATTAAATCTCTTTGGAAAGCGTCTTAAACATTTTTTGTCCTTTGTACATGGTGCATTGTTATTTATTGAACCACAAGGACCATGCAACATACAATCTTTTACTATTTGATGTAGCTTTATATGCTTGTTCGGATCAGGAATTTCAGTAGAAATAATTCTATCTATGGCATCAGCATTCGGCAGCTTGTGGTGTTTGTCCAAAAATAACAATATATGTGCATGAGGTAAGCCGCGCTTTTGGAAGTCAATTGTATAAATAACTGCATATATATATATATATATATATATATATATATATATATATATATATATATATATATATATATATATATATATATATATATATATATATATATTCGAAAATTAGGAATATATAGATAAACCAAGGAAATGAGACACTGAAACAGCATAGGGGTGGACTATGCATCCAACAAAAAACATCCTACCACCTTACACACAAGCATAGGCTAAGAAGACCACCTTACACACCAAAATTTAAGATTCAACTCCACCCAAAACACCATAAATACAGCAATTCAAAAAAACCAACCTTATAATCACCAACAACCAGAAGCATAAAAAGTTGAAAACACAAATAAGACCTAACCCTAAGACAAACTCTGATAGAAAATAATACACAAGATAGTTATCGCCACAGAGTCATCAGATGCTTCTAGTACTCAGTCTAGATTACGAGATCACGGCTTTTAGATTGTGAATGAAGTCGTGCGGTGTGTAAGTTGCACAGTCCACCAGTTCATTTGTCCAGAAACCAATCCTAGTCTTTAAGCTGTAAACAAAACCATGGAAATCCAGCGGGTTATCCTCGAATTTTGATTTTTTCCTCGCATACCAAAGGGACCAAAGCAAACAGCCATGGATTAGCCTCCATATTTTCTTCCATTTTCGACATTTCATCAATCCAAGCCACGCCAAAATGAAATCCTCACACTGGTTTTGGAGTACACCTACAATTCCCCACCAATCAAGCATCTCCATCCAAACACCCCACGAGAATCTACAAGTAAAAAGAATATGGCCCATGGATTCCACTTCAATGTTACAAAATGGGCAAAGGGCTTGTTGGAGATCAATGATACCCATCGCAAGGAGAAATTCCCCAGTTTTCAACTTTCCAAGGCAAGCCATTCATAAGGTGAGCTGGGCTCGGGTTGGGTAACAGTTTTGCCAGATCAAGTTTATAATCTGCTTAGAAATAATGGGCAAGGAAGAATCATAAGTCTTTTCAACAATATGTTTTATAGGGAAAGAAGAAATACCTGACCCCTTCCAAAGAACACCATCAACACCCTCATAATGTGGAGTACAAGGGGCCAAAAAATCCATCAATCTAGCAGCTTCTGCATTCTCCCAATCGTAAAGTGATCTGCGCCATCTTAGGTTCCAAGACCAGGAATCATTTTCCCATGTGCCCATCAGATAGACAAAGGAGTTTTTCTGTAGGGATAAAGCAAAAAATCTAGGAAAGGAGCCCTTAAGAGGTCCATCTTCACACCATTTATCGTGCCAGAACCGGATAGAAACCCCATTACCGACTTTACAAAGCATACCATCTTCAACAATAGATGTAATTTTGGAAGTCTCAGCATCATTAGACATCCTTTGACCCCAAATTCCATCTTTAACAAGCGAGAAAGCATCTAAGGAAGCTTTGAGCACATTGATTTTGTGGACAGATAGAAGGATTCTTTTCCAAAGGGTATTGTCAGCTTCGGAGAATCTCCACCACCATTTGAAGAGCAGGATCAGGTTTTTATACATGATATTTCCAACACCGAGGCCACCCAAGTTTTTAGGGAGTTCAATCGAAGACCATTTAATGGAAGAGATGGGACTTTTGCCATCGGAGGAAACACCCCAGAAGAATCTTCTTTGTAGTTTAACAATTTTCAGAGCAATGGCTTTCGACATTTTGAACATACTCATAAAATACATGGGCAAGCTATTAAGGATGCTCTTTATAAGCGTGACTTTTCCGGCCCTTGAGAGTAACCTAGCTTTCTAAGAAGAGAGTTTACTTTGAATTTTCTCCAACACTGGTTTCCGAGTGGAGTTCCTGGTCATCTTATCACCAAGTGGGATGCCTTGATATGTAAAGGCACATTTAGAGTGGCTGCAACCAACTTTCCCAGCAATCAGTTTTGCCCATTCATGATCCCTAGATTTCCAAGAGATAAAGCGGGATTTACTATAATGAAACTTTAAACCAGACATCATGGCAAAGACATCAAGAATTCTAAAAAATATAGTGATACATTCATCATTACGAGGAACAAAGATCAAAGTATCATCAACAAATTGAAGGAGATTCAGGCGTACCTTTAGGAGTTAAAGTTCGGACTACGGTTTGGACTTTCATCGAAACCAAATCGAACCATATTTTATTCGGTCTCCATATTTTCAGACCAACACCAAACCAAATTATTTTCTAGACCGAACCAAATCGAACCGCAAGTTTTTATTGTAGACCGCACCGAACCGCCAGACCGAATAGGCCGAATTGTTATTTTTGGGCCGAATAATTAATCAAGGTTTAAGACAATAGAAAAACATACAATTAATAATAATAGACATAATTTCTTACAAAGTCTTACAAAATATTAAATAAAGTCTTACAAAATATTAAATAAAGTCTTGCCAAATACAAAAAAAAGCCATCTGTTTCAATCTTTGAGAAGTGATCCCATACGCCGGAATGATCCTTCATCCGCTTTCTAACAGTGCTAGTGGATGGTTTAGAGGCCGTTGAGGTCTCTGTTCCATCGTTACCCGTTGTTGGGTTTGACATCTTGAAAAAAATAGAAAATATATTAGAACATAAAACACAAAAATAAACGAAAAACAGAACATATATTAGAATATATTAGAACAGAAAATATATTAGAACATAAAACACACACATCTAAACATAAAACACACACACATCTTGAAAAATCAGACAATAAATGAACAAAAATAAACGAAACTATATATGAACAAAAAATCAGACTATAAATGAACAAAAATAAACGAAACTATATATGAACAAAAAATCAGACTATAAACGAAACAAAAAATCAGAAAATAAATGAACAAAAAATCAAACTATAAATGAACAAAAATAAATGAACAAAAAATTAAACAATAAATGAACAAAACTAAATGAACATCCACAAAACTATATATTAGAACATTCGATCAAAAAATCAGATTAAACAATAAAATAAACACATACACCTAATCTAAACCTTAATAAGATCTAAATCAAAAATAAGATCTAAACACATACACCTAAATCGAAAGATTAAATCAAAAATAAGATAAACAAAAATAAGATCTAAACACAATCAAAGATTAAATCAAAAAAAAAAAAAAGAAGAATGAAAAGGGAAGACTTACTTGAACGTCGGCGCTGTCTTGGTAGTCGACGGCTGAGCATAGGTGGACTGTTAAGTCGACGGCGTTGGAGTGGAAGGTGGAAGTTGGGATCCCAGAGAGCTTAGGGTTTTGAAGTTCTTCTAGAGAGAGGCAGAGAGAATAAAAAATGAAATATTGAAATGAAATGAAAGAGAGGGAAAGTGGGAAATAACCTAATTGGGAGTTGGGAGTCTTGGGACGGCGCAGGGAGTGGGATGGAGCATTAGGGTTTAGACTTTAAATTTTAAAATCTATTGATTTGGGCCTGGGCTAATAATATATTTAGGGGCTATAGCCTATATGTAATTTTTAAAAATTGCGGTTTGCGGTCTAGAAATTCGGTTTGCGATTTTTGAAAATCCCAAACCTAATCCAAACCTTAATATTTCGGTTTTTGAATTTTCAAACCTAATCCAAACCAAATTAAAAAAACACCAAACCATATTTGTTATTCGGTTTGGTCTGGTTCGATTTGCGGTTTTAATCTGAATAAGTTTCACCCCTACGTACCTTATCCTTCCCAATCTGGACAACTTCAATTAAATTCAACTCATTTTCCTTATTGAGAAGGCCCACCAGCACTTCAGTAACAAGAATAAATAGGTATGGAGAAAGGTATATATATTAAGTTGTAAATATTTGTGAAACTAAATAAATAATCATACGATATAGATAATTTAAAAAGTAATTCAATATAACTTTACGTGTGAATATATAAACATAATATCACAATATACCATGTATTTAGATACTCACCAGATTGCACTTTCCCAAATATCTCATTCTCCTTCACATCCATTATTAACTGATCAAGCTTGATTTTAAAAAGCCTGCATAAAATTTCTGGTCGATCTTCAGGATGAAGGTTTCTTGCTTGTACATGATTGATAATTTTGGGCCATTTAGAATTACAGGTGAATGGGATGAATAGGTCCGGATATCCATACCACTGCATATAGCCATGGCATCTGGATAATTTTGTATCATGTATCTAGCACCTTCAGTGAATGATGAAGGCATTACTATGCGCTTTCCTATTAAAGTAGAATTTTCATTACGTTCTAAAACACTCTCTTTAACATTCTTATATAAATCTGATCTTAGATCTTTTTGATGAGTTTGTATGTAACACATTCTCTCTGATTCTACCATTGTATAGGCGTCAACTAAGAATTGTTGAAATAATTTGTATGCACTTAGTATAGTTGAAGGTTCACCCTGCCTATCTTGAATCCTATATGCAAACCATTCCCTCATGCTCACCTTTGAACGACTTCCAGAGGAGTTACTTCTAAGGATACCTAGTCTGTAGCCATCCTCTCCATGTGGAAATAAAATAGGATACTGAAGAGCGAGATAAGATGGATACAACTCACTGATTCGATGTAGTTTTCCATTTTGTTTCTCTATCTTGAATCCTATATCCCAATGTCCCCAACAATCAAAGCAACAATCTCATTGGTTTTTGGTAGATTATATGTCCTTCCATCAATAGATCTTGACCCAATAATTTTCAACGTAATGTTTTCATGTCCATCTTCATAATTAAAGCGATTTCTAGCCATGCGGAAAGCTTTTGCAAGGGAGTTGTGTTGGTCAGTCATTTTCAGAAGATCTTCAATTATTGTAGAATCTAAAGTATTCTTATCATTGTTAGACCTGCAATCATCCCAAACTTGTTAAATGGGTTACAATTCTAAATAATTCATGAATAAGATCATAAGCTTAGTAGTAAACTTATACTTTATATATATATATATATAATATATATATATATATATATATATATATATATATATATATATATGTATATATATATATATATATAAACATACCCCAAAGCACAAATTCTATTATCATTGTTAGACCTGCAATCATCCCAAACTTGTTAAATGGGTTACAATTCTAAATAATTCATGAACAAGATCATAAGCTTAGTAGTAAACTTAAACTTTATATATATATATATATATATATATATATATATATATATATATATATATATATAAACATACCCCAAAGCACAAATTCTATTATCAACCTCATTTTGTGTATCGTATATGTATAACTGAGAAATTTTTGGTGTCAATCTAGTAAGCAGTAACAAACTTCCTATCCTATGATAGTTTTGACCACCAATTTTAAACACATAAGGTCCACGACCTCTATTAACTTCTTTATCCACCTTCCCTCCCATTGATGTGAAAGAAAACATCATATTATATGCTCGGATATTATCAACAAAGTGTCTACTTCGTGCATTTCGATTCCCTAATAGAAGATCAAAAAGTTCAGGCGGTGGATCTTTAAGTTTAGGAAGTTGTGTTTTCCCTTACATGCAACATAATGAAAACTTTGGATTATTGATCCGGTCTTTTCGTGCTCGTTCTTCAAGCCACATTTTTGCTCCACAATATTCGCAAATGTAGATTGCATCTCTAACGTTCCAATAGTCTGTTGTGAATTTCAAAGTCACTAACTTAATTAAGTAAAAAAAAAAGCGTGTAAATGACTACAATTAGTTTAATTTCTAACAATGGAGTTTCATAGTACCTTATTTAGGTGGTGGTTGTGACTGTTCTTCAACTGAGTGGGCACGTACTTTTGACGATGAAGGTATATTGGCTATCAAATAAAGAATTCAATGATAATTAAATTGCTTCGCAATTTAGCAAATTAGTGAATAAATAATGTGTAATTAAGGAAACACCTCAATGGTTATAATTTAAATTTTTTTTATTATACCTTTATTATCTGAACGTTGAGGATCTATATCAAGATATACATTTGAAGATGAATCAACACAAGTTAGTGACGTACGTTGCAAAATTCTTCCGTTTTGTATAACATGTTTACCCACTCTAAGTGATTGAATATTGCTTCCATTTGAAGGTGGGGACAATAAATTGCTTGAATTACCACCTCTTGAATGATCTTTAATAACATAAGATTTGTCAAGAATTACATATGTATATTTAAACTTTTTTAAGCAATTGAAATTGAAATTGCTTGAATTACCACCTCTTGAATGATCTCCTTGGTTGTTTCGCTGATTTCTCTAACGACTCATATATTCCTCTTTGTCGCTTTTCATTAATTAATAATGATCTTCTCATCCTTGCAATTCGTGAATCCTCAATTTCTGCGATTACTTATAACATTGACAACATTAAAGAAATTAATAATATGATTTATAACAACATTAACATGTGTGTAATTCAACATATTAAGGTATGCTAATTTTAAAAAACGAAAGTTACTTGACCATTTGAAATTTCATTCAGTGGTAAATTTGTCGGATGTTTTGTTGACTTGTAAATCTCATCCATTCCTTTTTGTCGTTTTTCTTTAATTAATAACGATCTTCTCATCCTTGCAATTCGTGATTCCTCATTCTCTGTCATTACAAATATGTGTATTTTACTAACACCCTGGTTTTCTTTAGAATACTTTTTTATATAATTAGCAAAAATTGTATATATTACTTATTTTGTTCTAATCCTCATTCTTTGTCGTTAATATTTCACAATGAACATCTCATGCTTGCATATTGCCTATTTTGTTCTAATTGACCAAACAATATTGATTGAATATATTAATTAGCCCATGTTTTAAGCATGTTTTCGATTTAGTGTCACTCAATTTTTAGATATTTAGTTTCAATTATATAAGAATAATCATTGCTTTAAAGTATATTTTAATAGAGACTATTACTATTTAAAGGCTAAGAGCTTAGAAATCAGGACTAATAGAGTTTAGTTTCTTGAGAATACTTGTTTATACACTTAGTAAGAATTCTAAATATTACCTTTTTTGTTCTAATCATCATTCTCTACCGTTAACAATATTTTACAGTGATCTTCTCAACCTTGCATATTGCCTATTCTGTTCCAATTGCCTAAACTATATTGTTTGAATATATTAATTACCCATGTTTTAAGCATATTTTCGATTTAGTTTCAATTGCTTTAACGTATGTTTAGTTTCAATTATAAATAGTACAAGACTAATCAATGCTTTAACGTACATTTTAATAGAGCTTATTATTATTTAAAGGCTAGAAGTTTAGAAATCAGTACTAAAAATTCAAATTATTATTTAATTTAAAGCCTAATATACTTATACTATATATACTAATTGATAAGTTTATGTCAATCAGAATCATCAATCATTTATGCCAAATTGATTAAATTATGTTATGTTTGGTTTGTATTGACCACTTGATTATCCTTTAGCGACCATCATATATTGTTTTTGTGTATTTAATTGTATGTTGACACATGACAAATAAATTTTCTTTGGGCTTCCCTTTTAATTGTTTTTGTGTAATCTATTGAAATTTTTGAGACCAATATGCTATAGATATAATGTTTATTTATTAGTTCATATAAGTTTAACAAATACTTTATTAACGTAAAAGTAGTTAGTTGGCGTACTTTAGCATGATAACTTTATAGAATTAAGCTATAATATTATTTCATTTTTTAGGTACCTTAATCTTTTAATACCTCATTTCAAAAAATAAAAATAAATAATACCTTAGTTATACTTATATCTAAATTAAATTAATCGAATCAATTAACAAACTTATTCTGCATAAAACTTACTCAATAATATATATCATAAAATAATTATTAAATAAAGCATATCATTAAGATATATATATCTTTCAAAGGTATTTAGTAAAAGATCTCATCAAACAATCAATTTTCAATTGATTAGAAAAAATAATACCAACAATAATCTTAAGCATTCTAATAGTAATAACCATTAAAAGAGTAATATTCTTTATTCTTCCTTCTCCTTCTTCACCACAATCCTCTTTGCCTTATTGGTGGACATTTCACATGTATTTGGGGATTCATCATCACTTTTTCCTTCGAATTCTTCACGCATTCTCTTAACAATGGGAGTGGTGCAACTGTTGGAACATATCTCAGAATTGATATCCTACACATCATTATTTAGCAATTAGAGTTATATTTAATTCGTAATTTATATTATACGAAATGAAATTTTGATAAATACATTACATTAGTATATGTGCTTAAAAATACTAACCAAATGATTATTTATTCATACTTCTTGTATACCTTCATCCTATTCTCAACATTAAAAAAATATAATATAAGTTGCCAATACATAACTTGTTATATGTTCCTTATATCATGTAATCTTACAATATAACACATTGATAATCTAAAAATTAAATTTTGAGATCTACACTAATATAACTGTTTAGAAATCTCAGCCCCAATGAATTTGATTATTAATTTCTCATCGCCTGATGCTCGAATAACTGTATAAATTTCGGACTTATTTGTAAGATTATAATTTATCACAATAATCTTAAACAAATATTGTTTATCTACCATGACTTTTAAACCATTTGGAAATTCATCATCTGCGACCTATA
This sequence comes from Amaranthus hypochondriacus, assembly GCA_000753965.2. NCBI lineage: Eukaryota > Viridiplantae > Streptophyta > Magnoliopsida > Caryophyllales > Amaranthaceae > Amaranthus > Amaranthus hypochondriacus. The sequence continues at coordinate 13,009,521 of CM025931.1, forward strand.
TTAATAACTATGTAAAAATATTGTATATATTTATAGTTGGTAGGAAATTTTAGAAACAATGATAGGTTTTAAATACCCCACATACACTTTCTTTAAATTGCTGCTTCGAATATATGAAGCACGCTAGTGAACTCTATACAAGAACAATATTTTTTCTATTTCAATATGAAGTTTATAAGTCTAGCTTCAAGACTTATATTCAAAATATTGAGAAAAGTGAAAGTGTTGAAACTATAGTTGTCTAGGATTCGGTCTTAGACAAGATGTACAAAGTCATATTTATTGCAGAAAGTTTAATCGATGAGCTTCAAGTAGATTGTGGGTGTAAGTTGTTCAAACGTATAGGCCTATTATGTTGTCATGCAATTTGTGTTATGAGTGCAAGGCAAATAACACAAATTCCAAAGCAATATATCTTAGATCGTTGGACAAAACTAGCTATGAAGAAGCCTATTTTTGATATGCGTGGCAATTTGATGGAAGACCAGAAAAATTTGAACAACATGGGAAAGTTGTTGGGGGAAGTTTGGTCGGAAATATTCCATTGTGTTGGTTTAGCTGAAGGGAATGAAAGTGACTTACAATCACTTCTCGAAAACCTGAAGGGTTTTAGTTGAAAATTAGAGGAAGGTGATGATGAAAGGTTGGAAATCACAAAAGAACAACAAATGGTATATCTGTTAGGCACAAATTCATCGTCAACAATGGAAATCCAAAACCCTATACAATCAAAAAACAAGGGGAAGAGGCAGAGGATAGTTGGTGAAAAGGAACAAAATATCGAGCAAAGCAAGAAGAACAAACGAAAGTGCAAAACGTGTGGGGAATTTGCTAACCGTGATAGTCATAACTGCCCATCAAGAATAACATCATTGTAAATAAGGTATATATTCTTTTATATGAATATGTGTTTGGTGTCTTGCTCTTGATAAATTTAGAATTTATCTTAACTAACATTCAAAATGTGTGTAGGTTGTTTATGCTGCTTACATGTTGCTGCTTACAAAGTTGCTTTGGGTTGCTTTGCTGTTTACAAGTTGCTGCTATACAAGTTGCTCTGGGTTACTTTGATGTTTACAAGTTACTTCTTTACATTTTGATTTACAAGTTGCTACTTTGTTTACCTATAGAATTTATATTAACTAACTTTCAAAATGTGTGTAGGTTGCTTTTGCTGTTTACATGTTGCTGATTTACAAAGTTGCTTTGGGTTGCTTTGCTGTTTACAAGTTGCTCTAGGCTGCTTTGCTGTTTACAAGTTACTTGTTTACATGTGGATTTACAAGTTGCTACTTTGTTGTTGTTTAACATTTACATGTTGTATTAGCACGGAATAGAACTTAAACTTCTTTGCTTGGATTATGTTGATTTAGCATGGAATATCTTTGTAAAGCATCACATTTTGTTTTGATATTTATGAAGACAGCATCACATGTCTATTAAGAAAGCATGACGTATTTATGAAGAAAGCGTCACAAGTTAGCATCTTCATAATTATGAAGAAAAGCATCACGTGATGTGATAAGAGAGCCACATGTTTATTGAGAATGAATCACATATTTATGTAAAAAGAATCACATATTTATTTAAAAAGCATCACATATTTATGTAATAAGAGAGTCACATGTTTATTGATACAGTGATGATTTACAAGAAATCAAAGCATCAAATTGCAAATAGGAAAGCATCACATATATATTAATAAAGCATCACATAAATTTAAAGAAAGCATAACATATATATTAAGACAGCATCACATTGCAAATTCAATTGCATCAATTTGTATAGGTTTTTATTATTTCTAATATGTATAGGTTTTTCATTATTTCCCTAATATATGAACATATATATGAATGCTAAGATACATTTATATCTCTAATATCCCATGATTATCTCTAATTTTCGAGAATTATCAATAGATTAAAAAGTGGAGTTAGCAAAAAAGGCTTGGCTTTGAAGCCTAAAATTCTTAAGAAAGTTTATCATCACTTGTTTATTAAGAAAGTATCGAATGTTTATTAAGAAAGTATCAAACGTTAATTAAGAAAGTACATTAAGAATCACTAGTTAAAAAGTGGAGATAGCCAAAAAGGCTTGGCTTTGAAGCCTCAACTTCTGTACATAAGAATCATAACTTTAACATCACTTGTTTATTAAGGGAAATAATGAAAAACCTATACATATTAATAATGTGATGCTTTATTCATGCTTTATCACTACACATGTGATTCTTTCTACATAAATATGTTATTTTTTCTTAATAATCATGTGATACTCATCACATATTATTAAGAAAGTATCAGATATTTATCAATTAAGCATCACATGTTAATTAAGAAATTATCACATGTGTGAAAAAATGAATAAAGAATCACGTGTATTAAAGAGAACCTCGAAAGTATCACATATTTATCAGTAAAGCATCACATTGTAATTAAAAAAGCATCAAATTGTAATTCAAAAAGCATCACCTATTTACATCTTGATTAGGTACTCATCATAGAAGTATATTCATTTTAATACAGACATTTTTATTTAGAAAGCCCTAAAAAATTTTCCTGCTTTGAGCACTTGCGTTCTGCTACCAGAGTGTTCAACATAAAAATCAAATTTTCCAATTTTTATTCTCTCTCATAATCAATTGATAGCTTACATACAAGCACAAATTGAAAATTTCCAAAAGAGAACCAACGAACAAGCTCAGATTTGCCAAAAAGAGTGAACAATGTCATACTACACTTCCGAGAATAATATAGTATACCTCTATGTTTAGTCATTTACAAACTATCCAAAGAGTGAACAATGCCAACGAACAAGCTCAGATTTGCAAAATATAGTCATTTACAAACTATCCAATGTGAAACTACACAAAGTGTTTTAGGATACTGTTTTGACATAAAAAAGTATCACATAAAAAACATTTAGTCAAACAAACTATCCAAAAGTCAGTACATAAAAAAACTACTTTCTTGCTCTTCTCTTCCCAATGTTCTTCGAAGGTGATGGAGGTGAAGGTGTTGTATCAAGATCAGAAATTCCCAAGTCGAAGTTAGGTCGGTTGATATCAGCAGTTCTTTTTCTAACCACTCTAATCCGACCAACCATTTCATCAATCTCCTTTAACACTTTCGGGTCGGAGTACCATTGTGATAGTGTAGGCGAATCTAATGATGGTCCAACCTCTTGTACTTGATTCCCTTTCGCCTTGAGCTTCAACAATCTTGAAAAATGGTGTTGAGTAATAATTTCCATATTCCTCTTCATCTTATTCACTTCCTCCATAAGTTCCTTAACAAAGAACATAAGAAAAAATACTTCAATTTAATCCAAGTCATATCAAATGTGTTATGGATATAAAGTGTTACTTTTAGTTTGAAAATGTATTACTTGTTATGTTATGATGCAAATATGAATTTATGCTTTTATTCTTTATGATGCAAATACAAAATGAAATGCGGAAAAATATAATATAACTTACATCAACAGCTGACTCATGAATTTGACGATCGGAGGATGCCGCCAAACCATCTGGAATTGGAATTCTCAGATATATCCCGTTGTCCTTTAGCTCCACATCATCATCGTGAGAATGCTTTCTTAGCTTCTTTGAAACCGGGAATGTGTTTCCATCAAAATTACCCAATCCAAAAGATCGAGCATTAAGTTCAACTTGTGCTCTAATCTTCAGCTTATCAAACATCCAGTGTTGGATTAAAGGTAACCTAGATGATGGAAATATTCCTAGAGAGCTAACTCTATGGTAAAAACATATCTCCAGTATGGCCATACAAGAAGGGATATTCTTCAAATTTTTGGTTTGGCATCTCTCCAACCCACTTTTGAACCTCCCAAAAACAAGGCCACACCAATTCAGATTTTTTTATCTCACTCACCTCAGCCAACGGTTTTAGTAAACAAGGATCAACCGTTTTATGTGAATTGGGAGTCAAGTAGGTTATCATTGAATACATCACAAAATATCTCTTAAACTCATCCCCCCCATCAATTAACTCATTAACTATTTTGTTATACAGTACATCCGCAGATATATCCTTCTCTCCAATACAATCTAAATTTTGTTTCCATTCCTCAAACAAATTATACTCTAAAGTGTCTTTACTTGGTTTAATAACATCATTGTCACTCAAAGGCAAACAGAATATATCACACACATCATATTAAGTGACACTAAACTTGCAAGATTGATTCACAATAAAGACAGAGGTACTAACATCATATTGATCAATAAAATACTTCACCATACCATGATAGCTCTTCTTAATATTCAACTTAAGAAGCCCATCAAACCCAATATCCTTCACATCGGCCTTTTGCTTGTCATTCAACTTCTCACACAATAAACTCATTTGAGAAGGAGATAAAAGCATGTGAAGTTGACCTATTCTCCTGAAAACAAAGAAAAGCATCACATGTTTATAAGAACGCATAACAATAAGAACAAGAAAGCATCACACGTTTATAAGAAAGCATGAATAAAGTATAACATATTTATGTATTATCACATGTTCTTGAGAAAAGCATCACATGTTTATAAGAAAGCATCACAATATGAACAAGAAAGCATCACATGTGTAATAAGAAAGCATAAATAAAGTATAACATATTTATGTATTATCACATATTAATCAGTAGCATCACATGTTAATAAATAAAGCATCTCATGTTATTTAAAAAAGCATCACATGTTATTTAGAATAGCATCATAAATGCTCAGAATGTGAATTAAGAAAGCATTCAAACTTTACCAAAAAAGCATAAATAACATGTTAATAAAGAAAGCATCACATATTAATCAGTAAAGCATAACATGTGTATTAAGAAAGCATGAATAAAGAATCAGTAATTAAGAAAGCATCACATATTAATTAGTAAAGCATCACATGTTAATAAAAAAAGCATCACATGTTATTTACAAAAGCATCACATGTTATTTACAAAAGAATCACATGTTATTTAGAATAGCATCACATATGATCAGAAAGAAAAGCATGAATAAAGAATCAGTAATTACGAACGTATGTTAATCAAGAAAGCATCACATGTTATTTACATAAGCATCCCATGTTATTTACAAAAGCATCCCATGTTATTTAGAATAGCATCACATATGATCAGAAAGAAAAGCCTGAATAAAGAATCAGTAATTAAGAAAGTATGTTAATTAAGAAAGCATCACATAATAATCAGTAAAGCATCACATATTAATCAGTAAAGCATCACATATTAATCAGTAAAGCATCACACGTGTATTAAGAAAGCATTACATATTTATCAGTCTTTACATAAAGTGAACAAGAAAGCATCACATGTTATTTACAAAAGCATCACATGTTATTTAGCATAAATAAAGAATCAGTAATTAAGAAAGTATGTTAATCAAGAAAGCATCACATATTATTTACATAAGCATCACATGTTATTTACAAAAGCATCCCATGTTATTTAGAATAGCATCACATATGATTTGAAAGAAAAGCATGAATAAAGAATCAGTAATTAAGAAAGTATGTTAATTAAGAAAGCATCACATAATAATCAGTCAAGCATCACATATTAATCAGTAAAGCATCACATATTAATCAGTAAAGCATCACATGTGTATTAAGAAAGCATTACATATTTATCAATCTTTACATAAAGTGAACAAGAAAGCATCACATGTTATTTAGAATAGCATTACATATGAACAGTGAACAAGAAAGTGAACAAGAAAGTATTCGATCTTTACCAGAAACGCATCACATGTTCATTAAGAAAGCATCACATATTAATCAGTAAAGCATCACATATTAATCAGTAAAGCATCACATATTAATCCAAAAAGGATCATATGTGTATTAAGAAAGCATAAATAAAGAATCAGTATTTAAGAAAGCATTACATATTTATCAGTAAAGTATCACATGTGTATCAAGAAAGCATCACATGTGTATCAAGAAAGCATGGATAAAGCATCACATATTATTAAAAATGTATCACATATTTATCAGTAAAGCATCACATGTAAATCAAGGAAGCATCAGAGTTTGATAAATTACAAAAAAAAGCATCACATTTATTTAGAAACATCACATGTTAATCCAGCTAAAACTTACTTTTTCTTTGGCGCTGAGGTCGAACTTGATGCAATACTCTTGTTATTTTCTTCTCTTTCAACAGCTACTTGTACACTGAAAGCATCACATTATAATCAATAAAGCATCACATTTTTAATATGAAAGCATCACAGCCTTATTAAAGAACATAGATGTCAAACATAAACAACTTACTTTTCATCAAGACCTTCAGCATTCACATCTCTTGTTACGTCCTCAATTACATCTCTTATTACATCCTCACCCCTTTGTTTACGAGGTGGTCTTCCTTTCCACTTATATACATTTCCTTTTACAACTACAAAATCATAAATACAAAAATCATTTGCCAACTATGATTCAAATGAACTCATTTGCCAAGTCATAATTATAGCATAATTTTAGCATATAAAAATCATTTTCAAGAGATATACCTTCTGGAGGATGTGGGATTATAGGTTCTTCAACAGCTTGTGCAGAATTTCGAGTAACGACTACCATATTTGTAAACCTTAAACAAGAAACATTAGATTAAACCTTAAACACATTGAACAAACGAACAAACGAACCCTAAAAATTCACAAACGAATAAAATGAACCAACGAACCCTAAAAATCGCAAATAAAAACGATTAAACCCTAAAAATCGAATAAAGCCTAAAAATGAACAAATGAACCCTAAAAATCGCAAATAAAAACGATTAAACGCTAAAAATCGCAAATAAAAACGATTGAACAAATGAACAAACGATTGTTCAACGTTTGTTCATCGCAAGGATTAGATTAGATTAGACCAAAATTTGAGAACCCTAGAAATCACGAACAAATGAACAAATGAACAAACGAACAAACATTCTAATAAAGATAAGATTAGAAATCACGAACATACCAGATTAGATGAACCCTAGAAATCACGAACCCTAGAAATCGAGAGTGAAGGATTGAAAAGATTAAGATGAAATTGAGAGTGAAAGATTGAAAATCAATTGCAATTTGAGAGTGAAGTATGAAAATCAATCGCAATTTGTGCGAAAATCGCACAGGTAAAATCGCAAAATGAAATAGGATGAAATCGCAAAATGACCAGGGCAAATTGTGAGTGCATTTGAACCGGTTTATCATTAATAAATTAAAACCACCGGTTCACTTAAAATAAACCGCGTGCAGGGTATAAAAAACCGCGTGCCCCTTCCTATTAAATCCTAACCATTGATTTAGGATCTAACGGTTGAGATTGCTTCCTATCCTTCCTATTTTCACACCCGTTCTTATATGATCCTAAACCTATATATATATATATATATATATATATATATATATATATATATATATATATATATTATATATATATATATATATATATATATATATATATATATATATATATATATATATATATATATATTATATATATATATATATATAATATATATATATATATATATATATATATACATATATATATATATATTACATATATATATATACATATTATATATATATATATATATATATTAATATATATATATATATATATATATATATAATATATATATATTATATATATATATATATATAATATATATATATTATACATATATATATATATATATATATTATATATATATATATATATATATATATTATACATATATATATATATATATATATATATATATATATATATTGAAAATTCGGGAAATTTTATAGATGAAAAGATAAAACCACACTGAAACTTGGGAACCCCAAAACCGACGGCATAAAAAATCCCACGAGGTGAAAAAGCCATTGGAAGAGAGGGCAAGAGACAGACCACTCAGAACAGCATAGAAGTGGGATATGCGTCACCAACCTCTGCAAAAGTCAAAACCATACACATCAAAAACCACCCTAACAGCACAACCAAACATTACCTAGCACCTTAAACACCAAAAAGCAAAAATACTATAATACATCAAAGAAAGAACAAAGACCCCAAACATACAAAATTAACTCCAAAAGGATTACAAAAAGACAGCCTCCAGGTTATGTACAAAAACTTCAAATAAACAGTCGCAAACTTTGTTTTTTACCAAATACAGCCTCTAATTTAACAAACATGACATCGAGACAGCCAAAACACCCCATTTTAACCCTATTTTTTACCTTTGTTTTGGCTGTTTTAGAGTTCAGCAAAATACTACTCAAAGACTTTGACACGTGTCATTGCAATAATAAAAGTTTTCTCCCCCAATCCTATTACTTAAATTTTATTTGCGTAATTTTTTATTTTTAATTTTTTAATTCATCATTTATCTATCTATCGATACATCGTATTATATATTAAAACAATAGAAGATTTGAACACATATTAATACGTCACAAAAGTTTTCTCCCCAAATAATATTACTTATATTATTTTAGTTAATTTTAAATTTAGATTGGATATTGATATACTAATATCCATAGAAATATTTGCAAATTCAAATATTGTTGTTAAATAAATAAGTTTTATTGATAATTTTATTATTTATTTGATCTATTTATTTTCATTCTAATGTTTTTTTATTTTTTATTTTTTTATATTACCAAGGATTGTAAATTTGCTATAAACAATTATTTAAGAGCAATAGAAGATTTGAACATATGCAACCATAACAAGAAAAGTCTTTTCTTTCAATGCTACCACATATCTTGATGGAAAGTTTTTTAGTTTTTTAATTTTTATTTTTTTATATTACCGGGAATTGTACCATTGCTATAAAACAATCAGTTAAATGTCATATAATAACTTAATTACATGTATAACATTTATATTTTTATTGAAATAATTAATAAACCGTACCGGGAATTATACCATTTCTATGAAGTATCGTGGGTATTTATAAACTGATTTCGATTTAATTTGGATGTATTATATCTTATAATGGGTTGTCTGAATTATGGAAAAGTTGGATGTATTATATCTCATACGGTGTTATTCTGTTCGTAATGGCATGTCTAAATTTTATTTATAAAAATATTGTTCGTACGTGTTCATCATAATTTCTAAAAAGAGAATAATAAGTAGCAAAGAAAATACAAGGTTAAAAATAATAGGCATGCCGGATATCGATAAAGGTCATTTTAATTTCCATTGCAATGTTTTTTTGCTTTTAGTCCCTATTAAAGTGTAAGTAAATAAATTGGTGAAGATCTGCCACTTTAGCAAATTTATTAGAATATAGTCAATATTATAAATACCCACGATAATGTTGTACTTGAAAATTCGTACGTATTTTTTCTGTTCGTGTACTTGTTATGCAGTTTGAAAGCAGTATTTGAGCTTTAATATCTTTAAATACACTTAATGAAAAATTATAAAAAAAACATACATTAATATGAATTTAAAGAGATTTCACACATGTATATTTTATTAGTCAATTTTATCCTTTCTTAAAGTAAAATATTTTAAAAGAGGTAAACATTGCATATTGGAGGGAGTATTATTCATTTATAACATGAAAGTTGATTTTGAAAGAAGATTGTAATTAACAAAGAAGATTGAAGAAGTTGGAAAATAAGATGATTTGATCACAAAACAATCAAGAAAGAAGAGATGTGAGTGTATTTCGTCTAAGCATGGGGTGGGTTTAAATAGGCCAACCCAAGCGACAATGCTCTTGGCAAATTGGCGATGGAATCTAGTTTGATATTACTCTCAATTTACTAATTATCTTTATTTATCATCTACTAATTGTACTTCCTACTATGTCTTTGTCCTATGCAAGATAGTCTCATAGTCTCTCTAGAGACATATATTCACATCATCGTGTCTTTTTCGTGTTAAATTTTTTAATTTGGTTTAATATCATATTTTGTGTTCATATTATTTTTTGCATGATTGATATCCATTTTAAAGTATTGTCATTGTTGGAATTTATAATTAAAAAAAATAATCTTATACATTATAAAATCTTGTATTACTTGTGTTATCGTATATTTTTAAAGTATTATATTTTTATAACTTTACAAAATTTCAAATATACACGTTCGACAATTGCATTAAATTAACTAAAAATTAAAAAAGTGTTTAAATTGCAGTAAACAAAAACAAAAAGGTATATTTATGCATATATATACCTAGTTTTTAGACGCTTTTATCCGTCTAAAATAATTTTTTAGACGCTTGCAAAAGCGTCTACAAACTCGTCGTCACAAATATTTTTAGACGCTTTATTTTAGACGCATTTTTGTGTCTAAACAGTGTTACTTTAGCGACGCCCAAAGGTGTCTAAATTGTGTTTTGTACCTTATGAATACAACATTTAAGCTTTTATATTTAGACGCATAAATACGTCGAAAAGCTTTTTAGACGCTTTTGTGCGTTGAAAAAGGTTGGAGTTTTAGACGATTTTATTCGTCTAAAAATATTTTAGACGCTTTTTTGCCTTGAAGAACAACAAGTATTTAGACACATAAATGCCTCTTTAAGGGTTTTTAACAGATTTATTACTAATATAATACAAGGATTTTTAGACGCTTTAATATGTCTATATTCCATTGAAAGTGAGTACATTGATATATTTCAAATATTGCACTTCCACAATGCCATAAAAATCAAGATCCTTACTACAACGAAGAGTTTCAAAATACTACACTTCCTCTATATATGTTTTTCATAAACCTTTTGAAACTAATGACAATAAAATGTTAATAATCAACTCCATAATATTTTACATCCAAAAATCATAAGAAAACGAGAGGGAATACAAATGATAATTGTTAGCCAAAAAAGAAAGTTGTGTTATAGTTGTTATGTTTCAACCACCAAAAAAAGTGATGTCGTCCTTCCCGTTGATCTCTTTCATTTGCATAACCTTGTCACTTACAAAATCTGCAAAATAAGTAGCAAATAAAATATCAATATTATTACAATAAAACCTACAATGCCATTCAAAAACATACAAGAATGTATGATTATTACTTCTTAAAAATAAACAAAAAAATCAATTATATAAGCAAGATAAAAATAAAACAAGACAGGAAAAGAACCTATTACAAATATAATTAATCACACCCAAGATCAAATAAATCCATTATTTCAATATTTCAATCAAATCCTACTACACGATGACTCACTCTTGTAGTGTGTATTAACACTCCAAAATTTTATAAATAGAACCTCATTGTATTAACACTCCTTCTTATTTTCAAATCCCTTCCTATTAGATCCTAAATCTATATATATATATATATATATATATATATATATATATATATATATATATATATATATATATATATATATATATATATATATATATATATATATATATATATATATATATATATATATATATATATATATATATTGAAAATTCGGGAAATTTTATAGATGAAAAGATAAAATCACACTGAAACTTGGGAACCCCAAAACCGACGGCATAAAAAACCCCACGAGGGGAAAAAGTCATTGGAAGAGAGGGCAAGAGACAGACCACTCAGAACAGCATAGAAGTGGGATATGCATCACCAACCACTACAAAAGTCAAAACCATACACATCAAAAACCACCCTAACAGCACAACCAACCATTACCTAGCACCTTACACACCAAAAAGCAAAAATACTATAATACATCAAAGAAAGAACAAAGACCCCAAACATACAAAATTAACTCCAAAAGGATTACAAAAAGACATATGAACTTGAAATTTGTATCACATACTCAAATAGACAGTAACTAATATTGGTAAAATTTTGGGAATATTTTGTTGATGTTTAAGGACCTTAATAATTGTTACTCGGTTATTAATAATCGGTAAGTTAGAAAACGGTAAAATATAAAATAAATATTAAATCACGTCTTTTGGATATGAAAATTTTATGAGACACTCATATTAACAGTAGATACTTGTACAAAAATTTATATGGATTTTTGTGGTCATATATGGACTTAAATAAATTTTATTCGGTTTATCGATAAAATAACAATATTAATTATTAAAAACACCCCACACAATTTTTAATGGTTACTTAAAATTTAATATTCCTTAAAATAGTTTCTGGAATATCATAAAAGTTTTATATTATTTCATTCGGACTTAATTAATTTTAAACTGATTTTATTTTGTTTATCGATAAAATGCCTATATAAAATAATAAAGTATCATACATGATATTTATAAGTTGAAATGAGCTAATAAAAGTAATATATGACTTTTGAAACTTTGGTATAATTTTAATAAGCTAATTATTAATTATTTACTAATTTATCAAACTAATAAAAATTATTTAATTATTTAAAGGTGTAATATTTTTATTTAAATTTGGGTAAAAATAGATCTATATCAAAAATTTATAATTGTGTTAGTAACCTATTTCCTCATAGTATAAAATAATTTTTACTTAGATGGTTTATAAATTTCACGGATTTAAGATATCATTTAAGTAACGATAAATACCTAAATTGTCGAAAATAATCGTAAAATCATTATGAATTGGCATAACAGATTATAATCTAATGCGAAAACCTTAAATTCATTTTAATTAAGTTATTATAATGACTTGATTAATTTGAGCCTTGTTGGAGAATTAATATGTATTTTGTAAATCAATTATCGATTTTATTACCGGCAAAACTATCTTGTATTTAGGAAAATAGTGTTGTATGAAATCTTTTGTCATAATGATTTTATAGACTTATGAATTATATTATAGTTGTTTTGAACGAATTTCAAAACTCTTTGATTGAAACAAAACATTTTAGTTGTTTCCTTGAAAAATCATATTGAATTTTAATCACTTTTTGTTATGATGCATTTCCACACATGCTAGTGATGCCCCAATATAATACAAAGGTTATGTTTGATGATATGATTATGCTAAGCATGTTTTACCCATGTGGGAAAAATTATGATTTGATTTTTGCCATGTTGCAAACAAAGTATGTTTTACTATGTTGCAAAGAAAATATATTTATCATACGGGAAAATATTGATATTTATGACTTTTCAAATACTATTGAAATTCAAAGAAATATATTATATACAAAAATGTTTTAGCCTAAATGGCGGGTACATATGCAACAACAAATGTTGTATGCATGATTAAATGGCTCACCAATGCTGAGCGCGTATTGTACACAATACCATCAGGGGCGAATTTAGAAAAAATCAAATGATGTCGATAACGATAATAATACAAAAATTACATAATGGGAAATGGGAAGGATGCAGTAATGAGCTATTAAAAAAATTAAAATATGTTGTCAGAAGGGTTTGATCCTGGGTGGATGTTGTCAAATGCAAAACCTCCTACCAACTGAGACACATTCTTCATCAGTGAATAATGGGAAATGGGCATGTATATAAGTCAAATGCTGTCAATTGACAGCATTGAACAGGCCTACATCCGCCCCTGAATACCATTGTGTTACACTTGTCGGACATGTCGCGGATGGTAGACCGACTACCAAACGAGTCACATGATGACTCACAGAGTACCCATGCAAACTTATTATTTGAGTTTGAAGTTGATTTGGATCCATTGAGATCTTATGATTTATGATGAAAAATGAGAACTTGGATTTTTATGAAACAATTGAATTGAGTTTGAATGATGATATGATTTATCAAATGAAAAAAACCATCTTTCAAAATGAATTTACTCAAACCAAAATGTTTTAGCTACTTGTTTGACGGGCACTAGTGTGTTATACTCAGCCTTTTGCTGATACCATGCTTTGTATGTTTTCCAATAGTTTTTGTGTTTAGAGTGAACCCCCATGGCACCTCGACGGAGAAGTGATATGCGAGTGAAGGATGAACTTGAGTTAGAGTTTGACTCCATTTTGTTTAGATCTCTTTATTGTATCTGAGAGAGTATTAGTATATTTGTTTAGATTTTAACTATTTAAAGATGTAATTCGAACTTCAGAGCTATTTCGATTTCGTTGTAATTTTCCTTTATTTTGGACAGCTAAGACTTCCGTTATATTGCTTTCGTTTTGGTTCAAGTATTTTACTTGGACATTGGTTAAACCTTTAAGTAACCCTCTTAATTGTGCTGGCAAAAGTGAGCTTCCGTTTGTTTAATACTAAATTCCAATTAGTCTTTGTCTACATAATTTGGGGCGGTTACACCTAATAACAGGCTGAGATGAGAATTCCTTTGTGACTGGTTTAGTTCTTCCTATAGGCTCAGTAGGTCGTGAAGATGGAGTGGTAATTGATGTCTTCTTCCTCTTTTCCTTTGCTGTCAATCCTCCCTTGCAAGTTTTCATGTTATGTCCATACTCCTTGCACCTACTGCACTTCACTGTTGTATACCTCTTCCCCTTTCTGTCCTCATCAGCTACCCTTCTCCTTTATTTAGCAAGTCTTCCAATACTTCTCTTCAATGGAGGGGGCTTTATCACAGGACCTTCCCTTTCTGGCCAGTGGTCTGTGTCTAGAATGGTCCTAATGGTGTGCTTGTATGCCTCTTTGTATCTCTTACAACTATACCACTCACTACAAAATTTGAGTGGATCTTGATCTGAATGCAGTATAGCCCTCACAGCATGTTTACATGGAATGCCTGTGATTTGCCAAGCATTGCACAAACATGTCCTTTCAGTTAGGTTAACTGCTAATATAGATTTACCATCTCTCACTTCATAATATCCATCTCCTGATTTGTATGCCTTACATGTCCTAGAGTCAGAAATCAGTGTTTGGACTCTAGTACATATGTTTGGACATACATCTTCATCATTCCAGTGCTCACTCCTTTCCTTTCTTGTAGCCATACGCACCATGGTGACTTTTCTAATACCTGTACAAAAATAAGAAAATGTTTAGACCTACAATTCTTGGTGATATTGTTCATAGTTAGGTTAGTGCTCACCTTCAATCAAAGTCAAAACAGGTTTGCTCCTGTCCACACCAAGTGTTGCATTAAAACTCTCAACAAAATTAGTTTTGTTCTCATCACAGCAAACTATTGGATCAAATGCATGTTTGCTCCACCTGGATTGATCACCAATGTCTGCCAACCATTCCCTTGCTTTTGGATCAGCTCCATCAATTGCCTCTATTGCCTTTCTGAACTTGAATTTTGAAGAAGCATTTGCAGCCCTCCAGAACATAGCATGAAGCAATGGTCCAGGGGATTTCTTCTTCCAATTAGCTGATAACTGTTTACAACAATACCTTCTACCAGCTTTGGGCCATAACTCATTTAAAGCAATCTCAATGCTCCTTATTATACTCACCTACAACAGGTTGCTGTGTTGTAGGGACATCAAACCTAGGACTTCTCCTAAGGGGTAGCTTGCTACGAAATGAAATTGATTTACTTTGTTGTGTCACAGGGCAGTTCTGGGACTGTTCAGACTAGGGGGGGGTTCATTTGGTGGTGTTCAGGCTCCACCTCTTGCTGCACAGGGCTTGGATCAGTAATGGATAATTCAATAGGTTCTTCAGGTAGTTTAACATTCAAGGGTTGTGGTTGATCTGGATCTTGTAACTTCTTCAAACTCCTAACAGAGTTCACCAATGTGGTCTCTACTTCAACCTCCATAACATAAACAACTATCATCTCCTCCACAGGGAATTTTGAAAACATCTTAAACAAATCATCATCCCAATCTAGCCATTGCACCTCATTGTTATACATGTAATAAAACCTAGGTTGTAAAGGCATTTCCTTTCCAGCTTTTACA
Source organism: Amaranthus hypochondriacus (assembly GCA_000753965.2). Lineage (NCBI taxonomy): Eukaryota > Viridiplantae > Streptophyta > Magnoliopsida > Caryophyllales > Amaranthaceae > Amaranthus > Amaranthus hypochondriacus. The sequence continues at coordinate 13,025,282 of CM025931.1, forward strand.
CACTCTGCTTCCCAATCCAAAACGAGGTCTAAAAGTGGCTCCCTATCTTTATCATAAACAATCAAGTCTTGGATTACTTCCTTCCATTGAAATCTTAGAACCACATGTTCATCCATTCTAAAACAAAAACCAAATGACCCTAAACTAATAAAACCCTAATTATGGTGCTGAAAACCAACTACTCAAACCCGAACAACATGCATACAAAGATTAACAAACCCTAAATACGATTAAAAACCCAATTATGCAGAAAAATAAAACAAAAATTAAAAACCCAAAAAAACAACCAAAACAGAGGAACGAAAAGAAGAAAAAGAGGAGAGAAAACATACCTGAAAATCGCCTTCAAACTTTAGAACTCAGAAGATCAGAACGAAGAAGAAAAGGTTGAAGCTTTAGGTTTAGAATCGAGGAAGAAGATGAAGGAGTAGATTATTATGATGATGGGATGTAACATGACAGGGGAGAGCATTCAAAAAGAGGACATAAATACGATTAAAAGAGGAGTGATCTTAAGAAATTAAACAAGGGCAAATGCGTAATTTCACAAGTTAACAGTTTAATAACGTTTTTTGACCATTATCGTTACTGTAGATCTTTTTGCTATAATTCAGTGTTATTTGATAGAATGACAAACAAGAATAGTTATAGTGGGCGTTTCCCTATATCTGGTGCTCACCAGGTAGAATTTCCCCCTAAAATTAGATCATGGTAATAGATGCTCTAAGCACCATGTATTAAGCATGATGTATTATCTAATAAACTAATCAAACACCTTTTTAAGCATTAATTTAACAAAGCCCTAAGAATAGGCCGAAAGCACCGATAAGCTATCAGATATTTATTATTTAAAAAAACCTTACAAAAAAGCTAAAAAGTGCTACTACTTCACAATTAATAAGAAAACTGGGTACATACAGATACAGTATCCCTACACACAAGATGTTGAACAATATAATTACCGGCTCAGAGAATCTCAACAAAGCTTTGATCATCATCATCACCATCACCATTTTTAAGACCCAATAACCAACATCATGTAGCACTATACTTCTGCTACAACATCAAAAGGAAAAAACAACACAACATATACTACAAGTTTATAGGTTGAAACATTAATTAATAATCATGATCAGCTTAACGATTATAATTAAAAGGTTGGTACGACTCCATAACCCGAGTCGGAGTTGAAAAGGCTGTCAACGGAGGCGGGGGCGTCCACATCTGTACGCTTGGCAAATCGGCCCTTAATGCGAGGCCTAGTCTCAGCATAGGCTTTCCTAGAAGCGTAACGGATTGTTTTTTCAAACTTGCGGTTTTTTCTTTTCTCTCTGTACCTTAACACTCTTGCTTCTCTGTCCATCCCTATCATCTTCATTTGTTGCTGTTTGTCGAATCCAGTAGACGCTACATCCGCCATGGCTCCTGCATCTGGCACTACTCCAAAATCCATTGATGATGAAGACATCTGAGTCACACAATTGCAATTTGTATTCTACAGATATTAGACATTCTACTTATAGTTTTTTGTAGTGAGAATCTAACTCAGAGAAACTTTCAACATTTAAGAAAGATAATAAAATATAAACAGTAGAATGAATATTAAGAGACTTACACTGTGGCTGAGAGACGGCTGAGTAGTGTAAGAAGAGAGGGGAAAAGATTTGCAAGCAGCAGAAGGATTCTCAAACCCATCAAAATGATTATTATTGAAATGAGGATTAAAAGTAGAAAGTGCAAACATTGAAGGTTGATGCTGAATCATCTGAGTATGAACTTTCTGATCCGGATCCGGAACAACCCCATCAGAACTAAGATCCGTTTCAGGTTTAGTCTCAACTCCAAAATCCAAATCCAAATATGGGTCCATATCATGATCATGACCATCATTAGCACCTCCACTAAAGAGATAATCAATTGACTTAGGCTGATCATCTTGTTTGCTGGCATTAAGAACAAGCCAAGAAGCAGCTTCAGCTTCATCAGCATCAGAATAATAATCATCACCAAATAACTTATTAATGGCAGCAGATTTAGCAGCAGCTTCATCAGCCGCATCAGAGGAATGATGATCAGATGGGTCATAGAAAGGTGAAAGAGGGACACGTTCATGTCTTTGAGCAAGAGGATTAGCAGAGTGAATATCATGGTCACAAGTAGCACAAAGATGAGCAGCATCAGCTTTACAAGTAACAGTAGCAGGAGCATTTTCACAAACTTCACAAACCCAAACACGGCCGTGTCTTGATGCTAGTTTATTAGCTGCGTGCACTTTTGCATCGCAAGATATGCACAAATAAGCTGCATCCGCACGGCAGAATACTGTGGCTGTTGCTGATTTGCACGAATCACATAGCTTTGCTGCTGCCATTAAACCTCTTCCCATCCTCTTTTTCTTTTCTCTCTTTCTTTTTTTTTTTTCTTGTTTCTTGGTTATAGCTAGTAATGTTCTTGTTTTGGGTGGGAAAACAAGAAAGAAGATGAGTATGAGTCAATCAATAATCTGATCAGGAGAGAGAGGAGATCTAGGTTAGACGAATCAGTGATTGACATGTGGATCAACCTTAGCCAGATAATTGGAACGACAAACAAAGATGACAAAATTGATTTTTCTATCCTCCTCAAATTCTTATCCTTGTGTGGTCCTTGTATATCTCTTTCGTCGTTCCAATAATGGAACTATACCAATTAATTCCTCTATAAATTTGCTCAATATTGTATTTTGATTTTATTCGTCCTATATTTTACTTCATTACTTTTTTTTATATGACCTGGTACTCTTTTAATTCTTAATAGCACAATTAATCTTTTTCGGTTAATGACATATATTTTAAATGAATTGTGATGTTGTATTTATAATCAAAATACCAAAATTAATCCTAAAAATACTCTTTTATATCCGTTCATTTGATATTCCAATTTTAATTTTGAATAATCTCAATAGATGTACGTCTAAATAATTTGTCTACACTACAAAAAAAACACACATTTCCGACTAACCAATATAGTCGGTAGTTAGTCGGTATATGGCTATACCGACTAACACCAGTTAGTCGGCAAAGAATGGTCGGTAAATAAAAATAGTTGGAAATTCAGTCTGAATTCCGACTAACTTTGGTTTGGTAGGTGTTAAGTCACAATTCCGACTAGAAGATGTAGTAGGAATTTAGTCGCAAAATACCGACCAATCTCCGACTATGAGTTAGTCGCCATATACCGACAACATATTTAGTAGGTAACTGGTCGGTATATCTAAAAAATGGATTTAAATGATTTCTCAGAATTTGTAGCAATTAAATATTATTTTTATTATCCGACCAACCTCCGACCACAGAATGGTAGGAAAGTAGTCGGAAAAGTCAAACCTTAATTTAGTCAAAAGCTGACCAAACTTTGGCGGCGTTGGATTCCGACCACTTTCCGATCAAAAAATGGTAGGAAAGTAGTCGAAAAAGCCAAACCTTAATTTAGTCAAAAACTGACCAAATTTTGGCAGCGTTGGATTCCGACCACTTGCCGACTAATGTATAGTCGGTAAGTGGTTGATAATTTTTATATTTACCGACTAAATGCCTACTAACTGATAGTCGGAATTTAGTTGGTAAAAATTTATTATTAAAATAATAAAACTGGTCAAATGTGGTAATTGATATTAACCACATTTGACCAGTTTTATTATTTTATCGATAACCTAAATTATCGATCAAACAAAACAAAAAACGCAATAAAGATAATATGAAAGGCACGAAAAAAATTAATAATACAAATATACAAATATACAAATATACAAATATTAATGTAATGTATTATACAACCCAATGTTTCATCCTAAAAAATCAAAAAAAAAATAAAAATACAAGGGCTCAGCTGGTCGATGGAGGCGGAGGAGGATTTTCGCGGAAAATGGTGCGCACAAAGTTGAGCAAATGGTTGACCTGTTCCCTCAAACGTCGTTGCTCCTCCAAGAGTGAAGCCTGCTCCTCATTTGAAATGTGCTCGTTGAGGCGGGCCTCAACTCGGTCAATAGACCCCTGAAGATGATCCAGCCTCTCGTTCACTATTTGGGTTGGGGGAGGAGCGGCCTGGTATTGGGACTGTGGCGTCGCAACATCTGCGTAATAAACTCCCACCGCGTCACCAACCCCAAACACGTTCTTGGAGGGCTTCTTCTTCCTCGGCGCCTGTGATTCGATATTTTTAATGGCCTGAAAATACGAGTCGTTAATCTCCTCATTAGGCGCATCAACAGGAAGTTCGGTAATGAGGCGCTTTTATTCGTCCTAAACAATGAAACAATAAGTTCTGTAAAAATTTCGGCAGAGTTTCCTCTGTAAACTAAATAAACCAAAACTTAAATAAACCCTGAAATAGAAACCAAAGTGTATCTACTACCAAAACAACTACCAAACCAACATTTCCTCAAATTACAATATCATATATTGGACTGATTCTTGGGGCGAGAAGTCTTCCTTGCAAACTAGTCTTAAAGGGTAGGCTATTTGAAGATTCAATGCACAAAACCAAGACTCCAAATCAGCCTTGCAAACACAAGTGTTTCACCAAAACAGAATGCAGTTTGTGGTGTGTTTCTTGAATTGTTGGTTTGGTTCTTGGACCCTCCAAGGCAACAATTCCCTCAAAATAACCAAGTACTACTCTCAGTTATGATGGGTGACAATCTTGGACTACTCAAGATAGGTTGAATGTTCATACACACTCAAATAAGACAAAGGAAAATGAATCCAATGTCTCTTTTTACAAGCCTTGGGCTCTTATTTATAGGCTAATGAATAATGAAACAATTGCTTAAGACTCCTAAGAACATAATAAAAGAAGAATAACGGCTATATTATTACATGTGCAAATCATGTGCACTTATTAAAGCCAAAACAGAACACAAATCATGGTGGGCTGCTGTCAGGCTTTTCGTGTGACTAGGTGACCTTCTACCCATTTTCTTGCTGCCTTCCCGTGCTTGGAAATGGGTTCTCAATGTCTTGATGGAAAGATCCTAGTGTGGAGATGCCATCCCTTCCTTCCATGCCCTCTAGTTTGCCTGATTGAGCTCTGCACAACCCCATTAAGGTGGGCTGGTCCATCGTGTGCACATTCTGATTTCTGTCAGAATTATCGAGTGAATGCTCGACCTTTGGCTCCTCTTCTTGGGGGTTTCCTATGATTGATAGTAGGCACTTTGGGTTTAGATGGAAAGGTCCATGTGCAAAGGTTCCATGGCCATCGTCCAAGCCTCCCAAGTCCGCTTGCAAGGTCCGCTTGTCAGAGGTGGTCTGCTGGTTTGGCTTGCTTGTAGTGTTGATTTTCATTAAGTCCTGGTCTGATTTCTCATGGTCTTTCTCAATTGACTTGTCATGGACTTTTGCATTTTCTTCAGATATCCTAAATAATAGGTTGAGAATACGTCAAGGCAAGAGGTTCATCTTGAGGCAGAGGTCGATTGGCTGTTGGTTTAGGGTCAGAACGCGTACAATGTTGTGTCAAACGCGATTCGGGGTCATACTGTTGACCGGTTCGCGGGTCAATCCATTGTCCTTGACTGTTTCTCATTCTAGGCATCTTATTAAAATAATTTAACCATGTTAACAATTAATAACCAAAATTTAACAACTGATAACTTTATAACCTAAATTAATTACCTAAATTAATAACCTAAATTTAACAACCACAAACAACACAGAACTGCCCCTAAAAACATCCCCAAAAAAATCAATTACACTTAAATAAAACATGATCATGCAAGATTGTATTTCGAAATAAATTACAAGATTATATAAATTACTCTAAAATAAATAATTTACACTAAAATTACACTAAAATAAAACATGTTCATGCAAATAAATTACACTAAAAAAAAAATTACACCACATTTTTATAGAGAAAAATCACGAACAAGACCATAAGATTTACTTGTTCATGCAAATAAATTTCGAATCAAAAAGATTATATTTCGAAATTACACCAAAAAACAAAAAAAAACATGTCTATGCAATAAACTTATCAGTAAAAATATGTAAAAAAAAAACAAAAAATAAAACATGTTCATGCAAATTATATTTCGAAATTACACCAAAAAACAAAAAAGATTATATTTTGAAATAACCCAAGTATACATGAAAAAACAATCAGTAAACCCTAATAATCGAAAAAATCAGTAAAAAAACTCTAATAATCGAAAATTAATCCATGTAAATAATCATGCAATAACCCTAATAATCATGCAAAAAACCCTAATAATCGAAAAAAATAAGTAAAAAAAAACTCTTAATAGAATTCATGAGAAACATGTAAATAATCATCTAAAACATGTAAATAATCATGTAATAACACAAGTATACAAAGAAAATTTAAACCCTAAAATCATGTAAATAATCGACATTTCAAAAAAATACATAAAAAGATAACTAACCTTTATAGTCGGAGTGTAGTAGGAATGTAGTAGTCGGAGTATCGCCCAAAAACACGTCGGAGATGAGGATGGAAGAATAATTCTGGTCGGAGGAGAAGAAGAGAATGAGAGAAAGAAAAGAGAAGTTAGAGTTAGGGTTGGTGAAATGAAAATGCGTTTTCTGGTGAAAAGCTGGTTTTTATATCAAGTAGTTTCCGACTAAACTGCGACTAGATGTTAGTCGCTATTTAGTCGGTGAGAGTTAGGGTTTGTGAAATGGCTTCTGGTGAAAAAACTCGTTATTATATCAATGAGTTTCCGGCTAAACTGCGACTAACCTATAGTCGGTGTTTAGTCAGTGGGATTTTTTTACAGTTCCAACAACCTCATTAAATGCCCATCAGTAACTTTTTTGAAGACGTTGAAAAGTAAAAAACCTTTTCAGTATACCAACTAAACTCCGACTACTGTTAGTCGCAATTTAGTCGATATAATGAAAAGTTGTTTTACCTTCCCAATGTGTCTGACGCCCTGGGAAGCTTCTCTGAGAAGCTTTGTAATTCAAATTACCGACCAAATAGCGACTGTAGTATAGTCGGTGTATGGTCGAAAATTAAAAAATAAATTTCGCGCCCTGAGAAGCTTCTCTGAGAAGCTTTGTATTCTGATTTGTTTCATATTATTATTATTATTATTATTATTATTACTATTATTATTATTATTATTATTATTATTATTATTATTATTATTATTATTATTATTATTATTATTATTATTATATATTATTATTATTATTATTATTATTATTATTATTATTATTGTTATTATTATTATATTATTATTATTATTATTATTATTATTATTATATATTATTATTATTATTATTATTATTATTACTATTATTATTATTATTATTATTATTATTATTATTATTATTATTATTATTATTATTATTAAATACGAGATTGAAATATACTAAACGTACGACCCAAAATAAAAGTACATAAATAAACATACGACTAAAAAATGTTAATAAAAAAACTTATTATTGGGTTACATCATTGACATCGACATCATCGTCGTCAGATAATACAAGATCTTCGTCGGTGTCTTCATTTTCATCGACATCATGAACTGTTTCGTCTAGGTCTAACAATTCTCCAGCTGGATCACGCAACGGTTCGACTAGTGCGTCAGAAACATCTTCATTCACCACAAAATCCGGTGATTTCTCTTCCAGTTGGAAAGCGGTCTCCTCGAAGTGCTTTGATCTGACTTTGCAAACATCTCGCCAATCTTTCATGTTTTGCCTTAAACTGGGATAAGGTAGATAATAAACTTGGGAAGCTTGACTTGCTAGCACAAATCGTACTTTCTATATGATCGACCAATATGAACGTCAACCAGCTTGTACCGCGGATGGATTCTCGTACCATGGTCGTATCCGGTGGTAGTCTGATCAAACCATTGACATTTGAACAAAGTGACCCTTTTAATTGGAAGTGCTCGATACTCGAGGTCAATAATGTCCTCTAACTTACCATAAAAGTCGGTTTCATCCGGACTGTTATCATCAGATTTCACGCACACCCCGCTGTTTTCAGTAGATTTCTTTTTTTGTGGAATGGGAGATAGTGTGAAATCTATAACCATTCATGTAACAAACATCATAGTGACGTGCCTTCTGCAAAGGTCCCTCGGCAAGGTCCTTTAGAATATCGGCATTATCCACACCGTCAAGAAACCCGTCCCTAGACTGCACATAAAATCAATAATTCAATGTTAATCCGTAATACTATTTACATTCAAAATTACGATGATAAACGTGTATTTACAATCTGTTTAAACCAGCGGGCAAACTGGTTTTGGATAACATGGTCAACTTGCTCTGCGTTTAGATTTGGTTCGTAATTTGTGATTAAGTGTACGAATTGATCATAAAATTGATTCACTCCCGGACAATTTCGCAGAACATGAGTCTAAGCAATGTTGAGATCTGCTTCATCCATCATAAGAGCCTTACCCCTCCTATTAAATTTGATTGGGTATGTGAATATGGACAAAACACCCGATCTCACGTTATTAAAGCCTCCGTTATCGTTTCTAGGAAGATCTCTAACTCTGCACCGAACGTCTTGCCCAAATTAATGCGAGACAAAGTATGATGCTTCTTCTATAAGATATGCGTTACACATCGAGGCCTCAACATGCGCCTTGTTTTTGACATTAAGCTTTAAATGTCGAAGATACCTGTAATTTAAACCAAGTAGTAATTATTAAGAGTCATTAGTGACCAGAAAAGAAAACAACACTTAGTTTAGACATGTAATTAGTAATTACCTCTCAAAGGGATACATCCACATATATTGTACCGGACCGACAATCCTTGCCTCGTAAGCTAGATGAACAGACAGATGTTCCATGACATCGAAGAACATTGGAGGAAATATAGTCTCTAACTTACAGAGCACCACTGCAATTTCCTCGTCCAACCTCCACATATCTGCTGCAGAAATCTTTGGAGAAGTAAGACTTCTAAAGACTAACGGCGAGCCCGACGAGTTCCGAATCGAGGATTATTTTTATTAAGCTTTAACTGTTGCAACTTAGTTTAAGTAAAGTAATACAATGCTTAATTTCATCCTAATTGAAAAACTTATTTTAATCGTTTTCACCACATTTTTATAGTATATATACAAGAGAATAATTAATAAAAACAAAAATTTCGATTATACAAGAAAAACTATTTATAACAACAACTTTTTGTAACGACATTTTTTAATTCGTTGCAAAAGATAAAAGTCGTTGCTAAAACATAAATTGTAGCTAAATCTTTGTTACCATAAACAAAATTTGGTTTCCCTCCCACCAAAACTTAGGCTGGGCTTTAAAAAATTGATTTCAAGTTTTTGCAGCAAAATATCGCATAGCTATAAAATAAATTTAAATTAGGCAACTGAAAATGTAGTTGCAATAAAACTGTAGTTATATGGCAGCAAATGTAGTCGTTGCGAAAACTACTAACCTGAGTAGTATCCTCTAATGTTACTCTTGTTTGTTCTTTACATTGTTTTAAGCTACATCCCTCTCACATTCGTTTTTTCTATTCCAACAGATGAAAAGTCAGTCTGCTTCTTTCTCTTGAACACTTCATTTCTCTCCTTCACAATTTCTCTTCCATTTTTTCATTATTAATTTTCTACATTTAATGGAATTCCATTAAAGTTCTGGGTTCAATATATGAACGCTACAGACTTCATGAAGAACGTGATGAAACCCTTCAATTTCAGCTCTAGCAAAGGTTCCCTTCTCATTTCGCTTCTCATTCTCAGAGAACTTTCAGGTAATTACTTCACGCCATTCTCACTAATTCTTGTTTTTTCTTCTCGCCTTTCTCTATGACTTCCCTTCGGTTCTTCCTTGTTCATAACCCTTGATTCCTTCGTTGCTTTAATTTTTCTCACTTTGTGTTATATAATTTAGGGTTTTGTGTTAGCTAATTTTTCGATATGGATTGTTTTTTGGTTCGTAATTTTGTTTTTTTCTTCTGCTCTCAGTTTATGCTCCTTCTTCTAGGGTTTCATCACCATCACCAACCTTAAGTTTCTGGAAAAGAAAATTTTCAGTTGATAGTTTTTGGAATTAGGGCTGAAAAAATTAGGCTTTTATATATGTTGATTTTCTTATGAACTTGTACGTTTCTTTGCAGAGTTTACCGGAACGTATTTCGAAATCATATCGTTTTGCATTTTATCATTTCTTTGATTTTTAGGTTTTTTTGATCCTTATAAACTTATTTATTGCAGATTTCGTTGATGATTTAGATAATTTTAAAGGATTCGAGTCAAGAAAATCAAGTTAAGAAAATTGCGTTTCTTAATCTTCATCCTTTTTAAAAATAGGGTTTTTTGTCACTAGTACAAAGTATTTTTCACCTTTATCACATTTTTAATTGTTCATTTAGTTTTTTCAATTGTGCGTTGCATTTTTGTTATTGTTGTTGAGGTTTGTTCAATTGGAGGGTTTTCCTTTTGAAGCAGTATAAAGTTTTAGCATTGTTTGCATCCATTGTTTGGAGGGTTTTCATTCTGAAATTTGTTTCATTATATGGGATTTTGCTTGTATGTTGATTTTTTGCTTGGGTTTCATGCTTTATTACTAATTTAGTGCTCATGGTTGTTTGTTCAATTGCTTAGGTCTAAATACTTCTAAATACAAATAGTGATGAATCTTGAAAAATTCTTGTAGCATGGCGATGACTTCTAAATACTTCAGCATGTCTTATAAGATTTGTTGTCTCTGGGAATTTTTGCATACCATGAAAATGTTGGCTTGAGATGGTTTGAAAGCACTAGGATTTGACCTTCACAATATAGATTTTAAATGGCATTTTGTTTCTTTCAAAATTTCTATTGTTTTTGATTTGTGTTCATCATTTTCAAGTAATTTCTAATGCCATCAAATCTACAATAAATTATACTCAACAGAAAAGAAAGATAAAACAGAGAGGCATGGTCTGGTATGCAGGACTATACTTGAGCTATTGGATTTTAACTGTTGATTTTGCATTAATCCCCCATAATTTCAAGTGTCCATTTTTGGCTTATTTAGTAGCACGCAAGTGATTGCTTTGACTATCTTAATCTTCAGCTCTAGTGTTCCATGATGAGTGATGGGATTTAATTCTAACTTTTCGCTTACTTGGCTATTCGTTTTTTGTGTAAAATTTCATATAGTTCTAATTCTCAAACTGCTTTTTACATTCTGAAAACTGATTTGGTGCTTGTGGAGATGCTGACAAAGTTGAAAGGATGAATTTAATCGTCTTAATTCTGATGAGTGATGGGATTTAATGAACGAGATAGAAGATATATGGCGATAGAAAAATGAGTTGTTTGGGTGCTATCTCACTGTCTGTGTGCTGACGTCTGTCCTGTGATGTTGATGAATGCCACTTTCTGTCCTCTTAGGTTGGATGGTGGACGTGCTGTTACAACGTGTTGTCAATCTAGTAATGACATAGAAGATATATGGCGATAGAGTAAGTAATGATTTTTTTGCTGCTGCTGGACGTGTTACAACGTTTTTCATTGCATATTGTTCATCTACTTGCGAGTCAATTTTTTCTTACCATTATTGCAGCTGTCGCATGCTACTGAAACTGATGTCAAATGATGATGATGTTCAATGATGTTGTCTCGCTGTCCAAATGTACTAAACAACAATAACCATCAGCAACCAAATTATGGTTAGCAATTTAGAACGAACACAACTTGATGTTGCGTTACTATGGAGTTCACGATGTGCTGCTGCTATGGGTATGTTTGTTGTCGAGTGCTTAGGGCTATGGGTATGTTTGTTCAACGATAATTGTTGTTGCCTAAAACATAAAAGTTTTTGCAACGATTTATACTCGTTGTAATAAAGACCAAAAGGAATTGCAAGAACAAAATTTTTACAACAATAAAAGGCGTTGTGAAAACCATTGGATTTTTGCAACTATGAAAGTCGTTGAAAAAACTTTTAGCTACGGCTGTACCCGCAACAAATAAAGTTTTTGCAAAAAATATTTTTAGCAACGAAAAGCTATTTTTTGCAACGACTTTTGCTGTTTCTAAAAATGATTTTTCTTGTAGTCATGAGGGTTACAAAAAAATGGCCACAAAATAAAAGCTCAATAAAATTTTTTTTTACAAATAAAATATAATATATGATATAATGCACCTTATTCAAATAATAAGTATTTACTTGAGAATATAGTTTTTCTTAATTATATTTTTGTAGTACTATAAAAATGTGTAAGAAATGATGTAAATATGTTCCTTAAATCTGAGAAAATTCAGCATTATATCGTATTGTTTACTTAAATTAATTTAGTATACAACAATAAAATCATAAGATGCTGAGTTTACTTAGATTTGAGAAACATAATTTTTATATTTCCAGTTTTTGTTCTTACATATACATACAAGGATATTGTTAAGAAAAACGATTATTGCGAAAATGAATTGTTGTATTAGTAAAAAGTTAATAGTTAAAATAAAAAATAAACTTACTTGAATTCTTTTTGATATATTTTTACATTCTATAATTTTTATAATTTAATTTTTTATTAACTTTTCATTTTTTTAATGCAAAAATGAATTGTTGTATATGTAAAAAGTTAACTTGGTACATTCTTAGCAAGCACTCTTAATATTTGGGATTATTGTTGGGTAATCAGTAAAATGTTGTATCATATAAGATTATTTTTAATGGTTATAGTGCACACTTTTTATCCATTACTCCGTCTATTTGTTTTTATTCTTCATATTTACTTTTTACACAGTTTGCAATGCAAATATTAAACGTCATTATCTCTAAATACAAATAATAAAAAATTATGAAAATTACATGATAAAAAAGTATACATTAAAACGAATCTAACGAGATCGCACATGGATATATTTTATCTTCTACATATATGTCAAAAAGATTAATTAAATTTCTCTCTCCTTAAAGTGAAATATAATCCAAATGGAAAGAATATTATAGAACGGAGGGAGTAATATTTTATTTCAAAAATAAGATATTCTTCCCCTTCAAAAAAATGGACTTAACTTAATTTTGAAGCACATTTCTTATACTAAAACATCAAAAAGATAAGGAATAATACTATCCATATGATAGTCGTCGATAGAGGAGTAGTCAGGAGTAGCTTGGTAGCCTAAATAGAAAGTATATATCCACCAAATTGCAGGCAAGTAGTAGAGGAATAAGATTATATTTCCAACTTTTAAATATATATATGCATCCCCCTTTTTAGTTGCGTAATGTTTTTCGGTTTCATTTTATTAATCTTATTTTAGTTTTGCTCCTTGAATATGTGCTCATTCTTTCTAACTTAAATTCGGACTAATTGCTGTAAAATATCTAAAGTAAAACAAAAATCAATTGTAAAAATGTTTGCTTTGGATACCGTTTTCCCACCTGTTTAACAATAGATATGGAATATAAATCAATAAAATATTACATATATAAATATTATCTTCTAACCAAAATCCTAGTCTTGTTTGTATAGATATCAAATAACCCTAAAAAAAGCTAATCCCACTATTCTTTCCAACATAATATATATCTGAAAATATGAAAACCAAATATTAAATTAAATTTAAATTTAAATTTAAACCTAACAAAATCTCCTAAATCAGAAGAAGGAAATTGGCATCACAAGAAATTGGTCGCATTTCACTATCTTTGAGGAGAAAGTTCCGGTGGAGGGTTTTTAAGAGCAAAACATTATATTAACTTTTACAAACTCTATGAAGAGAGAATCACTAAAAAAAAAAAAAAAAAACAAAGTTTGGCGACAAAAAACAAGATTCTGTCTCTAAGTTTGGTGACAGAACTAGCTACAAAAAACTTTTTTGCTGCCAAAATTGTTTTTCAAAATTTTAAACGGTTTAATTTAGTAATTGACGAGAAACTTTTATGCGACAAAACTTTTTGTCGCCAAACTTTTATGCTACAAAGTTGGCGATAATATTTTTTGTTACATAAACTTATTCATTTTATTTATCTCTTCATATTCTACCATATCACTACAACAAATTTAGCTTTTTGCGACATTGGATTTAGTGGCACTAAAAAAATGCCACTAATTCATATTTTTATTGTAATAATTATTAGCTTTTATTTTAAGTTTCACCATAAAGTGATTTAGCGACACTTAATTTGGTCTTTAGTGGCATATGTAATTGTCACTATAGTCTATAGTGGCATTTGTGAGAAATGTCACTAGATCCTATGTCGCTAAAAGCTTTAGTGTGACTTTTTAATATGCCGCTAAAGGCTCTAATAAATGTCACTAAATCCTCTATATACACTATAAGAATTTTGAAATAGCGACATTTAAATTAAATGTCGCTAAATATATCCCACTAAAAGCAAATTATGTTGTAGTGTATCTCGTCCTTCTCCCATCTTCTTTCATTTTCTCTCATACTTCTCCTATACTCCTCATATTCTCTCATCTTCCTCCTCTAATACATTTCTTCTCCTTCCCTATACCCCCATAAACTTATCTTTACAATGCAAGAAGCTTTATCACTTCATAAATGAAATTAGCTACTACAAGAAGCTTAAACATTTATCTTCTCTCTAATCTCAAACTTTGTGAAAAACATTCCCAATATTGATTTTTGAATGTTATGTGTAATTTAGAGTGTATCATGGTCATTGGAAAAGTTTAACTAATTAAATTAAATAATTAAATATAATTAAATTAATTAAGTTTATCCCAAGGTTGTAAAATATATGTTTTAAGCAAAACATAATAGTCGAGGACCGCAAAAATACTTGCGGTTCGCGAGAATAAACAGAAAAGTTTATGGTTTGTGGAACGCACAGGTCGCGGCCCGCGACTTGTCAGATTTGCGGGATTTTTCTTGCGACAATGTTTATTCTTTTGTTGGTTATTTTATAACTACCAACAATGGGTTGATTGAAAGACGACATTAGTTCGTTAATCAATCTCGTGTTTCGTGAAGTAATGCGTTCCTTCGTGAAATGTTGTGAGCTATTCTATAAATATAGAAGGCTTGGATGTTATTTGAGACACGCATTTTCTGATTTCTTTTCTTCTCTAGCACTTTACATCGAGAACTTGCAATCTTCATTTGTAATTTTCTGTATCTTCTTCCATTTAAGTTTGTCTTACATCATTCTAAAATCCGTATGCTCGGAATTTAGTGAAATTCTTTGTATCTCAAAGCATATTTTCGGTTTAGATTCCCAAGCACCATAGTAGGGAGGAAATGATGTTTTAGGAAGAGAGTCTCGCCTAGAATTTATATCAAGTCACATACAAAATCTTCTTGTTGCTATGTTTGATATATGGTGATTCTCGATGATAAAGTTTGCATTTGGTGTATGTTAAGCAAAGGTTTGAACTTGTAATATGTCTTGTAACGTACTATGTTTATGTAACTTCATTTTATATGTTTGATTTATAAAATTAAAGTCACAATTTACAACAATCTAAATCATCATTTTTCTAAATGAAGTATGACAAGTCTCAAAGTTTAACCACAAACTTTGTCAAATTGACAAATTTGTCAGGAAAGTTTTAAAGTTTTCTTATATGAAAGTCACACCATGATCGGGTAATGAGATAATCGTAGAGATTTTGAAAAGGTGCGTTGATTCAATAAAAGAATGCGTTGGTTCAATAAAAGAATGCGTTGGTTCGATAAATGAACACATTGGTTCATGAAATGATGCGTTGATTCATGAAGGGTTATATTGTTTCTTGTTTTGATCAAGTGAACCATGTGTGAACCCGTCACCCCACGGTTCAATTCAAGTGCATAGCTTAGCGTATGAGGGAGATCCAAATCCATTACACCAAGATACAAAGCCATTACACCAAGAGGAACATAATAAGCAAGAGAATCATGTGAAGGCACAATATCACAATGCAGCAGCACACGCATATCAGTCCAGCAGCCCAAACGACGACCAGGCCACCTTGCACAACACGTGTAGCCTCCACCGGTGCACCAATGACTTGCCCAAGGGTAGAAATGAAATCTTGGCACATGGACCAAGCCATCAATGCCTGGTGCACACAAACCGACTTGAACAAGTGCACAAAGTCCCCCGGTCAGCAGGTCAAGGCGACAGCAGTTGTGTGTTAAATTCTTCTATTTTGGTTCTTTTTTTTAAAAGCCTCATGAGAGGCACGTGCATAGCCATTGTGTTAGATAAAATGGGCTATAAATAGAGGACTCCTCATTTAAATAAACTTAGTTTTTGATTCATTACAAAATCGTGCATTAGTTTTTCATTGTGAAAGAAATTTTCTGAATTTTCCGTTCTTACTTGTGTATTGTCTTCAATTCAGCCCCACAAAAGTGTGGAACACTTTCTATGCTCTTTATTGTGGAACAATTAAGAGTGTAACCTTTCTTTTCATTGGGTGAAACTCAAGGAAGAGGATGTGGAGTCCAAATCGTGGGTTAGTGAAACTAATAAGAACGTGGACTGAGAGTTGTTTTAGAAACCAAGAATTGGTTTCGTGGGTTGTTTGGTGCGCATCTTTTATGAAGAAGACTCAATCATTCTCCTTGCAATTGAAAAGTTTGATTGTGCAAGATCGTGAATCCGGAGGACCCGATCTTGGTGCATCAAGTTATGTAAGAGAGATGGACATAATTACATGGTAGAGATGATATTTCTCAAGTGTGTAAGTGTCTCTATGTTAACTTCATATGTGCATTCTTTTATGATAATAGAGAAGTATAATATGTTACATGTTTAAGTAAGTTTTATATCCATGAAAATTGGTAAAATAAGTGATCATGATTATTTGGTCATGTTTATCATTTGGTGTAAATGATGATACTCCATTTTATTTATCAAAAGAAATTTAATGGTTGGAAGTATAAGTAACTTACCATGATTTTATGATATTAAAGTTATCATCAAAGATGGATAATGTTTGCTTATTTTTGTGCTTACAAGTATTGTTTAATACATAAAAAAATGATAAAATTTCATTGTTATGTTTTTGACATGCTTATATTAAATTATTTTATTTCATGTATTATTTTATAGAAAGATAATAAGTATCATTATCAAGTTGATTATTATTGCATTTATAGTTCTTTAATGATAAAATATTAATGTAACACCCAGATATTTTTCCGATATTTTCCTCGAGATATTTAATAATTTACTAGTAATATTATTTCTATATAAATATTTTTTTTTATTAATGGGCTTGGTCATGAGATTTCAATCCTGTTTGGCAATTAGAATTATTTTAGGGCCAAACTTTTTCCTTAACCCACCTTGAATTTTCAAAATTAAAAAAAATAATAATAGGAGGGAAATGTCAAGGGTTGGCTGGCCCTATGGGTACTCTTGGTGGAGTTTGTAACTCCCTTAGAGTATTTAGAAGATCAAAGCATTTATCTCATATAATTAATCTCTCTTGATTGCTTAATCACTTTTGACTTTTGCATTCCTTCATTTCTAAAGTTTCAAAGATAAATTCTCTCAAAATTTCTCCTATTTCACATACTTACTATCCTTCGTCATTTGGTGTGTTTCCTTGACAATTGTGAGTATAATTCTTAATCTATGTTGATTCTTAAGTTTTCATTTAAAATTCTATAATTATTATACGTTTTATCTTATAATTTATGTTTAATCTATGATTTAAAATTCATGTATGATTTTGTGATGTGTTTTTCTATCTAAATTGATGTAGGATGTATTTAGGGTTTTTAGATAGGCATATATGTGAAGAATAGGATTGGTTTGTGTGATGAAGGATTTTAAAATTTATATAAAAATATGAATGTTCATGTAAAAAAAATGTGCATGTGGCATTTTTATATTTGGTGGGAAAAGATATTTATTTTAAGAAAATTACCTAGAATAATCCAAATTATTCATGATTTTCCTACAATAATCCCACCTATTGATTAACCATGAATAATCCCAACTTTGAGAGGCATTTTCCAAGAGTAACCTGATGACCGGATGACTTGCGATAACAAGTTTTATTTAAAAAATAAAATAAAATGTCGAAAAAAATGTTAAAAAAATATTCATAGAAAATTTATTATTTTTTTTATTATATAGAATTTTTTATGTAAATTTTCAAATATATTTTCTAATTTTAAATTAATATTTCATTTATTGTTTTGGTGAATTACCTACTATAGCAGGTCATATTCATGGCTAATATGAGAAATTTATAATTTTTGCTAGGAAAATATATATAGATATATAAGTATAAAGAAATTATTGTTGAATGATGAATTAATCTCAAAGATGGTTCTTAAGAATTATATAAATTTGGTCATTTAGATTTAATAGGAAGTGTATCATTGGAATTCATTTTGTTTATGAAATTTGGCAAATCCCGTAGGGTTAGGAAAATGGTTAAAAATTGTGTTTTGGGGCACTATTTGGCTAGAAAAGAGGTTAAAAATACTTAGAGTACATTATAAATTATGAAAATTGGTACCCGGGGGTTTTGAGGCCTTCCGGACGCAACAGTAAAGTCGGAATTTCAGTTTGATAGTGTTAACATACTGTTCTGGACAGAATACTAAATCTGAATTTTATTTGATGTTATGTTGTGATGAATTGTGTTGTGTGATCATGACTGGGTTGCAAGAGTGGCTTGGCTATAGATGTGTGTGTGCGCTTTGATTGTGGCTTGAGAAAGTGTGAATGTATTCTTATTTCCGTACGTACGATTGAATTATGTAGGAAGTCGATTCGTGACAGGAAGTTGATAAGTACGTTTAGGATTTGCTTTTGCTTTCTTAAGGTACGTACACACAGTAAAATCCTGTTTATCGTGAATTTTTTGTTATATATGAATGTTAAAAATAAGGAAAAATTACCATGAATAATACAACCTTTTGTTAATTTTCCTACAATAATACGAAGTTATTATTAACCATGAATAATACCAACTTTGGGGTGTTTTTTTCCTAGAATAATACCAACTTTAATTTATTAACGAATTTACTAATTTTTTTTGGTCATATAATCACCTATAGTTGATTTTTAACATGTTAGGTATATTCTAGGAAAACACCCCGAAAAGTTGGTATTATTCATGATTAATGAAAAGTTGGTATTATTGTAGGGAAATAAGCAAAAGGTTGTATTATTCTTGATAATTTTTCCTAAAAATAAAGAATGGAATATATTATGAAGATGAGGTTATGCTTTCTTAATCAAGAGATACGAATGAAATAATATGACAAGTAGAGTTAGTATGACCTCACTAACTTTAAAGTTGATGTAGTATGACGTCAATTGGTGGAACGAACTTACTCGCAGTATGTGGGGGCATTATGAACCATCGCGGGGGGTATGCATACTTAACCATAGCCACCGAAGTAAAGCGTGTGTCTATGGTAGAGGCTTGCTTAGGGGTTAGCTCCCCCTAATGTATTGTCTTACCTTTGAAGTTTGGAGTTTGATCAGGCAGTATGGCTGGGAAAGTACAACTGTTTGGCTGACTAACTCATTGAATCATTTTGAAATCTATTAAAAGTGAATCGGAAATTGTAACCGACGTATGATAGAATGTTATTTTGTTTTGTTACATAATGTTTACAAGATATGTTTTTTTGACGTGTACCTTTGATCTTAATGATCCTGCGATGATGTTGTTTCCCTTTTAGGGTTAATAACTAGCAGTGAGTTAAGTTGCAGGTTGGGGAGTGAGGATTTTCATTTGGAAGAATAAAACAACTAGAGTACAGAGAATTATAATATAAACTTTCATTTAACTTTAAGAATGGATTTATGTTTAAGAAACGACTTCACTCTTGAGTTGTATTAATTACTTAGACTTTTGAATTATATATTTATTCGCTGCTAAGATTTTCACATTGCTAAGTAGTTTATAATAACTCTAATAGAACTCGATCCGCATGTTTTACTCTAAAAATTTGTTTTATCAGGCCTTTATGACATCCTGGTTTGACTCGGGTTCTACCCAGTTCTTTTTAAAAAGTATCAAATTCTCTTTCTAAACGAACCGAGTTTTTCCGGAATGTTACAATGGGTATCAGAAGTTCTATTTTAGCGTTATAAGGGTAATTAAATAGCATAATAAGAAATAAAACGTATCTTAAAAGTTATGAAGGAAAGGGGTAGAATTTAAGGGGAAATTTGGACAATTTTTTTTATGTGTTTTTCAGACATAGAAATTGAATTATATATGTATGTTAACAATTACTTAATTTCAAAATATTATGATATAAGGTGTTGCTTTATTTTTAGTTATATTATTTTTTAACTTTCTTATTATATGAATTAAGTATTTTTCCTCTCTTATTTTGAGCAATCTAGTTGTATTTGAATCTATTTTCCCTTTGTTGTGAGTTGATTGAGGAAAGGTTTTATGGGAATTGAAGGGAACATGAGGAAGAATATTTGATTGAAGATTTACCACAAGAGTAAGTTAAATCCAACATTTAGGACTTGTCATCTTTTGAGTGTTAAACCAATTAATTTTTATGGATATTACTTGGGGATTGAGTGTATACGAGTGGTTGAATCGTGGATCCACTTGTGTTTGAAAGAGTAATTGGGAACGCATTTTCGAAGTTGAGGATTGAAGTTCTTTGTGACTACATTATTATGAACTCAAAGAATGACTTGAGTTGAGAAGAGATATATCCATTGCAAGTCTCGCTAAGCGTGGGAGACTAAACTACTATTTACTTTTAGGAGAGCAAAAACAAAGGATTATAAATTGTTGTGTATGATGTTATTTAAAGAATATGTTATGATGTGGGACTCATTATATTAATAGTAGGGTTAAAACTATTTTCTGGGTGTGTTAATAGTATGGTACAATATACGAAGATTATTTAGTAGAAAGATGTTTATGAGAAGAAGAAAACAAAAATGGGATATAACAAATAATGCATTTTGTAGGAGCAATAAATCACATTCTATCTATATACGCTTTTGCAATAACTTCCATTTTTGACCTCAAGCGGCACATAGTATATTTAAGCAAACCTCATTCTTGTATAAATCTGGAGAGAGCATCTAAGAAATTTAATTTGATATTGTTGGACACCTAGAGGTGATGTCATTTTTAGGGTATGGATATGACAAAAACTTTTATTTGAATTATTAGAGTATGAGTGGTGGTAATGAATTGGTTGAGGTGGAGAATTCTAAAACCACTAAATGTGTACTTTCACAGTGACCTATGAAATGCTTCAGACTGTTCCCTATTTTATTTTATTTATAATCTTATCTTATCAGATCTTCGATGAGATGTCAATAGGGTGGATGCTATATTTTAAGTTGATCTTCCACTTATTTATAAGTTAACTGATTCTTATTTTGGAGTAGCTTGCATGCCACAAAACGTATTGCTTTGATTTGGTTGTCATTGGATTTCTATGTTTGAGTTCGTATAACGGATGAAGGACTTTGAATAACCCTAACTTAAGAGTCACTTTATAGTTGATTTTAATTCCCACTCCATTAAGAGTATTTTGATAATACTTGATGATGATGACGGGATTTTACGCACAATGTTTTTTCTATGAGTGGTCTTGTTGACCAAAGAGATTCTATTATGAGAAATTTGCATGTAGGTTTGAAATGAAAACCTAAGTTAAAAGATCATGACTATAAATAATATCTTGGACAAAGGTTATTTATTACCAGTGATTTTTGAGAATGATTATAATGAGTAATCACCATTTTATATTGCTGGTACTGAGTCCTCCACCTTATAATACGTTGTGAGGTTTCAGTAGTGGTCTCACTTGTTGTAAGAACATATCTTTGTAAGACCTTCTCTAGGAACTTTTCATACATTACTTTTGTTTTGGAAGGTGTTTTTGGTAAACAATAACAAACTTTGTTTTAACTGCCTCTTTTGTCAAATTAGAAGTACTCTGATCTCAACTTCGTGGTGTTTAGACTTGGACTATATCTTTTATGATGTTAAAAAAAAATCATTTTTTTCCCTCTATTTTCTTAGTTGACCTATGTGAAGGTTAATGTTTGTAAATTATTGACTATGTTATGTAGAGAGTTTATGCAAACTAAAAAGTATTTATATGATTGTTGCTATGGCATTTATTGTTAAGGAAATGATTTAGTTGTCAATGTTTTTATTCCACGAAAGGGGTGAGTAGTGAAGTAGATTTTATTCAGGATACATGTGTGTGACTATATGGGTGTAACGATTGGTAACTTTGGTTATATCGAAATACAACATATTCTCACGTATGAACGTATAGAGAGTTCAAAAGCGTGTGTAGAAGGTCATAGTCACCGTTTGACAAACTAGAGATAATACGCTTTATCACTGGATGAGTTTCGTCTTTCAAAAACTCATTTAGAGATTTGGAAGGTGACATTTAATTTAGATGGAGGAAACTTGTAAATACATTTGGATGAAGAAAGGAAGGACAAACAAAAACGTTGAATTAAAGAAATGTTTACTTTGGGTGATTTAGTGACTGATGTGCTTGATTGACCACGTTACTTAGAGGCAATTGGTTTAAGTAAAGTGCTGGTTGTATGATAGTGAAATTTTGTTACAAAACTCGAAAACTTAACTTGACACAATATGAGAACTTGTAGGGGATAACTGTCTTTTCTTTATGATTGGGTGTGGAATGATGTTCTAAAAGGATGAAGTGATTAAATTACCTCACAACCAATCGGTTTGAGGAGGTAGAGTCCAAATATTGCTTTTTTATGGAGATATTATTTGACTTTACCAGTTTACGCAATTATAAAATGAGAGTATTCGTAAAAAGGAAATTTGTGTAATCAAGAATACTTATAAGAAAAGAAGTTTTACACATATATTATTGACGGTATTGTGTGAATAAAACTAATGGGGTACCTGCAGAGTTTAATAGTTATTATGATACCTTAAGAATCGTAAGATGACGATGTATGATATTAGATAACGAAGATGATTGCAAGGATGAAGGGGATTACAGGGGCAACATGGTTGTGGTAAGTGTATTATGATGGCTAAGTTGGAAAGGGTGAGTCGAAGATTGGTTAATTATGTTAGTGGTAAAGGGAGTTCATAACGTATTTTGAATCGAATAAGGGAAATGATGTTGTTCGAAGGGAATACTTCAACAAGGGTCTCAGTCAAAGACTTTTTTGGGTATTAGGGTTGGTACGTGGTGATACTCGAGAGAACGTTTAGATGAATGGTTTGAAGGATTACAACCTGTCGACAATTAATGATTTGATTTATAAGAAATATTTAGTTGATACGCGCTTTAACTGAGTGCATGGTTTAGGATTCAATGAACATTTGGGTAATCCGACTGGTGGTTTGAACTCAAGGTGCAACTAGACTATGAATACTTGGGGCTGCAATGTTAATTTTAGGCCAGTTTAATGCACTAGTGATTTTATGAGACATTGGAAATCAGTTCTTTTGTGCTAAGAATGAGTATTTGTGAAATGATATTGGATTGTGCGAGATGTTAGATGTGAAGAGAATCATGAAGAATATAAATATTTTTCATAACTGCGAAGAATCCCTTGAGGCAAGTTGTCGTAATATTATATTCTAATATAAAAGTTGTATAGGATTTTGTTGCACAAGAACTGTAAGAAGAATTGATTGTCCTAAGAAGTGTCGTTGAGATAAAGGAATTTGTGAAACTTAGAGGAGTTATAGAAATGAGCTTCAAGGTTATATTTTTGGTTGTCTTAACGCATTAAGGTTGTGTAGACATAAGGTTTAAGCAAGCTCTTCAAGATTAGAAGGACATTAACTTCATTTAATTTTACATGGTTAAAGTTTTACCTGTTGTTGTGAGGATGGTTTCTAGAGGAGATTTTGGGTTTTGATTTCTTATAAGAAAAAGGGTGATTGTTGGTGCGTATTGCAAATTTTTGAGTGTATGAAGCATGATTACAATTGGTAAAGAGATCTTAGTACTTTAGATGGAAATACAAGTTATGCAAGTGGACTGTTATGGTATTTTTTTGGTTGTATGAGTTGATTTTTCTTTAAGAGCATAGTGATATAAGCGAGAAATGGGAATTTGGGTTCAACTATTGATTGGATAAGCTTTGGAGTTACTGTAATTTAAGGGAAGACCTTAACCCCATCACTTTGACAATTCCTTGTGTTTCTATTGGAAAGGAAATTTGTAGGTGGTTTATTGATTAAAGTATAAAGTTATACTTAAAAAGAAAGTGTGGTTTTCATTAGGGTGTTTTATCTCTTTGGTTTGTGTATACAACGGAATTGTGAGTAATTAGGTGAAGGGTATTTTGTTATAAAGTTGGAAGAGTTGCTCAAGAAGAAAAGATTGACGTATTTCCTAGTTAGGAGGATATTAGATGTGATGTAATGAAATTTTGAGTTACAAAGTCGTGGTGATCCTTTGAAGGAATATGTACTTAGAAGTGTTTGACTTCATGGTCTTTGCTTATCTTGGGGGTGAATAGGTGTATCAATTTACATCTAGTAATAAGAGTGCGATGGATATGGTTAAATGGAGTTAAAGTATCTACATTAGAGGTTAAGGTTAGGATAAGTCATACGGTATCATCATTAATTGTTTCGGCAAAGCTGAGTAAGGAGTTCGATCGGTTAGGTTTATAGATAATCCAAGAAAGAGAGTTGAAAGTTAGGTTGAGTGTGTTTAACATGTCAAAAGGTCAAGAGTAAATATTAGAGATTTGTTGGGTTATCACAACCTCTAAAAATTCTATTGCGGAAGTGGGATGACATTTTGCATGGATTTTGTGCTGGATTGCCGCATAGGAGAGCCAATAATGATACTCTTTGGGTCATCCTAGATAGATTGACGAAGTCGACAAGGTTTATTTCAATGAATTGTAAGTGGGATATAGAACAACTTTCTCGTGCTTATATTAAGTACGTGATCCGTTATCACGGGATACCTCGTACTATTTTTTCCGATCTCGACACTCGATATTTGTCACATTTCTGGAAATCACTACAATAGGAATTAGGGACTACCTTCCTTCATATTAAGTCTTTTCACCCGATGACCGATGGCCAGACAGAACGTGTCAATCATATACTCGAGGATATGTTGATGGCGATAGCCATGGAATGGCAAGATTCATGGGATGAATATTTGGATCTGGTAGAGTCCTCTTATAATAACAGTTATCAAGCTACGATTCAAAGGGCTCAATTTGAAGCACTTTACGGTCGTAAATGTCGTAATCCTGTGAGTTGGGAAGATTTTACTGAATCTGTCACCTTGGGATTCAAATGTCTGAGCACGTAAAGTTGATTCGGAAGAAAATGAAGGCGGCCCAGGATTGACAAAAATCGTACGCCAATCTCCGACGTCGGCCTGATGAATTTGAAGAGGGCGACAGGTTTTACTTCGTGAGTCCCCGATGAAAGGAGTAATTCGCTTTGGTGCTCGTGGAAAGTTAAGCCCTCGTTTCATAGGTCCTTATCATATAGTGGAGAAAGTAGGAAAGTTAGCTTATCGGTTAGCGTTGCCAAATTTTCTAAATAAAGTGCATGACGTTTTTCACATTTCTCAGTTGAAACGTTACGTCACCGCCTCTTCTCTTATATTAGATCCAGAGCCGTTAGAACTGGATGAGAGTCTAACCTATGACGAACAACCTGTTCGGATACAGGATAAGAAAGTCCGTAGTACACGTCAGAAGTTTCCATGCGAGAGGGTATTCTTACCTTTTTTCTTAGGCTAGTAAGTTACGGGGACGTAACTTCTTTAAGACGGGTAGAAAGCGATAGGAATTTCGCGCGATTCATGTTTTTGGTTATTTTGTATATGTGTGTATAGTGATTAACTTTCTTTTAATTGTTTTGTGGTTATGTGTGAACTTATTTTCGTGATATGTTAAGTTGTGATTTTGGGGTCAAAACCTTTTTAAGGGGGGGTAGTCTGTATTTTTCCGATATTTTTCCCCGATATATATAATAATTTACTAGTAATATAATTTCTATAAAAATATATGTATTTTTATTTATTATTGGGCTTGGTCATGAGATTTCAATCCTTTTTGGCAATTTAAAATTATTTTAGGCCCCAACTTTTTCCTTAAGCAAAAACTAAATATTAATTATTTCAAAGGTTGCGCACATTTTTGGTGGAGGGAAATGAAATTTCAGATATGGCAACAATAAAGGAAAAATTACCCAGAATAATACGACCTTTCACCTATTTCCCCAAGAATAATACGAACTTTCAATTAACCACCAATAAT
Organism: Amaranthus hypochondriacus; assembly: GCA_000753965.2. Classification (NCBI taxonomy): domain Eukaryota; kingdom Viridiplantae; phylum Streptophyta; class Magnoliopsida; order Caryophyllales; family Amaranthaceae; genus Amaranthus; species Amaranthus hypochondriacus. The sequence goes on from CM025931.1 coordinate 13,051,443, forward strand.
ACGAACTTTGACATGAATTTTCCGCTGGCATACATGACCTGTTTATAACCGGTAGTACAGGTCATTTTTTGACCGTTGCTCAGCAGGTGTCTTCTCCTGCCTATTTTGCTGCCTCACCTCCTCCATTGTTATCTTCCTCACCTTCTTTCAAGAATTCTCACATCCTCCATTGTTATCTTTCATTTTTTTAATTACTTCCTCCAATCCTCCAATCTTCCCCTTCTTCTCTTAATATGTTTTCCCCTTCATCATCATCATCTCAATCTAGAACATCAATTGCAAATGGAATTCCTTTATGTAATCATGGTGTTCATGCTACATATCAACTATATATCAGCTACATATCAACTATATATCAGCTACATATCAGCTACAAACCAGCATTCAGTATGTTCCAGCACAGAATTCATTACAAGCACATCATCATTATGTTCCAGCACAGAATTCAACACATCATCAGTATGTTCCAGCACATCAGTATATACCAGCAGAATTCAGCACATAATCAACATACATATACCCACCACTCCTTTTTTGAATGTCCCACCATACCAAAACTTCAAAGTAATGGAATCATTCATATTAGCCTAAAAACAAGCAAAAGACACTAAATTACAAAGAATTTCGACTAAAAAACAAGTATTAATCAAAAATAGAAAATGTTAATTTTCGAAATTAATAACCCTAATTTTTGGGTGTTTGCAAAATTAGAGGATAAATTATGCAATTGGGAACAATAAATTAACCATTATAGGCGAGTGAAGTGGCTTCTTGGATCAGTAGCAGCATAGGATGAATCGTGCCTTCAATTCGTGGGTAATTTTGCTGGTTTGAGGTATTATGCATGAGAGGAGAAGAAGACTTGTCTTCTGGTTTTGAGAGGAATGACAGGGAGAGAGAGGATGAGTTAATTGAGGTATTAATTAAAATTTTGTTAAAAGACATATTCTTACCGGTTGTGGGCAAAAAAATATACCAGCGGAAAATGCATGTCAAAGTTCGTAGTATTGGTGGTTAATTGAAAGTTCGTATTATTCTTGGGAAATCAGTGAAAGGTCGTATTATTCTAGGTAATTTTTCCAACAATAAATTAGTAACGAAATTTATTTTTAGCAACGACTGGTATTTTTTGCAACGAATTTTTTGAAGTCGTTGCAAAACCTTGTTGCTAAAAACTAATTTTCTTGTAGTGAATTGTTTTATATATATATTTATTATCATTAATTTACTTTAATAAATAATTGAATAATTATATTATTATATTATGTATAGATGTTAAAAATGAATGTTAGGGAGGAAAGAAGTTGGATGTATAACCGGCGAAAAAATGGAAAGTTTAGTTTAAGATTTATGAGAGGACTGGAAGAGTTTTTAGATTTTGCTCGTGAAAATAGCATGAGTTCTGAGATTAGATGTCCTTGTAAAAAATGTAAGAATTGTTGTTATAAGGAACCAAATGAGATAAGAGAACATTTGATGAGAAAGGGGTTCGTTGAAAATTACTATGAGTGGGAATATCATCAAAACACACGGGTAGGAACAACATCAAATGTTGTAACGGTGGTAGAAGGGCAATCGTCAAATAACCAAAATCCTTACTCACAGATGGTGTATGATGCAGTAGCTAGTATATTTCCAGACAATTACCATCGGAAAATAAATACGGGGTGTCCGCCACACTTAGAAAATGTAAGGCGTCAAAACAACATTTATAATGATATAGTTTAACAAAAGTAAATATTAAACACTAATATATTACAATTCACTCATGTCGTATTATGATCTACGTCACCCAACTCTCATGCACAAAACACGTCATATAAATTGTCATTACCTGTGGAAAACAAAAACACAAAACATGAGCCACAACTTAGTGAATAGTTACTCTAACGTGTCAAACCATTTATACTTGAAATCGTTTGACTTTTAAATAATTAATTTTTTTTATTTTCGAAATTCACAAAATCGTAGAATATTTATATATATTTGTATAAATCAAAATACACTCACATCGTTTAAAATATACATTGTCACATTTAAAAGTACTCATATAATATAAAACACCTGAATTGTCACACTTTGTAAATACTCATATAAACACATGAATAATCACACTTTAAAATTTATTCACAATACACATTTATATAATGTCACAAAAATAACACATCCCCTTTCATGGACTCCTCCCAAAGGCCGATCCACCAGACACCTTGGGGAGGTAATTTGCTCTTGGCAATATAAACACATGTCACGTTTAGGTGCACCAAGGGTTGACCTACCCTACACAGTCCGGGGCAAAAACATTTATATAATTTTAATAACACACTTTTAAAATTTCACAATAATTATTTCGTACCATTATCATCGTAACAGTAGTAAATAGTATTAACAATATGAAAGATTTTAATAAGTATTTAATAAACAAAAACATGCTTATAATTGGTGTTATAAAAACGTTAAACAATAGAAAAGAAAGAAAGAATAATGATAGTTACCCCATATAAAAGCCCAACTATTGTGATAAATATCATTACATTACATTGAGCTAAAATGGCTATCAAACTCGAGTTTTCAAGTGGACTAAATAATTAAATATAAATGACATCAATAAAATGTCCAGCGTTTTTTTCACAAAACAGGAGTTAATTTCAAACCTTAGAAACTCAATTCATATTTCAACAAACAAAAGATATAAATCCGAGAAATGTAATAGATTGAGATGAAATGAACCACCCGAATGAACTCTTGATATTTTTACAAGTCGTCGATCCGGCATAGTGACCGCTAAAACTCTAAATGTTACTAAGAAAATAGCTACTATTACTATATTGAAAAATAAGAATGTAAATGTGGATGAGTACTTAACTCTTACCATAACTAAGGTATTTATAGGGGAGGATGGGGAAGATGAGAGGTTAAGATAATTAATAAAGGAGGATTAGAACACCAAACACTTTATGATCGGAATGCAAGTCGTCCCCTTATTACTATCAACTTATTGAATTTAAATGCTTAATTGCAACTAAATGTAGGATTCACCACTATCATGTCGTTACTTTCTCTTCTTTTCTATTGTTTTATCTTTTTTTTTTTTTGCTATTTTGGGTGGTTAATCGGATATGAATGACGCCCTAGGTTTAGTTAACATTAGTCCAATAGATTACTTACAACGACTTTTAAGGATATAAATTATTATATGTTAATTTAAGTGGATTAACCCAAAAGTCGTACAATTAGAAATAATTAAACGTAAAGTAGACTTTTTTAAAAGCGTTGTACTATATAGTAATAACTGGTCATGTAATAATTTATTTATATTAACAAGTAACAATGTTATGCACCTAAATTAGTCCAAATGACACGCAATTCGCTGTACATGTACTTGATAGTCATATTGGAATTATGGTACCTTCTTATTAACATATTCATTAAGTCCACTACGTATTGATTTCTAATTATAACATTAAATTACAATAATATGCCTTTTGGTTATCTATTTAAAGTGTAAATAAATTTTATCTTAATAAAAGATAACTCTAGTTAATAATTACAAATATTATAAATTTTAATTATAATATGACCCGTCACGTTATCATTGGTTATATTCTAATAATTATATTCGACATGTAATTTAGTCCATGCGTATTAAATATCGATTGGTCGTAAAACATAAAATATTATTATATAGATATATACTCATACAATATCCTAAAGAATTTAACTGTAAAATTACGAGGTATTACATCCCAATCAATAGATATATTTATGTAACATACTTTTGATTTTATGCTAATTTTATGATTATGTATATATTTATTTGTTTAATTGTTTAGTTGTCGACCAATTATTTGTTTTATAGCCAACAAGTATATGATATACAAAATATATTTATAAATATATAAATATATGAAAATATTATATATATATATATATAATATATATATATATATATATATATATATATATATAATAATATAATAATAATAATAATATAATAATATATATATATATATATATATATATATATATATTTATAATATATAATATATAATAATTAATATAAATAATAATATAAATAATAAATAAATATATAAAAATATATTTATATAAATATAAATAATAAAATACAAAACGTGGACGCTATAAATATAAATAATAAATCAATAACTCGCTTCCAAATGTCGACGGAAAGGTGGACGCCAAGAAGTTTACGTATGTGGACGCTAAGTGGACACTAAGTTGACGCCTGTCAGCTTTAACAGTGGCGACGAAACGGCGACAACTCTCCTTGAAGCTAGTTGGAAGCCATGAATGGCGACGCCAGTTGGACGCCAGTTTGACGCTATAAGATTGACCATAAGAGGCGACAAATTGGCGTCGATTTATTATTTAGCGTCTAGTGAAATAGCGTCCAACTCAAGTTCGTCGCCATCCTGTCGCCATTTCCACTTTTTGACCATTTAGCTTCCAAATGGCGTTGAAATTGTTGGTCGCCATTTTATCATTTTTTGTAGTGGTATGCGATTAGATGATTCAAACAAGATCCTACGTTACTATTTGCTTGCTAACACATCAGCCACAATATATAAAATAAGCTTGAACAATGAATATTGTCCATAACAAAATGTAGCAAGTATTTCAGAATGGAGGATATTATTAGGTTTTTCAAAAAAAGTTGTAAATATCCATCCAATGGCGATAACAAAAATAGTGCCCATAACCAAGGTTGTCAGGATCGGGATTCTACGTAGGATCGAAATCATCAGGTGGAATCGGATCGTTGGTTCGGATCGTAGGATCGGTCGATTCTACAAATTTGCGCAAATAAAAAGTTGTATTATGACCTTGTTTATTGTTTGATCATTTTCAATATAAAAAAGCACTAAAAACACATACCCTTTTTCAAATTTTGCTTAAAGTTTTTAAAAAATATACAACTTACTTGTTTATTGTCGTTTTAGTTATATTTTCCTTATAAAATTACAATATATACATAAAATAGACACTAGTCACATTAAATTTAGAACACATACACACCAAGATTAATGAACCACATTCAACAAAAAACAAAGATATTAGAGCAAAAACAATATAATGTCAAAATACAAGAACATAAACAAACATACCAAAGATTCAAACAACTAACAAATTTAATTATTGTGGGAAGCAGCAAAGAATTAATTAATGAATAATAAAGATAACACGCCAAAATACATGAAAATACAAGAAAACAATATCAAAATATTAGTAAAAAACAATGTCAAAATACAAACGACTAATTAATTTAATAAACATGGGAAATTTAAATCTAATCACAATCAGATTATGAATAAAAGGAAAATTTTTTTAAAAAACCAGCAGAATTCAAAATCAACTTTTATGAACCAGTATTCAACCAACATAATTTGAAAATCAAGAAAAACCAGCAGACATTCAGTAACTATTATAAATTTATAATAAACATCAAAAGACAAAAATAAAAAAATAAAAACAAAATCAAATTAAGATTAAAGATCAGAATTCAAATCTGAAGGGTAAATTGATGACTGATTGGAGCAACGGGAACAAAGTGAAGAAGTATGTAGCAGCAGGACGAAGTAGGTATGAAGAATGAATGAAGGAGTAGGAACGACTGAAGAAGGAGAAGCATAAATAAATGAAGATTAAAGTGTTGAGGAAAGACCTGCGGGGTTGTAGGTTTTGAGGGGTAAAGAAGGAGAAGCAGGATTGAGGGTAATTAGGGGGTTATGTTGGACTGAAGCAGGTTTGGCCCAAAAAATATGGCTTTCAACCGGGATCGGTAGGATCGCTAAAAAATCGCGATCCTACACGATCCTACACGACTCCACCGATCCATGACCGATCCCACCCGATTTCGATTCTATGACCGATCCTTGTCGCCGGGACCGATTTGGGTCGTAGAATCATACGATTCTACGATCAAAATCGCGATTCTAACAACCATGCCCATAACACAATACGATACTCCAAGACTCAATTTGATTAGTAGGTTTTGCAAAAAAAAAAGTTGTAAATCCATCCAATGGTGATATTATTCAACGAATTGCCAATGCTTTGAACAATTTGCTCACTACAAATTGCAATGACTTCAACGAACCATCGTCCATCATCGTTAGGGTCTACACAATTCGGGGTAGATTTTGCGTCCAGAACAGCTTTAAATTGGCAGGTATAAAACTTAATCCTTTAATTTGTTCTTCACCATTTTAGATTATCAACACTCTTTTTATTCATCATTCCAAAGAAATTTATAACTTTAAATTAACACGCTTTTAATTCATAATTACAAAGAAATTTATTTCTTGATTAAGAACAACAACATAGATTTTCAAAACTACAATGTGGTTTTATTTTATATTGACATAACTCAGTCTAAAATTTCACATTGTAGTTACCACGAGGAAACGCGATGCACTCATTACTAACTTGTTGAGTAACTTCAACTTCAGAAAATTCAAGGTCTGAGTGGGTATTTCCACAATGAATAGTACCTTAAAGAAACAATAAATATAATTATTATTAACAATGTGAAAAAATATTTAAAAAATTGCTACAACAAAAAAATAATAATAACAATAACAATAAAAAAATACCAAAAAATAAAATAAAAAAAAAATCATTACTAAAAATTTGTATTTCGCCATGTTTAAAAATGAAGATGTATACTTAATCAAGAGGTAAAGTAAAGTTTAGATATAATAATATATTTATGTTTCTAACCTATGTATCTAGTGCATATACTTAAACAATAAGTTTAGTAATAATATTGAATTCAATAGAATATATCTTCTAAAATATGTACATGTTATAATTATTTAAAGAATATTCTAAATTTATATTTCAAATAATAACAAATTTTATTGTCTAAATCTATGCATCAGCTGGTGCATAAGTAAGAAAAAGCCAATAATATTTTTTAATGAAAATGCTAAAAGCCTTTCATTGATATTATATATTTTTTTATTATTATTATACTAATATTATCCAATACTCTTATTATTGGTGATAATTATAGCTAATTACAATCATATGTTCAATATGTAATTATTTATCGGAATACCTACCGATAAGATTAAGAATCATGACTACATCAAACATTACAGCAAAAGACTTGTTTCCAGCTTCCAAGATTAAGAACGAAAAATTATACTCAATCAAGAGGTAAAGTAAAGTTAAGGGTAATAATGTTATTAATGAAAATGTTGAGAGTCTTCATCTTTTTATATACTATTAACAATAGCCAATTATATTTTAGTTAATAATATAAAAATACCCCAATGACAATTCAATTACAATCTCTTAATTAATGCAAATATCTTTTATAATTATTGTAATCTTATTAATTTTGGTTGAATATTTATTGGTCATAATTAGAAATAATCACAATCAATAAATATTGAATCAAATATGATATGATTGTGATTATTTGTAATTATTAACAAATCATTTTAGTGAGATTTACTTTATTAGAAATACTCCTACTACTATCTAATAAAAGCAATTTTAAATTAACCTTGCAAGAAAAAAATTCTTTTCACTAATGCTTTAATGGCATTAAATAATGAAAAGAATATATAAAACTCTTGTATCAAACATGTTTTTCACGTCACATATTGCATACTCTTTGTAATATTCAAAAATCTAATTCCAACCAACTTCATTCCCTAATAAAGTTTCAATTTAAAACCAATATTTCCAATATAATTTGATAAGTCTTAGAAGCGTTAGAGCACTATTAATGATGCGGAAAAAACTCTACATTTGCGATCTCATTCACCTCAGCTTTTTGTCTAAAAATTTTTGACATAAAAAACTTAGGAAAAATTACCCACAATAATTCAGCCTTTTTTCGATTTTCCTACAATAATCCCAACTATCGATTAACCATGAATAATCCCATGTATTATGTCATTTAACCAATATTGTTGTTGGCAAAATTTTGACCTGTTATTGCAAGTCACATTCTAGCTAGTTGCATATTCATCTTCCTCATTCATTTTCATATTCATAAATCATAATTCATTAAACCATTGTACTTATTCAGTACATTTAATTTCTTCTCATTTCCTTTCTTCTTCCTCATTTATTCATTTTACTCCATTAAAATCAAAAATATGCACTCTTGTTCATTTTCCTTGCTTCTCTATTTTTTTCTCATCTCATTCAAACAACATTCATCATATGCAAGTTATATATCGAGCCAACCATAGAATTCGCACTTTATTCAACAACATTCATCTAAAATCATAGCCTAAATTAACTAATAGACTCACTAATTATAAATTAAGAACAAATTAAGACAAAAGAATGAACTAATGTATGCACTACTCATGATAGAAATTAAAAACAAAGAATTTATTAAGCAACAAAATGACAATAAGTAAAATAGAGATAATTACCTATTTGATGAGATTTTAATAAATACCAACTAGATAAATGAGAACAATCAATGATGAATAAGTATGAAGGAAAAAATTGAACTCAAATGGAAAAATAGTCTTGCAATTATTTTAAAAAAAAACGTTGAAAGTCTAATAATGATCTAGGTTATAACAAACTGAAAAATACAATTTAGTTTAACAAAACCATTCGGTACTGGTGGCGTAATTAATCAGCAAAAAGGAAAAGGAGGTCTTCTTCAATGGTGCATCAAGGGAGGTCCTGATCTTCTTTAATGGTGGTATATGGTTGGAGGGAATTAATGTTAATGAGGAAAAGATAAAGAACAGGAGGTGAAAGGTAAAAGAAAAGTTTTTAAAAAAAGGAAATTTAGTGTTAAATTATAAAAACCGGTTGTAGGTTACCAAACAATGTTTTCGGCTAAATGACATAATACTTGGGATTATTGATGGTTAATTGATAGTCGGGATTATTATAGGAAAATTGACGAAATGTTGGATTATTCTGGGTAATTTTTCCAAAAACTTATCCCATCAATGAAATAATAAAAAGTTTTCTTACCACTTTCTTACAAAGTAATTTATAAATTTAAAAAAATTCAAAGCACATTAAAATGTAGAAAAATGGGTGTCTAATTGTAGAGCATAAAATTTTATGACCATTAGTATATTTGTATACCTTTTAAAGTTTTAATATATGTATAAATAAAAAAAATGTTTAAAAAATAAAAAAAAGTTATTTGAACAAGTGTCAACTTCTTATATATTTGGTGAACAAAATTGTTCCTTAAAGTATTTCCACGCATGGAGAGTGTACAAAACATTGTTTTTTTAATGAACAATTTTTGGTTTTCAACGCCATTAGAATCAAATTTTGAGGAAAAAAAATGCACTTGTGGAGTATTTTCCGCCATTAAGATTGATCTTATAAAACCAACTTACATTGATTTAAAAATTATATCTTCTTTTTCAGCACAAGTGTCATTTAATCAATTCATCATGGTGAATCATATTGTGATTCAAAGTTACTCTTTAACATATACAAAGATTAACCTTTTAGCAGAGTGTAATTATTTAAATTTTTGATTCTTGTAATCCATTTGTACAAGTTATTTCTATAAACTTCATTTTTTTAAATTGGAATTTTTAAAAAATACTACTATAATTCAAATACCTCTATATTGTAATTTAAAGTTACTCATACTTATATTTTCTTTGTAACATTATGATTGCTGCATGCTTACATATTATCTCAAAAACTCATTATGTTATACTACCTACTATTCAGCCTAAATGTCTCATTTAGTTTTTTGGCACTATTCACTTATCACTCTTAATTTGTATTTTACTCTTAATCTATAAGTTAAAACATAGTCATGTGGGATCTTGTTTGATTCGTCTCAATACAAGGATTATTAATATTGAATTTTTATAAATTTTAATTAAGAATAATTTGAGATATTAAGGGTTAAAATGTTGCCACGGTACATGTGAAAAAACTAAATGGGACAGAGGCTTAATAGGAGGGAGTATGTAATAATGTGATGTATCAAACTGACATACATAAGAAAACCTCACATGTACAACTAGAAAATGGCTATAGGTTTAAATTTGGACCCGCCCTAGATCCAACCTTAGTTTTAGGATCTAAGTATAGTTTTTTGAGAACCAATTGGTCTAGGCGTTGATCCAGATCCAAAAAAATATTTGGATTTAGATTTGGGTCTAAAGTCTTCAGATCCAAACCTACTTTAGGCTCACCATATCTTTTCTAACTTAATCCATTACAAAACCCAAAATAAACTTTGAACTCATTTCGAACCTATTTTATGAGTATTATATAACATATATAACTATTTTATTATGAAATACACCTTCTAATGCAAGAGACTAAACTGTAACAATTAAACTAATTACTCAAAGAACATTAGATAGTTTGTTGGATCCGACATAAACATGTGTGAAAAATTGAAATAATGAACTTTTTTAAAAAAAAATCTAAAATAAGTTTTGGAAATTTTATTTTCAAAATAAGCGTCTTCGTATCCAAGCCTAAGGTTAGAGATTGTTCACTGTTACTAACAACGAACAAGAAAAGTACATGATAAAAATTTAAAAAATAAAATTTACCGCAATTTTGTAGAGAAAGATAATGTCATATATTTTACTCCCTTCGTTCCCTAATGAAGTTCTCATAAGGAATGTTCACGGGAATTAAGAAAAATAGAATATTTTAGATAGTAATATACTCCCTCTTATTCATAAAGAATGAGACATTTGCTTTTTGACACTATTCACTTGTTACTCTTAATTTGTATTTTATTCTTAATCGATAAATTAGAACATAGTCACGTGAGATCTTGTTTGATTCGTCTCAATGCAAAGATTATTAACATCCACTTTTTATAATACTTTGTTATGTATAATAAGAGATATTAAGCATTGAATAAATGCATTGGATAGTGTGAAAAAGCAAATCTCCCATTCACTATGAATAGGACTATAGGAGTGAGTACTATTAAATTGAATAAGGTTATTTAATTGGAGAAAAGTAGGGACCATATGCATTTAAAAAATATTAAAAGAAAGTTAGTGGAAAAAATATGGGGACTACATCTAATAAAAAAATAGTTTTATAAAGTTAGTGGGAAACTTGTGGGGACCATAAAGAATATAAAAATATTAAAGTGAGTATGAATAAGGTTATTTTTGTCCAAAATTTGTGACATAAATGGAAAGATTCTTAATCAGAATAAAAAATGAAATATCCCAAAATGGTAAATATGAACTTCTTTAAGGAACGGAGGGGGTAGAAGATAAAATGTAGAAGGATTCTTCGTTGTTGATAACAACAAACTAGCCCATTACCCTTGTTTTAATTTTCTTCCCTTTTAAAAATTATGATTTACTTATTTTTAACAGTAAATAAAATCGCCATGATTCTATTTTGCCATTTATTGACGTTCTTTTCTTATTTGCTCTTAGTAATAATAAAAACAAACAATAAACTAGAGTCTATTCTCAAAATATTAGTTTTTTATAAAATAATTCCCACTTTATGTAATAGAGTAAAAATATTTCCCACCATACTGTCCACGTAGGATAATATTTAAAATAAAAAATTTCAATAGCAAACCGCTAACTCAAGTAACAGTTTGTGTACAAAGCAAAACCGTTATATGAGATAGTGGTTTCTACAATCAATGGAATCAAAAATTAAAAAAATTAAATTCCTTTGCACTCCTAAGAATTCGAACACGCGGCCTTCAAAGAAGGACAATCCTCATAGCCTCACTACCAGTTGCGCTCCCTTGCTATCAATGATTTAGCGTCTTGCCAATCTTTTTAAATAAATCAGTATTGCATTGGCCCATGTGAATTCATGAAAGACATTCTCTTTAATTATTTTTTATTAAAAATTTTAAATCATATACATATTATAGTACAGGAAAACCTTATCCACATGTCACACTATCAAAGAGTGTTTAACCCTTATTTCATGTTCTCCTCATTTATTATATCTATAAATGAAAGTCTTTTCATCTTGGTATATAATATAACTTCATTACTTTGATGATTGTTATGACTCTTGATCAACTTTCTAGACTTAATAAGATATGGTTTTCATCAAATGTAGTTATTATTTTTATTCTATTTATAAATAAAAGTCTTTTCATCTTCGTATATAATAGAACTTCATTACTTTGATGATTGTTGTGACTCTTGATCAACTTTCTAGACTTAATAAGATATAGTTATAGTTATTATTAAAGTTTAAAAGTAATATTATTAAATTAACATTGAAAGACTTTCTTCACAAATTTTAAATAACAAGCCCTGTAGTTACCTCCATTAAACTTGAACTATACTATATATATTATCACATTCCAAAACAAGATGAAAGAACATCGATTTTTCAATATATATATATATATATATATATATATATATATATTATATATATATATATATTATATATATATTAATATATATATATAAATTCAAGAGGTGCAAAAAGTTATGGAACATGATCATGGGTTGTGTGATCTGGTCACTATGGTATAAGAGGAACAAAATAAAGTTTGAGCAGTCCTCCTAGAATGTGTAGTGACTTTTGCTGTTGGTTTTAGATGTTGTTTTCCTTAGTTTATGATGTATGCTTGTGTTTTTATGTTTTTTTCTTGTTGGAGTTTTTCTATGGGATAAGGCTGTATTGATGCCTTCACAGGACATGGTGTGTAAGGTGTAGTAACTGGAGCGCATTTCGACTTGGTGTGTAAGGTGTCTTAGTTAGTGTTTTGGTGTTGCATAGTCCACTCCTATGTTGTTTCGAGTGCCCTGTTTCTTGATCCCCTCTTCCAATGGCTTTTTCCTCTCCCGGGGTTTTTTATGCCGACGGTTTTGGGTCTTTCAAGTTTCAGGGTTTTTCCTCTCCTATATATATATAATATATTATATATATATATATATATATATATATATATATATATATATATATATATATATTTGAAAATTAGGGAATAATATAGATATCAAAAAGAACACTAAAACTTGGGAGCCCTAAAACCGCCGGCATAAAAAACCCCGGGAGGGAAAAAAGCCATTGAAGAGGGGACCAAGAACCAGGCCACCCAAGACAGCATAGGGGCGGACTATGCGTCACAGCAAAAGACAAAATTAATCTACCACCTTACACACCATAATAAAATATACGTAACTACACCTTATACACCAAAGATTAGGAAACAGCAGTGACCCCCAATACTACATCCAATATAGAATGATCAAAAGGCGGTACACAAACAAAAAGGCGGTTAACAAAAAGACTAGTGTATGATAGCCTCCAGGTTGACCATGAAGTCATGAGTAGAGATCCCATTTAGACCCAGTATCTCTTTCTCCCAACTTCCAATTCTGAGTTTTAAGTTGTATACAAAGTTGTTGAGATCAGGGGAGCATGTCTCGACTCTGTTTCTCTCATACCATAAAGACCAAATCACACACCCCAGTATCAGCCTCCAGAGTTTTTTTTTTTTCTTGGATCTCATAAGACCATCCCATGCAATCATGAAATTTGCACAACATTGTTGTAAGACACCGTATAAACTCCACCACCCTTAGGATTTCCATCCATACGACCCAGGAAAACTTGCAGGTAAAGAGTATATGCGAATTCGATTCCACTTCTAATTTACAGAATGTGCATAGAGCATGCTGACTATCTAGAATTCCCCATGCAACAAGGTGATCACTAGTCTTTAATTTCTCCAAGTTTGCCAACCAAAGTGTAATTTCAGCTCTAGGTGGGGTACAATTTTGCCAAATTGATTTTACAACAGGTTTGGAGACGATGGGGCGTGGAACTCGAGTCTTTCCATGTAACTCCATCCAAAGTGTCTCTACTTGGGTTTTTTTTGGGCAATGCGATTCTCCAATCTCACAGCCTCTTCCACCTCCCAATCCAAAAACCCTCTGCGCCACCGCAGATTCCAGGACCAAGCATCCTTAATCCACTCACCCATCTGATTTATGAAATAGTTCTTCTGGAGGGATACAACAAATAATCTAGGGAATAGTTTAGAAAGTGGTTCCGAATCGCACCATCCATCATGCCAGAAGAGAATTGAGGCCCCACTTCCAACTTTCATAATCATACCTTCTTCAACAATTGTTCTAATTTTCGAGGTGTTAACATCCTTGCTCAACATCTGACTCCAAATACCAGCTTTTACTTTGTTAAAAGCAACTGTTGAGGCTTTTATTCCACCAATATTATGTATAGACAAAAGAATTCTTTTCCACAGTGAGTAATCAGATTCAGAATACCTCCACCACCATTTGAAGAGAAGAATCAGGTTTTTGTGCAAGATATTGCCCACACCAAGACCACCAAGATCTTTTGGTAGTTCAATCGAGGACCAGTTAACTGCGGGAATATACATTTTGCCATCAGAGGATTCTCCCCAGAAAAATCTCCTTTGTATCTTTACAATCTTTTGTGCTGTAAGTTTCGGCATTTTGAACATACTCATATAATAAACTGGTAAGCTGTTAAGCACACTTTTAATGAGGGTCAATCTACTTGCTCTTGAAAGCAATCTAGCTCGCCAGGAAGATAGTTTGTTCTTATTTTTCTGTATCACCGGTTTACAAGCTGAGCATCTGTTCATATTTTCACCAAGGGGAAAACCAAGATATGTAAACGAGCATTTTGAGTGGAGACATCCAACACTAGAAGCAATCACTTTAGCCCAAATATGATCATCTGAATTCCATGAAATGAGGCAGGATTTACTGTAGTTCAGTCTAAGACCCGACATCACGGCAAACACATCCAGGATTCTAAAATAATTAGTGACACAAGAGGGATTGCGAGGGACAAAGATCAAAGTATTATCAGCAAATTGAAGGATTTTCGAACGTACCTGATCTTTCCCAACCAGCACGAGCTCAATTAGGTTCAATCCTTCTGCCTTATTCAGAAGACAAACCAGAACTTTAGTCACCAAAATAAAGAGATACGAGGATAGGGGATCACCTTGTCGGAAACCCTTCTCCATATTGAAAGGTTGCAAAGGGGAGCCATTTAGAAGGATAGACATGGAGGCCGAGCACACACAATTCAAGATCCAGTTTATCCATCGTCTACCAAAACCCAATTTTATCAAAACTAGCTTCAAAAAAGACCAATTAATAGAATCATATGCCTTCTGGAAATCAAGCTTCAGTAGAGCACCCAGAATTTTTTTCTTTCTCAACTAATTAAGGGACTCGTTTGCAATCAAAACCCCATCAAGGATCTGTCTGTGTTTAATGAAAGCACTTTGGGATTCATCAACAAGTGGAGCAATAAGCTCTTTGAGTCTAGATGAGAGCAGTTTGGAAATGATCTTGTAAATAGCACCAACCATACTTATCGGTTTGAAATCTTTAATGGATACAGGAGTTGCAACTTTAGGAATCAGGGCCACCCAAGTTACATTAATGGTTCTAACGGAGCAACCAGAACTGAAGAAATGTAAGACAAAAGAAAAGATTTCTTCCTCCAAAACTTCCCACATTTATCAAATGAATTTAAAATTGAAGCCATCGAAACCCGGAGCCTTGTCAACACCACAAGCCCAAACAGCTTCCTTCACTTCTTGTCTCGATGGAGACGCTTCCTAGAAACGATTTTGCTCATCTGTAAGTTTTGGATGGTTTCTCAAATCCAAGTCAAAATCTAGAACTGCTTCCTGAGAAAATAACTGAGCAAAATAATCACGGATTTCTGCTTTAAGATTTGACACACCATTCACCATTCTGTTATTAATCTTGTTACGGACAATCTCATTCTTCTTCCTTCTAAATAAAGTTAACGCATGGAAGAACTTTGTATTGTGGTGTTTCAAGCTAATTACATATGATCTAGCTTTTTGTCGCCAAATTCTTTCTCTCCTTATGAGCCAAGAATGGAGAAGGTTTTGAGCAACATTCAATCTAGCTTTCTCCAGATCCCCTATCCAGCTTACTTTTGGACTCATTCCTTCTCCAAGTGAATTTTATACTATGTAACGGGATATCAATCAAACCAAGGTCTCGAATCTAGTCCGAAAAATCTTTCATACTCTGCTCATATATATATATATATATATATATATATATATATATATATATATATATATATATATATATATATACATATATATATATATATATATATATATATATATATATATATATATATATATATATATTATATATATATATATATATATATATATATATATATATATATATATATATATATATATATATATATATATATTGCACCTCAACTTCGTTACAAAAATGTTGTCAAAATTTTTATGTCATTTGTATTCAGAGAAAAAGTTTAATGGATATATGGCTTACTAGATTTTGATTTTGATTTTGGTTTTGGTGTTTTTATAAAAATAAAGGAATTATGAGTTTGGTCATTATATTTATTTGTTTTTAAGTTGTACTTTTTATTTTTAGTTTATGCTTCTTACCTCTATATATTAGTATCCAAGAAAATGAACAATAATGTTATTTGAGGTTTTTAAATTATTTTGTTTATTAATAAGTTCATAAACCAAATATAATTATTTTTTATCTTTCGTGCAGGTGCATTTTGTTATCAAGTTTTACATCAAGTTCATATACCAAATACTCCCTTGATCGTAAAATTTTAATTTACCGCAAGCGCACGGTGTACGCGTAGTGCGGGTCGAACACAAGGAGGCGAGATAATTCTAAATTGTATGTCTTATGACAACCAAGACAAGGGGAAAACAAATCAAATGGGTTTGTATCTAATCTACGATCCAAGAACTAAAACAAGTATTGAAAAGGTTGTGTTAAAACAAGATATGATGAACACTAGGGCGTCGGGCATCACCTAATTCTAACATGGAATTCAATTACTCTCATGATTGTATGGACTTAAGCCGTTGACATAATCGAACGCGATCTAATTAATCTCAAGCTTCCGCTTTATTGACTAATATCAATTTAAGGCCAACTAGTATTAATCCTCAAACTTCCGTTATATTGGTTAATACTAGAAGGAGTTTAACTTAAATATATCTCGATCCTAAATTAATCCTAATCTCAAACTTCCGTTTTATTGAAAAGGTTAATAAAGATATTTAAATCAAGATTCATTAAGCACAAGTTCAATTATAGGCTCAAATCACATACAATCAATTAATAAAATATCAATCCATGCTTCGAATTAGGGATTTTACCCTAACCCTAGATAAGAAAACTACTCACTATTCATAACTATGGAAGACATATAACAAGTAATGATCAAAAGCGAAGAACAAAATAATAACATGAGAAAACTTACGAATCTGAGAAATAACATAAACCGAAAATGTGAAATCCAAATGCTACAAAGGTTCATTGAAAGAAAAACTACTCTAAAAACTTTAAGGAAATTTACAGAAATTAAAACTAAAACTAATGATCCTAAGCAAAAGTAACCGCCACTTTAAATAGTGGCTCCAAAAATTAGGAAGAAAACCGCTGGAAATTGACCCGTCCTGAATAGCGACGATCGTCACTTTATGGGTGACGAGTCGTCGCTCAGTCTCTGGAAGAAATTGGAGTTCATCATCGATTGAGCGACGAGCGTCGCTTAGGAAGCGACGAGCGTCGCTTTTAGGCGACGAGTCGTCGCTCACTGTCTGACTGGCGAACTTTCAATGGCCGCCATTTCTTGCACGGTTATCGAATATGGACGTATAATATACCGTTGGAAAGCTCTTGAAGTCTACTTTCCCATGCCGTAAACTTTGCATCAATGTGATCTTTCTATCAAAAGTTATGGGCAAAAGAGTGAGCATGTATCAAATTTCACTTCCAAACTTTTGTTTTTTAAGCTCTTTTTCATTCTTTTCTCTTTTGCCCATCTTCATTGTCAAACATCTTCGAATGAGCAACGATCTCTTCACATATTTTAGGGGTCTTAGGCTATTTCTCCAAGCCTTCACCGTCTTATAACTCCGGAGCCTAACAAAAACCCCCAATTCTGCCTCATATATTACATAAAACACAAAATCAACCTCATGAGACAAAATTTGCAACAAACCACTAATAACATGCCTAAATCCCACTAAAACTACGTATAAGGAGCATAAAATTGATGCGGATAAGTGCAAATAATTGCACTTATCATCCCTCCGAATGAGTTTATATGTCCCATTTCCTTATTTGGCAAAACCATACCAATTGTCTCATTTCCTTTTTTGTCTATCCTTTTTTTACCTAAATACCCCCACTTTTCCAATTTCCAATACCCAACTACCACCTTTACAATTAATTTAATCAATTAAAATACCCAACTACCACCTTTTTAATGGACCCCACTCGACCCTTAAAATCCGTGAAATCCCAAATGGGACATCTAAACTGATTCGGAGGGAGTATAATCATTGCGTTTAATTTATTTATTTTTATAATCATTGTAATTAGTATAATAATTAAAAAATAAATATACAATTTCTGTGGGATAATAAAATTTTGCAATTTAATATTTAAAATTTAAATTTGTAGTGTTTCTTATGCATCATTTCAAAAAAAAAAAAAATATAGTGATATACATATGTACATGTGTAATTATTGTTTAATCCCTTTCATAACTTTAAACCCTTTTTTGTAATAGCAATATTGGTCAAAAATGTATTATAAATCTATTATAACAAAAGCTTTTAAATATCGTGCATTGCACGGGTAAATACCTAGTTAAAGTAAACCGCCATCTCAGATAGCGGTTTACCGTTAGATTTTATTTTTAAAGTTTTTCTCAAAATTATAGTTTAAATTAAACCGCCATCTCAGATAGCGATTTTATAAAATACTTAATTCCTAACCGTCAGTTGAGATAGCGATTTGATCTAGAACATAAAAAATATTTATTTTATCGTCCTATGTTGACGGTATAATGGGAAATAAAATTACCATGGATGCAAAGTGGGAAATATTTTTTAAAAATTACAATATCAAGGGCAAAGCTTCAATAAACTATGATTTTAAACTTAGACACCGAGACACTTTCAAGAAAATAATTTTCCAATATTTACTTGTAGGAATTTTTTTTAAAATATTCATATTACTCCATTTTTTGACATGTGTACGACAAACAATTTGATAGACATGTGTAAAAGTATTCATATTCATACAACTAGTGAGCGATTTCCTTCCTTTGTACACCATTTGATTGTTTCTTTCCCTTCCAACCTCTTCCTCCTTAGTCCTCACTTCCCCTTTCAAATTCAATTCAATGACACCTACAATTGCTAGTTTTCCGCCCTTGGAAAGAAAAAGGAAGTTCTCATCTACAGATAAGGAAGAACAAGAAGTAGAAGAAGAAAGAAGGAAGACCATGTTTTACTCACAGTGTCTATTATCAAGTAAAGGGCCTTTAGGTGCCATTTGGGTTGCTGGGTACTTCTTCAAACGCCTCAAAAAACGCCAAATTACTGACACTGATATATGTTCTTCTGTTGGTTTGTCTCCATTTCGTTTCTTCTTTCTCATTCTTGTTGAACCATCCATCTTTATCTAAATTGTGGCAATTCAATTTTCTAGGTAGTTGTTGAATTCGCATATTAATGTGTAATGATGGTTTTAATTGTATTAATTTTACTTTTTTAGAGGTTTATTGTGAAAAGTAAACTAATTTATGCTCCAAAATTGAGAAAAAATAGTTCATATTATAGAGAAGTATGACAAAGGGGAGGAAGGAGTAGAAGAGAGCAATGGTTGACTAACATTGTCTTTTAATTATTTACGGCTTTTTGGCTACCATTTGTATCGTTGTTTACGTCATTGTTTCTTATTCTCCATTTTTGACTTGTTAAAAAAAATCAAATTGAAGTTTCAATTCTTTTCCTTACCTTCATCTGGCTTATGTTTTTTGATTGGTAAGAATATGAATTTATTTGTGTTTATGGTTGTAAATTGAATTTTTAAATTTTGGTGATATTATTTTAGGGGTTTTGACTATGGAAGTTTAGGGTTTTAGAGTGAACTTTCTGCTCTTTATGGTCCATTATAGTGAGAAATGATAATCCTTTATGTAAATGATTCATATAATGAATCGAAATTGGGAGAAATTGTCATGTGGGTATGTTTGCTTTTTTCATATTATGGTTTATTGGTTGTCTTGATCATTTTTTGTAAGGAATTTGATTGATGGCAATCTTTGTTTCTTCTAGATTGTTGGTAGCTATTTGTGAGGGTTTTTATAGGTTACTTCTTCATGACTCATTTATCTAGCAAATAGTGATCCTCCTAACTTCTTTTAATTGGGTAAAATTCTTTAATTTTTGTGAGAAATTAATGTTGGATATTGTGTTGGAAATAGAAGTTATTTTGTCCTTGCTTCATTTAATAGTGAAATTCGGCAAAAGTATCATGTGGGTTTCATCAGAGTTGTCTATAGTCTGTAGTCTATTTTTATCATTCCGTTAAAAAACTCATTTGAAGCTTTTTTTTGGAACTTATATTGCAACATTTTGCCTTTCTACCTTTGATCTTATCTTTTTCTTAATCTTCTTTTTTTGCTTGTTTTTTGAGTCCTTATTTTGATTAGTTGCCGCCTCTTGTGAATCTACTTTTCTTACATGATCCTCGCTATTGGTGTAAAACATCAATATTGTGGTATGATTTTGTGAAATATGCGCTCCTTTGTACCACCATCCACTAAGCATATACCATAGATTGAGGTGAGGTTAATGAGCAATGTATTGGATCCATTTAACTTGCTATTATAACTTACACCACCCGAATTGATCAAGCTTGCATCGTGGACTTTGCCACTTTTGTTTAATGTTAATTTACACCCTTATTATTACAATATTACTTTTAGATAAGGTCTTTGTAGTATCTTGTATAAATCTCTTAGTGATTTAGCTCCGTTACTTGTATAACAGACAAATTTTTTCTAGGTATTGAATTGCCTTGTGTCTTCCATATCTTATTTTGACAGATAAAATTCTGCTAGAAGGATTGCCGTCTGTTACATACAGAATTTAGGCTTATCTTCTTCTTGGTGTTGTGAGAATATATTCTAAGAAGGTCGAATATTTATTTCAAGACTGTAACGAAACTGTCTCAGACGTTAATAGATTTTCAGTTGGCAAAAAAAAGTTAGTTTCATTTAGAGATATTGTGCAATCTTCTCCTTCCATAATCCTGCCAGAGAGATATGAACTTGATTCTTTTCAACTGGAGGTTGAAGATGTTACAAACAGGTAACGATAACTTTAAATAAACATTTTGTCATTATGATCGTTCTTTCTGCAAATTACTTATAGATTTATACAGGCACAATACTGCACCAAGGGAAGACATTAATCTTCGAGCTATTTATCAGGAAGCATCAACAATGGGGACTGTGCCTTCTTGGAGGATCTGATTTTGCAGACATTACATGAGGTCACAACGCAGAAGGAAACTGGTTCTTTTACTCAGACACCTGATAAAGTAGAAGCGAAGCAAGAAACTTCTGCCTCCGCTAATACTCCTCCTAATAAGTATGAAAATGATGTAAAATTTGCAGTTTTGATGTTTCCTGTTTATTGCTAGTTGTTGAGCTTAATAATTGTTTCCTTCTGCAACTAATAGAGTCCTTTCACCTCATCAAATGGGATTTAAAGTTGAAGTATGCTCCCTGGACCACATGAAGGATTTAAAAACAAGCAAGGAGAAGCTTCGAGAGTTGAGATTTTCTGAAGAAGATGATTTGGATGTTGAGAGGATATGTGCTTTGGATGTTGCACTTCTCAATCTAATTAATGATTATCAAGCGCAAATCATTGATAATATGGATGAGGATTACCTAAAGAAGGCACCATTAAAATATCAAGTATCTGTCATATGAAAAGAGAAGGAGATTCCATCTTCCATAGAGAAGACCCGTGATGCAGGATCTGTAGATGTCGGAGGTGCAAATAAATATCAATATTCCTCAGGGCTTATGTTTTGATTTTTGTCGTTAATCTTGATCATAATTCATATTGTGGGTTTATTGATGAATGTTATTTTCTGGTTGCAGTTGGAACTATTCCCGAGCTTATGGTCGTGCCCACCCCTGCTCTGAAGGAGATAGCTCAAAGGCTCGGCAAAAGAAAGTGCATTGTTGATGAGATCACAATGTTGAGTAACGAGTAAGTTTTCACAGCTTTAATGTGCGTAGAATATTTTCATCAAATATCTTAAGAAGCAATAACATACTTTGGGTATTGCTCATTCGGCATTGTTTGGGACTTTAGAGTCGATAATAAGTCTTGTCTTGATTATCCTCCTTCATTTTGAAATCTGTCTATATCGTTTTGATGATGGAAAGAAAAGGACAGAAAAGTGAGGAGTTTTATCGGGTGTTAGAAGCACTTCTTTTATTCAGACGCTTTATTATTGATTATTGATTGCAGGATTATGAAGCAGGGTCTTAAGGATGTAACTAGCTTGGTATGCAAGAGGAGGAGAGTTGCGCATACAATCCTCGATTTGTGGAGACTTTATCAAATTCCAGCCCTTTCAAAGAATTTTTCTGTGCCTTTGATACCATATAAGTATACATTTTGTTTCTTTTTTCAACTTTAGTTGTGTTTCTATGCTTATCCGTAGCTTATAGGTGTTGCCTTGGAGAAGCTGGAGGATGTACATTGTGGAAAGAAAGCAGAAAGCACTGAACTGTTGAATACCTCCGTTTAGCTAACAGTTAAAACTTTTGAAACTACACAAGATCCTAGAGAGCAACATGAAGCTGTGAACACCAATGCCCCCCCTTCTGAAAGTCGCTCAACTATTGCCCCTAGAACACCGGTTTTATGTCCAACATCTGCCAGAGTTTTTGCAACTAACAGGGCTGTAGATTCAGATGGGGAAGATGTTCATTTCCATGAGAATATGAGGATGGAGTTTCAGTGCACGAGGAAGATCGAATCAGACCAAGCTTGATGGCTGAGGTAAATCTTTCACCATGACTCGTGATAAATCTCTAAGCTAATTCGCTTGTTGAATTTTGTGATTTGCTCAAAATGGCCACAAATAGTCCAAATCCAACCGTTTAAAGATCTCATAGTGAGAACACATTATACGAGTCTATAATATATTTTCTATTTCTTATCAGATTTTAGAATAAGAAAACCAGTCATGCCCTGATATGTTATCTAGCGTATCTTCAAGCTTGAGTTAATAAAATCTATAAATTGATTTATAAAGTGATTTTGATGCACACACTGAACTTAGAAGTTTAAAGCACTGTATGTGATAAGTTTTTAATTCAAACCTTGGATTTAAAAGGAACCATGTCAACAGTTATTTCTATTTTATTATATAAAATCATAATTTATTAATTGAATGTTTGATTTTTAAGGGACCTAAACAATCAAGTCAAGAACCCGAAATATTTTTAACACCGCCCATACACGGTATACTAAGGCCCTTGCTTAATTTTATCAAAGAGCAATATAGAATGTGCTGTTCTTTTTACTCCAAATGCCGTACGAGATCAACTTATTTCTTATTTTAATCCTTTAATGGTATAACAATAATGAGATTAACTTACACAAAAGATCAATCCCAAAAAAAAACAAAAAAAAAATCAAATGTGCACAATTCTTCAAAGAAATCAGAAATGATGTGATGTTCTTCAAATGTTGTACACAAAATTTTAAATCTGAATTTTTTTTTAATCTTTTTGCACCAAGAATTTCGATGGATGTCAAAGTACCAAAAAATTTCTTGACACTACTTCTTTTAATGGACACAAACAACAATATGGAATCAAAGAAAACAAATGTGCAAAAAATCAATTAGACGTGTACTGTCTCAATGCTGCACAATTTCATTTCTGATTTTTTTTAATCTCTTTGCTGGGTAATCAATATCATGATCAAGAAACTTTTATTTACTACAATATTAAACGTGGGTATCAATCAAAGCAACCAGAAAAAAATCAGACTACACTTTGCACAAGTATGTCGAAAAAATCAGAATACATCAATATTTCAGATTGCAATTTGCACGCTTGTTTCTTTCAATTAGAAATTGAATCGGAGTTTAAAATTTACGGAAATGATGAATTAAATATCACCTCTGTCAAGATTACCACTTCGTATGTAATCTAAAACGCAAGTTAGAAAGATATTACCAAAGGTTTTGAAGAAATTCGTCCTCCTAAGCCTGCTGTGCAGTTCGTGATGTTGGTGTGTCGACAATGGTGGATTGTGCCCTCTCGTTACGCTTGCTCCGATACCAATTTGCACCAAGATCGGGTCCTTCGAAGTCACGATCTTGCACCCAATCAGCCTATCTACTTCGAATAGGGGTTGGATTGTTCTCGAGCCTTCAATTTGCACAAAAATCACCCCAACAAGTCAATTCTTGGTTTGCCCGTCAGCCCGCAATACGATGCTATTGGTTTCACTCGCCAATGGATTAAATCCCTTGTTTCTTTCCTCGAGTTTCACTCAATGGTGGGAAGGATGACAATCTAAATTGTTCCACAATTTAGAAGTTAGAGATTGTTTCACAATCTCTTGCAATTGGGCACACACTCCCACTAATTACACATGCATATAATAGAAAGGAAACGGAACATAAAAACACGCCCAGCTGTCCAAGTTTCTGTCTGAAATGATTATTGACCACGGGACCTTCGCTTTGGTTTTTTTGATGTCGTCGTGAGTATCATTAAGAGTGTTATTGGGCTTTGATGGGGAGGCCCATGTGCAAAGATCATGTTTCTACCCTTGTCCATGTCGTGGATGCTCAAATGAGGGCTCCAAGTATGTCGCAAAGTGGGCTGGTCGCCATGGGTTGTTCAAATGATTTTTTTGTGTCTTCGTGGGTTGTTGGGAATGTCTTTGTATCCTTATTATCATGGATTGATCCATCATTACAATAATCTCGATCTTGAATTGAGCCATCATGATTTTGAATTGAACAATTGTGTGATAGGGGCACACATGGTTCACTTATTCATCATTCATTGTTCATCGTTAATAGATCATTGATCATTAATACTTGTTCCTTGTTCATCACTCATTGTTCATTGCTCATCATTCGTTGTTCATTGATCATTGATCCTTGTTCATTGTTCATCATTCATTGTTCATTGATCATTAATCCTTGTTCATCCTTCGTTGTTCATCGTGCATTGTTCATTGATCATTAATCCTTGTTCATTACTCATCATTTACTGTTCATCGTTCATTGTTCATTGATCCTTGTTCGTTGTTTATCATCCATTGGTCATTGTTCATTATTTATAATACATTGGTCATTGTTCATCGTACATTGTTCACTGTACATTGTTCATTGTTCTTTGTTCACCATTCATTGTCCATTAATCAACGATCCTTGTTCATTGTTCATCGTTCAATATTCATTGATCATGGATCCTTATTCATCATTCATTGTTCATCGTTAATAGATCATTGATCATTA
>CM025931.1:13083149-13117838 GCA_000753965.2 Amaranthus hypochondriacus
TTTATCCGAAAAAATCTTGGTACAGTTAGGTGTAATTTGTGGCTGTCAGAGAATCACCTTGCTGTCAAGCATTCTTGCACTATCTTTATATTTTGTTCCATATTGCTGGTTGTGCACTTTGAGGCCATTTTCTTGTATTCATTGTTGCTGCCCATTGTGTATAAAAAAAATAACAGAAACGTGGATTCAGCATTGAAAAAAAAAATTTGTTGTTGTGTTGTCTTATTCCTTTATAATAATCTTTGAGTAAGTAGGTGGCCCTAGTTATTTGTTGTGGCATCTAGTTTCTCCAAACATAGAACATTGAAGCACCAAGAAACTGAGTTGTTAAGTTTGCTGTCAAGGTGATGCAAACCTAGGCCTGAAATGGGACCTTGGTGTTGCAAGGGATCAAATGGGTGCCTTAGTGACTTAAGTAAACCTGATCAAGTCTCTAGACAGAAGACCAGAGGTGCCCTGCTGATCAGCCTGATACCCCAAGATTGTCTGACTTCTCTGTGGACTGAGGCTGTTTGTAAATGTTGTGAATCCTTTCTCTGGTTCTGGTGGTGTTGAATGGTGGTAGTTCTTGAATCTTGACAGTCCCAAGATTCCAGTTGTGCCTAAGACTAACTCGGGGCACTTTGGGAGATGATCTTTCTCTGGCTGTCAAGGTAGGCCAACAACCAGGGGTTTCAAGAATCCAAGTCTTGAAATGCTGATGATGGTGGTGGATGGGAATTTGATTCCTGCTCTCAAATTCTATCCCTGGCACACAACAAGGTTTCCTCCTCTTGGATATGCCTGACTTTAGAGGCCAAGGTCTGTTCCACAGCCCCCTGATCCCTCAAGTCCCCAATGAAGTTGAACACACAACTTCAGAGAATGCAAACAGAAATTTTCTGAATTTCCTCTTTGATTGAATTTTTTTGTAAAAAAATGTGATCTATCCTAGAATGAACAATATGACCCTTTATATAGGCCTCTAACTAACTATAACGGTCACAAGAGGGGGTTCTTGATTTATCCAACCCACACGTGCCTTACACATGCTTTATTAAAATTCTAAAGACTTAGACTAAAAAATACAGAAAAGCCTAAGTAATGATCTGTTGACCAGCCTTCCTTCAGTCTTGGTTGTGGCCTTCCAGGTGGATTGTCAGCATGGTCCTGGGGCCTTGGCTTCTAGGTCCATGTGCAGAATTTCCATATTCACTCTTGGTTGGGTCCACGGGCTCTTACTTTGTCCTCAGTGCATGCTCCAAGGTCTGCTGACAGTCAGCTAAGTCAATTGTCCTGTCTCCCTTGGCAGTCTGATCTCTTGATGCCCTATCTTGAGTTTTAGGGGTCTTCAGGTCTGGTTCTTGGTTGGTATAGCTGGCTAACCCTTTTAAGGTGCCCAAGGTGCTAGATCTCCCTCCCTTCACACCATGTGAATTAGGTGCAAGGGGTCTTGGTGAAAATTCTCTGCTGAAAAAGTGAATTCTCCCTTTCTTGTGTCCTGTTGTTCTAGGCTTGTGATTCAGCTGCAAACTCATGATCTTGGCTTGCCTTGGGTGTGCTAGGACCTGAAACAACATTTGTTTCACAAGGTGTGCCTTAGGAAATTAGTATCTGACATTGAAGTGTTACTGTGTCATTTGTGAAAATCCAATATGAATGCAGATGAGAAAAGAACCTTGATAGAGGAAATTATAGAGACCATGAGCCGAGGGTTTGCGGAATTAGGGGCAACTAATCAAGATAGAAATAATACCTACAGAAATTATGAAGATAGGAGTTTAAGGGTGGATGTAGATGAGTTTACAGCGCAATCTTTAAATCCTGAGGACTATATTGATTGGGAGTCTAGTCTTGAGAGCTACTTTGAATATAGGGAGACCCCAGATGGTAAGCAGTATAAGATGGCTAAAGTTAAACTCACCAAATTAGCTGCTACTTGGTTAGAGGGGATTCAAAGGCAAAGAGTTAGGGAAGGCAAAGAGAATATTAACTCTTGGGCAAAATTGAAAAAGAACCTTAGGAGAAAATATGTGCCTAGTAACTACACCCAACAACTGTCCATGAAATGGAGTACACTTACACAAGGTAGCAAGACTGTAGCCCAATACATCCAAGAGTGGGAAAGGTTCTTTGTGCTGTGTGATGTTAAAGACTCTGAGGATATGAGAGTGGGAAAAATTTTTAGGAGGATTAAGAGAAGATCTTAGGATGAAACTTTCTCTTGTTCCTAATTTGACTATAGCCTTAGCTGGGGAGCAAGCACTGCTCTTAGAACAATACTCCAAGAAGAGGGCCTCACAGTCCACTAGTCAGACTATGTCTAGGAACAATCACTCCATGAATGAAAGGAATGAGAACACCACAACTTCATCATCTAGAACCTATCCTAGTGAACAAAAGGGAAAGAGTGTGACTCCAATTAAAGATGTGGTTTGTTTTAAGTGTCATGGCCATGGTCATTTCAAGGTCAATTGCCCTAACAACAGAGCCTTCACCTTAGTTGAGTGGGAAGAAATTAGGAACAAAGAGAAACCTAGAACCATCTTGGTGAGCATTAATGGTGGAGAAGAAGAGAGGGGTACTGTCACTGGAGACGAGGACCTTGATGGCACCTACATCATTAAGGAGACAGGAGAGGTTACCACTTATGATTCTGACTCTGACTTAGAGAGAGAACCCTTATACCCTAAGGAGGAAGGGCATAGAGCTTTAGTGATTAGGAGAAGCTTTCATACCACACCTAAGGGAAAGATGTCTGACCAAAGAGAAAATATTTTTCAGACCAAGTGTTGGGTGAATGAGAAGCTTTGCGACCTGATCATTGATGGGGGAAGTGAGATTAATTGTGTGAGTCAAGACCTAGTACAAGAACTAAAGTTGAAGACTCAAACCCACCCCCATCCTTAGAAACTGAAGTGGTTGGACAACAAGTCTAGTGGATCAGTAGGGAAGCAATGTTTAGTGAATTTGACTATAGGCTCCTACCAAGACCAGATATTGTGTGCTTGTCATATTTTTTTTGGGAAGGCCGTGGCAATATGACACGAGGGTGAAACATGATGGCTATACCAATATCTACACCTTAAGACATGAGGGAAAGTTGAAAGACCTAATTCCATTACCCCCTCACAAGTCTATACCTCCTCCTAAAACAATACAACATGTTCACCTAATTAGTAGAAAGAGTTGTGTCAAAGAGATTGGGAAAATAGGTCAGTCGGCTCATTTCATAGCATGTGCAAAGGTTGAGGATGCACAAAGCATAGCTTGGTTATACTTTGCAGAGGTTGTTAGGTTGCATGGGGTCCCTAAAACAATAATATCAAATAGGGATAGCAAATTTGTAAGTTCCTTTTTGAACACCCTGTGGAGACTGTTTGGCACTAAGCTTTGTTTCAGCACATCTCACCATCCACAAACAGATGGACAAACTAAGGTGAACAATAAATAAAACCTTAGGGTCCTTGCTAAGATCACTTATTAGTAGGAATCTTAGGGATTGGGATTTGAAGCTATGCCGTACAGAGTTTGCCTACAACAAAAGTCCTAGCTGTTGCACAAAATGCTTACCCTTTGAATGTGTTTATGAAATGAACCCTTTATTACCTTTTACCCTAATTGATCTTTCTATTAATGACAGATTCGACAACAATGCTAGATACCAACAAAAAAGATAACAAGGGATTGAAGGGGAACAAACAGCTTCAAGTAGGAGACTTTGCTTAGATACAACTCAGGAAAGAAAGTTTCCTCACCACAGGAAGAATAAATTAATGCCTAGGGCAATGGGACCATTTCAAATAGCGGAACAATGTGGAGACAATGCATTTAAGATTGATTTGCCCAAAAAATTTGGTATTCTTCCAAAGAAGGGGGGGAATGAAGCAAATATGAAAGATCTTCACAAAGAATTAGCAAGCAAGGACCAAGACAATAGCACACCATGCACACCAACAGCGTTTGGTGGATTGGATTATATAATTATTGTTCCCATAGCAGTTTTGGATCATTACGGTTACCATGGGGGTATGCATACTTTAACCTTTGACGAACCGAACAGGACGGGCAACGTCTTAGGTCGGTGGTTGCCTTGGGATTAGCTCTCCCAGGTGTATTCCCCCAAAAAGGAATTGGAATTTTAATGACTTGGACGACCCGAACAAGACGGGCGACGTTACAAGTGGGGATAAACTGGAAATGAACCTAATAGAGCCTATGCATGCTAGGATGAACACATTGCTTGTATTCCACTTGTTGATTATATGTATGCTGTCTCTGACGTGTATTGAATGTTTTCTTTGGAACTTGCTAGTGGTTCTCATTCGACGACTAGCAGGTTGATTGCAGGTGGGGACTGGAGTGAGGATTCAATCTAGGACCAATATCACCAAGACCGCATTTTTATGTAATAAGAATTATGAGTACAAAATAATTTACGTCTGTGTAACAGAACTTAGTTTGGTTTAATTGTCATTTCGTTATTTTGCTTAACACGTCTTAGAGGCCGATGGGCTCTCATGTTGTATGTTGGAGCTATTATAGTCTTGTTACTATCGTATGTTTTATTTCCGCTTAGTTATATTCCTTTATCGATGGAACGTTGACAATCTTGGAAGGGAAGTTTCCACTAAGTGTCCAGTTTGTGAACAGGAGTCATATTTTAATATGATTATCCGGGTCACTTAAGTCGGACCGTTACATCCATAGTGTATTACTCCGATGTAGGAACAAGTAAATGAGCACAACAGTGGTAGGTAAACCTTTGCTCTGTCAATACTCAGAGAGACTTTTAGCATAGGAATGGTGTCGTCTGCCTCACATTTAGGTTATGCCCATTTCTTATAAATATTCTGACATACTAATTTTAAGACTTAAAAGAACAATTTCAAGACCTAAAAATTCATTTTTAATACGTAAAAAGGTTAATTTCAAAGCTTTTGATATCAACTTTAATGTTTAAATCATTCTATTTTTGCAACAACCAAGCCAAAATTCTGCAAGGTTGATGGCTTCTTGAAGGGATCTTGATCATTGGAACCAAAGGGCTTCTTCAAGACAGGATATGATCAGAAGGTTTCTGATCTGCAACCACTACCCTCCCAATCCCTGGATTATTTAGGCAATGATCTCCTTCAATCTTCAAGGCTAATCTCACCAAGAATCTTGGAAGGACATAAACTGCACAAGAGAAAGCTTTACTCACAAACCCTCAAACAGCCTTTAGGAATGAGACTACAAACCCAACTTTGAAAACTCAAAGAATTGTAATGTTATTGCTAAAAATCAGAAGTGTGTTTTTATTACCAATGAGGCCTATATATAGGCTTAGACATAACAGCTACAAGGAGGGAAAAGAAAGAACAACTAACTTTCTAAAAAGAGCACGTGCTAGGCATGTGCAACATTAAAAGAATAGAAATAACAGGAATAAAGTCTAGCAAATGTGCAGCCTGTTTTTCCAGACAAATCCTTGTGTCAAGCCACCTTCAGTTGGTTGTGTAGGCTTCTGGGGTGAAATGTATTGTGAGCCTTGGGCCCAGATGGCTAGGCCCATGTACAGAGATGCCATTTCTAGGCTGGGCTACTCCAGGGTTGTCTTGGTGCTTCCCCAAGACATTCATCAAGGTCTGATGGTCGTCAGACTGTTCTGCCTTCTTGTGTTCTGTGTCTGCTGATATATTTGAAGGTGTGCTCTGTTCCTTATGGTTGGAAGTGGGGTTCCTTTGATTGCCCTGGGTGCTTGATGTATCCCTGCGTGTGTGGGGGACCTTTGCACCACCTTCCCTTGCTACCTTTGGAGTTGGTGTTGATGACATGGTCTGATGGTCACCAACTGGATCAAGTTGTGCTGCTGGGCTCTTCTGTTCAGAGGGGTCCATGATTGTTTCATCCCCCCTTTCTTTGAAAAGAATTGACCCCAATTCTTCTTTGCCCTGATAGTGAGCCAGATCTCCTATGTTGAAAGTGTGGTGCACATTGGAATCTGTCCCCATATCCACAGTGTAGGCATTGTCCCCTATCTTCCTGGTGATCTGATAAGGACCAGCATCCCTAGGCATCAACTTGTTTTGTCTTTCTTTGGGAAATCTCTCCTTTTTGAGATGAACCCAGACCCAATCTCCTTCCTGAAAGTGCTTGGGAAATCTGGTGCCTTTGTCAGCTTGGTGCTTATATCTTGCATTTGCTTTCTCAATGTTTGCTCTGACTTGTGCATGAATTTTCATCAATGATTCAGCCTGCTCCTTTGCTTCTTTATGTGGAAAATCCTGTCCTGGCAAATCAACAAGAGCAATGGGTAGTAAAGGGTTGACACCATAGACACACTCAAAAGGGGAACACTTTGTGGCTGAGCTTGGGCTTCTATTGTAAGCAAACTCAGCATGCCCAAGCTTCAGATCCCATTCCCCGATGTTCTTCTGCACTAATGTTCTTAGGATGACTCTTGGTGTTTTGTTGGTCACTTCTGTTTGACCATCAGTCTGAGGGTGATGGCTGGTGCTGTACAAAAGCTTGGTGCCTAGCAATTTCCATAGTGTGGACCAAAACACACTTAAGAACTTACTATCTCTATCTGAGACAATAGACCTAGGCACACCATGTAGTCTAACTATCTCAGCAAAATACAAGTTAGCCACAAATTTCGCATCATCAGTTTTATGGCAAGCAATGAAGTGTCCCATTTTTGAGAACCTATCCACTACTACCATAATAGCATCCTTCCCTCTTTTGGTCCTGGGTAGGGCCACTATAAAATCCATACTCAGATGTTCCCATGGTCTAGTAGCTACAGGCAAGGGCTTATACTCTCCTTTATGAAATGTGAGTTTGGCCTTCAAACAAGTTTCACACCTAAGGACAAACTTGCCAACAGTGCCTAACATCCTTGGCCAAAAAAAGTGTTGGGCCAACATGTCTAAGGTCTTCTGTATGCCAAAATGACCCCCTAAAGTTCCTTCATGTACTTCTTTAACTAAGACTAGTCTCAAAGGGGACCTGGGAATGCACAATCTATTGTCCTTGAACAGAAATCCATGCTGCACAGAAAGATGACCTTGAGGTTCTTTCAAACACTGTTGGTATAACTCACTCAGATCAGGGTCCAAGCCATATAAGTCAATGAGCATCTCAAACCCTAAGACTTTGGTTTCTAATATAGCTAAAAGGTGAGTTCTCTTACTGAGAGCATCAGCAATTATGTTTGCTTTTCCTGCCTTATATTTGGAAGAGAAAGTGAAGGATTGCAGGAACTCAACCCACATGGCATGCCTAGGGTTGAGCTTCTTTTGCCCATGAATGTGCCTAAGAGATTCATGGTCAGAGTATAGAATGAAGGGCTGTACTTTCAAATAATGGTTCCAAGTCTCTAAGGCCCTCACTATGGCATAGAACTCCTTGTCATAGGTTGAGTAATTTAGCTTGCTTCCATTTAATTTCTCACTAAAATATGCTATTGGTCTCCCTTCTTGAATTAACACAGCACCTATACGCTTACCACTAGCATCACATTCTACTTCAAAGGGTTTTGCAAAATAAGGTAACCTTAGAATGGGGGCTTGGCACATCTCTTGTTTTATCCTTTCAAAAGCCTGCTGTGCCTCACTAGTCCAAGTCAGACTGTTAGATTTGGTGCACTCAGTTATAGGAGCCATTTATAGTGCTGAAATTCCGGATAAACCTCCTGTAAAAGGAAGCCAACCCATGGAAAGACCTCACTTGGGTCACACTGGAAGGTACATGCCAAGTCTTAATTGCCTCTATTTTTGCAGGGTCAGCTTGCACCCCCTTCTTTCCTATAATGAAACCTAGGAAACTCACTTCCTGTAACATGAAATCACATTTATCCAGATTACCAAATAGCCTTTGCTTCCTTAAGATAAGGAAAACTTCCGCTAAATGGGTCAAATGCAGGGTCTGTGTTGGGCTGTAGATGAGGATGTCATCAAGGTATACTACCACACATCTACCAAGACAGGGTCTTAGCACCTCAATCATTAGTCTCATAAAAGTACTAGGGGCACCAGTGAAACCAAATGGCATTACCAGCCACTCATACAACCCATACTTTGTTTTGAACGCAGTTTTCCATTCATCCCCCTCTTTCATTCTGATTTGGTGGTAGCCACTCCTCAAATCCACCTTACTAAACCATTCAGCACCACTCAATTCATCTAGCAGATCATCTAGTCTAGGAATTGGAAGCCTATACTTGACTGTGATATTATTTACACTCCTTGAGTCAATGCACATTCTCCAAGTTCCATCTTTCTTTGGGACTAAGAGAGTGGGGACTGCATAAGGGCTTAAACTCTCCCTAACATACCCTTTTTTCATCAACTCTTCTATTTGTCTTTGCAGTTCTTGGGTCTCTTTGGGGTTGGCTCTGTAAGCTGGTTTGTTGGGAAGGGGTGGACCAAGGATGAGATCAATTTGGTGCTCTATTCCCCTGATGGGAGGTAGTCCTAGGGGTAGCTCCTTAGGGAACACATCATTGTTTGGGGTGTTGGTCTTGGACTGATTCAATAATCCAGAATTTCTTTATGGTAAGGGACAATTGTTCCACAATGTTAGTCAGGGCATTAATTCTAGACTCTACATCTACTGGTTCTTCGTAGGCCATGGTGAGAAAGAAAGAAAAACAAAAACAAAAAAAAAAATAAACCACTTCAACAAACAAGGAAGAATACAACAAACATGCAGGTACAGGACAAACTCTACCAAGACTTAACTTCTTGATTTTCCGATGGAGCCAAATTGCGATAAAAATAACAGTAATGGCAAGGTAAAAGCAATAGACATAAAACTTTGAAAGAAAGAAATCAGAACGTGCAAGAGTGCATGGACATGAAAGAAATAGACAGAAAAGTGAAAGGAACAAGACACAGATCACCTAGTGTATCTTCTTGGGTGCAGGCCACTGATGGCTGTAATGTACCCTAGCCTTGCTTGTTCCAACGCCTTGCTCTGATACCAATTTGCAACAACCAAGCCAAAATTCTGCAAGGTTGATGGCTTCTTGAAGGGATCTTGATTGGAACCAAAGGGCTTCTTCAAGACAGGATATGATCAGAAGGTTTCTGATCTGCAACCACTACCCTCCCAATCCCTAGATTGTTTAGGCAATGATCTCCTTCAATCTTCAAGGCTAATCTCACCAAGAATCTTGGAAGGACATAAACTGCACAAGAGAAAGCTTTACTCACAAACCCTCAAACAGCCTTTAGGAATGAGACTACAAACCCAACTTTGAAAACTCAAAGAATTGTAATGTTATTGCTAAAAATCAGAAGTGTGTTTTTATTACCAATGAGGCCTATATATAGGCTTAGACATAACAGCTACAAGGAGGGAAAAGAAAGAAAAACTAACTTTCTAAAAAGAGCACGTGCTAGGCATGTGCAACATTAAAAGAACAGAAATAACAGGAATAAAGTCTAGCAAATGTGCAGCCTGTTTTTCCAGACAAATCCTTGTGTCACCACCTTCAGTTGGTTGTGTAGGCTTCTGGGTGAAATGTATTGTGAGCCTTGGGCCCAGATGGCTAGGCCCATGTACAGAGATGCCATTTCTAGGCTGGGCTACTCAAGGGGTGTCTTGGTGCTTCCCCAAGACATTCATCAAGGTCTGATGGTCGTCAGACTGTTCTGCCTTCTTGTGTTGTGTCTGCTGATATATTTGAAGGTGTGCTCTGTTCCTTATGGTTGGAAGTGGGGTTCCTTTGATTGCCCTGGGTGCCTGATGTATCCCTGCGTGTGTGGGGGACCTTCGCACCACCTTCCCTTGCTACCCTTGGAGTTGGTGTTGATGACATGGTCTGATGGTCACCAACTGNCCATAGCTCTAAGGCTGTGTCACTCTCGGGTGAGGCTAGTCAATATTTGAATGACAATTCACCTCAAATATA
The DNA here is from genome assembly GCA_000753965.2 of Amaranthus hypochondriacus. Lineage (NCBI taxonomy): Eukaryota > Viridiplantae > Streptophyta > Magnoliopsida > Caryophyllales > Amaranthaceae > Amaranthus > Amaranthus hypochondriacus. The sequence goes on from CM025931.1 coordinate 13,093,033, forward strand.
GGGAGTAAGGGAGGTATTCCCTCTACTCCGTCAATGACCAGCTCGTGGCCAATCCATTGACCATATCATAATCATTCATAACCAGTTCATCATCAATAATCATCACTTCAAAGCAGTTTGATATATAAAACCAAATCATTTTTAAAATAGTAGTCTGGCCAGACCCTTTTAGGGACTGCTACTACTCACCAAACACGATGCTTTAGATAGCCAAAATCGGTTCGTCGCAAACAACTGGAAAAGCTCCTCGACGAAGTCGTCTCCTGAAGCATGACAAAATTACATCACCAAAGAGCGTTCGACATTATTATACTAACATATAACTTGGTTTATCTCCTTCTAAGATCGTATATTCTAGAAATTAAAGAATTGTGTATGTTCTAATTCATACCCTTATTAGCCATTGACATATGACAACCGCAACTAATCTTGGTTAAATTCCTTTTAAAGATTACTCAACTCCATAATTTTTCTTAAAAGTCTCAATCAAACACAATTACGTCATTAGAATAATCTTCCACTAGAATTATGATCTGCAATTAGGTTCTCATCATCACATAAACCCATATTTATCATCAACAAATTTTTCTTAACAAATCTTAAATCTCCAATCCATTAATCTAATATCAGTCCTCAAGATCCATTTAATTAACAAACTAAGATGAAATCCAATGGCATCTTCCCAACACAGTCCAACCTCTAATCTAAACTAACCTCACATGTAGTTATTCAAATGAAAGATAAGGATGATGATGAATAAAAGTTTCAAAGATGGTGATGCAACGAAAAGTTCAACAACATTCAAACTACCATTTCATTTAGAATGTGGATAATATATGTTTTGACTACTTAGCACTTTAGCAAATACATCAATTTACTCAAGAATCAGATTCTTGATGGCGATAAAGAATTCAAATACAGTGATAATTGATAATGACAGAGATGATTAAAATATGGTGATGAATGATGAACGATCGAAGTAATGCCAATTGATAGTTATGAAAATGATGCTCAAAGGTGGTGAGATTTTTAATGGAAATAACAAAATCATGGATTAAGGGAGATATATATATCAAACAAAAGATTAAGAATAATAAAAAAAATTGAAAGATGAATCTTGTACCTCCAATTAATAAATCAGGCGGTAAGAGTGACCACAAACCAAGAAAGCTTTGATGTTGGACCGAAAATGGCTGAGGAAGAAGAGTCTGCTGTTCGAAAATTCAGAGGAAGAAGAAAGTCAATACTGCTACTACCCATATGCTTCGAAATCAATGAAAAAAAATATATACCTGATTGGTTTTGTTTATTATTTTCGAAATCAGAGAATAAGAACCCAATTTATCAAAAAAAATCAAGGGCAAGAACCCTAGCCTTAAAAAATTGAGGAAGAAGATGGAGTTTATGATACCAGATGTTTGCTTGTTGAATCAAGAGGAAGCGAAGGAGGAAATGGCGCTTGAAAACTGAGAACGAGAGAGCGGGTCGAAATTGCTGGGGTTTGGGGAAAGGGATGAATGAAGAAGAAAGGTGTTGGGAATTTTTGGTTTACACGAAAAAAGAAGGAAAACAAAAGGTTTGGGTATTTTATTTATTTATTTATTTATTTATTTTTTTTACTTTTATTATTATTATTTATTTTAAAATTCCTAATTAATTTATCGAATGTTACATCCACAGTTGAGGAAAAGGAAATTGATGCCTCGAGCAGCTGGTCCTTTCCCAATCATTGCCAAACATGGGGACAATGCGTACAAGGTTGATCTTCCACCGGAATACAACGTCACTAGTACTTTTATTATCGGCGATCTCCAATTGTACAAGAAGCATTAAGAATTGAGGTCAATACTTCCCCAAGAAGGAGTTGAACCATATGTGCATCCGTCAAACAATGGTTCAAGTCAAGAGCATAATGACTCAATTCATGCCCAACACGAGCACGAGCCAAATAGCGACCGGTCCACCTTACGCCTTTTGCCTAGTCCTCATTTGAGCATCAACAACTAGGATAAAGGTGGAAACATGATCTTTGCACATGGGCCTCCCCATCAAGGCCCAAGGACGCTCTTAATGATACTCACAACAACCAAGCTGATAAGTTGGACACGTTTTTTTTATTCATGGTCGAACAATCAAGCCAACAAGCTAGACACACTTTTTTAGTTTTCTTTATAAGGCACCTGTAAAATGGTCAGCAAGAAATCGGGCACATTTTTTCTTACACAAGCACTCATGTATTTGGGCATCACACTAAGCCAATGCAACGACTATTTTTTAATTTCCCTAAGACTATATATATGTCAAATCTCCTCATTGTAAAACACATTACATTAGATATTTTTCAGATTTTGATTCATACGGAATACAAATCAGATTTTCATTGTGTGTCACATTTATTTTTCTCTCCAATTTCCTTGTGTGTGCAAACCCATCGAGCCTACGCAAAGGGTTGTGGAACATCCCTCGACTTTCCTAATTTGTGGAACAAATTAGTGGGTAATCTTTCCTTCAAACGAGTGAAACTCAAAGAAAGGTTTGTAGAGTCGTGCATATTGGTGATTGACACCAACAGGAAGACTCAAGGCTGCCAAGAACCAAGAATTGGCTTCTTGGACAGATTGGGGGTGCTGTGTGCGTGTATTGGGGTTTATTAAGAGAATTGCCTTTGACTAGATTAATCTTGTGCAAGGTCGTGAATCCAAACGACCCGATCTTGGTGCAATCAGTCATAGGAAAAGCCTAAGAAGAAGAGCCAAAGTCGCGCATTCATTCGCTAATTCTGACAGAAATCAGAATGTGCACGTATTGGACCATCCTACCTTGAAGGGGTTGTGCAGAGCTCATTCATCAACATTAGAGGGCGTGGGAGGTAGGGATGGAATCTCTACACTAGGATCTTTCCATCAAGATATTGGGAGCCCATTTCCAATCACGAGAAGACATCAAGAAGGTCACCCAGTCGCACGTATTTCTGACAGCAGCATTCCATGACTGTTTTTCTGTTGTGTCTTTAAATAAATGCACATGTTTTGCACGTGTACCTTTATGACCGTTATTCTTAGTGTGTTAAGTCCTTAGGAGTCTTAAGCATTTATTTCCTCATTCATTAGCCTATAGATAAGAGTCTTAAGTATGTTGTGCGGTATCATGGTGTGCCCCCGTACCATTGTGTCCGATAGAGATATACGGTATCTGTCAAAATTTTGGCAGACCTTACAACAAGCACTGGGTACTACGTTGTTATATAGTACATCGTTTCATCCACAGACAGACGGGCAAACAGAAAGAACGAATCAGATCTTAGAGGATATGTTGCGTGCTATTGCCATGGAGTCGCAAGGGTCATAGGATGAACATTTGGATTTGGTCGAATTTTCTTACAACAACAGCTATCAGGCCTCGATTCACTCCCTTCGAGGCTTTGTATGGGCGTCGTTGTCGTAGTCCGGTTTATTGGGATGATTTCACCGAAGCGGTGACTTTGGGACCGGATTTGCTTTTCCAGATGACAAAGAAAGTAAAAGTGATTAGGGATCGTTTGAAGGCGGCTCAGGATCGTCAAAAGTCTTATGCTGATTTGAAGCAACGACCAGAGGAGTTCGTCGTAGGAGAACAAGTGTTGCTTCGCGTATCACCCATGCGTGGAGTGGTACGTTTCGGTGCTCGTGGAAAGTTGAGCCCTCGATACATCGGCCCATATGAAATTTTGGAACGTGTTGGTAAAGTGGCGTATCGGTTGACTCTTCCGAATTCCTTAGAAAAGGTCCATGATGTGTTTCATGTGTCTCAGTTAAAACGGTATCATGCTGCTGTCTCTCATGTCTTAGATCCCGAACCTTTGGAAATAGATACATCCTTGACCTACTCTGAGAAACCGGTTCGAATCTTGGACACGAAGGTTCGGAGTGCACGATGGAAAGATATTTCTATGGTAAACGTTCTGTGGTCAAATCACGAACGTGAGGTAGCTACTTGGGACACCGAAGACTCTATGCGGGATAAGTACCCTCACCTCTTTCAGGTTAGTCGCGTTACGAGGACGTAACTTCTTTAAGGGGGGTAGAGGGCGATAGGAATTTCGCGCGAGCACTGATAAACTACTTTTACCTGATATTGTTGTGTTTTAAATATTAAAATAAACTTCTTTGACTTGAAATGTTGTGTTTGTATACTGGTCTGTTTTAAAAATGTGACGTTTTGTGCTAGTGTGTGCAGTGTCGTGTTGTATACTGGTCTGTTTCATGCAAGTTACGAGGGCGTAATTTCTTTTAAGGGGGGTAGTCTGTAACACCCCGTAATTTTTATAGACAAGTATAAGAAATCAAGGGAATTAATATGTGACAAATGGAATCGTATTTTATCGCGTACAAGGTTATCGTCATTTAGTTATTAATCTTTAATGAAATTGTACATGTATGATAAAATTAAATCAAGGCAATAAAACACATAATTAATTAATTAAAAATAAAAAAATTAAGTGAGTTAGTGAGGGAAGGGGGGCCGGTTATTATGTGAGATTTGAGGGGGTTTGTAACCTCCCTCTTAAGTGTGTATTATGGCAATTAAGAGGGAGTTATGGGAGATTAAGAGTCTTCTAAACCTTCATATGCAAGGTTTTCCATACTCTTTCACTTGCATTTGGCTCAAAGAAAGAAATAAAAACAAAAATTCTCTCTTTTCTTTTCCCTTAGTTTCGGTTGCCACAAAAGAAAAAAAAAAACTTTGTGTTCATCCAATCTCTAAATCAAGGGTAAGTGAAATTCAATTGTTAATATTAGATTCTTACTTTTAAAATAAATTATATTTTATATTTTCTATATGATGATATCCTATGACTTTTAAGAGGATTGAGTATTTTATATAAATTTTTATTTAAATAATCCTTTGATAAAATTGATTTGTTAAAAGGATTAAATCAAAATTTTTACAAGATCTTTCATTTATTTATATTCTTTAACAAAATTCAAATTTTGTTATAAGGGTAAAACCTATTTTAATATTTAGATAAATTTATTTCATGATCTAAATTTCTCTAGCAAGATTTCAATTTGTTAGAAGAAATTTAAATGTGTGGATTAAGTAAAATAAGTATTCATGAGTTTATAAATCCCTTTACGAAATTTGATTTGTTTAAGGGGATTGTATTTATTTATGTGTATATATTTAGATTCAAAAAGGTATTTTGGTTTAGGATTCTCTACAAAATTTAATTTGTAAAAGGATCAAGTATTTAATTCCATATCATAATTTATTGATTTTAAAGTGTTTCGAGAGATCTTGTAGATGAGAATGTTTTAGTTTGATGACTTTATATTTTGATGATGCATGAATTGTTGTGTGTATTAATATTATATGTGGGTGGAAATATTAAGTGGTTGTGTAATAAGAAATATAAATTGTGTTGTTTGTGAATTCGGTTTTATTAGATTTTCTTGGCCATGAATTGTAAAGTGGATTTTTATAATTCGAATAATAAATATGTGAAATAATAATTAAGTAACACGTACTTTCCGGGAAAGCAGCAGCTGCCTCGCTGTGGCGCCTCATTTTCAAAGTGTGGGGTGTGTTTTCGTTATCGCTTTGTTCAACAGATGAGTTAAAAGTCGTTAAAACGCTTAAAATAATTAAAAATAGTAAATGGATGTAGGAATTATGAAAATTGGTACCCAATGTAATTGATGACGCAGTGGTGAAGTCAGATTTTCCATTTAAACTTTCTAAACTGTCCAAATTGGCTGTTTAAGTTTCTGGTCAAGTATAGAAGTTTGAACTATTAGGAATTTGATGAAATTGATTAAAATTATCAAGTCAGTGATATTTTAGTGGTACGGAATGAGTTAAATGTGTAAACATGTTCTAATACGTGTTCGTGTTGTGTATGTGTTATTTAGGGCCTCGATTCATAAGAGGGTGAAATTCCTGTCGTGCTCGAATATCGTTGTTTGCAGTGCGTGAAGGTACACGCTTAGACCATACTGTTTATGTAGTTGTGCAAGTAATGTTGTTTCATTCTTGATTATGGCATTGTGACTCATATAAGGATTAGACATCGCAAATAATTTGAAAGAAGTTAAACTTGGAAATTAAGGATTTATCTGTTGGTTACCCAAAAGGGTTAATATTTTGGATTGGATTATATAATTATTGTTCCCATGGCAGTTTTGGATCATTACAGTTACCATGGGGGTATGCATACTTTAACCTTTGACGACCCGAACAGGACGGGCAACGTCTTAGGTCGGTGGTTGCCTTGGGATTAGCTCTCCCAAGTGTATTCCCCCAAAAAGGAATTGGAATTTTAATGACTTGGACGACCCGAACAGGAAGGGCGACGTTATAAGTGGGGATAAACTGGAAATGAACGTAATAGAGCCTATGCATGCTAGGATGAACACATTGCTTGTATTCCACTTGTTGATTATATGTATGTTGTCTCTGACGTGTATTGGATGTGTTCTTTGGAACTTGCTAGTGGTTCTCATTCGACGACTAGTAGGTTGATTGCAGGTGGGGACTGGAGTGAGGATTCAATCTAGGACCAATATCACCAAGACCGCAAGGGAGAATGTAATAAGAATTATGAGTAGAAAATAATTTACGTCTGTGTAACAGAACTTAGCTTGGTTTATTTGTCATTTCGTTATTTTGCTTAACGCATCTTAGAGGCCGATGGGCTCTCGAGTTGTATGTTGGAGCTATTATAGTCTTGTTACTATCGTATGTTTTATTTCCGCTTAGTTATATTCCTTTATCGATGGATCGTTGATGAACTTGGAAGGGCAGTTTCCACTAAGTGTCCAGTTTGTGAACAGGAGTCATATTTTCATATGATTATCTGGGTCACTTAAGTCGGACCGTTACATCCGTAGTGTATTACTCCGATGTAGGAACAAGTAAATGAGCACAACAGTGGTAGGTAAACCTTTGCTCTGTCAATACTCAGAGAGACTTTTAGCATAGGAATGGTGTCGTCTGCCTCACATTTAGGTTATGTCCATTTCTTATAAATATTCTGACATACTAATTTTTAGACTTAAAAGAACAATTTCAAGACCTAAAAATTCATTTTTAATACGTAAAAAGGTTAATTTCAAAGCTTTTAATATCAACTTTAATGTATAAATCATTCTATTTTAAAATTGAAATATGAATTTAATGTCCTGCAATTAGTATTTTAAGTCTTAAAACTTGTTTTTTAAGTATTGAAATTAACCTTTTAATTCTTAAAACTGTTAAATTTCATGATTTAAAATGTCAATTCAAATCCTTAAAATTCCAATTTTAAGTCTTCAAACTTGCCTTTTAACTCTTAAAATTGACATTTCAATTTGTGAAATTAGTAAAAAAAATATATACGATTGGCCCGGCTCAATAAAATGCGTCTCAAGTGAAACGGTCTCACCCAAGTTTTTGTGTTGGATTTTTCATGTAATTGACCAAATTTTTTTAATCTGTATATGATGAGCGTAAGTTTTTAATTTTCCAACTTGGTAGACAAAATGTCAAAATTAAATTTTGTTAAATTTACATTAATTATTATTACCCATCATAAAGAGTGTTTTCATAAAAACAAACGTCGCAATGACCCTTAAGTTTTATAAAACACGTGTATTTTCATGTCATCCACATTTTTTTTCCCACAACCTCAACAAATATGTAAGGGAGAATTTGATGGTGTTATGCCTATAAGAGTTAGCACGCAATGATGAATTATAATGTATCCCCAGCTTTTTTCCCAATATGTCCAAAGATGTTGAAAAAGTTTAACACCCCATAAATAGTATAAAGCTTCTCCATGCAATCACTTTTCCCTTGGTTTTTTTACTTTCTCTGTTTCATATTAGTTGCACCATTTGCCTTTTCAAACTCTTTAATGTACGAATTCAATCATTGATATCTCTAATCATATATATATATCGAAAAATTATAAAAATGCAAATTAATAAATTTTGAATTGAGACGATTCAAACAAGATCTCATATGACTATGTTTTAACTTTTAGATCAACAATATAAAAGTCAATTTGCTTGATAAATAGTACCGCAATTAACTATATGTTGCAAGTAAATAAGAACGGAAGAAGTATATGATAATATTAATATCCATGGAAGGTTTAAAATCCGAATTTTGTTTTAACAATGTATATTCCGTAGATTTTGCTCATATTTTAAGTGTTGTATAATTCACTTCAATGATAATAATACATTTAAGTGTTTGAACGGAAGAATGATTCCTTCATTAAAAATCACAGAAATACATAGTTGATAATGATATATATGATCACATACAAGATGTATCTTTTTGTTTACTACAAAATTTGGTAACGAATATAATTTCTATAATTTCCATTGTGGTATCATTCAACTACTGTGCCATCACATGACTATAATATATCCTTTTCATTTCAATAAATATACTACATTTATCACTTTAGCCAATATGCTATACTCCCAACTTAACTTGATTATAATGTCATATGATATACTAACTAATGAAAAATAATTACATTTACTTATTTTAGATGATATCTTCTATAAACTTGAAAATAATTACCAAATTCATTGTTTAAACATATACATTAGGCACATAGGTTAGAAAATTCATTTTTATAATTAATTTCAATTTAACTTTGTTTTTTAAATTAAATTTTAATTGAGTATTTTTGTTGGTGATAATTTCATTTTTTTTCCCTTTTGTTTAGCAAATAATAGAAATCTGAGTTGGACTATTGGTAAAAGCAGAGTAAGAGAGCTAGGAAAAAGTTCTTAGTCATTAAGGAAAAGTGTTTTAGTTAGTTAGTGTTGTAAAAGCTTATTATAGAATTAGTTTATATTATTTTTATTGTGCAACTTTTTTTTTAATTTTATACTTTTCATTCGCTACTCCACTTAGTCACACTTTTGTATCTAATTAATATTCCATAAGTTTAAATTAGTGCACATTATTATTGTGTGGACTAAGTTCATACAAGACCTACTTATTATTATTGTTCGTAATGCATGTAGTTATTTCTTCTCTTTATTAGTTAATTAATAAATTAAAGATAAAATAAGGTTTGTACTCCTCTATAAATAGTCTTGCCTTGCCAATGTTCATCAATCATCCATCATTCTTATTCTCAAATATATTTGTTCCTTAACTTTCGTTCTTCAATTCTCTTGCATTGATAATAACTATCTTCTCTCAATCTAACTTATTTTCTCCCTCATTTTTACAAAAGAAAACTAATTTTAAAGATTAAACATCTCTAAGTTTATATCATAAAACGAAGCTTATAAAACATGAATGGATAATGAAAACACAAATATATATTATAAAGAATCTAATAAGATTGTAATTTATATATCTCTCAAAAACATTAATTAAATATCTAACTCGTGAAAATTTGATTGAAAGTTATAAACTTGAATTTCTTGCTTTATCAGTTGTTACATTTGACGAATTATATATTTCAAAGTCTGAATTATCGATCTATAAGGGTTTTGTTATGAAATTATAAGCCTCTTCCAAATTAATGCCTTTAAGGCCACTATGATATTTATAAAAAATATTTATATGAGAAATAATTATGGATAGCAAAACTATTAATATTTTACTTTTATTATAAATTTTCATACATTAAAAGAATGTCTCTTATAATGTCGTACATGTGTTTTGTCTTGCAAGTTATCTGACAAATGGAGTTCAACAACAAGATCCAATTTATTTTGTTGAGCATTGTATTATCGACTCTTAATTAGTCAGTATAATACTATTTCTACCATGGCTATGAATTCATCAACAATAAATTGTCTATCTATAATTTTCTCATATATTTCAATGTTCAATCGAGTGTATAATTACATCAATTTTAACTTTCAATACTCATCACCATCGTTTATATTCTAATTATCATTGTCCAAAATACATTATGTTGTTACATGTCATACTTTTATTTAATTTGTAATATGTTCTTAAAACCAATGATTTAAAGGTTAGTTCAAGTAGACATATGATCTAATTAATAAGTTAAACTTAAATCAACTAATGTTTTTTTTTGACATTATTATAGGCCCTTATACATATGCTCTCGCAAGCCGATATGTATATAACCAAATTCTTGATCACTCAAATTTTGAGTATTTACATGCTGTCACATTCAATCAAATTTACTATATCGACTTTACACATTGGGTTGGAGCACGGGCTAAGGGCCCCATCTTGGTCAACTTTGGAGGAGAGAAGCCCGTAAATATTGAGGTCAACAGTGTTGGTATTGTCAATCTTAGTGCTCCCAAACTGGGAGCACTGATAGTCTATATAGAGGTAACATATAATATTCATATTTTTTGTATTTTCTCATTTCCTAAATAATTTAAATAAATATATCCCCTGATTGGAGAATAAAAAATGTGGAAAAAAAAGACAAAAGCTTTAAAGTTGAAGTTAAATATGTTTTATTTATTAATTTACACCTTAAAACCTTAAAAAAACAAGTATATATAATTGATAACCAGTTATCCAAAACAAATTAATGTACATTTGTAGAATCACACGATCTTACGATTCGATTCTACCGATTTTGATCCTACCTCCTCAACGATTCTAGATAGAATCCCCATCCTAACGATTTTATTTATGTCACTGTTTTTATGGAGAATCGGTGCCAATGGGATCTTGTTTGATTCGTCTCAATACAAGGATTATTAATATCAAATTTTTATAAATTTTAATTAAGAATAATTTGAGATATTAAGGGTTAAAATGTTGCCACGGTACGTGTGAAAAAACTAAATGGGACATTGAGGCTGAATAGGAGGGAGTATGTAATAATGTGATCTATCAAACTGACATACATAAGAAAACCCCACATGTACAACTAGAAAATGGCTATAGGTTTGAATTTGGACCCGCCCTAGATCCAACCTTTGTTTTAGGATCTAAGTATAGTTTTTTGAGAACCAATTGGTCTAGGTGTGGATCCAGATCCAAAAAAATATTTGGATTTAGATTTGGGTCTGAAGTCTTCAGATCCAAACCTACTTTAAGCTCACCATACCTTTTCTAACTTAATCCATTACAAAACCCAAAATAAACTTTGAACTCATTTCGAACCTATTTTATGAGTATTATATAACATATATACTATTTTATTATGAAATATACCTTGTAAATGCAAGAGACTAAACTGTAACAATTAAACTAATTACTCAAAGAACATTAGATAGTTTGTTGGATCCGACATAAACATGTGTGAAAAATTGAAATACTGAACTTTTTTTAAAAAAAATCTAAAATAAGCTTATTTTCAAAATAAGCGTCTTCGTATCTAAACCTAAGGTTAGAGATTGTTCACTGTTACTAACAACGAACAAGAAAAGTAAATGTTAAAAATTTTAAAAATAAAATTTACCGCAATTTTGTAGAGAAAGATAATGTCATATATCTTACTCCCTCCGTTCCCTAATGAAGTTCTCATAAGGAATATTCACGGGAATTAAGAAAAATAGAATATTTTAGATAGTGATATACTCCCTCTTATTCATAGAGAATGAGACATTTGCTTTTTGACACTATTCACTTGTTACTCTTAATTTGTATTTTATTCTTAATCGATAAATTAGAACATAGTCACGTGAGATCTTGTTTGATTCGTCTCAATGCAAAGATTATTAACATACACTTTTTATAATACTTTGTTATGTATAATAAGAGATATTAAGCATTGAATAAATGCATTGGATAGTGTGAAAAAACAAATCTCCCATTCACTATGAATAGGAGGGAGTACTATTAAATTGAATAAGGTTATTTAATTGGAGAAAAGTAGGGACCATATAAATTTAAAAAATATTAAAAGAAAGTTAGTGGAAAAAATATGGGGACTACATCTAATAAAAAAATAGTTTTAAAAAGTTAGTGGGAAACATGTGGGGACCATAAAGAATATAAAAATATTAAAGCGAGTATGAATAAGGTTATTTTTGTCCAAAATTTGTGACATAAATGGAAAGATTCTTAATGAGAACAAAAAATGAAATATCCCAAAATGGTAAATATGAACTTCTTTAAGGAACGGAGGGAGTAGAAGATAAAATGTAGAAGGATTCTTCGTTGTTGATAACAACATACTAGCCCATTACCCTTGTTTTAATTTTCTTCCCTTTTAAAAATTATGATTTACTTATTTTTAACAGTAAATAAAATCGCCATGATTCTATTTTGCCATTTATTGACGTTCTTTTCTTATTTGCTCTTAGTAATTATAAAGACAAACAATAAACTAGAGTCTATTCTCAATATATTAGTTTTTAATAAAATAATTCCCACTTTATGTAATAGAGTAAAAATATTTCCCACCATACTGTCCACGTAGGATAATATTTAAAAAAAAAAATTTCAATAGCAAACCGCTAACTCAAGTAACGGTTTGTGTACAAAGCAAAACCGTTATATGAGATAGTCGTTTCTACAATCAATGGAATCAAAAATTAAAAAAATTAAATTCCTTTGCACACCTAAGAATTCGAACACGCGGTCTTCAAAGAAGGACAATCCTCATAGCCTCACTACCAGCTGCGCTCCCTTGCTATCAATGATTTAGCGTCTTGCCAATCTTTTTAAATAAATCAGTATTGCATTGGCCCATGTGAATTCATGAAAGACATTCTTTTTAATTATTTTTTATTAAAATTTTTAAATCATATACATATTATAATACAGGAAAACCTTGTCCACATGTCACACTATCAAAGAGTGTTTAACCCTTATTTCATGTTCTCCTCATTTATTATATCTATAAATGAAAGTCTTTTCATCTTGGTATATAATATAACTTCATTACTTTGATGATTGTTATGACTCTTGATCAACTTTCTAAACTTAATAAGATATGGTTTTCATCAAATGTAGTTATTATTTTTATTCTATTTACAAATAAAAGTCTTTTCATCTTTGTATATAATAGAACTTCATTACTTTGATGATTGTTGTGACTCTTGATCAACTTTCTAGACTTAATAAGATATAGTTTTAATTAAATGTAGTTATTATTAAAGTTTAAAAGTAATATTATTAAATTAACATTGAAAGACTTTCTTCACAAATTTTAAATAACAAGCCCTTTGGTTACCTCCATTAAACTGGAACTATACTATATATATTATCACATTCCAAAACAAGATGAAAGAACATCGATTTTTCAATATATATATATATATATATATATATATATATATTATATATATATATATATATATATATATATATATATATATATATAAATTCAAGAGGTGCAAAAAGTTATGGAACATGATCATGGGTTGTGTGATCTGGTCACTATGGTATGAGAGGAACAAAATAAAGTTTGAGCAGTCCTCCCAGAATGTGTAGTGACTTTTGTTGTTGGTTTTAGATGTTGTGTTCCTTAGTTTATGATGTATGCTTGTTTTTTTATGTTTTTTTCTTGTTGGAGTTTTTCTATGGGATAAGGTTGTATTGATGCCTTCACAGGACATGGTGTGTAAGGTGTAGTAACTGGAGCGCATTTCGACTTGGTGTGTAAGGTGTCATAGTTAGTGTTTTGGTGTTGCATAGTCCACTCCTATGCTGTTTCGAGTGGCTTGTTTCTTGATCCCCTCTTCCAATGGCTTTTTCCCCTCTCGGGGTTTTTTATACCGGCGGTTTTGGGTCTTTTAAGTTTCAGGGTTTTTTCCTCTCATATATATATATATTTGAAAATTAGGGAATAATATAGATATCAAAAAGAACACTGACACTTGGGAGCCCTAAAACCGCCGGCATAAAAAACCCCGTGAGGGAAAAAAGCCATTGGAAGAGGGGACCAAGAACCAGGCCACCCAAGACAGCATAGGGGCGGACTATACGTAACTACACCTTTCACACCAAAGATTAGGAAACAACAGTGACCCCCAATACTACATCCAATATAGAGTGATCAAAAGGCGGTACACAAACAAAAAGGCGGTTAACAAAAAGACTGTTATATGATAGCCTCCAGGTTGACCATGAAGTCATGAGTAGAGATCCCATTTAGACCCAGTATCTCTTTCGCCCAACTTCCAATTCGGAGTTTCAAGTTGTATACAAAGTTGTTGAGATCAGGGGAGCATGTCTCGAATTTAACTCTATTTCTGTCATACCATAAAGACCAAATCACACATCTCAGTATCAGCCTCCAGAGTTTTTTTTTTCTTGGATCTCATAAGACCATCCCATGCAATCATGAAATCTGCACACCATTGTTGCAAGACACCGTATAAACTCCACCACTTTAGGATTTCCATCCATACGACCAAGGAAAACTTGCAGGTGAAGAGTATATGCGAATTCGATTCCACTTCTAATTTACAGAATGGGCATAGAGCATGCTGACTATCCAGAATTCCCCATGAAACAAGGTGATCACCAGTCTTTAATTTCTCCAAGTTTGCCAACCAAAGTATTATTTGAGCTCTAGGTGGGGTACAATTTTGCCAAATTGATTTTACAACAGGTTTGGAGACGATGGGCATGGACGATGCAAACATTTAGTTAGCAATGTACGTAGTGGGGTAGGAGCAGGAACTCGATTCTTTCCATGTAACTCCATCCAAAGTATCTCTACTTGGGTTTTTTTTGGGCAATGCAATTCTCCAATCTCACAGCCTCTTCCACCTCCCAATCGAAAAACCCTCTACGCCAACGCAGATTCCAGGACCAAGCATCCTCAATCCACTCACCCATCTGATTTATGAAACAGTTCTTCTGGAGGGATACAACAAATAATCTAGGGAATAGTTTAGAAAGTGGTTCCGAATCGCACCATCCATCATGCCAGAAGAGAATTGAGGCCCCACTTCCAACTTTCATAATCATACCTTCTTCAACAATTGTTCTAATTTTCGAGGTGTCAACATCCTTGCTCAACATCTGACTCCAAATACCAGCTTTTACTTTGTTAAAAGAAACTGTTAAGGCTTTCATTCCACCAATATTATGTATAGACAGAAGAATTCTTTTCCACAGTGAGTAATCAGATTCAGAATACCTCCACCACCATTTGAAGAGAAGAATCAGGTTTTTGTGCAAGATATTGCCCACACCAAGACCACCAAGATCTTTTGTCATCAGAGGATTTTCCCCAGAAAAATCTCCTTTGTATCTTTACAATTTTTTGTGCTGTAAGTTTCGTTATTTTGAACATACTCATATAATAAACTGGTAAGCTGTTAAGCACACTTTTAATGATGGTCAATCTACCTGCTCTTGAAAGCAATCTAGCTCGCCAGGAAGATAGTTTGTTCTTATTTTTCTGTATCACCGGTTTCCAAGCTGAGCATCTGTTCATATTTTCATCAAGGGGAAAACCAAGATATGTAAATGGGCATTTTGAGTGGAGACATCCAACACTGGAAGCAATTTCTTTAGCCCAAATATGATCATCTGAATTCCATGAAATGAGGCAGGATTTACTGTAGTTCAGTCTAAGACCCGACATCACGGCAAACACATCCAGGATTCTAAAATAATTAGTGACACAAGAGGGATTGCGAGGGACAAAGATCAAAATATCATCAGCAAATTGAAGGATTTTCAAACGTACCTAATCTTTCCTAACCAGCACGGGCTCAATTAGGTTCAATCCTTCCGCCTTATTCAGAAGACAAACCAGAACTTTAGTCACCAAAATAAAGAGATACCGGGATAAGGGATCACCTTGTCGGAGACCCTTCTCCATATTGAAAGGTTGCAAAGGGGAGCCATTTAGAAGGATAGACATGGAGGCCGAGCACACACAATTCAAGGTCCAGTTTATCCATCGTCTACCAAAACCCAATTTTATCAAAACTAGCTTCAAAAAAGACCAATTAATAGAATCATATGCCATCTGGAAATCAAGCTTCAGTAGAGAACCCGGAATTTTTTTCTTTCTCAACTAATTAAGCTACTCGTTTGCAATCAAAACCCCATCAAGGATGTGTCAGTGTTTAACGAAAGCACTTTGGGATTCATCAACAAGTGGAGCAATAAGCTCTTTGAGTCTAGATGAGAGCAGTTTGGAAATGATCTTGTAAAGAGCACCAACCATACTTATCGGTCTGAAATCTTTAATGGATACAGGAGTTGCAACTTTAGGAATCAGAGCCACCCAAGTTACATTAATGGTTCTAACGAAGCAACCAGAACTGAAGAAATGTAAGACAAAAGAAAAGATTTCTTCCTCCAAAACTTCCCACATTTCTCAAATGAATTTAAAATTGAAGCCATCGAAACCCGGAGCCTTGTCAACATCACAAGCCCAAACAACTTCCTTCACTTCTTGTCTCGATGGAGACGCTTCCAAGAAACGATTTTGCTCATCTGTAATTTTTGGATGGTTTCCCAAATCCAAGTCAAAATCTGGAACTGCTGCCTGAGAAAATAACTGAGCAAAATAATCACGGATTTCTGCTTTAAGATTTGACACACCATTCACCATTCTGTTATTAATCTTGTTACGGACAATCTCATTCTTCTTCCTTCTAAATAAAGTTAACGCATGGAAGAACTTTGTATTGTGGTGTTTCAAGCTAATGCCATATAATCTAGCTTTTTGTCGCCAAATTCTTTCTCTCCTTATGAGCCAAGAATGGAGAAGGTTTTGAGCAGCATTCAATCTAGCTTTCTCCAGATCATTCAGGTCTCTAACATCACTCAAACATTCAAGATTATGTATAGTCGTTTCAAGTTTATTGATCTTCACATCAAGATGCTCAAAGTTCTTTTTGCTCCACTCTCTTAGAGGGCCCTTTAGAGCCTTTAGCTTATTATTCAGAGGTAAACAAGGCAGGTTGAGCCATTCCTGTTTGATAACCTTTTTATATTCCGGGTTCATCAACTAAGCATCGAAGCATCTAAACGGTTTTGGACCCCAACTACTATTTGGTTTTGAGAGAAGCACAAGAGGGTTATGGTCCGAAGAACTTCTTTCTTTCCCTAGAAGGGTCATATATGGGAATCTACGCAACCATTCATTACAGCACAGACCCCTATCCAGCTTACTTTTGGACTCATTCCTTCTCCAAGTGAATTTTATACCATGTAACGGGATATCAATCAAACCAAGGTCTCGAATCCAGTCCGAAAAATCTTTCTTACTCTGCTCATATATATATATATATATATATATATATATATATATATATATATATATACTATATATATATATATATTATATATATATAGTATATATATATATATATGTATATTATATATATATATATATATATAATATATATATATATATATATATATATATATATATAATAATAATATATATATATATATATATATATATATATATATTATATATATATATATATATATATATATATATATTGCACCTCAACTTTGTTCCAAAAATGTCAAAATTTTTATGTCATTTGTTTTCAGAGAAAAAGTTTAATGGATATATGGTTTACTAGATTTTGATTTTGATTTTGGTTTTGGTGTTTATTTAAAAATAAAGGAATTATGAGTTTGGTCATTATATTTATTTGTTTTTAAGTTGTAATTTTTATTTTTAGTTTATGCTTCTTACCTCTATATATTAGTATCCAAGAAAATGAACAATAATGTTATTTGAGGTTTTTAAATTATTTTGTTTATTAATAAGTTCATAAACCAAATATAATCATTTTTTATCTTTCGTGCAGATGCAATTTGTTATCAAGTTTTACATCAAGTTCATATACCAAATATAATCACCGCGTTTAATTTATTTATTTTTATAATCATTGTAATTAGTATAATAATTAAAAATAATTTTACAATTTTTGTGGAATAATAAAATTTTGCAATTTAATATTTTAAATTTAAATTTGTAGTGTTTCTTATGCATCATTTAAAAAAAATATAGTGATATACATATGTACATGTGTAATTATTGTTTAATCCCTTTCATAACTTTAAACCCTTTTTTGTAATTTAGCAATATTGGTCAAAAATGTATTATAAATCTATTATAACAAAAGCTTTAAATATCGTGCATTGCACGGGTAAATACCTAGTTAAAGTAAACCGCCATCTCAGATAGCGGTTTACCCTTAGATCTTTTTTAAACGTTTTTTTCAAAATTATAGTTTGAATTAAACCGCCATCTTAGATAGCGATTTTATAAAATACTTAATTCCTAACCGTCAGTTGAGATAGCGGTTTGATCTAGAACATAAAAAAAATATTTATTTTATCGTCCTATGTTGACGGTATAATGGGAAATAAAATTACCATGGATGCAAAGTGGGAAATATTTTTTTAAAATTACAATATCAAGGGCAAAGCTTCAATAAACTATGATTTTAAACTTAGACACCGAGACACTTTCAAGAAAATAATTTTCCAATATTTACTTTTAGGAATTTTTTTTAAAATATTCATATTACTCCATTTTTTGACATGTGTACGACAAACAATTTGATAGACATCTTTTGCCCTAATTCAAAAATTTCTCTAGAGCTCTTGGAGGAAACCAAATTATGTGCGTGGCAAGATAGTACAACTAGTGAGCGATTTCCTTCCTTTGTACACCATTCGACCGTTTCTTTCCCTTCCAACCTCTTCCTCCTTAGTCCTTACTTTCATAATTCAATGACATCTACAATTGCTGGTTTTCCGCCCTTGGAAAGCAAAAGGAAGTTCTCATCCATAGAGAAGGAAGAACAAGAAGTAAAAGAAGAAAGAAGGAAGACCATGTTTCACTCACAGTGCCTATTATCAAGTAAAGGGCCTTTAGGTGCCATTTGGGTTGCTGGGTACTTCTTCAAACGCCTCAAAAAACGCCAAATTACTAACACTGATATATGTTCTTCTATTGGTTTGTCTCCATTTCGTTTCTTCTTTCTCATTCTTGTTGAACCATCCATCTTTATCTAAATTGTGGCAATTCAATTTTCTGGGTAGTTGTTGAATTCGCATATTAATGTGTAATGATGGTTTTAATTGTATTAATTTAACTTTTTTTAGAGGTTTATTGTGAAAAGTAAACTAATTTGTGCTCCAAAATTGAGAGAAATTAGTTCATATGATAGAGAAGTATGACAAAGGGGAGGAAGGAGTAGAAGAGAGCAATGTTTGACTAACATTGTCTTTTATTTATTTACGGCTTTTTGGCTGCCATTTGTATCGTTGTTTACGTCATTGTTTCTTATTCTCCATTTTTGACTAGTTAAAAAAAAAATCAAATTGAAGTTTCAATTCTTTTCCTTACCTTCATCTGGCTTATGTTTTTTGATTGGTAAAAATGTGAATTTATTTGTGTTTATGGTTGTAAATTGAATTTTTAAATTTTGGTGATATTATTTTAGGGGTTTTGACTATGGAAGTTTAGGGTTTTAGAGTGAACTTTATAGTGAGAAATGATAATCCTTTATGTAAATGATTCATATAATGAATCGAAATTGGGAGAAATTGTCATGTGGGTATGTTTGCTTTTTTCATATTTTGGTTTACTGGTTGTCTTGATCATTTTTTGTAAGGAATTTGATTGATGGCAATCTTTGTTTCTTCAAGATTGTCGGTAGCTATTTGTGAGGGTTTTATAGGTTACTTCTTCATGACTCATTTATCTAGCAAATAGTGATCCTCCTGACTTCTTTAAATTGGGTAAAATTCTTTAATTTTTGTGAGAAATTAATGTTGGGTATTGTGTTGGAAATAGAAGTTATTTTGTCCTTGCTTCATTTAAGAGTGAAATTCGGCGAAAGTATCATGTGGGTTTCATCGGAGTTGTCCATAGTCTGTAGTCTGTTTTTATCATTTCGTTAAAAAACTCTTTTGGAGCTTTTTTTTTGGAACTTATTTTTCAACCTTTTGCCTTTCTACCTTTGATCTTATCTTCTTCTTAATCTTCTTTTTTGCTTGTTTTTTGAGTCCTTATTTTGATTTGTTGCCCCCTCTTGTGAATCTACTTTTCTTACATGATCCTCGCTATTGGTGTAAAACATCAATATTGTGGTATGATTTTGTGAAATATGCGCTCCTTTGTACCGCCATCAACCAACTATATACCATAGATTGAGGTGAGGTTAATGAGCAATGTATTGGATCCATTTAACTTGCTATTATAACTTACACCACCCGAATTGATCAAGCTTGCATCGTGGACTTTGCCACTTTTGTTTAATGTTAATTTACACCCTTATTATTACAATATTACTTTTAGATAAGGTCTTTGTAGTATCTTGTATAAATCTCTTAGTGATTTAGCTCCGTTACTTGTATAATAGACAGATTTTTTCTAGGTATTGAATTGCCTTGTGTCTTCCATATCGTATTTTGACAGATAAAATTCTGCTAGAAGGATTGTCGTCTGTTACATACAGAATTTAGGCTTATCTTCTTCTTGGTGTTGTGATAATATATTCTAAGAAGGTCGAATATTTATTTCAAGACTGTAACGAAACTGTCTCAAACATTAATAGATTTTCGGTTGGCAAAAAAAAGTTAGTTTCATTTAGAGATATTGTGCGATCTTCTCCTTCCATAATCCTGGCAGAGCGAGATATGAACTTGATTCTTTTCAACTGGAGGTTGAAGATGTTACAAACAGGTAACGATAACTTTAAATAAACATTTTGTCATTATGATCGTTCTTTCTGCAAATTACTTATAGATTTATACAGGCACAATACTGCACCAAGGGAAGACATTAATCTTCGAGCTATTTATCAGGAAGCATCAACAATGAATGTTGATGCATGTTCCCAATATTCTTGCACAAGGTAATCTTTTCATTGCAAATTGGATGTCTTTTTAACATAGAATATTTGTACCCTGAAGGAGTTATAGAAAGTATTTAAATGCCTATAAACGTTAAAAACTGCGAAGTTCCTAAATCTTTTCATGATATTTTTATGGATTACGATTCCAAAATATTATGAGATGTTAGTCTTTCGAATTGGAGTTCAGAGATCGCCCAAAACATTTATTTGTCTTTAAGCTTAACTTAAAATTAAACCATGCCCATGTAGACCTAGTTTTGGTAGCTTTTCTTATTTTGTAATTACGCTGAGAGATTTTGCAGCAACAACCTGATGAGGACTGTGCCTTCTTGGAGGATCTGATTTCGCAGACATTACATGAGGTCACAGCGCAGAAGGAAACTGGTTCTTTTACTCAAACACCTGATAAAGTAGCAGCTAAGCAAGAAACTTCTGCCTCCGCTCATACTCCTCCTGATAAGTATGAAAATGATGTAAAATTTGCAGTTTTGATGTTTCCTGTTTATTGCTAGTTGTTGAGCTTAATAATTGTTTCCTTCTGCAACTAATAGAGTCCTTTCACCTCATCAAATGGGATTTAAAGTTGAAGTATGCTCCCCGGACCACATGAAGGATTTAAAAACAAGCAAGGAGAAGCTTCGAGAGTTGAGATTTTCTGAAGAAGATGATTTGGATGTTTAGAGGATATGTGCTTTGGATGTTGCACTTCTCAATCTAATTAACGATTATCAAGCGCAAATCATTGATAATATGGATGAGGATTACCTAAAGAAGGCACCATTAAAAACAGGTATCTGTCATATGAAAAGAGAAGGAGATTCCATCTTCCATAGAGAAGACCCGTGATGCAGGATCTGTAGATGTAGGAGGTGTAAATAAATATCAATATTCCTCAGGGCTTATGTTTTGATATTTGTCATTAATCTTGATCATAATTCATATTGTGGGTTTATTGATGAATGTTATTTTCTCGTTGCAGTTGGAACTATTCCCGAGCTTATGGTTGTGCCCACCCCTGCTAAGAAGGAGATAGCTCAAAGGCTCGGCAAAAGAAAGTGCATTGTTGATGAGAACACAATGTTGAGTAACGAGTAAGTTTTCACAGCTTTAATGTCCATAGAATATTTTCATCAAATATCTTAAGAAGCAATAACATACTTTGGGTATTGCTCATTTAGCATTGTTTGGGAATTTAGAGTCGGTAATAAGTCTTGTCTTGATTATCCTCCTTCATTTTGAAATCTGTCTATATCGTTTTGATGATGGAAAGAAAAGGACAGCAAAGTGAGGAGTTTTATCGGGTGTTAGAAGCACTTCTTTTATTCAGAAGCTTTATTATTGATTATTGATTGCAGGATTATGAAGCAGGGTCTTAAGGATGCAACTAGCTTGGTATGCAAGAGGAGGAGAGTTGCGCATACAATCCTCGATTTGTGCAGACTTTATCAAATTCCAGCCCTTTCAAAGAATTTTTCTGTGCCTTTGATACCATATAAGTATACATTTTGTTTCTTTTTTCAACTTTAGTTGTGTTTCTATGCTTATCCGTAGCTTGTAGGTGTTGCCTTGGAGAAGCTGGAGGATGTGCATTGTGGAAAGAAAGCAGAAAGCACTGAACTGTTGAATGCCTCCGTTTAGCTAACAGTTAAAACTTTTGAAACTACACAAGATCCTAGAGAGCAACATGATGCTGTGAACACCAATGCCCCTCCTTCTGAAAGTCGCTCAACTATTGCCCCTAGAACACCGGTTTTATGTCCAACATCTGCCAGAGTTTTTGCAACTAACAGGGCTGTAGATTCAGATGGGGAAAATGTTCATTTCCATGAGAATATGAGGATGGAGTTTTCAGTGCACGAGGAAGATCGAATCAGACCAAGCTTTATGGCTAAGGTAAATCTTTCACCATGACTCGTGATAAATCTCTAAGCTAATTCGCTTGTTGAATTTTGTGATTTGCTCAGAATGGCCACAAATAGTCCAAATCCAACCATTTAAAGATCTCATAGTGAGAACACATTATACGAGACTATAATATATTTTCTATTTCTTATCAGATTTAAGAATAAGAAAACCAGTCATGCCCTGACATGTTATCTAGCGTATCTTCAAGCTTGAGTTAATAAAATCTATAAATTGATTTATAACGTGATTTTGATGCACACTCTGAACTTAGAAGTTTAAAGCACTGTATGTGATAAGTTTTTAATTCAAACCTTGGATTTAAAAGGAACCATGTCAACAGTTATTTCTATTTTATTATATAAAATCTTAATTTATTAATTGAATGTTTGATTTTTAAGGGACCTAAACAATCAAGTCAAGAACACGAAATATTTTTAACACCCGCAATACACGGTATACTAAGGCCTTTGCTTAATTTTATCAAAGAGCAATATAGAATGTGTTGTTCTTTTTACTCCAAATGTCATACGAGATCAACTTATTTCTGATTTTAATCCTTTAATGGTATAACAATCATAAGATCAACTTACACAAAAGATCAATACCAAAAAAAAAAAAAAAAAAAATCAAATGTGCACAATTCTTCAAAGAAATCAGAAATGATGTGATGTTCTTCAAATGTTGTACACAAAATTTTAAATCTGAATTTTTTTAATCTTTTTGCACCAAGAATTTCGATGGATGTCAAAGTACCAAAAATTCTTGACACTACTTCTTTTAATGGACACAAACAGCGATATGGAATCAAAGAAAACAAATGTGCAGAAAATCAATTAGACGTGTGCTGTCTGAACGCATTACAATTTTATTTCTTATTTTTTTAAATCTCTTTGCTGGGACACTTTGCACAAGTATGTTGAAAAAATCAGAATACATCAATATTTTAGATTGCAATTTGCACGCTTGTTTCTTTCAATTAGAAATTGAATCGGAGTTAAAATTACGGAAATGATGAATTAAATATCACCTCTGTCAAGATTACCACTTCGTATGTAATCTAAAACGCAAGTTAGAAAGATATTACCAAAGCTTTTGAAGAAATTCGTCCTCCTAAGCCTGCTGTGCAGTTCGTGATGTTGGTGTGTCGACAATGGTGGATTGTGCCCTCTCGTTACGCTTGCTCCGATACCAATTTGCACCAAGATCGGGTCCTTCGGAGTCACGATCTTGCACCCAATCAGCCTATCTACTTCGAATAGGGGTTGGATTGTTCTCGAGCCTTCAATTTGCACAAAAATCACCCCAAGAAGTCAATTCTTGGTTTCCGTCAGCCCGCAATACGACGATTTGGTTTCACTCGCCAATTGATTAAATCCCTTGTTTCTTTCCGCGAGTTTCACTCAATGGTGGGAAGGATGACAATCTAAATTGTTCCACAATTTAGAAGTTAGAGATTATTTCACAAGCTCTTGCAATTGGGCACACACTCCCACTAATTACACATGCATATAATAGAAAGGAAACGGAACATAAAAACACGCCCAGCTGTCCAAGTTTCTGTCCGAAATGATTATTGACCACGGGACCTTCGCATTGGTTTTTTTGATGTCGTCATGAGTATCATTAAGAGTGTTATTGGGCTTTGATGGGGAGGCCCATGTGCAAAGATCATGTTTCTACCCTTGTCCATGTCGTGGATGCTCAAATGAGGGCTCCTCGTATGTCGCAAAGTGGGCTCCTCGTATGTCTTTGTGGGTTGTTGCGAATGACTTCGTGTCCGTATGATCATGGTTTGATCCATCATTACAATAATCTCGATCTTGAATTGAGCCATCATGATTTTGAATTGAACAATTCTGTGATAGCGGCACACATGGTTCACTTATTCATCATTCATTGTTCATCGTTAATAGATCATTAATCATTAATACTTCTTCCTTGTTCATTACTCATTGTTCATTGCTCATCATTCGTTATTCATTGATCATTGATCCTTGTTCATTGTTGATCATTCATTGTTCATTGATCATTAATCCTTGTTCATCATTCGTTGTTCATCGTGCATTGTTCATTGATCATTAATCCTTGTTCATTACTCATCATTTACTGTTCATCGTTCATTGTTCATTGATCCTTGTTCGTTGTTTATCATCCATTGGTCAT
>CM025931.1:13118338-13226785 GCA_000753965.2 Amaranthus hypochondriacus
AACGGGTGGCTAATGATTTTTATGCACACAAAATATTCAGCCTGCTACTGCTGCTTGATCCAAATATATTTGAGATGGAAGTTTTTGACATGCTAGATGTAAGGAATTACTTTCTAAACTTAATAATTTTTTTTTTGAAAAATTAACAGAACGAGACAGAATGAGTAGTTGGACCAACTTATTACAGTCTAGTAATGAATATGAGAAAGGCGTTCTAGATTATTTAGACCGAGCTATTTTGCCAAGCCATTGGAGATCAAATAATTTGCCCATGTAAAGATGTTTATCGCCGTTTTTGGTTTCGTAGAGATAAAGTGTGTACAATCATTGATCGCAAAGTGGGATCATGCAGGCACCGAAGGATGGCTGCTGTTTTGATGAGAATGACACATCTTCAAAAAAAATACTAATGTTGACAATTCACCAACTTTTCCAGATGACATGGAACGTTTGATATATGATACTCATAGAGATGTGGCAACCATGTTTCCACGTGACCATGAAGGGGTTGGAGAGGAGGCCAATACAGAGGCTAAAAAGTTTTTATAGGTTAGTAGAAGAGGGAAATGAAGAGCTATATCCTGGATGCAAAACATTTTCAAAACTTTCGTTCCTCATTCGCATGTTCCTTTTAAAGTGTAAACATGGGACAACGAACACTGCCTTTACAGATTATTTGCAATTATTTCGAGAAGCAGTACCAGATTCTAAATTGCCTAGATCTTATAATGAGGCAAAGAAAGTGGTGAAAGATTTAGGTCTTCACTATGATAAAATCCATGCATGTCGTAATGATTGTATGCTTTATTGGAAAGAGCATGAAGGTGCTACATCTTGCCATGTGTGTCATGCCTCAAGATGGAAAGATAAAGAGAATGAACATTTAGAAGACGTGAATAATTTGTCATCTAAGGATGCTCATTTAGTCCCTGCAAAAGTTGTTTGGCATTTCCCTCTTAAGCCTAGGCTTCAAAGGCTGTATATGTGCTCCAAAACAGCAGAGTTAATGAGGTGGCATCATGAAGAGAGGGTTAAAGATGATTTACTTCGACATCCTGCCGATGGTGAAGCATGGAAACATTTTGATGAACAATACTCGGATTTTTCTAATGAAGCACGCAATATTCGATTAGGACTTGCAAGTGATGGATTTAATCCATTTCGAACTTTGAGCACGCAACACAGTACATGGCCTGTTGTCTTGATCAATTATAATTTACCCCCATGGCTGTGTATGAAGTCTGAATTCCTAATGTTGTCTTTACTTATTCCCGGGCCCAACTCTCCTGGAAATGACATTGATGTCTACCTTCAACCATTGGTGGAAGAGCTCAAAGATCTATGGGAGAATGGGTTGCACACCTATGATGCATCAAAAAGCAATGTGTTCATGATGCATGCAGCTTTACAATCAACAACAAGTGACTTTCCAGGATACGCAATGTTGTCTGGTTGGAGCACCAAAGGAAAGTTTGCATGCTCTTATTGTCATTATGAAACTGATCACCGTTATTTGAATAATAGTAAGAAATCAGTTTATAGAGGGAATCGTCGATGGTTGGATGTCAATCATCCTTGGCGGCATGATATAAAGTCTTTTGATGGGGAAAAGGAGGAGAGGATAGCTCCCGAACCTTTAACAGGGGCTGAGATTGTTAGCTTACTGGAAAACTGGAAAAATAGTTTTGGAAAGTTGCAGCCGAAGAAGAAATTGTCAGATACTCCGTGGAGAAAGTCATCAATCTTCTATACTCTACCATACTGGAAAGATTGCAAATGTCGTCATCATTTGGATGTCATGCATATAGAAAAAAACATTTGCGATAGTTTGCTGGGAACTTTATTAGACATTACTGGAAAGTCTAAAGATCACCATAAAGCTCGATTAGATATGAAAGAAATGGGAATAAGAAAAGAATTGCATCCTTTGGAATCAGGTGATGATCGCTTTGTCTTGCTTCCTAAAGCATCATTTTCAATGACGAAGGAGAAAAGAGAATATTTTGCGGAGTTATAAAGAAGGCAAAGCTACCGCAAGGGTGTTCATCGAATCTTGCAAGGTGTGTGCAGGTGAAGGAGGGAAAAATTTTAGGGTACAAGA
Organism: Amaranthus hypochondriacus; assembly: GCA_000753965.2. Classification (NCBI taxonomy): domain Eukaryota; kingdom Viridiplantae; phylum Streptophyta; class Magnoliopsida; order Caryophyllales; family Amaranthaceae; genus Amaranthus; species Amaranthus hypochondriacus. The sequence goes on from CM025931.1 coordinate 13,120,440, forward strand.
GTCATGATGCTCATATTATAATGCATCACTTACTTCCAATTGCTGTTATAAAAACTCTACCAAAGCATGTGGCTTTGCCTCTTATTAGATTAAGTGCCTTTTTCAGATCAATATGTAATAGAGTTATCAATCCAAATGATTTGGATCGCCTTCAAACTGAGATTAGTGAGACTCTTTGTGATCTTGAAAGAATATTCCCACCATCTTTCTTTGATATCATGGTTCACTTGCCCGTTCATTTAGTCAATGAAGTAAAGCTTGGTGGTCCAGTTTGTGATTGGTGGATGTACCCGATTGAAAGGTATCTAGGAAAGTTGAAATCTTATGTCAAAAATAGAAATCGTCCTGAAGCGTCGATTGCAGAAGGTTATTTGGCTGAAGAGTGTTTGGTATTTTGCTCTAGATATTTGAATGACGGAGAAAAGATGCGATCGAAGGGATCTAATCAATCTCATAAAACAGATAATAAAGCTACAAATGAGGGGTCATCTTTATTCCCTATAACTGGTTATCCTCTTGGGAGGAAAAAGAAGGGAAAGAAAGGAAATGCCTTTAGTCTAGATTCCAAGACAAGAACTCTGGCACATCGTTATGTATTGTTCAACTGTGAAGATGAACAAGTTCAATATTATATCGAGTGAGTACTTTTTTTGTTGTTCAATATAATATATTAGGCTTATAAATAATTTGATTATACTTACTTTTATTGTGATATCCTAGGGAACATGAGAAGGTTGTGAAAAATAAGTCAAAAAACAAGCGGAATAGAAGATGGAAGGAGGCCCAACAACATAGCAATGAATTAATGGATTGGTTTAAGGTAAAGATTGAGTCAGCTAATGTCTCATATCCAGTTAAGTGGCTATCATTGGGTCCTTCTACTACTGCTAGGAGATATGTTGGATATTTTTGTAATGGCTATAACTTCTACACCAAAGAGCATGATGAGAAATGCAAAACCCAAAATAGTGGAGTCTCATTGACTGCTTTGACTTCAAGCTTTGCAAGTAGCAAGGACTGTAATCCTATTTTGGTAAGGTCACTTATTACGGGGTCATAAAAAAATTATTGAGTTAGATTATTGGATTGTGTGCATTTAGTGTTGTATTGTTGTGTGATTGGTTTCAAGTGGAAATAGACGACTACAGCCTCACTCGTGTAAATTTTAAGAAATTCATCTCCAAAGATGACCCGTATGTGTTGGCATCACAAGTTCATCAAGTATTCTATATTCAAGATGGCCTTGAAGAGGATTGGCATTATGTGAATCGAAAGTTGCCTAGAGATTTTTTTTATGCTGAAGGGCAATCTAGAGACACATATGAAAGCAAAGTTCTTGAACCAGATGATGATATAAATTTGGCACCTGTAGATGATGAAGATATAAGTTGGTGTAGAGGAGATGCTTGTGATAGGGTTCAAGTGCAACAAATCAACATTAGCAGTAATTTAAGTGTTGATACTTTTGATGATGATTCTGATATTGATGAGACAGATTGGGATTGGATGGAACCGTTAAATTAAATATTCGAATGATATGATATTAAATGGATAGACAATTTCTAGTTATATTTTTTTTTGCAAGATTTTTGAGAATTTTGAGTAGTGTTTAATATAATATCATCCAGATTAATTATGTAAATCTTTCTCTTATGTGTGTATTTCTTTCCTTTAGTATTAATTATTTATGCTTTTTGAGTAGGATTTGATATAATATCATGCTCATTTGATGTTTTATATAATATCATGCTCATTTGATGTTTTATCTTGAGACCCTCTTGTTATCTGCTGCTCTCTAGTTGTCTGCTGCTCAGGTTTCCTATACTTAACAGTATAGGTGGGTTGTCATTCTTTTATTGTATATTCTCTTTTACAAACTATTATGCATTTTTTTGACGCTATTTTACAGTTGTACCAAAGATCATCAATATGTCAGATTATGAAAAACTAAGACAAAAAAGGATTGAAGAAAACAAACAAAAATGAAGGTCTTAGGGATTAATACAATGGCTTATGAAGTAAGTCAGTTAATGAAGAGCTCAAAACAACCAAAGAAAAATAAGGTGCAATCGAAAGAGGTAGGTAAAGATCTCGATGATGATTATACACCCGGTGAAGATAGTGAGCAAAATCATTCAAGTGAAGAAGATGAAAATGAGATTAGGAAGCTTAGTGTAAATTCATTGTTTCAAACCAAGAAGGTGATTTCTTTATTGGATTATACTTGTGAATTTTAATAGTCTAACATTCTATTTTAATGGTGTTGTGAGTGTTGAGTGCTCTTTGTTGCTCTCTGAGTCCTTACCTCTGTGCTGTTTGCTTTAGTATTCTGATCCTGTTGCTAGCTTTGATTTTATGGTGGGTTGGTCGTGGGGTTGTGGTCTGCTGTTACTTGCTGTTCTAGTTTTACGATGTTGCTTGTGCTTGCTTTGGTTGTTTGAGTTGTTGTTGCTCTACTATATTGTTGATGTCTGCTGGTCTGCTAGGGATTCTTGAGATGGTATTGGTTTGATTCGTTATGTTGCTGATATGATGTGTTTTAAGTGCTGGGAGTTGTTGCACAATGCACACAGTTGCACAATGCACATGTGTACTGGTTTGCGTTGCTGATTTGTTGATGAGGGCTGCATCGAGTGTTGTTGCTATATTGAGCAGCCTAATGTGTGGTGTTGATGCTGTGGTGCTGGTTTGTGGACATTGGTGTGCTATGTTATGCTGAGTGATGCTGCCTGGTTCATCGGATTCTGGTCTGCTTGTTACTTCCTTCTGCCATCCAATTCTGTTGGGCTGTTTTCTACTGAATGATGTGTTTTCCTGTGCTGTTGCTGCATTCCAATGATGCTGCTGCTGTGCTGATTTGATGTCTCTAGCTGCTGCTGTTGAGGTGCTGCTGCTGCTAGGTTCTTTTGGGTTTTTACACTAACTGACTATTCTGCTGTGCTGCGTGGTTCGTCTTGCTGCTGTCTGATGCAGATTTGCCAATGTTCTTTTGTTGATTGTTGCGGTTTTCCTCAGTGCATTCTCGTATTGCTTGATCTTTTGATAAGTAGATGATTTTGAGTTGTGGTGGTTTTACTTTGTTGTTTTAACTTGCACTGTATTGATTTACTTTGTTGTTTTATTTTGAGTTGTGGTGGTTTTATTTTAATGAATGAAAAAGGTTTTTATTTGCCAAAAAAAAAATTCTATTTTAATTAATTTTAACTGATATCAACGTCGTTGTTTTTAAGGTCTTTCCTTTGAGAGAAAGTTCCAGGGCGAGTCAGCAAATCAATAAAAAACGACTTTCAAAGCCGGTTCCACAAGGGAGAGTTCCACCACAAGGTCATGCACAATGTGAGGTTCGAGTAAAAGAGAAACAAGGTATTGAAAGAAAGACCGGTCAAGTTAAATCAATAGTTTCTCCTGGCTCAATTAGTGCGTATATGCAAATGAAAGCAAGAATGAAAGAGAATCAACTTAGAGAAAAACATAGTGGTGGATCACATCAGCAACTTATTGTACAAAAATCGCATCAAGGTGGTTCAACAAAATCACTAGGAAGTCATCTACAACAAGAGCCATTCGACAATGATTTTCAAACAAACTATAATTACATTATGGATTCAAATGAATGTGATAGAGATGACTTGGATGAAGAAGATAGTGACCTATTGCGAAACGGATCATTAATTATCCAAGAGATAGAAAATGAGCAATGTGATGGTATAACACTTTTCTTTGTCATTGTATTAAAGCTTTTATATTTATATGTTGTTTCTTTAGTCATATTGTTTTATAATCTTTGTATGTTGTTGTGTAGCACTTTTAAAAGAGAAGCGAACTAGAGGACCAACAATGTGCAAAGATGTGCATGAATGGACAATAGATGATCGTAGGCCCATCATTCTTAATGAATTAGGGAAGGCTATTGGTCCTGATGATCATACGGTGGATAAGTTTACACGGTTTTTAGGGACTTTAGCGCGTAATTCTGCTCTTGCACCATTAAACAAGCTTAGTTGGCATCGTGTTGAAAACAAAGACAATATTTGGAGTTATGTAAAGGTAAGTACCATTCTTTTTATGTATTGTGATACGATATTGATTTATTCTAAATGATATGTAATGCTTAATGCAGAAAAAGTACATTATCTCCAACGAAGGTAAAGATTCTGTGTTACAATCAGTTGGAATGCTTTGGCGAAGACATAAATGCTTTGTGAAGAAAAAACATTTTACAGCATACACCAACGATGTTGATAGGTTGGCAAATGCACCTGATTCAATTCCAGAAGCACATTTTAAAGATTTAATTGAATATTGGAATTTGAATGAAATTCAGGTATCTCTTTTTAACTCTCAATATAAAATATTTAATACCGTTTTATCAATTTTATTTTGTGAATAACATGTAGGAACAAAGTCGAAGAAAGAAGGAATGTGGTATGAATCAGATTGATAGACACACTATGGGTCCAAAAAGCTTTGCAAGAAAGGAATATGAATTGGTAATTGAATTTTAATTATTTTATCTATTCTACTCATTAAGTATTTTTCATGATAGTAATCATGATTTAGGGTATTACAAAAGCTTGTTGGCCTTAATAATGTATTAATATTCATTGATAGCAACAAATGGATGAAGAGAATAAGTCCCCGTCTCAGGCTCTTATGTACAAAGAAACTAGAAAAAGAAAAGAAGGAAAAAACTACAAAACATCATACGATCTTATTCAGAGTAACATTGTAAGTTTTATTTTCAAGTCCATCTTAGTTGTATGCATTTTAATAGAAACTTATAGTTGATACACGTTTATCTTAATTATACTATAGGATAAGATGGAGGAGGTACAACGGGAAACAAAAGTTGATGGAGATAGCGCATTTCACGAAGTAATGAACCCAGAAAAAAATAAGAAACGACAATCAAGAATGTGTTTGGCAAAGAAACAAAAGACTAATAAAGCTACAGTAGGCAGTGTAATAGTTCCTGAAGAATTTTTGCAACCATATAAAGAAGAAATCGTGAAAGACACTGTGGCACAATTGTTGACGTTGTTCAAGCAACATCTTCCTCCTGAATCATTTAACCAAGTGATAACACATATGCCAGGACATCAGGTAAATACACTTACAATTTTCTTATGCTTTTTATGTATTTAATGATAATATGTTCTTAGTTGTCGATTTCATATTTGTTGGAAATTGAATTAGAATGAAAAAAACTTGAAATTGTTTGGTCAACGTTTATTCAAATATTAACGTGGTATGAAATGTTACATAGCTGGTTGTGATTCTGTGATGGAAGTTTTATTTTTAAAATATGGATATAGTTCAAAATACAAAAGAGGTGCTGCCGAAATTTCTGTAAATTTATAATTAAACTTAGTTGGTGCTTTAAATAGGTTTTTTTTATATATTTAATGATAATATGTTCTTAGTTGTCGATTTCATATTTGTTGGAAATTGAATTAGAATGAAAAAACTTGAAATTTTTTGGTCGACGTTTATTCAAATATTAACTTGGTACGAAATGTTATATAACTGGTTGTGATTTTGTGATGGAAATTTTATTTTTCAAATATGGATATAGTTCAAAATACAAAGGAGGTGCTGTCGAAATTTCTGTAAATTTATAATTAAACTTAGTTGGTGCTTTAAATAGGTTTTTTTTATTATTGTGTTTTGTGGATTGTTTGTTTTGTACGCTTATTGGGTTTTGTTTTGTTGTGGTTTTTAAATGTCATCGAGTGGTGTTTGTTTTGTCACTCATAGGGGTTCATATTATAGTTAATTGCTTCTTTGATATAGTCTTTAATTTCAATAATATGATACAGGTTCAAGAGGGGAGAATGGAAACAAATCATATCAGTCATGAAGCTGCATGCGAGGAAGAAACACACATAGATCACAATGAGAAAGAGCAATAAGGGATTTAGTTTCACACTATATTTTATATTTCAGTTGTATAATCAAGTTCTTACGAACATGTATAGATATATTTAGTATATTTTAGTTGTATAATCAAGTTCCTACAAACATATATAGATATACTTTCTATACTTTAGTTGTATAATCAAATTCTTACTAACATATTATTATATAGATATATATATAATGCATGTATAAATGATAATGTAGATAAAGATTATACAATTTGTGATTGATTTCGATTTATTTTGGTATTATTGGTATTATTATTATTATTATTATTATTATTATTATTATTATTATTAAACGTGTTACATAATCATAAAGTGTTACATTAGCTTAATTGATTAAATGAAAAAGTGCTACCTAATATGAAAAAAATGTTACCTAATCCTCAACAAAGTGTTACATAAAGTAGTTCAAAGTGATACATTATTAAAAAGTGTTACATTAGCTTAATTGATGAGACTAAAAAGTGTTACCTAATGATAAAAAAGTGTTACATAAAATATAATAAGTAACACTATAAAAGTGATACATATGGAAAAAAGTGTTACCTAAAATTATTTAAAGTAACACTTGCAAAAGTGTTACCATAGGCATGTAAAAGTGTTACCTAAGAGCATAGGTAACACAGGCAGATGTAGCACCCCAAAAAGTGTTACCTTAGGTCTATAGTAACACTTTAAGAACTTTATGTAACACTTTTTGGGTGTTACCTAAAGCCAATTATGTAGTAGTGTTTGAGTTTATGTTTTTGGGGAAAATGTTGAAACTGATGGCATATATAGTGGTGAGTTGTATAGATATGCGTACAACAAAATTAAAGCTTCGAAATTGATGTTTCTAACGTTTTCTTGACGTTATATGTGCAAAAATGTCATGGTGGAACAATTAAGTAAACATAAGGGTTATCATTTGGATTTTTTAAAAGTTTTGGTTACCACATGAAAAGCCTAAAATCTCAGGAGTTATCATGTAGAATTTACCAAATAAAATTTACATTAAGACAAATAAAATAAAATCTCACTTAATTATTATCGTAACTTATAAAATTAAAAACAAAATACATACTAAAAGTAATGATAAATAGTTTTCAAAACTCAAATGAGACAATAATGATGCGTAGGAGCTAGGAATATTATTTTTGAGAAAAGTGATTCACAGGGATCCTGTTAGTTAAGGGAGATTAATTTCCTCGTCAATATAACAATTAGCACCAAATGATAACATAAACTGCTACCCCTATTGAAAGCATATAATAAGAATCAAACAATTCAATAAAAGAACCGTAAAATTCTACGTGACATCCTCATACAGTCTCGTTAGATGAAAGTTTTATTGGTTGATATTGACTTAATAGAGCTATTTAAAAGTGATCCCACCCGAAAATTCGAACCGAAACCGAAAGTAAATCGACCCGAAAATGTCTTTTTTTTTTAGGTTTATCGAACCGACAATACCCGAACCAATGTTGTACCCGAACCGGTTGACAACCGAAAATGGAAAAGCTGAACCCGATCTGTAATCGACACATAGTCGTTAACCGAGATTACCCGAACCTAAAAATGACCGACCCGAGTCATATCCGACATGTATCATGCTCGAAACCGAACTTGATCTGGCTAAAACCGACTTAACCCGAAAGAATTTTAGATCGAATTGCTTTAAACCTGAACCAATTTTTAACATAGAAGTATGATATACTTATATTTAATCATGTTATTAGTTAATCTAATAAAGTTATAGATATTTTAATAAATTAAATTGTATAAATACATGATTTCATATATTTAACTACTTTTAATCGTATTAGATGAAAATTGATAGAACTTTATATTTTTAATTTTCGGTCAAACAAGTAAAAGTAACAAAGTTAATAATGATCACTAGTTGATTTGCATTTTAACTATTTTGGTTAAGTAAAGGGAATCTTGTCATCAATTAAAAATTCACTAACAACTTATTTTGATATTGACTCGATCGATAATAACTATTAATACGTAGCTGAATTCTGTTTTTTTTTTAACTGAACCCGATCTGTACCCGAGAAACCGAACCAATGATTAACCGATGACAACCCGAGACCGATTAACACTCGACCCGAACTTCAACCGACACCGAACCGATGCTAACCCGATAACTCGAATAACTGATCTTTAACCAACTCGACCCGACCCGAGTGTGACCCGTCATAACAAACAACCGAAAAATAATCGATCTGAAATACAACTGAACCGAATGACACTTGTCCGAAAGACCGAAACCGACCCGATCACCCGAATGAACACCTCTACACTTACATGACAAAAAAAAGTAACTAACCTGTTATTTATAGCCTAAATATTTTGAAAAATACATTTATCTAAATATTTTCTTACCAAAAAAGTTCGTGCATTGCAGGAGATTTTATATCAATTAAAGATTACTTACTACACCATCTTGCTTAAAAAGAGGAGAATATCACTATCATATCATAGAAGATATATCTTACCATAATCACATTATACATGAAAGATATTGCTGAAGATAAACATAACTCATAATTTCAAATTTATATTCAATTGCTCAAGTGGATTTGTACTATTATATTTCAAATCGAGTCAATTTAGAGTTTTACATGTTTGTAAATATATTTTTAATTAAATTTAATTTTTACATACGAGTTATATTCAAATCAAATCAAGTTCTTCTCAATTTCTGTTAATTAGTTCAATTTTAAACACTTTTAGTCATAAATCATAATCATACATATATTGATTTATTTTTCACGCTTCAAATAATTAACATAAAAACAAAATCAATTATCAAATTATCATATAAAAATCATAATACAAATCCTTCTCACAATCCCAAAAAATAGTGATAAATTAGGGCATTTACATAGAAAGAAACTAACAATAATTTAATTAATAACAATGATAATGATTATCATAATAATTGAAATTAGACTAAAAATTAAGATATCAAAATCATAATCTTAATCATCTACTTATTGGTATTAAGTTAGTCAGTATCATAATACGTTCACATTTTGACTTTTTTTATTATTAATTAACTTTAAAAAATAAAAAACATATTTCAACCTCTTTTATTTTTATACCAAATCAATCATAAATTTAAACAGAAATTAATTAATTTTGTGATTGATTTTCGTACTTTTGAGTTAATGATTGATTTCCTAAGATTAATTCAAATTGTCTATTTGATTGGATTTCCTTACATGGCATGTTGATTTCCTTATAAATTTAAAATTATCCCACTTGGTAAGCATTAAAGAAAAAGATTTTGATATTACCATATTGCTTAAATATGTTGGTTTGATATAATATGGAGTAACATGTTCGTAAATAGCTATGCCACAATTTTTATGTTTTACATCATTTACACTATGATACATCAAAAATTAGTACAATTTTCATCTTTTCAATTGAATTTATATAAATCAAAAAATTAATTATTTGTATATTGGAGAGGCACATATACTAGATAGTAATAATTTTAAAAGGATGAAGAAAGTAGTTCATGTGGGACCGAGCCACAGGTTTACATAGAGCAATTGAAATATCAATCATAAACATCCTCTGTATATTTACTCTTATTATGTCTCGTCTGATTTTGACACATTTGTTAATGTACTATTTAAATCTTAGATATTTCTAGTTTTGCTCTAGTGAATACTCACTTCGAATCATTTTAGATGTCCCATTTGGGTTTTCACGGTTATTAAGGGTGGTGTGGGATCCATTAAAAAGGTGGTAGTTGGGTATTTTAATTGATTAAATTAATTGTAAAGGTGGTAGTTGGGTATTGGGAATTGGAAAAGTGGGGGTATTTGGGTAAAAAAAAGATAGACAAAAAAGGAAATGAGACTATTGATATGAATTTGTCAAATAAGGAAATGAGACAACTAAAATGATTCGGAGGGAGTATTATATAAAGTTATACTCCCTCCAATTTATAATAAGTGTCCACTTTGGGTTTGACACGCAAATTAAGAAAAATGGTAGTGGGGTATTTTAAGTTATTATAATAATTGAAAAAGTAGTAGGTGGAGTATTTAAGTGATTATAATAATTGAAAAGGTGGTAGGTGGGGTATTTTAAATAATATAAGTTGGGGTAGTTGGGGGTATTTAGGTAAAAAATCTTTGCCAAAAATAGAAAGTGGGCAATTAGAGTGACTTTACTAAATAAGGAAAGTGGACATTTAAAATGAATCGGAGGGAGTATTAATAAAATTTACATTAAGACGAATAAAATAAAATCTCACTTGACTAATGTTGATTCGTTGTAACTTATACTTCTTCCGTTCTGAAATACTCGCTACATTTCGATTATATGCACTATTCATCGTTCAAACTTATTTTATATATATTGCGACGATTGTGTAAATAAAAATATAGTCAAATGGGATCTTGTTTGAATCATCTAATCGCATGTTTCCAAAATATTAATTTTCTATAATTTTTAGAATTGTATAATTCATCATATAAAGAAATAAAATAATGCATTGACACGAGTGAAAAAGTGATATTAAAAGTGAATGATGTATAGTTCAAAACTCAAATGAGACTAAAATACTAATGCTTACGAGGAATATTATTTTAGAGAAAAGATCCTGTCAATTAAGGGAGATTAATTTCCTCGTGAATATAACAATTAGCACCAAATGATATGGGCGGCAGGTAACGTAAACTATTACTCCCTCCGTTCCCTATTGATGTTTCCATAGGAAATGTTCACGAGAATTATGAAAAGTAGAATCTTTTAGATAGTAAAGATATTATTTTATTGGATAATAAATTTGATAGAGGAAAAGTGGGGACCATAAATATTTAAAAAGTATTTAAAGAAAGTTAGTGGGCAAAATATGGAGATCACAACTAATTAAAAAATATTTTTATGAAGTTAGTGGGAAACATGTGGGGACCATAAGGAATATAAAAATGTTAAAATTGAGTTAGTGGAAGATACGTGGCCCATAATCATTATTAAAATATTAAAAAGAGAATGGGTGATGTTATTTTTGTCCAAAATTTATGATATAAATGGAAAGATTCCTTATGGGAACAACAATTAAAACACCCAAAAATGAAAAGTGAGAACTTCTTTAAGGAACGGAGGGAGTATATTGAAAGCATATAATACGAATTAAGAATAATTACTACACCATCTATTGCTTCAAAAGAGGAGAATATCACTATCATATCATAGAATATATATCTTACCATAATCACATTATACATGAAAGATATTGCTAAAGATAAACATAACTCATCATTTCAAATGTATATTCAATTGTTGAAGTGGATTTTCAGATCGAGTTAATTTTGAATTCTATATATCTGTAAATATATTTTCAATTAAATTAATTTTTACTTCTTTTCAAATTAAAGCGAGTTCTCAATTTCAATTAATTAGGTAAATTTAAACAATTTTAGTCATAAATCATAACCAAACATAAATCTTGATGATTTTTCCAAGCTTTAAATTAATTAACATGAAAACAAAATCAATTATTAAATTATTATATAAAATTCATCATACAAAACCCTCTCACAATCCCAAAAACGAGAGATAAATTTGGGCATTTACACATAAATAACAATAATTTTAATCATAATAATTAAAATTATCGATGATAATACTTGCTATGGTTTTTAATAGTCGCTACATTTTTGTTTTTCACGCTATTTAATGCATGATTTTAATCTTTAATATCTTTAATTTCATATGATAAAAAACTCTAAAAAATTAATATTAAGAAAATACACATTAAGACGAAACAAACAAGATTCCAATTGGCTATGTTTTGCATTATATATAGAGAACTATATATCAAATAAGATCAATTGGTGAACAGTAGTTGCTACAGAAACTTTAGCAACTAATAAAATCCGGAGGAAGTAATTAATAAGTTTGTGAAGCATTTTCTTCCAACTTTTTTACCATTCCTTGAGCAATACCTTGAATAGCTTCACAAAACACTTGTTGGGTAAACCCATCAAGAGGATCACACACAAAAGACCAAACAAATTTGGTACCAATATTTCCATTATCCTCCCCATTAATTGGAAACAATTTCATGGTTGAAAAGTAATACTTAAACCCAGCATTATTTTCAGTAATTTCATAGGAAAGACACATTTTAGATGGATCAATCTTAACAAGCTTTTCATAAGCATATTGAACTTGGGTCCCACCTGAAAAGAGTGAGGACTCACAATACCTTATAAGACCTGGTTCTCCTGGTGTGCCTTCTACAATGGAACACTTATCAAGATGAGGAAGAACTTTGTCTAATGACCCAAAATCTGATATGAGGGCCCACACTTGTTGGGGTGTGAGTGTTTTTATCTCTACTATTGTTTCTCCTTCCCATTTTGGTGGGTGTTGTTCTTCCATGGTTTTGATGTTTTTTTGAGAGAGAAGAAGATGATGGTGATTAAGATTTAGTGTGTGAAGAAGAGGATTAGACAAGGGTGTGCTTTTATAAACTAAACGGCCAGTCTCCTGAGAGACGTCTCTCATGTTCAATAACCCATTAAAGTTTAATATCTTGTCTTATTTTATGTTTTCGTTTATGGGCCGATATAATTAGTGATGGTATTTTAAAGAGACCGTCTCTAACAAGAATTTGTGTAAACTAAAATATTGGTGGGTTGTAGGAAAGGGTTATTTTTAGGCTGTATTCAAAATTCGATTTGGTGTTTACATTGATTTTCATACAATTTAAAATTTATTTTGAATTTGGATCTAAGTCTGGTTTGGTTGAAAGGTTAGTAAATATCGGATCGTCAGATCTGTTTTGAAAAGCTCCAGTCCAAGCTTACAATGCAAATTGTATTGGATTTTTATGGATTAAAATCTAGATTATTACTCACACGTGAGTTGTTTCACGTTGGAGGAATAGAATTCTATATGTCACTTAATTGACTTGAACAGTAATTACTACTATAAATTGGTTTTAGAAGTGAACATTCTTTAATTTTGTATGTAAGTTGACCAAACCTATTTTCTCATTTCTAACACACTTTCTTTGGAAAAACTAATACTAATAATTCAACCTTTCACTCATCTGTGTGAATAATTTTAACATTAGATTATTTTTAGTAATACAACATTTGACCTTCAGTTTGGTATCAGTATAATCTTTTATTTTATAATAATTAATCATTTGCTATTAGTTTGCTATTGGTATACCCTATTAGTATGCTGATAGCAAACTAAGAAAAAAATTAATTTATCAAAAAAATAATTAAAAGTTAAAATTATTCACAACATATAAGTGAAAAGTTTAATTATTAATTCCAATTTTTTAAAAAGTATTCTGTTTTTTTTTTTTTTTTGAAATGTAATTCTTACATACTTCATGTACAACTCATTTACAATAATAAATTTCATTGGCTTTATCCAACTAGTACTCCCTCCGTTTTTTTTGTTCTTCCCGTTTAGAATATTTCATTTTTGGAGAGAGAAATTTGATTAAGATTTTTAAGACATTTATAGATGATAAAATATATCCATATGAGATCTCCTTAGGTTCGTCTTAATGTATACTTTTTTATCATATATTTTTTATAAAGTTTTATAATGCGTATTTAGAGATATTTAGGCTCGAAAGTTGATTTGAAAACTGTGCAAAAAGTAAATGAGAAGAACAAAAAAGAACGGAGGGAGTATTTTTTAATATTATGTCTTCTAATAATACCCCATTAAAATTTGTAATTAATTTCCATATTTTTTAAAAGTAATTCCTATATGTACGAGATATCAACTTCATTGTATCAAAAACGTAGTATTTAGCATTTTTACCATTTAATTATACTCTAAATATATAGACTAAAAAGTTAGTATCATTTTTTCAATAATCTCATGCCTATTAAAAAACATGATCATTTTTACAATACATATAGGATAGTAAAATATAGACTAAAAAGTTATGGAATAAAATTAGTATCATATTTAGCATTTACCATTTTACCATTTAATTCAAAATCCGAGAATTTACCACGTCCTCTTACAACATTAAACATTAAATTCACAAGCTCTATTGAATCATACCCCCTCTTATTCGTTGTATAACTTACAAGCTTTATTTGTTATAAAACTTGTCAAATGATATTATACGTCATTTTCAAAAAATAAAATCTCTATGTGGGAAAAATATTATACTCAAGACATTGATAAATGTAATTTTGTAATATTAATAATACTAGTATAAAACTCCGTGCAATGCACGAAATTCTTAGTACGAAGATGTATATAAATATATTTTTAAAAAACATGCATTGATAATTTATAATTAAATATACTATATAAAGATGAAATAATAAATAATAATTGTTAAAATAGGGTAATATGAAATTTTTATATGTGTTATAAATTGAAATAGTTTGTAGATGAATAAAATGAATAAGTTGATTAATTAATTTTATTAGTCATTTAAGCCAATATCAACAAATAAAATTCTTTAATCTAGCGTGGCTCCAAAAGAATGAACGTGTGATTTTGAGTCTTTTTATTAAATTGTATGATGATTAGTTAAAATAATTTCTATACCTAAATCGGTCTAAATTTTAATAAATTATATAATGGTATCTAAATATTTCTTACTTTATTTTGATTTAAATTTTCTCTAATAGTAATTTATTAAGATATATATGATTAATATCTTATTCCCTAATTTGTAATTTTAACTTTGTTAATTAATATCATCTGAATGATTCTTAATTTAATGTTTCCATTCTCTTATTCGATCTATATATTAGAGTATTAATTGATTGTCAAATCTTTGATTGAAGTAGATTGGTCAACTATTTAATTCATTTAATTTAAATACTCCAATGGAAAAATTACATATGGCAAGTGCTTTAGAAATTTAACACTTGGCTTTTTATAGCTTTTTTAATAGATGTTATGATTATGATGATTATATTATTTAAACTTGTTTCAAATCTGTTTCCGACAATGTTAGAATTGTTTCTTTGAATAATGTAAATTGAGTAGGACAAAGAACTATTATTATGATGGACAAAATAAATAAATAAACAAATCTCAAGCTGAGGACCATATAGTCCGAGAATAGATTCTCTGACAACAAAGGTTTAAATATGTAAAGTGATGTTTGTGGTCGATGTTTGTTGCCTAAATTTCATCCTTGGGATTTTGTTGTTTGTTTATGATTGCTACAATATGGAAATAGACAATAGTACATAAATGTTGGAAGTATTTCTTTTATATATATATATATATATATATATACACGATAATTTGATATTTATCCGATTTTATAAGTATATTTGACTGATCTGACTTTAAACATTATTTTTAAATAATGTAAAAATCAATGTGGACACAAGAGCTGATTTTGAATCATTCCAAAATACTAAACTCGAAATCAACTCGATTACCCGAAAAAACACCTTAATTAAATTTGTTTGATACTGGAATTCCTACATCTAAGGGTAGATGTTTGTTCTGTAATTTACAGTTTAAATGAATCCAAACGCTATTAGAGGTGTTCATGTCAGGCTTGGATAGATGTTGGATGGATGCTGAATGGGGCTTGCCTCTAAAACCTGTATTTACAAGCTTAAAATTTCAAACGTTCATCAGCTTTAGAGGGCTTACTTTATTTGCGGTTATCTATCATCTTTCTTAGTGGACGGAACACATAAGCAAATGGATTTTTAATTTTATAAATAACTATATGTTTTATGCTCTTATTATTAGATTATTATAAATTAATTACGACTAAATATTTCAAATCATATTTCAGCTTAAAAACGTAATTTGGTTATTAATAATACATTATAGCATCAAGTCTAATCCGTTATCCATAGTCCAAACTCCAAAGTAAAGTGCAAATACAATTTTAAGCATGCATCATATCATAAATAAAAATAATAATAACAATATTTCAAACATAAAATAAAATCTAGCACATAAAGAGCATCGCCTAATTAAAGTC
Organism: Amaranthus hypochondriacus; assembly: GCA_000753965.2. NCBI lineage: Eukaryota > Viridiplantae > Streptophyta > Magnoliopsida > Caryophyllales > Amaranthaceae > Amaranthus > Amaranthus hypochondriacus. The sequence goes on from CM025931.1 coordinate 13,136,328, forward strand.
CTAAATCTAATATATTAACCACAAATTTTAAAAAATATTACTCCTAAGTCCAAATTGAGTATTACAAAACTTATAATTACCCTACTAAAAAACATGATCTTGCATAAAATACCACAATGAAAAGCAATCTCAAAGCGAGAATAGAGTAATTAATTAAGTAGCTTTTATCGGAAATACTTCACATGTGAGACACGATCCCACATCGACAAAATAGTGGGTTGTTGATCTGACTTGTATATATAATTAGTGGGCTACTCTTCCTACTACCATATGGTTTTGGGAAGTAATGAAACTCACCAAGTGTATATGCAAGTCAACGCTCTTGACCCGTGAGTTTGTGGGCCTGAGCCCACGGGTTTCCCGTTTCCACACGAGTGGGTCACGGTGAAATTATGTGACGAATTGTCACCGCCTAGCTAATAGCTTTAATTTGAGAAGAATTTTCTTCCAAATTTTTGGCCAAGCTTAATGCCATAGTCTTGATAGCCTCACAAAAACCTTCTCTAGTGGAGCCTTCAACAGGATCACATACAAACGACCACACCAACTTACACCTACACCTTCCATCATCACCGTTGATTGGAAACAATCGTACGGTTGCAACATAATACTTGAAACCAACATTGTTTTGAAGAACTTGATAAGAAAGACACATGTTTGATGGATCAATCATAAGAAGCTTTTCCTTAGCAAATTGGACATCCCCACCAGAAAAGATTGAGGACTCACAACACCTGATTAAACCAGGTACTCCTGGTGTACCTTCAACAAGGTAACAATTATCAACATTAGGACATAATTTGTGAGCTGAGCAAAAATCTGCAAAGTGGGGCCATACTTGTTGTGGTGTTAGGGTTTTTAGTTCTACTATGATTTCATCTTCCCAAAGGATTGGTTTTTTAACACTCATGGTGGGTTTTTTTTTTTATTTGGTTATTTTAGAGAAATTTTGTTTTGAGGGGAAATGAAAAATTACTAAAATGAAGATGTGCTTCTTTAGATAATAGACACAAATGACACATCGGGTGGTGTTGAAGTGTCCATGTGTTACCTACATGTGAGTTGTCCCACATCGGAGAAAGAGAATAATATGTATCACTTTATAAACTCAAGGAGTAACACCCACTATCACCAACTGGTTTTAGTAGTGAACCTTCTTTGGATTTATGAATGGACTACTTCTCCTACTTGTTCTCCTGCTTGTTTGGGTTTTAAATGAAGATGTGCTTCTTTAGATAATACACAAATGGACACATTGGGGTGGGTCAATGTTATGACTCATGAGGTTTACTCATGTTATTCTATAAAAGTTACTCTTGTTAAATAGTACGAGTTTCTAGGTGAGACAATCTCATACTTCCTTCGTTTTTTTACTAGCATTAAAATTAATTTTTAAACAATTTTTCATTTGAAGTATTTTGTATATTGTGTCTATCATACGAGAAAAAACATAGTCATGTGAGATCTTGTTTTATTCATTTCATCGTATATTTTCATAATATCAAATTTTCTGAATTTTTAATTATTTATAACTCTAGATATAAACAATTTGATAAAACGCATTGGAATGCACAAAAATTGTTTAGATGCAAGTAAATAAAAATAGATAAAATGATAAGAAGTTTATATGCTAATAACTTTTAGGAATATTCTATATGGTAGCAACGTATTATTGCACAAGGCTAGGTAGATAATTTTTTTAAAAAATTCCACATAAATATTGTAATTTTGAACCTTAAACTAACGTAACATTAATGTCCAAAACGTTTGATTATACATTAAGTTGTGAAATTTTGTTTTTACCCTTGTCTAGACCTGACTCAACCTTAATTTTAGGGTTTGGATCCACCTATTTTTAGACCCTATGGGTCGGGGTCAAATTTGAGTTCAGGACCTTTGGGTCAGGGCCCGGATATAGGTCCACAAGTTTGAGACCCAAATCCGACCCATATTCGACCCATGACTCATTTACATCTTTGTTTTTAATACATATATTTGCTATTATATATATATAATTGTTTGATTTGGAACTTTGTTATTATCTGGATGATGACGTGATTTTTAATTTTTTTAATTAATATAATTTGAAATGTGGTCGTTGTATACTTGTTTCTATATTTTAATTAAAAATCAAAAAACTTAATGAAATTTTTATTGGTTGGACCCGATCAGATTTGACCCATGGCGATCCTTAATCTTAAGCTACTCCCTCAATTCCTTATTAAATTTCCCATTTGCCAATTTAGAATTTTTTATTGGTTGTTCCTTAAAGAATCATTTTATTAAAATCACAAATGTTGGACAAAAATAACCTTATTCATATTCATTTTAATGTTTTGATAATGCTTTCATACATATCTTCAGTCAACTTTATTTTAAACATTTTTATATTCCTTATGGTCCCCACATGTTTCGCACTAACTTTGTAAAAAAAAATTATTAGTTATGGTCCCATATTTTTCCACAAAGTGTTTTAAAATATTTTTTAATGTTTATTGTTTCTGCTAAGAAACTGGTCAAGTAGATAGTTTCTACTATTGACCTGCAAAACGAACCAAGAGTCACTTGTCCGGGGTCTTCTTCCTAATATTCCCATTCAACGCTCAAGTCAGTGATCGAAAATAGAAATCGAGAATTCAATGTGAGTAGTTGATGAGATTGAAAGCATACATGATTAAGTAATAAATGAAGGTATTTATAGTGTGGTGGACTGGTGGTGGAGCTAATTTAGGTCATTTAGGGGTATTCTAGTAATTTCATCTCTAGAAATGGGCTATAAGAGGCTTTGACTGATTTGAGTGGATATTGGGCCTATTGACTTGGCCCATCTAGTTGGGGCTCATTGACCCCACAATATTTATGGTCCCCACTTTTTCTCCATTATTATTCAATAAAGTAATATATTCACTATTTTAAGATTATATTTTCTTAATTTTCCATGAATATTTTTTGTAAGAACTTTATTAAAAAAACGGAGGGAGAGGAAGTATTTAAACTTAGATTTATGGTAACGACTAATATCTTAAATTTTTAGATCAGGATTTCTCTTGAGAGACCGTCTTTTGTAAAGACGACTCTCAAAGTCTAGCCCAAATCTATATTTAGTGTTGTAACAATGTATATTTAGAATTGGACTGGGCTTTTGAGAGTCGTCTTTACAAAAGACGGTCTCAAGTAAGAATTTGTGTTTTTAAATAGCGATTAAGATTTATAGACTTAATTATCGCTTTTAATATAGATTAGAGTATAAAACATTCTTTATAGTTACAACTAATATTTAAACTTCCAAATTGAGATGAACTCTTAATATAATATCAAATGGAACATGGAAAAAGTTGATGATTTCAATTATCAATCATCATTCTTCATTTCAAGTGTAATACTTCCTCCGTTCTCTAATGAAGTTTTCAAAAGAAATGTTCACGGAAATTAAGAAAAATAAAATATTTTAAATAGTGGATATAATATTTAATTGAATAATAAATTTGATTAGAGAAAAGTAGGGACCACAAGCATTAAAAAGTATTAAAAGAATGTTTGTAGAAAAAATATGAGGACCACAACTAATAAAAATTAGTTTTATAAAGTTAGTGGGAAACATGTGAGAACTATAAAGAATATTAAAATATTAAATTAAAGTTAATTGAGGATATGTGAGTCTGTGAGGTACATAAGCATTATAAAAATATTAAAGAGAGTATGAATAAGGTTATTTTTGTCCAAAATTTGTGACATAAATGAAAATATTTTCTATGGGAACAACAAATAAAACACCTCAAAATGGCAAATAAAAACTTCTTTAAGAAATGAAGGGAGTATTATTTACTACAAGAAGGAGTATCTTATACATTCTTAATGATACTCTTGAAAGATATAATAATGCGGAATTAAAGGTTTAAGAATTGTGTTTAGGGTTAAGAATACTGTTTGTATTAAGTGTTAAAGAGGGATAATCACCCTATAAATATACACACTAACCAGCTAACTTAGGAAACAGAATATCCTAAGAATAAAATAAAATAACGGCTACTCTAAATACAGTAACAAATATAAACACAATATTTTCATATATTCCCACACTCCCCCTCAAGTTAGGTCGTGGGATTTCCAATGCCTAACTTGGATATAGTCGTCTCGAATACTTCTGCTGAAACTGCTTTCGTTAGGATGTCTGCTAGCTAATCTTCAGATTTCAAGTGAGGGATACGAATGATTTTATTTTCCAACTTCTCTTTTATAAAGTGCCTATCTATCTCCACATGTTTGGTTCGATCATGTTGAACCGGATTCTCTGATACATCAATGGCAGCTTTATTATCACAGAACAAGGTACATGTTCCAGTTACCGGGAAGTTCAACTCACATAACAGTTTCTTAAGCCACAGGACTTCAGTTATTCCTTTAGCAACACCTCTAAACTCTGCCTCTGCACTTGATAGTGCAACTACCTTCTGTTTCTTGCTTCTCCAAGTAACCAAATTACCCCCAATAAGAGTAAAATAGCCAGATGTAGACTTCCTACTATCCTGATCTCCTGCCCAATCTGCATCAGTGTAGGCAACAAGGTCAAGATGACCATTTCTGCCATAGAAGACACCCTTTTCGCTTGTGCCCTTTAGATATCTAAAGATCCGAAGAACAGCCTCCATATGTGGAACTTGGGGAGAGTGCATGAACCGGCTTACGACCCCTACTGCATATGCTATGTCTGGTCTAGTATGGGAAAGGTATATGAGTTTTCCCACCAACTTCTGATACTTATCTCTGTCGGCTGATTCCCCTTCAAATGAAGTCTGCAATCGATGATTTGTGACAATAGGAGTGTCAGCTGGTTTACAATCAAACATACCTACTTCAACAAGAAGATCCAAGATATACTTTTTCTGGTTTATGAAGATTCCCTTCTTTGATCTGAAAACTTCGATACCTAGAAAATATTTCAAGTTTCCCAGATCCTTCATCTTGAACTCTTTAAAGAGCTTTTCTTTAAGACTCTGAATCTCTTCTTCATTATCCCCTGTTATAACCATATCATCAACATATATAATCAAACATGTCATCCGATTGTTTACTCTCTTCAAGAAAAGCGTATGATCTGAATGACTCTGCTTATACCCAAATTTCTTCATTGCTGTGGTAAATCTTCCAAACCATGCTCTTGGGGATTGTTTCAAACTGTATAGAGCCCTTTTTAACTTACATCCCTCTCTTGGACCAAAGTCGTCTGAGAAACCAGGAGGGGCATGCATATACACTTCTTCTTCAATTTCACCATGAAGAAATGCATTTTTAACATCAAACTGGTACAGAGGCCAATCTTTGTTAGTAGCTATTGAGAACAGGACTCTAATGGTGTCAATCTTTGCGACCGGGGAGAAGGTCTCAGAATAGTCAATGCCGTAGGTTTGGGTGTACCCTTTCGCCACAAGCCGTGCCTTGTATCTCTCAATTGTCCCATCAGCATGAAACTTTATCGTAAACACCCACTTGCAACCTACCGTTTTCTTCCCTTCAGGCAGAGTACATCTTTCCCATGTGTTGTTTTTCTTAAGAGCCAAGATTTCATCTTCCATAGCCTTTCTCCATTTCGGGTTCTGAAGAGCTTCATCTGTGTTTCTAGGAATGGAATTGGAGTAAAGGCTAGTCTGGAAGGCCTTTGCTGTCTGAGCCAAATTACTTTTGTCACCACAATTGACAGGATATCGAGACCTTTGAGCCTCAAAATCTGGATCATATCTGTTTGGAGGAATACCTCTCGTCCTCCTTGGAGGTAACTCATACATGCATGGAAGCTCAATAGTACTAGAGAGATTATCATCAACAACAGGGGGTTCAGATAATACCTCTTGAGGTTCAGACACCTCATCACTCCGAGATGCATCAAACAGGGTAGGAGTAGTCTGAGGAGAAAGAATGACTATGTTTTCTGTAGCAATATCTGTGGGATTACTAACTTGCTCTTTGGGGTCAAGATCATCAGAAATAGAATAAGTAAGCCAGCTTAAGTCATCATATGCAGTCTCCCCCTGAGGACGAAGCTGGGGATAGAAATAGGATGTCTCAAAGAAGTCACAATCCAGAGTAGTGTAGAGCTTGTTATGAGTCGGATCAAAGCAACGATAACCTTTTTGATTGACACCATAGCCCACAAAGATACATTTGACGGCCCGGGGTTCAAGTTTGTGTCTAGTAGGTTTGGGTAAGTGGACATAAACAACACAGCCAAAGATACGGGGAGGAAGAGAATGGGTGGAAGGTATGGTAAGATAAGTTTGAAGGGTTTCAAGAGGGGTTTTGAAGTGTAGGGTTTTTGAAGGTAGTCGATTGGTAAGATAGGTAACAGATGTCAGGGCTTCAGGCCAAAAGTAGTAGGGAACATGGGCTTCGAACATGAGGGCACGACTAATTTCAAGAAGAGTGCGATTTTTTCTTTCGGCTACCCCATTTTGTTGTGGAGTGTGTGGGCAAGAGGCTTGGTGGATAAGGCCATGGGTGGTGAAAAATTGGTCCATATGTTGGTTTAAGTATTCCCCCCCGTTATCGAATCGGATGATTTTAGGTTTAGCATTGAACTGGGTGACAATCATTTTATAGAATTTAACAAAGGTATCAAAAACATCAGATTTATGTCTCAAAAAATATACCCAACACATTCTAGTACAATCATCAATAAATGAAATAAAATAAGAATAGTGCTGTTTATTAAACTCCGGAGCTGGGCCCCAAACATCAGAATGTATCAAAACAAAAGGTTCATTGCTACGACTACTACTAGAATAGTAAGATTGTTTGTGACTCTTAGCAAGTACACATGCTTCACAGTCCAGAGTTACATTACAGCTACGAAAAGATGGAAAAAGACGTTTTAGATACCCTAAAGATGGATGTCCAAGACGTCTGTGCCACGTCCACAACTGATGATCACTAGACCCATGAGCAAGCAAAGTGTGACCCTTGTGAATCGCTTCATCAACATAGTACAGTCCATCTCGTTCAGTACCATGCCCAATAATCTTCCCCGTCTGAGCATCCTGCACAATACAATCAGAAGACGACATAAGCACGGTACAATTTAATTCACGAGTCAATTGACTAATAGAAAGCAATTTATGGGATAAACTCGGAATTAAAAGACAATTAGTAAGCTTCAAGGAAGGAGAAATATTAACGGGCCCCGACCGATCCACACTCACACACTCCCCATTGGCAGTTTGAATGTAGGTACGTGTTTGAGGGTTAGTCGATATAAGATCACGAGGGTCAAACGTCATGGTGTCTGTGGCCCCTCAATCAAATATCCACTGGGTTGAAGAATTTTTACACATGAGGCCAAGGTTGGATTTTAGATGAGGCTTGGGTTCCATGGTTTTATTTGGGTCGTCGGTTTCAAAATTGAGAGGGGGTATGTTTGGGCCGTGGGTTTCTAGATTAGATTTAGGATGGGTTTTAACTTTTTTGTTTTGGGCATGGGGTATGGGATTTGTAGGGTTAAAGGGAATGTGTGAGGGAGTATAAATAAGAGAGAAAGGAAAGTATTGAGAAGACCCACTCCTTCCTTCTCTCTCTTCTAAACCGTCTGCTTCATTTTTGAGTTCACCCGCTTCACCATTTTTTTGGATCTTAGCTTCTGAGTGGATTAATGGCCGGTTCTCTGACATGCTTTCATGATGGACGCCGGTGGCCATGTTGGCCTTGCCGCCGGTCCGGTTTACCTGGGCCTTGGTGGCGGCCTTCCGCTGCCGGTGTTCCTCCCATCACTCCGGGAAGCCTATTAATTTAAGGCACCCCTCTTTTGTATGTCTACTTCCTCCACAGTGGGTACATTTAAGGTGAGTCTTGTCCTCTGTGTCACGCCGGAATGAAGTTTGATCTGACCGGTGGTGTTTAACGGCCAACCCACTCCCGATTTCTGAGGGAATTCTTCCCAATGATGAAGCGTGGGTCATTATCCCACGCCTTGAGATTTTACGGCGAATGGTGGCATAAGCAATTTCGACTGTGGGAAGAGGGTCCAGGTTTAGTAGATCTCTTTTCTCTTTGTCAAAGGTTTCATTTATCCCAGCCAAGAACTGAAATAATCTTTGTTTTTTTGATGAAAGTGTTGAAAATTGTAATATCCTCATCGTGAACCATGGGATTCGGCTGCCTTCGATCCACCTCATTCCAAATGGTTATTAATTTTCCATAATAATCCTCAAGAGTATCTCGATGTTGCTTGAGATTATTCGCTTGACAAGTCAGATCGAAGATCTGAAGCTCGTCTCTCCCACTGTTAAATAGGATTTCAATCCCCTTCTATAAGTCCCTTGCAATTGTGTAGTCTAGAAATTGATTTATGAGATCTTTTTCTATGTTTGAAATAATCCATGATAGAACAATGGAATCTTTCTGTTTTCAGGTTTTGTATGCAGGATCAGAGGCACTTAGGGGCTCGTCAATGATGTGGCTGAGACGACCCCTACGGTCCAATGCAATGTGCATCATCTTGCACCAACTAGTGTAGTTCTGGTGGTTCAATTTTTCGGCAATTTTTAAGTCGGGTGAAACGATTTCTGTTTGGGTAACTGGTTGATGCATTTGTTTGAATAAATTGAACATGTGTTCCATTTGTTTTAGGGTAATAAGCTGCTGGTTTGGGTTTGTGTTTGTTTCGGCCATTGTAGGACAGATTTGTTTGGTTGGTTGTTTTTGGGTAAATGATGATTACCGAGAAGTGTTACCGGTCCCGAAAAACACTTTCGGCTCTGATGCCATGAAAGATATAATAATGCGGAATTAAAGGTTTAAGAATTGTGTTTAGGGTTAAGAATATTGTTTCACTACAAAAAAACACGGAGTTTTTCGACGGAAATACTCAGCTTGATGAAGCGTCGAAAAAAAAGGCGTAGCAAATTTTCGACGCTTTTTTTTAGACGCTTATTTTCGTCTAAAACATTATGTATTTCCGACGCTTTTAGCCGTAGAAAATAAGATTTGGCGCCCTAAAAATAAACTACTATTTAAACATTTCCGACGCTTCAAAGCGTCGAAAAAATTTTGCGCCCTATATCCACACGACATTTTTTGGGAGGATTTTAGACGCTATAAAGCGTCGGAAAACTTCAGGAGTTTAGACGCTTTAAAGCGTCGAAAAAACCCAGTGTTTTAGACGCTTTAAATGTCGAAAGTGCTTAATATTTTAGACGCTTTTGTGTGTCGAAAATACTTCATATTTTAGACGCTTTTATACGTCTAAATGAAAATAAACCCATAATTATCTATCATTACCCCAATTTGTATTAGTCTTTTCCATACTATATAAAATTCATCACACAAACATAATTACCAACAAATATCATACCAAATCAATCATTTCTACAAAAGTATTAGAATTCGATATTCATACACGCATATACATTCGTCGATGTAGCAAAAGGCATAATATATATTCATATACATTCGTTGAAGTTAAATAAAGCAAAATATATAGTGTTAAATGTTTGTCAAAAGTTAAAGGCCTCCAAATATGTTGTCATTATGTTGCATCATCCACTTTAATGTCGAGACCTTCGCAAAAATGATTTGTTAGTCATAGTATGAATATCAGCAGCAAAAATCTGCAAGAAATCAAACAAACGCACAAATTTTAGCCAAAATACATACACACTTTGTGATTCAAGGCCAACAAATATTTTAATGTATGAGATAACCTTACCAAACTCCCCATGAATATACAAAAGTTTATATTAGTAACTACGCTTCTACCATAAGCATTAATAAGTAATATGAAAAGATTCAATTGATAATATTAGTAACTACATCCTATCCATATTATATAATAGTAAGATTAAAAAATTTCATATGCATAAAACTAACATATAGATAATTAATCACTTCAACAAATTTTCATATTGTACATATTTACAAATCTATTAGAAATAATAAGTGCAAACATAGACTACCACAATTTAACACATCACATTAATTTGAAGAAAGAACCTCAAAACATTATCATGAAGAATCAAACTATACAACATGTGGCTTTGGTAGTAATGTGTCTAAAAACTCCATCTTTTTTGAGAATCAAACTATAAATTGAGTTAGTAAATACTCCCTCTGTTTTCATATGTTTTTCTCACTTTCCCCATTTGAAAATTTTTAAAAATTTTTCCCATTAAGAATCTTTTTATTTTTGATAGCCAATAAAATAGAAGGAAATTATTACACTTACACTCTAATCTATAGAAATTAATTTACATTTTAATTCCCAATATATTTCCTTTACATGCACCCAATGAAATTTAATGTCATTATTATACTTACACTTTAATCAATAAAATCTTTATTTTTTATATTATTTTACTCAACTCAAAAGTATCTATTGTATAATTATAATTATAATAAGTAAAAAGGATTAATAGTATAATACCAAATTACACGAACCATTCAATTGGATGCCATGACCCATCTTCCCTAGTAATTGACGTAGTGCCTGAAGTTAAATAACAAACTTTAAAAAGTGGTATGAACATAGAAATTCAATTGCACACCTCTGACTTGAAATCAACACATATGAAACAAATGTTGTTCATTTGATTCAACATGGATCTAATAAATCAAGAGGTTACTGCAAGTATTACCTTGTCATAAGAAAGCTACTGATATACAATGTCAAACATTGAAAATTAATAAATTATTAAATGATTTTGGGTGTTATACAATGTTATACAACGTAATGATCTTGATTTTGTTAAAATTAGCAGCACCACATCTACCCACTCAGCAGCTTGGCATAAGGCACTCTAATGACTAAACAGGTAAAAACAGAAATGATTCCATAATCTGTCTGTAATAGAACTAAGAGGGACGATATACCTTTAAAAATATGGAGTAAAGGTATCTTGAGAATAACCTTCATCTTAATATAAGAGCAATTCATAAAATCTTCTAAAGTAAAAAGTAAAGATGTAAGCTGATCATACCAATCTTTAAAAATTTGAAAACATTTTGCAATCTCCAGTAGGTCAATTACAAAACTAGGTAGGGGCAACACCTGATCATCCATATAAGCTTGTGAGCTTGACAATTTCAATATTTAGAGCAAAAAGCCAAAAACATTTAATCATGAATGAACTAAAATAGTCTCCCTAAAATCAAACGTTAAACATTCAACCATGAATACTAGCTTTATTAATGCTAAAAAATATTTGACTCGTGAGCCTTAAATAATGATACAAGTTAATAAGTATACACCAAAGCTTCCAAGAAATGTCGTTAATATCGTCAATGGAAGCAAGCAGCAGCAACGAGAGGCAGATAGAAGTGCGAGAAAGGTACCACTTTACAAGAAGAAATGGGAACAACGAGAGGAAGATAGAGAGGTGGGTAGGGAAGCACATACCTTAACGGATGCTATAGGTCGTCGGAGGAACACATTGACCCTGCTACAAGCTTCCAGAGGAACACATTGACCCTACTACAAATGTACATATGACGTCAAGCAAAACAGTATGCAATAGCTAGGAAAACAGCAGCACTATACAACACGTAACAGCAAAACAGCAGCAATAGATCACAACAGCAACAGATTACAGATTGCAGCAGCAACAGATTACAAATTGAAGCAGCAACAGCAACAGATTACAGCAACAACAACAACATATAACAGCAGCAACAGAAACAAATTGCTGATTGCAGTAGCAACAGATTACAGATTGCAGCATTAACAGCAACAGATTACAGCCACACTAACATATTACAGCAGCAACAGAAAGTCAGTAACAGAGCAACAAAAAGTCAGCAACAACGCAACAACAACACTCAACGCAATATGGAGATAAAGATAGACAAAGTACATATGTAATCGGTTGGAATTTGAATTGGGTCATTGTTTCTTGAAAACCAAATCAAAATCTGAACAATCAACAGAAATAAGAAGGAATTGTTCTTTCTCACAAATTTCACGGTTGCTTACATAGAAAAGAAACAAGCTTTATAGTTTATACAACAAATTCTCAAACTCAATCCAAACAATCACAATAGATATACCATTTCACCAAATACCCACAAGAAAAAGCTGATAAATTAACAAACCAATTAAACCAATTCACATATTCAATCAGCTAATATTAACAATTGCATTGTACTAAATCAGAACATAAACCCAATCTACTCAAGAATCTCTATATTTTCATCCCAAAAACAAATGATTAAGAGAACCTTAATTTCTTTGTTTAAAAAAAATCCATGAAAAAACCAATGTTGCATAAAAAAAATTAACGAATCTACTCAAAGTCTCTATATTTTCACCCAAAAACAAAATGATTAAGAGAACCCTAATTTTTTCGTTTAAAAAAATCCAAGAAAAAACCAATTTTGTATAATTAAATTAACGAAAACAAGTCAAAAAAAACGCAATTTACATTCGAAATCAAGGATCTTACCTCTTGATGGACGATTTGGAGGAGCGAGAACCACGAAGAAATGGGCGAGAACCAAGGAAAAGAGCGTGAAGCAGAAAAAAATGAGAAAAGAAATATGAAGAAAGAGAATAATTGAATGTGAAGAAGAAAAGGGAAAGTGAAGTACTCATTACTGATTCGATTTCGCCGGTGAGAGGATGAAGAAGAGAGTGTGGATTGGGGTTAGGGTTTTGTTAGAGCGGGATTTGGAATGAAACACTGATTTCGATTTACACCTATTTTTCCTTTTGTTTTTTTAAGTTTTGTGACGCTTTTAATCAATTATTTTCCACTGATTTAAACGTCGAAAATTAAGCGTCGAAAAACTCCGTCTTTTTTTTAGACGGTTGCTCAAGCGTCTAAAATAATGCGTCTATAAACTCCATGTTTTTTAGTAGTGTTTGTATTAAGTGTTAAAGAGGGATAATCACCCTATAAATATACACACTAACCAGCTAACTTAGGAAACAGAATATCCTAAGAATAAAATAAAATAACGGTTACTCTAAATACAGTAACACATATAAAAACAATATTTTCATATATTCCCACAACTCTATCAATCACATCTTTAATTTATAGTAACCGAATTAAAATTTTAAACTCTCAATATTGTGTTAAAATAAAAAATTTGTGAACAAAAGACAAACAAATTACAAAACCATAAATTAATACTTAATCTATAAAATATATAACTCAACCCTATAAAAAATAAAATACGTAAAATTCAAAGTAAATAAGAGTCATGTATAGATTTGGTTCAAATAGTGTGGACTAACTTAATAATAGCAAATAGTTTTCATTGATAAGAGTAATTGTACTTCTTATGTTTAGTCAACACTAAAATAACGTCTATCAAACTCATGCAAGAGTTTCTCAACTTCAAATACAAATTAATAAACAGAAAGGAAATTAAAATACATAGACTTCAAACAAAAATAAAGTTACACACAGTCTAATTAGACGTACTTTCCATTTCATCAGCTCAGTTGCTATAATTTCATTTTATAAGATAATGTTCTTTTTTTTTTTTTAGAAAAATTGTTTCTAAAAAGTCAATTTTTTGGCCATCTGCAAATAAAGAGTCAACATTTCATTTATCCAATAAAAAGACAACCTTTGTCTCATTTTTGCAAATAAAGAGTCAACGTTTCATTTATTCAATAAATTTAGAATTGAAAACTTACCTGCTATCTCTTTATTTGCAAAAATGAGACAAAAGTTGTCTCTTTATTGAATAAATGAAACGTTAACACTTTATTTGCAGATGGCTAAAAAATTGGCTTTTAAAAAACAATTTTTCCGTTTTTTATTCTCACTCACATATTTTAAGTCTCCTTCGCAAGCATTCAATTTAAATACAATATCATTTGTTAATCTTTATCGAAAATTCCATTATTGCACTTTATGAGAGAATACATTATTTTTCAAGAGAATCTTCCATTGCTTTAACCATACGCTGCAACCCAACCTCATACTTTTTCAACAACTCCTCAAATCTCAGCCCTTCAACAGGATCAACGCTAAAATTCCACTCAATCATACACCCTTCATCTTTCTGATCATCACCACTTTGGTTAATCCTAACCGTTGATACATATGAATTAAATCCAATATTTGAGTCTACAATCTCATAACTTAAACTCATATTCACCTCATCAACGGCTATAAGTCTCTCCTTACACCAGCTAACCACTTCTCCACCGTTGATTTTCCCATCACGACTTTCTGTTGATGGGATAGAAGAGCCGAGGCATAATCTGATACAACCAACCTCACCGTTAATACCATGGACACCATAGGAATTAGAAAGAGTAGGGAAATATTTGTGAATGTTGAAGAAATCTTTAAAAAGTGGCCAAATTTGGTGGGGGGTGGTGTTTAGTAAGGCGGTGGACACTTTTCCTGTCCATTTTTTTACCATTTTTTTTGAGGGAATCTGAATTGATCAAAGTGAAGCACCCTACTATTTTAGTCTATTACTACTACTACCTACCAGCACCCCACTGCTATATATAGAAGTATCGTGCGTTTCAAAATACAACTTTTTTTTTTATCGCAATTTAATGCATTAATTTGATCCTTAATATTTATAATATACTTCCTCCGTTCCATAATACTTGCTACATTTCACTTTTTTACGCAATTCAATGCACAATTTTGATCATTAATATCTTAAACTACACTTATCGAAAAATTATAAAAATTTATATTATGAAAGTATGCGATTAGACGATTCAAACAAGATCTCACTTGACTATATTTTTACTTACACATTAGTCGCAATATGTAAAATAAGCTTGAACGATGAATAGTGCACAAAATCGAAATGTAGCGAGTATTTCGGAACGGAGGAAGTATATAATAAAAATTGTAAAATTTAATATTAATAATCGTTGCATTGAGACGAATCAAATAAGATTCCACTTGATTATGTTTTTTTAGAGAATAAAATTAATCATAAATTATGGTAGATAAGTGAATTGAAACGGACAAGGAAGTATATCAAGAAAAAGGTCTCGCGGGTTTTTAGCTAGGTTTTGTTGAGCCATCGGTCGTGAATAATCTATATTAGTATGATATTATTCGTTTTAGACTAGAGTTGTTTATGGGCGGGCTACCCGCCAGGGTCAACCCACCCGGCTCAAAAAACGGGCGGGCATAGACAACGTTTTTCAAAAAAATTTAAAGTTTGGACGGGTAATACCCGCCCGCCAAGATCAATGGGCGGGTAGCGACACCAAAAAAATACCCGCGGGTATACCCGCCCGCCCGCTAAGTTTAATATATTAATTATTATATAATTAATTCTATTGCTATGAAACTAGTAGTCTAGTGTCTAGCACTACTAATCTACTACATAACCAACATAATGTTTATATTCATGTGATTTGAGTATTTTTAGACATTGTATTTTGGACAATGTATTTTATTTAAATTTTTATTAAATCTTAATTTTATGATTTGTATTATATTTTTAATTTTTATATAATAAATACCCGCCTTCCCGCGGGTCCCGCCTGCTTTAAAAATGGGCGGATATCGACAAAAATATATGTCCGCAAATGCGGGCGGGCTTTTGAATATTTAAGCCCGCGGGTAAATTTTTTAGGTATTAATACCCGGTCCGCTACCAGCGCATAAACACTATAGAGTGATGGGTACAAATTTGTTTTTATCGCTTTTTTAAAGATTTGATATTAATTTGGAGTTTGATGACTATGTCTAAACTTTAATTTCTTAATTTTTGGATGCCGTACTAATGTGCAGTCAACAATCAAGGTCAACTGAAAACTTGCCCACACATATGTTTTAACAATCCAGCATGCTACTCAAGCTATTGCTTCAATGTATACGTATTTTTCGATTGAACTGCTTTGATATCAGTTGTTGAGTCAACTAGCTGTAAATGCTTTACATTAGTATGACGTGTCAGGTTTAGGTTGAGCCTGCACAAATTTATTTTTTAAGTACTTTTTTAACGGTCTACTAATTCACAGTTGAATCACTTGTGTATTTGTCTAAACTTTCTAATTTGTCTTAAATGAGACTTTGAAAAATGATTTTCAATTGTGTCTACTCCGGATTGGATTCTTTTTCGGTGGCGTCATTTTCTAGTTGAGTTTATTAGGTTTGAGTAAAGTTCCATCATATCATTCATTTTAAAATATTTCTTATCATTAAAGTTGTTATAAAAAAAACTATAGTTTGTTTTTGAGATAAAAGTATCTACGGCTTTTACAAATATATATTCTCGTATAAAAGAGAGAGATATCGTCTCAAAATACAGAAATTTCACTAGAAATTTTATAAATCGTGACTAAAAATGATAGCCTAGAGATTAAAGTTGACAAAGTAAAAAAATGAGTCAAAATAATTGAGTTCCGGTGACTATCAGAGTGTGACACACTTCTATCTTATATTATCAAATCAAATCATTTTTAGATATCAAATTGAATTCAAGTAGAAAAAGTTCGACATGTTTTATACTTTTTCATATTCAACCTATTAGTCTTATCTTTTTTCGCACTTAACGAGACAACATATTAGCCCTTAATATCTATAATTATTTCTAATTAAAAATTATAAAAACTTAATATTAATAATCTTTGTTAAGCATAGCATTCAAAACACAGAAGCTCACAAATAAGTGTGGTTAATTGCAAGGACAACAACCTACCTCATAAGCATGTTACTAGTCTTTAGCAAGCAGCATTCTGTTCTACAGGAGAAGTCAACAAATCAAGAAGCATGGGTCTTGCACGTGATTCTTAGTTAGCCTAATGCTTAGTTTAGTTGATAACTAGGATTAGGTTTGTTAGGAAGTGGTTACAACAGATTGTAAGTTGTAACAACCCTCTTAGATTAGTATATATATGTATGCCTATCTATACCCTTGTAACAATTATCATTCAGTGCAATGTAATAGTCTTTTATCTTTCTTTGCTCCCTTTGTTCTTCACCTATTGTCTCTTTTTTCCCCTTAGAAAAACAACATGGTATCAGAGCTTCAAAGATCCAATCAAAGAACAATGTTCATTTTTGATTTTTGGTTCTGTATCTAAGGCATAAAAAAGTCATATTAGTTTCTTTTGATCCTTCCTCTTTTCCATCCTGCAAGAAATAAGTGCACATCACATCCTTTTCAAGATTGGCTATTTTTCTTGATTAACAGAAGAAAAAAATGGTGAATCTCAGTGCACAAAGTGCAGCAACCCAAATAGACCTTACATCCAATCCTTCTAGTCATACTTTCTTCACCCCTTTGACAGTAGTCAGAAACTTGTGAGCATTGTGTTCTCAGAGAGAGGTTATGCCAATTGGAAGAGAATTATGATCATAGCCCTATTTGGAAAAAAACAAACTAGGGTTTGTGGATGGCACCCTAGCAAGACCAACAAGCAACTCAGCAGGTAAAGCATGGGATAGGGTGGACAATGTGGTTATGGGATGGATTTTTGGGGTTCTTGAAGATTCTATAGCAAAGAGTGTCTTGTCTTTTAAAACATCCAAGGAGATATGGGATGAGCTTGGGGAGAGATACAAATAAACCTCCAATGCACAAATGTTCTTATTACAAGAAGAACTCAATGCACTTGTCCAAACACCTAAAATGAGTGTTTCAGAATTTTTCACAAAGGTAATTCAGGCATCATTAGCAAATTGCTTCTTACTTGTTTGAACTTCTTGTCAAGTTTCATCAAGAAACTTATGACTTTGGTATTTTGTTGAATCTTGTCGATCCTTTTGGCAACATCACAAGAACATGTTGATGTTGCAGTACAAGTGCAAGTGGGGACATGGTTTAATCCATCAAATTCATCCCAAATATCAACAAATTTTAGAATTGCTAAATAAACAAGAAACAAAGCATAATAACACCTATGCTAACACCAGCCATCAATCAGGTAATCTATGTATGCTTGCTCATAACACAAATTTATGGATAATAGATAGTGGTGCTTCAGACCACATGTGTAATGACATACACAAGTTTGCAAGTTATTATGAATTGATTGAACAGGAAAATCATGAAGTGACTATTCCTTATGGCTCCAAATAAAGGTCAAGTATAAAGGAAACATTGTCATGCATAATGGAATAGCTTTTCATAATGTCCTCTTTGTGCCTAAATTCAAGTATAACTTAATATCTGTTAGCAAGTTGTCTATTAATATGGAATGCAAAATCCCCTTCACTACTAATGGATGTTTTGTGCAGGAAACATTGATGAAGAAGCCTTGGCTTCTTGGTGAAGAAGTCAATGGTCTATACATCATCCAAGATCCAAAAGATAATGCAAGATTGTCACCACAAACAAGATACATAAGCAACAACTCATTTGTTGTCGACCACAATGGTGGAGCTACCAATAAAGTGAAGTTGTGGCACCTTAGAATGGAACACATGCCCATAGAAAGATTGAGACTTCTATTTCCAGAGTTAAAGAGTAAAACCACCAAAGACAAAATGTTTTGTACCATCTGCCCTCTTGGAAAACAGAGGAGTTCAAAACACATATCCTGCATCATTTAGGAAAATTTTTGCACTTCTAGAACTACTTCATATAAATATATGGGAGCCTTTTAGGTATGTGTCTAGAAATAATTGCAATATGTTCATTACTATAGTAGATGATTTTAGTAGAATGTGTTGGATTTTTTTGATTAAGAATAAATCTGAATTTCCAATTGCATTTCATTAAGAATCAAATGTTTCTCAAAATCAAAACTATAAGAACAGACAATGCAGGAGAATTAACAAATGGAAAAGCCCTTGAATTCTACCTAACACTTGGAATTACACAACAAACAAGTTGTGCTGAAACACCCATGCAAATTAGAGTTGTGGAAAGAAAACAAAAACACATACTTCAAACTGCAAGGTGTTTATTTTTCCAATCCAATCTTCCCATGAAGTTTTGGGGAGACTGCATACAATGTACAATGCATCTCATCAACGAGATGCCACTAACAGTCCTAGGTGGAGCCACACCATATGAAAAATTTCATCGAACAAAACCTAATTTGGATCATTTGAAAGTTTTTGGATGCCTATGTTTTGTTAGCACTCTTAAACAAGGAAGACACAAATTTCTCCCAAGGGCACAACAATGTGTTTTCTTGGGTTACCCTATCAACAAGAAGGGCTACAAAGTTTATAACATAGAAAATGGAACTGAAATAATCTCCAAGGATGTAATATTCCATGAAAGATTATTCCCATATCATTTCATGCAACCTAAATTTAACTTAAATAAAGTAAAAAAAAATTTCTTGCCTGAATGTCCAAAAGCATCAGGGACTGATGAACAAAGCAGCAATACATATGATTTTAATAAGATAAATGACTTTACCTGATTGGAACAGCAATTTCATATCTCATGCGAGTATTCCATTTTCTTTTGTATCCCTTCACTTTCACCTTTTTTCACCTTCACCTTAACTCCATCAACAATGCATATGATTTTAATCAGATAAATGACTTTGAGCCATATGTTTAAGACACATTTCAATGCACTCTTAACTTCATGCATTAACACACCTATACTTAAACATAAATTCAACTGACACTTTAACACATATTAAAATACATACACTCAATGCACAACTTAATTGGTGCACTTGAGTCACCATCAACTTCAACAGGTATGAACCCTTTGTTAATAAATGTAGGATTTTTTATTGAGATATAAGTGGGTCGTCCATACCTCAAGGTTCTCAATGATAAAAAAATTATATTTAAGTTATCCATATGTGTGGCAATTTCCAAGGTTCTCATTATAGAAATTTTATATTTGAGTACCCATGGGTCTTACAAACCTCAAGCTCCTCATTGATAAAATCTTTTATATTTAGGTTACCCGTGGGCCGTGAAACCCCAAGGGTCCATTCATAGAAAGATTATGCCTAAGTTAAGTTACCTCGTGAGGTTTACAAATCCTAAAGTTAAGCTCTGATCAGATATACTTTAAGGTAGATAAGTTCCATAAGGTCATACTTTATCCTTGGGCGTCATGTGGTCTGCTAATTTGTACCCTAGGTTGAGTTGATACCATACATGTTTCATAGAGATGTTATGATTTTGGAAAAATGACAAAGCTATTTTTACAGTCGTTTATGCTTGCCAAAGTAATTTACAACTATTTTTAAATATAATACAACTAAATAATATGATAGTAACTATTTTTACAGTTGTTTATGCTTGGCGAAATAATTTACAACTATTCCTAAATATAATATACGAAATAACAATAGTAAGCAGATGTTCGATCCACAAAAAAATAGGACCTTCAAATGATTTAAGTGTATCTTCTTAGATATGAACACTAATATAGGGTTTTAAATGTAGGTGATGAGGAAACTTGTTTAGATAAACTTAAAATAACTAACAAATGATTATATGGTTGTATATAGATGAAACCAATTCTTGAGTACTTGTTAGCATTTCAAATTCACTCATTAATTTTCAATCTTCCCAAATCAACACAATCAACTAATCTATTGAAAGGAAAAGCATCCTTAAGCTTGATTTATAAATGCATAAATGAAAATCACCAAGTATACATCATAACAAGTCAATATACTTATAAAATTGTAAACTAAAGCAAGATTACAATTAACCAAAATGATAATCCTTCTTAAAGTTTTATAAATTATTCAAGTTGCTACCATACTCATATTAGACAAAGCAATCCAATTCAATAGCATGTGAACAAGCAATTAGAAAACCTATTTGCAAGCTAAACGTTCCAATTAAACCAATATAATTCATTTTCAAGAGTAAAGAGATTATCAAAGATGATTGTATTAATAATAGAGAAGACTTACAATTGATGGCAAAAGAGGATACTAACTTTCCTCAAAATGAGAACCTTAGCCAACAATGGCCGTCTCTACCAAAAGCATTCAGATTTTCCCAAAGTACAACCCTATTTTTAACCTTAAATTAATTTTCAGTAAAAGTTTTTGATTCTAAAACTATTGGATGATTAAAACTACTACAATACATTCCTTAAATACTATATTACAAAAGCTTACTAAATTGAGAAGAGAAGGATGAAATGATTGTCTTCTTTTCAAATAGACTTCTGCAACACCCTTTTGTTGTCCTTCGCATCCAATAGAAGTAAAAAGTAAAACGCTAAGGCGATAATTTTTAAAAAAGGAAGAGTAGGAAATTCTCGACCAGTGACAAAACTCGCAACCAGTGACTTTGCGATCAGTGAACAAATTCGCGAGCCACGAATTACTTAGAAAATTGCTTTTGACTTTAAAATCGCTTCTGCTGATTCTGTTTATACATTATTATTATTATTATTATTATTATTATTATTATTATTATTATTATTATTATTTATTTTATTATTATTATTATTATTATTATTATTATTATTATTATTATTATGATTATTATTTTGTCAAACGATTTTCTATAAAACACTAACCAAAACATTTACAAGACGGGGCCCAGATATCCTAGGGTCTCCTTATAATTGCATCAATGTGAAAGATGAGCCCACCTTCTAGGAAGGGTTTTCCAACCTCACTCTTTATGTGCACGGGAGAACCTGTGATTTCTCAAATAAAGCCACAGACGGCATACAACAAATCCTAATCTACCTATGGTAATCAAAGCAAAAGGGCCCTCAATGAACCAAAACAGGGACTACAACACATAGGTACAACAAAACACACCCTTAAGATCCTTAAACTAACGTAGGAACCAAAAAGCACCAGCTTAGCAGTATTGGGCATGACAGCACATAGGGTGTCACAGTAGGAGCAGTACAAGAACATCCGTAGCACACAAAAAAAAATTGGAGGCAATTAAGGAGGTGCGGTTGATGCATTGTGCACCTCGGACAAATAGGTATAGTAGCTGGCAGCATACCAGCAGGCAGCAGCATGTTGTTTGGGATCAACAGGTATAACATCTTAAAATAACTCCCCCTGTGGCAGCGAACAACACACAACAGACTAACAGGCGTTGGTTGCAAGAGAGGGCTATAGGCCATAGCTTGGACTGACGCTAGATCACAACAGATGGACTACAGCACGGTCTAGAAGCTCACTAAAGGTAGACAGCAGCGGGAAGGCATGCTTCTACTGGGGATGACAATAGCATGAAACATCAAAAAAGAAAAAATACATATTACAAAGTGCTCAACCAACGTGAAGTGGGGTCATTTAATGTCAGGGAATCAAATCTAATTTAGACTCAATTTTGACATATTCTACAACCTTCTAAACTGTTGGCACTCTCTTGTGCAAAATAGCTTCATTTCTTGCACTCCATATAGCATAAATGAGGTTATAGACTATCGCTTCTATGAGTGTTGATTTCTTCCAGGGCATATGGCGTTTGCGAAAGATGTCCATCATACTATCGATGCTCCAGTTCACCCCCACCCATTATTTTAAGGCTTGAACGCATTGAGTGCTAAAAACACACTAGAAGAAAATGTGGGAGGTTGATTCGGTGAGAGTTTCACAAATAGGGCAAAGCTCATCATCCACCACTCCTGTACTCATGAGGCGTTGTTTTGTTTTAAGTCTCTCTTGGTAGGGAAGCCAGACGACGAAGCAACTTCTAGGGACGACAGCTCTATTCTACACAGTACTAGCCAAACACACCTTATCTAGGTTCCCCATTAGGTCCTTGTACACCGTTCCTATGACGTAGGTCGGTCAATCCATCCACATGTTGAGCTTATCTTTTACTCAGTAAAGCTTTATAATAACCCAACTTGCTGTGATAGGGGCATTGAAGAGCTCCTAGCGTCCTCCCTTCATATACACTTCATGAACCCATTTGACCTAGAGAGAGTCTTGCTTTAAGCTCATGTGCTAAGCTATCTTACCTACTGTTGCTAGATTCCTGACTTGTAGGTTTTCGAATGTCAAGCCCACCTTCATTTTTAGGTCTACACACCTTTTCCCAGTTTACATTCCTAGGGGATCTACTATCGGCTTCTCTATGCCAAAGATAGGAGCGATAAGTAGCATTGATCTGGTTTACAACTCTCTTAGGGAGGATCACAGTTTGGCTCCAGTAGTTAGAGATGCTCATTAGAATAGAATTGACCAGCTGGAGTCTTGCTGCATACAAGACTTTCCTTGCATACCAAGAGCGGATATGAGCGGTCATTCTTTCCCACCAAGTAATCGTAGTCAGCTGTTGTGTAGCGCTTAGAGGTGAGAGGCATGCCAAGGTATTTAACTGAAAGACGTTCAAAGGAGAAATCAAAAGAGTCGACAACAAGAGTTCTGAAGTCGTCAGTTACCCCTATCAAGTAGATCCTTGATTTAGAGTTGTTAGCAACGAGTTCCGAGCTCGAG
Source organism: Amaranthus hypochondriacus (assembly GCA_000753965.2). Taxonomy (NCBI): domain Eukaryota; kingdom Viridiplantae; phylum Streptophyta; class Magnoliopsida; order Caryophyllales; family Amaranthaceae; genus Amaranthus; species Amaranthus hypochondriacus. The sequence continues at coordinate 13,159,609 of CM025931.1, forward strand.
GAGAAGATTTCTACCCCTTTGTTGAGGAACTTGATGGCTTGTATGTCCCCTTTGCCGAAAATCATAAGGTCGTCTGCGAATATCAGATGGTTAAGCTTAAGCTTAGAGCATCTTGGGTGGAAGTGAAAGTCCTCAATGTCCCCCACCGTTTTGAGGATTCTAGATAGGTATTCCATGTCGATCACAAAGAGCAAGAGAGACATTGGGTCGCCCTGTCTAACACCACACTTAGCATTGAAGGCTTCCATGGGGGTCCCAACCAGGATCAAGGAGTATTGGGTAGAGGTTACACAAGTCATGATTCTCTTGATGAACCGGGTCGAAAAGTTGAGAGCAACCATCATATGTTTCAGAAAGTCCCAGTTCAAAGTATCATACGCCTTTCGCAAATCCATTTTAAAGAGGCAGCTAAGAGCACAGTTTTTCCTACTGTAATGTTTAACCACATCTTGGCATAACAATATATTATGGGGTTAATGATGGAGCCCAAAACAAGTTTAAGCCTGCTGTAAATAAGTTTGGAGATACACTTGTAGATAACATTGCAGCATGATATTGGGCGGTAGTCTCCAGGATCTTTCGGCATCTGAGTCTTGGGAATCAATGTGATAGTAGTGATGTTCTAAGTGGGTAAGGTTCCAGAATCAGAGAAGTCTTGATTGCTCTAACCACATCAGGGCCTACAACTGGCCATGCTACTTTGTAAAAGCCACTATTGAAGCCATCGATGCCAGGGCTTTGTCTTCGGGGATGCTCCAAACCGTCTTTTTTATCTCATCCTCCGAGAAGGATAATGTTAAGAGTTGTTGTTGAGTTTCAGTGAGTACTGGGCCTTGATGAATGACATTTATGTTGATGAGACGTCTGTTTTCTATATTGGTACAGAAGAGGTCCCTGTAGTATTTCTGGAAAATCTCACGGATCCTTTCCTGATTGCTGGTGACCTCATCAACTATGTGGAGCACATTGATGGTGTTTGATCTGTTTATGTGCCTGATGGATTGATGGAAGAATTTTGTGTTTTCATGACTCATAGTCAGCCAAATAATTTTAGCCTTTTGTTGAAAGGCAGAGTCTTGATCTTCCTTAGCTTTCTTGAGGAGATCTGTCATTTTACATTCAACATTAATAAGATGCACATTAGTTGGGTTAGAGTGTACCTTCTCCTGGCCTTTAAGGAGATTGGTTTCCGCTTGGATTACCGCTGCCTATTCATCTCTCTTGAAGTTTTGAATACAGTGAGTTTGAAACTTCTTGAGTTTCATGATAATTTGGTGGTTGTTAGACCCACGGATGGGGTTTCACCAGGTGCCCTGAAGTGCCTCAATGAAATCCTCCCCTTTTCCCCATTGGTTGAAGAATTTGAACATTCTGGTTCTTTGATTCTTGAAGAAATGGACTAGCATCGGAGTGTGGACAAAGTCCCCTTCGGGGAGGAACATAGCCTCTAACATAGGAAAGGTGCAGACCCAGGCTTGGTTGCCCATGACTCAATCAATTTTGCTGAGGACTCTCGCAGTTCCCTACTGGTTGTTGGTCTATGTAAAGAATCTGCGTAGTAGTAGTAGTAGTAGTAGTAGAAGATCAACAACAACAACAACAACAACAACAACAACAACAACAACAACAACAACAATAATAATAATAATCCTAGCAATAATATAAAACTTAACTAGAATCAACTAAAATATAAATAAAGATCATAAAATAATATAATAATAAAGCTCTATCAGAAAAAGAGCATTGAGACTTATATTACCCAAATAACACAAAATGCAGGTTAGAAAAGAAGATATGATAATAAAAGTAAATATATATGGCCAGTGGTTAGTAGTTGGGATTTATGTATATAAAATTACCTTTATATTGTTGTTCGACATAATATAATATTATTTCGTTTGTTGGCCTTTTATATCATGGTGGTAGTTAAATGTATATGTGTTTGATTATGTTGGTTTATTATGAATTTCTAAAATGTACCTATAATAATATATTTTGCTTTTGGTCTGATGTTGAGTACGTAATCGAAAGATCCAGAGAGCCATAACAGGTATTTGAGCTTTTTTTGCATTGCATTGGGAGATGCAATTATCGTTTTTTTATGTATCCCTTTTTTACACTTTTGTAAATTTTGGGTTGTATGAGCTTTTGGTATAAGGAGGTATGACCTCATTTGTAATATTTAAAATTTTGCTGCCTAGTGATTTATATGATTTTCAAGTGTTTTTATCATTTCAAAACTCAAGCGTTGACGCTGGAACCACAATCCATGTTTGATTTGATGATTAAAGGAGCCGATGACGAATCATTTCTCTATTGTACGATTTTTTGAAAGGCAATGGTGCCTTAAAATAATTTGCCTATTTTATTTTTCCATCCATTTCTTCACACCCTAATTTTTAGTTAAGATATTGCCGAAATTTTCCTTCACAATTTATAAGTTCTTAAAGTATTAGGGTTATTGTATTTTATTTTTATTGTAACACCCAAATTTCATTCCGTCTTTTGCAATTTTAGTTCGTATAAGGTGTTGAAGATTCAGAGGTGTTACAGGGTCTGAAATCCAGAGGTGTTACAATAACTCTCCATATGTCTCTATAATTTTGCTATATTTTACTTTTTCACGCAATTTAAAGTTGTGATGCAATTGTTATTATATAGAAAATTTCATATAAATAAGGAAGATTTGGTCAAAATAATCTCAACTATCACTCGTTGGCCAAAAATAATCTCAACTATCAATTATTTTTTAATAATCTCAACTATTCTTATAATTTGTTGAAAACATACCCACCTCTTGTTACCGGCCGGAAAAGGTCACTTTTCCACTTTTTTTTTCTTGTTTTTTTACTTAACTGTTTAAAATTAACTCTTCTCCTTCATCTATTAATCAAAAAAGAAAGAAAAAAGTGGAAAAGTTACATGTTGCAGCCGGTTAAAAGGGAGGTGGGTATGTTTTCTACAAATTATGAGAATAGTTGGGATTATTAAAAAATAATTGATAGTTGCGATTATTTTTTGCCAACGGGTGATAGTTGAGATTATTTTGAACAAATGTTCCTATAAATAATTCTTACATTGAGAATTGAGATAGATCAATAAAATTACACTTATATTATTTTAACTTATACATTAAAAATAAAATACAAATTACAATCAATTAATTAATAGTGCCAAAAATAACTCTTGCAAAATGTTATGGAATTTGTGAGGCAAATATCATTGTATGTGCCAAAGACACAACAAAAAAAGAACAATTAACGCCATATTAAAAATTTCTTCCTCTTTTCGAATAATTCTAAATAATCTACAACTACAAATATAAAAAATTTAAAGAGCCTATTTGGGATTAAATGAGAGTTTCATTTCTGAAAAACATTTTCTTGAAAACTATTTTCTTATTGTTCATTATTTAATTTAAAAACAAATTTAGTGTCTAAAATTGACAACAAATACAAAAACTTTTGAATCATGCCAATTTTCATGTTCATTCGGATCAGATCATCAGATCGATTTTTGGTTGGGAGTTTCGAATCAGTTCAAAATCAAATCTTGTTTTTACAACGATTTTTTATTTTTACATTATTTTAGATTCATTTTAAAGTCGAATCAAGTCGTGTTTGATTACAAAATCGGCAATATCAAACCTTTAATCTGGATTGAACACCTCTATTCCCACTCTCCTCTCAAATGAAGTAAAAAACTAAAACAACCACCAAACAAGATTTTACTATTCATTAGCTTAAGAGTTAGAGTATCAAAATGGGACCAAAAATATACAAAGGGTTGAGCTGAATCTCTTTACTTTTAATGCTACTTTCCTACTATAATGTTGGTAGAAACCTAATGGCAATCAAAATGGATCACACAATCATAGCTTAGCAAAATTTGGTTCTTAAAATGTGTACATAACCCCACTATTTCATAATTTTCAACCAAACAAAAAACTCTGGATCAGCAAATATCATTTCCTACTCTTCTTTGTCACGCCCTTCGACATAATCTCCGTAAACGAACCTTTTCCTGTATTCAGAAACCGAAATATAAATCTCAAGTTCAGAAAAAAGCACAAAGAAGCAGCAGCAACAGATAACAGTACATGCCTCACTCTTATCGTGATCATACTGAATCGAAAAAATGCACCTACATCCCCTTATATCATGCATTTTTCGCTGAACATCCAAAATATGTGCATCATAATATATAGCCTGATCTTTTCGTTCCTGCAACAAACGGTATAAGATTAGAAGGTTATTTATATACATATTTCGATGGAATATTAGATAAATTATGATCATGGGTATTTAACTACCAGAAGGCAGAGCAAGGCATCCCCAGATTTGACTTTTTGACATTCCCAGTTATCTAGCGGGATTGAACGCTCTCGCACGTCATTTTTCACATTAACCCACTCGTCTTCGTCAGATCCAAACCCAATAAATCTCACTAGAACTTCCTGAATTATAAGATATATGTAAGAAAATTGGCGTCAGCCTCAAATGGATAGGAAAACGAGAGCTATTAAGACATTACGAAAGACTATTAATATTAGGAAAGTAGGAAACACATTCAAATATAAGCAAAGTTAAAAGGAATACACAAACGTAATTCAATCCCATCACAAAAGAATCTCACATTGCACTAACATAAAAATTGAAGGTTCCAAAGGGCGACCAATCAGCAGTTTTAAGGTCATAATTTGGGGTACTCTCAAATCGATGGTGTTTATTTTGAAAATAGTTATTTGCTAGAGTTGGCTAAAGCTGTTATTTGGTTCAACGAACTGAAAATATTGGCTGTTGTCGGTTATTTATTATTAAAAAGAGGGTGAAAAGCTAAAAACCAATGACAATACTTCTCCTAGGAGCCTTTTGGTTTTGGCTTAAAAACTAGTTTTTCAACTGACTAGAATAACGTTTACCAAACACTTTGTTGTTTTCCGCAATAACTTTAGCTTGGTAAAAACGACACAGCCATCTCTTCCATAATCCAGACTTGATTTTCACTTATCATATTGCAATCTGGTCATCTATATTTCCCCCCTAGATCAGTCCCTTCATAGGCATGTATAACACACAGCGATCTTTTGTTTCATTTACTAAGTGAATATTATCATGGAAACTTACAGCTTCGCCTGAGGTGATAATTCTGTGTGTGATGAATCTTTCAACATCATACCTGCATATAAAAAAGTAATAATGACGAGGTTGTAACAAAGGGGCTCATAAATTAGAGTTTATCTACAAATTGGACGAATCTGAAGCTCTGAACACTCAGATTGTTTCTTCTAAACTCAATCCCCATGCAATGTGTATAGTTAAAGCAGAAAATTCGTACTAGAACAAAAAAGAGCATGCGCTTCATGGATAGAATGTTTAGACAATGTGAATAGTGCAAGCACACAACACATAGCAATCAGGTTGAAGCTTAAACCAGCGAACCATGGCATTTTAAAGACCATTTAAGGAAAAAATGAATCCCTAACCAAGTATAAACCATAAGCAGCTATATTCTGAACCGCTTCGGTAGTTCGGTAACTTCCAATCATAGACCCTTCTACAAGCACTCATTTTACAATTTAAAAAATCTTCCTGGAGTCGAAATTTTACTGAGAATTATAAGACTACGTAAACCTCAACGAATGCATTGTGCTTAGAATTCTAAGCTTGATCACACCTTGAAATCTAGTCCAAGGCCGTCGTGCATCACCAATATTTCTTTTACCCACAACTATAACATGAAGTATATGCCGATTGCTTGTATGGAACACATCGAATAATCAATTACTACATGGACTTAAAAGAGAGAAATGACCAACTAAATCAAAAATATTAACAACCTGCTTGTCTATGCTATCTGGACTTACCAAGCTCCATCCCTAGATGACTTAGCCTCAAACTCCAACTCTGATAGATCCGGCAACTTCTCTCCTGCTATAAATAACGATATCAGGAGTCAGGCAGCACTATATCAACTGTAAACATGCATCAAAAAAATTTTTAAACAAAGGGTGATTGATAAAGCAAGCAAAAGAAATGTGCTTCTCAGGTGGAACAAGATGTAGAAAGGGAAAAAGGCTTAAAAAATCAATAGCATATAAATTGTTTCAAAGAAGACCTATATAGAATTGAAGATCAAATTGGGAACAGGAAGTAACAAGGTCTAAATACCCCAGAGTTATAGGAAGGGTTTATGAACTAACACAGTTTAATTTGATCGAAAAGCACCTCATATGCTCAAAAACTTTTAAAGGGAACTTTATTAAAAAATTTCAAGCAGGGAAGTCAAAGCAGGCAATTCTTTTTCCTCGGGCTATATCTCCACTATTGTTACCTCCTCACCCTGTTCCCAGTGAAGCAATCAAAGGAGTAAAATCCCAACCCCTCTCTTCCCCTCTCTTTATCCCTGGTATTGACAAACCAGTTGCTTGTGCTTTCGTTACTTTTTCCTTGCATGAACCACATAAAAGAAATGTGTTGTTAGCTAATTATGATTTAAAATAGCATTTCCCTATTGTTAAAAATTGATCCAAAATTGTTGTGCATTGCAAAATATGAACAATCACTTCAAGACATAGTATGTAGCAATTTTCTATAATGATGTTTAGAAAGCAATTGGTGGTCACTTTTGGTGGAGATTAAAGAGCCTAATGTTCTCTAAGGATGCTCCCCATGATTTTCTGCAAGTGGTTGATCATACAAGATTGTAAGAGTACTTTTAACTAACTAGAAGTTCGACAAGATGATAAGGAAAAAAAAGCAGATATATAAAGAAGCCACACTAATACACACCAGAATTCTCCAAAATATTTTTATATTTCCCAACAGCATACTTTTAGAGAACATAGCACAAAAACAAGGTCACATCGCATCATCCACATTGTAAAGGTTTTCAAAAAAACGAACCAACATTGTCCGAGTTGTAAAGGTGTAAGAAAATTGCATTTTGAGCCATTACAAGAATCGTCTCATGGTTACGGTCAATATTAGTCGTTACAATAACCGCATCACCATGTTGTTAATTCAATCACGCCCTTCTCTACATTATCGCACTATGCTAGATTAGATCAAGCAGCTCACAGATTAACTATCCACACGCTACACACCCAAAATTTTAATTGGAAGATCAGGAACATATGTGAGAATGAATACCACGAGTCCACGACACATTTTAAATTATTAATTAACTTATCAACAGAAACACTTTGCAGTATTGTCATCAGCAAGACAGCTAATACATAATTAACAATAAGTTTTTGAGGTTTATTCTTTCTTGGTCAAAGTGAAACAAGAACAGATACACACAGAAATACACAGATACAGAAACGCACATTGTTCTAATAATTAAGCTGAAGAAAAGTTTATAACTAAATCAGACCAGAATCAAGCTTGTTTTTTCTTTTTAATATTTTCTTTGTTTCGTGGAAACTAGTCATATGCAACTTAGCTCAATGAACTTATTTCTACTTTTAACAAAATCATTGTACCTTCAAACACCTGGTTGGTTTCATTGACTTTCTTTATGTCAGAAGCATCTGGCAGAGCAGCCGCATTTTTAGAGACATTGGGAGGAGTAATCTTTTTTTGATTGATTGATGGAGTATTTGCTTTAGCTGGACCCATTTTCTGCCTATCGCGGAACCAACTTTGCACCTAAAAGACAAACTAGCTAATGAGCAAATGAGACAACCAAAGAGTCGTAGGAAAAATATGAGGTGTAAGGTACGCACCTCAGGCCACTTAACTAAAGGTTTCCCAGCCCGTCCAGCAGAGCGACTGCATAAATACAAGTTCTTAGTGAGAGATCTAAAGTCAAAGAATGCAAACCCTCCAATCTATATTAAAATGTAAGATATAATATCTCTAAGTAAAGATTGCAATACTCCATGAAATTACCTGAAACTTTGTGCAACTCTTAAACAAAAATGTCGGTTAAGTGACAGTTCTCTATGTTCTGTAAATAAGACTTCCAGCTTCTCAATCTATCACCAACAACAAAGTGTTAACCATTTTCACAACTCCAAGTATACAACCAAAAAGATGTTGCAAACCATCAAAACTTCCCATGCAAACCAGCACAACTTATTACAATCTCCAATTAATGACAAAATGTGGAATCCAATAAATGCTTAAAAGCAGGTCTCAAGGACGCCTAGGCTCTAAAGCTTTAGACGTGAGAGTCGCACTGCATTTATATGTGAAAGGCCATTTCAATTAGGCGTAACAAGAGAGTTTTTTTCATAATTACCATTTGTTATTGTCTGAAATATTAAGTTTGGTGCCTTATTTCAATTTTTAGTGAGGCAGATGCCTAACAACCAATACTTTGCACCAAGGCTCAAGGTCTCCAATCACTTTAGTACACCTTGAGCCTTTTAGTACCTTGTTTAGTACTCTGTACTTCGATAAGTGAACACGTAAAGTTACATTTTCATTAATCACAAGGCATTAACAAAACTGAACACTCATATGTGTATTGCTATCCCTAAATTCCAATTAAATTGAAATAACAAAACTTATACTGGGGCAACTAATGGGGGGGGTATATAAAGTTAATGGGCTCTGTCACCTACATGGCTAGTCTTTTGAGTGAATTCTCTTGTATTCAATAACAATGGTATCAAAGCTGACTCGAAGTGGTGACATATGGAGTGGTGGCTTGGGTTAAGCTAACTGAGACGAACGAGGACGTAGGAACTTGTGTGGGTTTAAATGTAATGGAGTGGATTTAACGTCATTACAAGGTTATGAGACTGTGTCCCACATTAGTTGTATGGGGCAACTAATGTGGGGTTTATAGAGTAAATGAACTCTCTCACGTACTAGGCTTGGCCTTTTAGATGAGTTCTCTGGCTTGCTCTATAACACCAACACATTACATAGAGAGAAAAACCACACATAAACCCTAAAATATTAATATGCGAGAACCATCGCTTAAGTTGTTGAACCTCATGTATATGCTAGGAAAGCCCTTAACGGACCATCGATGTACTTTGTTTAAATTCAAAATTCAAACTCAGCCATACTTCAAAATTCAAACACAGCCATTACAAAGAGAAGTGCAAAATAACATTTCAGCATGCTTAATTTTAATACACAATATAAGTTTGATTTGACTAACTAAGAAGTGCAAAGGCATTATCAGCATAAAGAGGAGCAAGGGTGGAAGCACATTTAGTCTAGATCAAACCATAATCACCTAATTCAATAAGCCATAACCCCAGGCGGATTCCAAGCCAAAACATGAGAATTCGAAACAATTGAATGAGACTAGGTAACGAATTGTGTATTCATACACCGAATTAGGTAACTTGAGATCAAACTAAAGCACCTATTGCATAGTTTCTATGGGCGGGATATACCTATGATGATGATGATGAAGTCCACACTAAAGCACCTCATTATCTATATATAACAAAATGATTCTTGCGTCTTGTCCAATGTCTATCCATCTTAGGAATTCCGTTCCATTAAATCACTCAATAAAAAGGTGCACAGCATGGAAGTACAAAAGTATTAGGCTCCTTCAAACATTCTACAACATCAATATGAGCAATTTTATAGTATTAACTAAATATGTTACCATTTATAGTAATTTGGACAGACTCAATAACTAACAATTGAACTGACAGAATATAGAAATATGCAAGAATGTTGAGCACATAATATGCATTCCATTAGTCAGCAATGTCTATTACAAAGCTGCATATTCACCCATAATTTATTTTATATAATCACAAGGATTAATTAAAATTAGGGGTGGTATCCTTGTAATTAGCGGCACATTACAGCCAAAATTTAGAAATTCAAAATTTAAAATTATAAAAACTCCTCAATGGTGAACTAAAAACACCAAAACCTGTACAAAGAGCAATAAGATAAAGAATAAATTAGGGTTTGATCGATACATTATACTTCATTTTGGGAATTAACTGTAATTTTATGAATAACAAAAATCTGCAACAATTCATCAAAATCCAGATAAAAATTGAGAAAACAAAAACACCCAGAAAAGAAAACACTTACTTCAGGATCTGTGAAGCCAGAAAAGACCTTTCGTTGTCTGGGTCGAAGACGATCCATGGAAGAAAAACCCTACTTTTGTGGAGGAATTGTCAGTGTTGGTTTGGTTTTTCAAGGATTTATGCACCTGGAAAATGTGGCTCATAAATTATCTTTTAACTCCGTTTCAATTTTTTTTTTGAATGTTTTCCATTTTTTTTACTGTTTTCGATGTTTTAATTTCTCCGTTTATGACAATCTTTTTTAATCATGGAGATTTTATTTTTTGTGTGTGTGAAAACATGTGTATTATTATTGGGAAATTTCACATGGTAGTATCAAGTTTTGATCAAATCTGGTATTACTCTTTTAAGAAAATTCCACATGGTGGCATCCAGTTTATGCACTATCTAATTGTCGTAGCATTTTCCGTTAAATTCCTGTTAAATTCATCATTTTGTAAGTTTTTTTCCACATGGTAGCATCCAGTTTTTGTAAATTTACTATTTTAACTTTTAATTCACCATTTTAATGTTTAATTCATCGTTTAATTCATTAACGCTCATAAATGTTTAATAATTTTATTGAAAAATTATAAGAAACTATCTAATCGGGTCGAAACAAGTACTTATTCGCCTATTTTTCGATACGTAAACCGAAAAAGATATTTGGCGTCATTTTTACCTATCATAACGATTTTTTTTCAAAAAACGGACGTCGCTATTATCCTTATGAGATAACTCTTTCGAAAATTCGGTCGAAACAAATACTTATTCGCCTATTTTCCGATACATAAACCGAAAATGATATTTGACGTCATTTTTACACATCATAACGATTTTTTTCGAAAAAACGGATGTCGCTACTAACCTTATGGGATTAAAAATATAAATGTTAAATAATTTTACGGAAAAATAATTTAAACATTTAATTCACCATTTTAATATTTAATTAATCGTTCAAAACAAGTACTCTTTCGAATAAGTACTTGTTTCTATCGAATTTTCGAAAGAGTTATCTCATAAGGATAATAGCGACGTCCGTTTTTCAAAAAAAATCGTTATGATGTGTAAAAATGACGTCAAATATCATTTTCGGTTAACGTATCGAAAAATAGGCGAATAAGTACTTGTTTCGACCCGATTAGATAGTTTCTTATAATTTTTCAATAAAATTATTAAACATTTATGAGCGTTAATGAATTAAACGGTGAATTAAACATTAAAATGGTGAATTAAAAGTTAACATTGTTAAATTAACAAAAACTGGATGCTATCACTTGGAAAAAAAACTTACAAAATGATGAATTTAACGGAATTTAACAAGAAGGTGACGGAAAATGCTACGGTAATCAGATAGTGCATAAACTGGATGCTACCATGTGAAATTTTCTTTAAAAAGTGCTACCACTGGCATTTCATCAAAACTGGATGCTACCATGTGGAATTTCCCATTATTATTTTACTTTATTCACATAATTTAACCATTTTTTTAGTATAATCCATACATTTTAAATAATCTAACTTTCGGAAAAAATTACTTAGAATATTCATGTAAATAATTGACTTTTCTACAATATTCCAACTTTTGTTTACCATAAGCAATCTCAATTTTAGGGTTACCTACCCAAGAACATTGTACCCAAGAACATTGTAGCTCAAACGTTGATCGATTTTTGCATGCTAATTGCACAATAAATAAATAAATAAATAAATAAAAATTAAAATTATTAGCTCATAATTTCAGTTACATTCTCGCTTTATATTAGCTGCTAACTCCCACAATATTCACTAACCACTGTCACTTATCGAATAAGAAACTAAAAGCTCAACCAAAATGGAATATTGAAAAGCAAATTGTGATCTTAATTTAAAAATTAAAAGATTGGCAAGTCGATGGCGTTAGTGTTCTGATCTTCGTCCTAATCAATGATCGTGGTATGATGATAGAGGCAGCTTGTTGCCAATGGCGATGGCGGCAGTCAAGAGCATGACTGCATGATGGTTAGCTTTGGTTGTGGGGGAAAAGCAATCATGGTTGTGGTGGTGGGCAAGGCTCAACCAAGTATTTCCCTTATATGTAATTATATCAAACAACTATATATTAACAATAACACTTAACAGCACCCTTACCCTCTTAAACTATTCCCTTTTCATTACATTTTGACTGCTTATACCAAACAGCCAAGTGTAATAAAGTTTGTTTTGGGTTATATTGTTTAGATAGGCTTTTTACTTTGTATGTAATGACGTTGCTCATAGGCTCGATGGGGACTTGATTAAGTATTTGTATATGAGATGTTGATACATTCCGACATTTCACTTCAAAAAGTGAAGGCATAAATGAGAACTTGTACAACATAAGCAAGATGGAATAGATAAAACAAAAGTGCAAGAATTCATCCGATCAATACAAATGGTGAAGATAAGATTGCGATTGTGTAGTTTGGGTGAGCTCTAAATTCATATACTTTTCTACTCTCTAGTCTAGACTCTAAGCAAGAGACAACAAATCTTTAAAGGGTGATAGGAACACCAAATAAGAAAAAATATCTTTTATATATATATATATATATATATATATATATATATATATATATATATATATATAGGATCAAATGAGAAGGATTTTAAAATGAGAAGGATGAGAAGGATTTTGTTTGATTTTTTTAGTTACTATATATACAAAAAAGGTTACTATGTTATAAAAAAAGAACACTTTAAAATTTATGTCATAGTTACTTTTCTGTGTAACATAGTTACTTTTACAGTTATGTGCTTTTGCCTCAATCGTGACCATAGATTTTTTTATTTTAATGAAATCAAGGGTGTAGAATCCTTCTTACCCTTCTTATTTTCAACACCCTTCTCATTGGATCCCTCCCCTATATATATATATATATATATATATATATATATATATATATATATATATAGGATCATTTACCAACAACAGCCTTAAAGTTTGCTCAATTTCAAATAAACAGCCTCAAACTTCGTTTTTTACCAACAACAGCCTTCAACTTAGGAAATATGATATCGATACAGCCACTTCACCGGATGACCTGCTAATTGACCGTTGACCATGCTCAATGACCTTTGACTTTCCCTTAATTTCACTAATTAAACCTAATTACTCAATTATCCCTAATTAAACCCTTCTTCCCCAACCTTTCTCTAACCCACCTCAATCACCTCCATTTTTTCCCTTCACCACCACCACCACCACCGCCACCACCATTAAAACCCCTCCTTTAATAACAACCCAATTAAAAGCCCCTTCATCAAATTCTGTTCCCTTAACAAAATTCTATTAGGGTTTCTACATAGCTGAAATTTGCTCAATGAAGAGCGAATTAGAGGTCGAAAATCCTTAAAAGGAACACTTGGGTTAATGGAAAATAAAAGACTAAATGGTTTCATAGCAAGCAACTTACGAAAATGAAAAAAAAATCGATGGAGGTGATTGTATTTCATACACAGAAAACAGCAAAAATGAAAATGAAAACAGCGAAAAGTAGCTTATGAACACTATAAGAAGGGGCTTTTAATTGGGTTGTTATTAAAGGAGAGGTTTTAATGGTGGTGGTGGTGGTGGTGTTGATGAAGGGGGGAAATGGAGGTGATTGAGGTGGGTTAGAGACAGGTTGGGGAAGAAGGGTTTAATTAGGGATGATTGGGTAATTAGGTTTAATTAGTGAAATTAAGGGAAAGTCAAAGGTCATTGAGCATGGTCAACGGTCAATTAGCAGGTCATCCGGTGAAGTGGTTGTATCGATGTCGTGTTTCCTAAGTTGAAGGCTGTTGTTGGTAAAAAAAACGAAGTTTGAGGCTGTTTATTTGAAATTGAGCAAACTTTAAAGTTGTTGTTGGTAAATGATCCATATATATATATATATATATATATATATATATATATATATATATATATATTTTCCAGACGGTTTGAATAGGTCAGAGAAGCTCTATAAGCAAAGGAAAATATAAGAGAATTAATCTTTAACCCCTTTTAAAAGAGTGAAATCAAAACTCAACCACTAGGCCATATAGGAAAATTATCCACATGCAAACCTGATAAAATTTGTTATAAGTTATGACATGTCATTGACCGAAAAGTAGTGCGTCATTACTTGCAAATTTTGACCATAACTTGAAAATGATCGACCCAAAAATATAGGAAAAAACTAGGTCAAACACAACTTAAATCCTAAACCCTATTGTTTTGACTCGTTTTCAGTTTCACGTCATCATTTTCTATTAAACATCACTATTGTTAGTTATATATCATCATTTTTAGTTGGATTTCACTATAATTCAAGTCAATTTTTATATTTCAAGTCAATACTTTATTATTATAGCCTTAAAATAGATATATTTGTTCTGTATATATTTTTTGAAAAAAATCAATGATAAAAATATATTTATTTAGAATCCTTAACTCATTGGATCGACCTATTCCGTACCAACCCAAACGACATGACATGACCCAAATGGAACGCAACCCATAAATGGCTCGACCTAAAATTAAACCAATCGAAAGTGACACAACCCACAACCAACATCCCGCCGCCAGACCATTATAGTTTTACCTACATGTAATCCTATATTGAAAAATTAAAGAGGGGTGACTAACATATAAGCTAAATAGTTGTTCCTCATATAATCAATTGGTTTAGAATGAAAACTTATTGAGTTTATGTGTAGTTAATTTTTCTCCTATATTAATCTTATTATACACAAGTACAATAACAAATTTATCACCTCATATTTCTCTTATATTGTTTTGAGTTAACTCAAAATATTGCACCCCTTCAATTTCCAAAACTCAACTTGGTCTAATAGCAAGTACTATTTAATTTTTTTTATACACAATTTGATACATTTTCTTCTTTGAAAATAATTCTCATAAATTATTTTAAACTTCATCTATGTATTAGTTTTTTTATATTATCATTCACATAATTCTAATTTCATATATTATCCAAACTAAATATTCATATTAACCCCTCAATAGTATATCATCATGATTATCACTTATGAGGGGAATTCTTTTCATTAATCCCACAAGACAAATATCCAAAATTTGAATTGAAATGTGGTGGGCACTTGGAATCCATATGGACATATTATATGGCTATGTAAAATCTACCAAACAAGGGTGGCACTACCAATTGAATTTATCCTCCAAAAATAGACAACTAAATAATCCTTCTATGTCCTAATCCAACACATATGTCTCTTGGTCTTTTGTCATGCCATCCCTATCAACTGCACTCTTTATGATTTAATCTAGGATCATTCCCCAACAACAGCCACCAAGTTTCCTCAATTTCAATTAAACAACCTCGAACTTCGTTTATCCCCAACAACAGCCACCAACTTACAAAATGTGACATCGAAACAGCCAATCCATTAAATTACCGGTAAAAACCCATTTCTTACCTTTGACCAACCGTTGACCCATATCTCAACCATGTTTAGAACCCTAGTTTATACTTTTAACCCTAGTTTCATCTTTCTTCATCACTAATCAAGCATTATTTCCATTTCTACTCCTAATCCCATAATTTCCTCCTTCTTCATCACTAATCAACCTTTAGATTTGATTTCCATAAGGGTTTGGGTAATTGATTCGGGTAATTTTGAAGCTCTGAAATTTTCACCCAAAAAGCAAGAATGAATTTGGCAAGTAAAATGGCTCAAAAACATTTGAAAGAACTACTAAAAGAAGATCAAGAACCCTTTTATCTAAAGGATTATATTGCAGATAGAAAATGTCAATTAACAAAACAACCACCAAAAACTAAACTTCAAATCAAAAAATCTAAACCCACTTCAATTTTATGCAAATCTAAACCCAAAACCCAAAACCCAGAAACTCAATCCAAATGCTCTTCTCCTTGATGCTGCTATTCGGATCCAAAAACACAAATCCAAACCCAAAACCCAGATTAAGAATTCGGGTTTTGGGTTATTTGGGTCCATGTCAAAACGATTGAATCTTCGAAATCGAACCTAGAAACTCAAATCGAATGAAATTAAAACAGAGGATAAAATTTAGTTGATGAAGGTTGAGTTTGGACAATAACTAGAAAGAATGAAAACCTAAGTAAAGAGAAAGAATGAAGATCTTACCTTCAATGGAGGATGTAGTTGATGAAGGTTGGGTTTGGGCATTAACTAGAGTTAGAGGGATTAGTTTTTAAATTAAAGTCAACGGTCATAAGGCTTGGTCAAAGGTAAGAAATGGGTTATAACCGGTAATTTAGGGTGCTTGGCTGTTTCGATGTCACATTTTGTAAGTTGGTGGCTGTTGTTGGGGATAAACGAAGTTCGAGGCTGTTTAATTGAAATTGAGGAAACTTGGTGGCTGTTGTTGGGGAATGATCCTTTAATCTAAAACTGCAATCTTTTAGACTTTGACTGCACAAACAAAAGTCAATATCCAATTTAGTACTTACATTCCTCGAATAATCTAACCGTGCCACAGGGAGTTCTACGACCCACTTGAACGGAAAAGAGTATTTACTTTTTACAGGTAGAAACGGAAGCACACCGAAAAGAAACAAGTAGCTGACAAGAGTGAATAAACAAGTAACGGATGGTCGTGGATCGACAACCCACAATGGAAATTCTGTTCCCACCACCTTATCTTCCGTCTATCTACGTAAATGATTCGGCAAAGCTCGAAGGCCTAGTATGCTCGTTTGCGTGTTGTCCCGACTTGCAAAGAAGGATGATGAAGCGGAAGCGTCCATGTTGGTATCTCCAAGAGCCTGCCACTTTTTAAGAGCTTGTGGTTGATAAATTACATAAAGCGAAAGTAAGATAGATTAGGGTTTAAAGTGTTTTGTATTATATATTAAATCATTGAAATGCCTCCTATTTATACAAGATTAAGATGAGACTAAGAAGGAAATAATAATAAATTAGCTAACAATCAACCTAGAATAATTCTATTGCCTAAGATATGGAGATATCCTAAATATACAAAATATTCTGTTTCCTACACTCCCCCTCAAGTTAGGCCATAGGGTCTTCAATGCCTAACTTGCATAGCGTGTCTTCAAATGCTTCAACTGAGACTGCTTTCGTAAGAATATCTGCAACTTGATTTTTAGATCGTACCAAAGAAAGGATGATAATATGATTCTCGAGCTTCACTTTGATAAAGTGTCTATCAACCTCTACATGCTTTGTTCGATCATGCTGCACTGGGTTGTTGGAAATGCTGACAGATGCCTGGTTATCACATATAAGACTGCAGGCTCCCTTAGGTGGGAAGCTTAACTCGTACAGAAGTTTTCTGAGCCACAAAATCTCTGTTACACCTTTTGCAATCCCTCTAAATTCTGCTTCAGCACTCGATAAGGCAACTACATTCCGTTTCTTGCTTCTCCAAGTAACTAAATTTCCCCCAACCAAAGTGAAGTAACCGGATGTGGATTTACTGCTATCTCTATCACCTGCCCAGTCAGCATCTGTATAGGCCATAAGATCAAGATGACCATTGTTCCTGAAGAATATACCCCCATTACTTGTTCCTTTCAGATATCTGAGAATTCTCATAACTGATTCCATATGTTGAACTTATGGATAATGCATGAATCTGCTGACAACACCAACTGCATATGAAATGTCAAGCCTCGTTTATATAAGTTTTCACACAAGTTTCTGATACTGCTCCCTATCTGCCATCTCCCCATCTTGCTCAGTCTGTAATCCATGATAGACTATGATTGGAGTTTCTGCTGGCTTACAGTCAACCATGCCCCTTTATGCCAAGAGATCAATAATGTATTTTTTCTAGTTAATGAAAATCCCTTTCTTTGATCTTAAGACTTCAATGCCCAGAAAGTACTTCAAGTTTCCTAGATCCTTCATCTCAAATTCTAGGAACAACTTCCTTTTGAGTTCATTAATTTCCTGTTCATCATTTCCCGTTATGACCATGTCATCCACATATATACTAAGAAGAAGTAATATGATTCCCTCTCCTTTTGAGAAATAAAGTGTGATCAAAATTACTCTGCTTGTACCCAAACTTCTTCATTGCTGCTACAAATCTTCCGAACCAGGCTGTAGGGGATTGCTTCAAGCCATACAGTGCTTTTCTAAGTCTGCACCCTTCTCCTGGTCCATAGTCATCTCCGAAACCTGGTGGAGCTCTCATATAGACTTCTTCAATTTCACCATGAAGGAAGGCATTCTTAACATTGAACTAATACAAGGGTCACTCCTTGTTTGCAGCTACAGAGAACAGAACCCTGATAGTATCAATTTTTGTAACTGGGGAAAACGTTTCTGAATAATCTATCCCGTATGTCTCTGTGTACCCCTTTGCCACTAGACGAGCTTTGTATCTTTCAATCGTTCCATCAGCATGATACTTGATTGAGAACACCCACTTACAGCCAACTATTTTCTTTCCCTCAGGTAAAACACATTTCTCCTAAGTGTTATTCTTGTCAAGAGCTGCAATCTCATCTTTCATAACTTTTCGCCATTTCGGGTTTTGCAGGGCTTCATTAGTGTTTCGGGGAATGGTACTCGAATAGAGAGAAGCCTTGAAAGCAACAGCAGATCTCGACAAATTTTCATTTTCACCTTGATTCACTGGATATCGGGATCGTTGTGCCTCATATTCGGGATCATATCGTCTGGGTGGAACACCCCTGGTTCTTCTAGGAGGGAGCTCATATCTGCAAGTCTCAATAGTGGGAGGCACAATGCTATCAAAATCAATAGGAATATCACATACTAGCTCAGGAGTTACCTCTATCTGATCATGGGATGCCTCAGACAAGTTTGGAGCAGTCTGAGGAGAAGGGAGTATTATAGCTTCAATGAAAACATCGGCGAGATTACCTACTTGCTCTTTTGGGTCAGCTAATGTATTAATTGGATGTATTAAGCAGCTTAAGTCATCACTTATGGTCTCCCCCTGAGGACGAAGCTAGGAGTAATAGTATTGCTCCTCAAAGAAGTCACAATCCATCGCAGTGTAAAGTTTGTTTTGAAGAGGATCGAAGTACCTATACCCTTTTTAGTTTACCCCATGCCCAATGAAAAGAAATTTGACTGCTCTAGGTTCAACTTTATGGCGAGTATGTTGTGGAAGGTGAACATATACAACACACCCAAACACACGAGGGGGTAAAGAATGGAGAGATGGGATAGAGATGTGGGTTTGGAGGGTATCTAGAGGTGTTTGATAGTTGAGGGTTTTTGTGGGACGCGATTTGTTAGTTATGTAGCAGTGGCTATGGCTTCAGGCCAGAAGTAGGCAGGTACTTTAGCTTCAAACATGAGGGCTCGAGTGATCTCGAGAAGGGTTCGGTTTTTCCGTTCAGCAACTCCATTCTGTTTGGAGTATGGGGACAACTGGTTTGGTGGATTAGGCCATGGGTGGTGATGAATTCCTTCATTTTGTGGTTTATATACTCTCCTCCATTATCAGACCGGAAGATTTGGGGTCGGGTTTGAAATTGGGTTAAGAGCATGTTATAAAAGTTTACAAACACATCAAAAACTTCGGATTTGATCTTTAGAAAATATACCCAACACATGCGAGTATAATCATCCACAAAAGAAACAAAATAGGATAATCCATGATTATTAGATTCAGGAGCAGGTCCCCAAACATCAGAGTGTATCAAAACAAACGATTTACTACTACGAGATTTGCTCGAAAAATAAGAATGTTTGTGACTTTTAGCTAGAACACATGATTCACAATGTAAAAGTTCAGTACTATTATTAACTGATGGTATAAGACGCTTTAAATACCCTACTGACGAGTGGCCAAGACGTCTATGCAGTGGCGGATCTATTAAGTGGCACCCCCTGGCACGTGCCCCAGGGGGATTTTTTTAAAAAATTAAAAAAGAAAATTCTATGTTGTTTGCCGTTGGGGGTTCCAAAACCGGGTTTCATTTCATCAATTTTCCAAAGAACAAACCCTTCTCTCTTCTCTCTCTCTCTCTTCCTCTAAAAAACCAAACCCTAAATCTCGTCGCCTACTGCTGCCGCCACCCAGAACTTCTCCCCTTTGATCTCCGGCCAGGCGGCCATCCTCGCGGCCCTGTCCGCTGCTACGGTGCTGCTATTGCCTTGCTTTCCTCTCTTCTCCTCTAAAGAAACCTAAAATCAGATTTTTTTTTTTTTTTTTTTTAAGGTATTTTTACTCATTTTAATCTTAATCTTGAATTCTTTATGTTCTCATTATTAATCTTTATCTATAATTATGAATATTTGTATATGTTATGTAAATGTGTTTGTTAAATTTAAATAATTGGATGTTTCTTGATTTTTTTGTTTATCTTTTTTGAGTAATTGAATATTTGTTGCTCATGAGTAATTGAATATTTGACTAATTGAATAATTTAAGATTTGTTTATGTGTTTTGATGTTCTTACTAGAATCTAAAAATCAAAATTTTGATATTCTTAGGTATTTTCTCTCTTACTCTTTATCTTCTAATTTTTAGTTTTGATCTTAATCTTAAATTCTTAATCTTGTTCTAATCTTTATTCTTAATCTTGATTCTTGAATTTTTTTAGAATATTATTTCTTGATTTTTTGTTTATGTATTTTTTGAGTAATTGAATATTTGTAAATGTTAATGTGTTTGTTTGTCTTGAATAGTTAAATTTGAATACAAAATTTAAGAAACTAAATAATGAGAAAAACCCAATTAAATTCTACAATATTATTGAATTTTAGGAGGAAGTTGAGAGAAATAACTTCAAGAACAACAAATTTCTGAAATCATAATCACTCAAAAGATTTTCTTGTAGTATAAAATCAAAATTTCTTCTGAATAGAAAACATGAATATTTCTGTCGAAATTTCGTCCATTCGTTGGTGCCCCAGGGGACTCCAAACCCTGGATCCGCCACTACGTCTATGCCACATCCACAATTGTTGATCCAATGACCCTCGAGTAAACAAAGTATGTCCCTTTTGAGTTGCCTCATCCACATAATACAGATCGCCTCGCTCAGTACCACGCCCAATGATCGTCCCAGTCTGAGCATCCTGCACAATACACCCATCAGAAGTGATGAGAACCGTACAAAATTAAGTTCTTTAGTCAATTGACTAATAGATAACAATTTATGAGATAAACTAGGTACTAAAAGACAATTTTTCAAATGGAGAGTTAGGGAAATATCAGTTTGACCAGCTTTATCAACCCGAACACATTCCCCATTAGCAGTTTGGATTTGTGTACGAATTGCAGGTATCTCGGATACAATCGTATCGATAGCATGACAATCAAATATCCATTCTCCTTTTTTGAGTTATGACAAAGAAGACGAAACATATTAGTCTTGTGGTCAAAATTTTTTTCTAAATTGGGTTCATTACTTCATTTGTGGGGCTTACGGAAATAGACCCCATTTTAATAAGTCCATGTGACTTATTAGTTGTTTTAGAATTATGAATTTCATGGGTAAGATGGGTTCCACTTGAGAGGCAGAGAGAAGAAGGCCCATTGTCCCTCTTTCCATCATCCATAGTCTCCCTTGGTTGATTAGTAGCGTGTTGGCCAGCGAGAATGCATGATGACTGGAGTGCAAACACTGTCCCTTCATCTCCAAGAATGGAGGACGCACGTGCAGCAGCCAACTTTTGTCCACCTTTATCTCTCTCACCGGATGGAGGTAGTACCACTAATCGACCACCTTCGATTCTCGAAAGTGTAGCATCGAGCCACCAACGACCAGTTTCGTAGGTATCTCTTCCCATTCGCCGGTGTGATGACTGACATGACCGGTTTCTTCTTTTCCATTTATGTGGTTTCCCTTGATTTAATTTTTCCGATCCCTAGAAAAACCTTCAGCTTTGATACCATGATAAATTACATAAAGCGAAAGTAAGATAGATTAAGATTTAAAGTGTTTTGTATTATATATTAAATTACTGAAATGCCTCCTATTTATACAAGATTAAGATGAGACTAAGAAGGAAATAATAATAAATTAGCTAACAATCAGCCTAGAAATTCTATTGCCTAAGATATGAAGATATCCTAAATATACAAAATATTCTGTGTCCTACCGTGGTAAGGTCATTTCAAAATCAATTTCGAACAAATCTTCGGAGTTGTCTTCTGAGGGCTTCCATACATCAACGAGAGAAGATAGGAAATTCACGACATGACCCATGTCGGGCCTCTGGTTGGGTTCCCGAGCACAACAGTGGCCTGCAAGTTTAGCGACTGTGCTCACACTAGCAAGAGTTTCCTCGTCAAGGTCAATGGTGGGATCAATTGCCTTTAGGAAAGCGTCTTTGTTAATAGATATCCTTCGGAACCAAGTCACGAGGTGAACATTGTCCTCTGGTTGGGTCTTATCAAGTGCTTTTCGCCCTGTGATCATCTCCATTAATATCACGCCAAAACTGAATACGTCGACCTTTGTAGTTATGCGGCCCATCACTGTTCGCACAAAGCATATACCAAGTTATAGGAATTAGACCAACGAATCAAGTCTACCATATATTACAAATTTACAATATTTTGTTTCAAATGCTAATGTTCGTACCAAAGACCATGGCCTACAATCTGTCGAGCAATAAAATACGAAACTTTGAATAAGACCAGGGGCAGTTTTGGGCACATGCAAGGTGACCAACCGCATAGGGCCTCTAATGTAAAGGGGCCCCATATATTTATTGATGATAAATATATACATAGTATGAAGCGGAGCACAACTGGTTAAAGTTTTGCCTCCTTAATGCCAAGGTCCTGGGTTCTAATATGCATAGCACAATTCTTTTTGAATATAAATGCAGAGCACATTTTACACAAAATTAATGAACCAAAGGCTGTTTTATTTTCCAACAACCACATTTTAATTGCTCATTTCAATTTTCCATAAACTCTTTTTTAATTACTCTAATGAAATGTATTCTCCATCTTCCTTCCCCACATTGACAGTCCTCTACAACATACCCAGACCCCAAGATAGATGGTCATTCATCTTCTTCATTAATTCAAAAAAAAAACATATCAGAAAATATAAAATCACAAGAAAATATGAAAGATGATGGGAAGACAGATCACCGCGATAGATGGGTAATTACCAATAAAATTCCAATGCAAAAGTTAAATAAGAACAAATCACAAACCCAGAAAATAGAAAATGATTATGAAGGTGATTTTTTTAATTATTTTAGCATTATATTTTTATATTTCTTGTTTTTATTTTTGTACTGTTATTATCTGTGGTTTTAATTAATTTATGTGTTTAATTATTTATCTTTGTTTTATATGAAGTTCTATTACAATGTGATTTTATTATTGGTTAGTTAAGCTATTTTATGGAGTATTATCAATCTTTTATGATTTCTACATGGTTGTTTTTTAGTCCTTAAATTTCTTTCGTTGTGAGGATATTTGATTTGTTTCATTAACATTAATTATTAACTTTCTAGCTCTTATCTTTGATTATCAATCCTTAAGCTAAATTTGATTCTGGGCCCAATTTTGAATATAAATACAAAATTGAATAGGGCCTCTTTAATCTTTGCTCCGTCCTGAATAAGACAATGAGACCAGAGCTTGACTCACACAATGTCAAACCTTGATCTCAACATGAGAAAAAATTCCGTTATAATATAAATAAATAGCAGCACTGATTGGTTTGAAGATCTCACATAAGTCACGTAGATGGATATTTGGTTGTCATTTGGATGAAAACCAAACCCAATTAGAGACTTATACTGTAAAGCACATAATCCTCCATGTTTGTCATTCAATACCAGATATCGTGCAAGTAATTCATTAGGTTTAGCAAAGAAAAGAACGAGGAATCGGCACCAATAATAAACTAACAACATATAAACAATACACTAATTCTTATACTGTAAAGCAACAAGCTTGATTTACCGTAATATCCTATCTGCTATTACCATCATACAAAGGATTGCGACATCATTATTATCAGCATCATCATACACAGTATATCCTGCTCATAGAAGCTATGATTAGGATTTGGGTGGGTTGGAGAGGAAGACCGTACCCTTATAAATGGAGGCTGCGGCCAATGAGACAATCGACCAGAGAAAAACCGACAAATGAAAATAAATTGTAAAACAAGACAAGTAGAAAGACAAGAAAAAAGATTGCGACATAATTTAATATAATAAAGCATATAGCAATGCAAAGGAATACAAAAAGCTCAACAGTACCTGCGTATTCAGGTGCCAAATAACCGAAAGTTCCTGCTAGTCTTGTCTCGATGGAAGTTTTTCCGCCATCAGGTGCAAGACGAACAAGTCCAAAATCTGCAACTTTTGCACGCATATCGTCTCCCAAAAGAATATTAGAAGGTTTAAGGTCCCTATGAATGAAACTTTGATGGGCCAAACCATGTAAATATTCCACTCCTCTGGCCACATCTAATGCAATGGTTAACCTTTGATTCCATTTAAGGGGTTTCAGATCTTCTTCCTTCCAATTGAATAAATATCGACTCAAAGCACCTTGTGGCAAATACTCATACACAAGAAGCTTTTCGTTTCCATCTAAACAAAATCTCAGAAGTGCAACCAAATGTCGGTGGCGAACTTTGGTAAGAACAGCAATCTCGGACTTAAATTCTGCCAACCCTTTATCGCCTAAGACTCCGGAGTTCATCCGCTTGACTGCAATCTCGGTTCCATCGGGTAACTCCCCTTTATAGACGGTTCCAAAACCCCCTCTTCCAAGAACCTTATCGTCACTGAAATTGTTCGTCACATTTCTTAACACCTGAATAGAAATTATCATGTTATTAGCCTCGATTACATGAACGTCGCTGGGCCCTCTACCATAACGCTTTTTCCTTCTCAAGAAACAAAATAGTAACAGACCAGCAACCGAAACCAAAAAGATACAACCAACAACGAATCCAACAATCACCCCGACTTTGGATCCTTTGCCACCAGTTCCTGATTCGCCAGAACGGCCACCTCCAGATGGGCTCGAAGGATATTTTCCAATATTGACATTCCCTCCATGATTTACATGAGTGTGGGAAGAAAACTTTGGGACCTTACCATATAGGTTATTGAACGAAACGTCAAATGTCTTAAGGTTAGGCATTCGAGTGAATTCTTCGGGGATGGTTCCCGTGATATTATTATGTGCCAGTATTAATGTCTGAACTGATGTAAGAGCAGCAAACTTAGGCGAAAGAGTACCACTTAGACCCCGACTTTGCAGATTAATCGTTGTAATGTTTTTATTCGAACAAGTTATGCCCAACCAATTTGCACAAGGATCATTGCCCTTCCAATCATGGGCAATTTGCAAAGGGTACCCAAATGGTTCCATAACCGATATCAGAGTATTAACACGGCTATCACAGTCTACACCAGGATCGGGCAAACAAAAGCTGTTCTGATCAAGTAACATTTTATCAATAACTACTGAATCGGGAAACTTAGGCGTCGGTCCTTGAAGAGCATTATTTGTTAAACTAACTTTCTCGAGCAAAGGGAGCTTCATCAGAGAAACAGGGACCGGGCCAGTGAGACTATTCTCCCTCAAATTTAGATCCACCAAACTGGTCAATTTCGACAAATCCGGTATAGGGCCAGTTAAATCATTCATATTCAACCATATTTGCACCAAACTGATCATGTTTTGTAAAACCTCAATCGTACCATTAAAACTCCGACTACCACTGGAATCCTGATGCCCATTTAGCCACAAGGACTGAAGCCCAAGACCCGAAAAGCTTGGGGGCAGACCACCCGTCAGGTTATTGGACGACAAATGCAAATGGATCATACTGCCAAAATTATCAGGACTGAAAATATCTGGTAGCTTACCACCAACATTAGCTGAATTAGCAGAAAAGTTTTTCAAAGAAAGAGCATCTTTTAGCCCTTCGGGTATAGACCACGCATCAAACGGGTTACTATCTAGATAAACTTCTTGGAGAGACGTTAACCCATCAAAGAAATCACCAGGGATAAAGCTAAATTGATTGCTATGAAGATTCAACGTCTGGAGCGAGCTCAACCCCTTAAGGGTAGGCAATCGCCCCGACAATGTATTGTTCATTAGCTCAAGGATTTCAAGGCTTGTAAGGTTGCCTATGAAAGGCGATAAAGTGCCCGATATGCCTAAACCTGACAACTGTATCCTTACAACTCGTTTCGAGTTAGATTCACAACCTACACCATGCCAATTACATGGGTCGGAGTTAGACCAATCGATTCCCGAAGGAAGCTTGAAGTTCTGTTTGAGTTGTTGCATAGCAGCAGCATCAGCAGAGGCCGATTGTGCACTGGTACACACAAGGAACAGAGACAGCACCAAAATATTAAGGGTCAAAACCCTCAAATGCTCAATGGACATCTTAGAGAAAAATTTTCCACCTACATCAACAAATACCCTATAAATTATTAGTCATTAAAAAACCTAAATGCTAAATTTAGCTTGTTCACAAAATCAGTACCCTCATTCTAAATTCTAGTTCATTGATTTATTATTATTATTAGATAATACCCCTGCGATGCACGGTTTTAAATAAAATTTTCCGACATATTAGTATCATTTAAGAAATTAAAATTTTAAGAAAAAAATTGTACATTATACTTACATCTCATTTCATTCTGAATAGTTGTATATATTACATACATTGTATGATTTGTATCATATTTTGCATTGTGCGTGGAGATGATTGCGAAAATTTAGTTAATGACAAATAAATCACAACAAAAGACAAAAAATTTGATTATATTTTTAATATAATTATATCTATGCTTCTATTTGTTTATTTTAAATAGAAAGCAAATAGATCGTACATGAAGTATAGAATACAAAATTATGAATATTTTTAATAAAAAAATAACATATCAATTTATGCTAACAAAAAATAATTACATTAATTTGTATAAAGTAATACAATTATTGAAAACATACTTCAAAATCAAATTTAACATACTTCAAAATCAAGTTTAACATAAATATTTATATATGTAAAATTATTTTATAAAAGTTTAAACAAATTCACAAAAAATATAAGCGACTTGCATAAAGATAGTCACAACTTAAATCATATTAAATCCTGCATTGCATTTAAGCTATATAAAAAAATCCTTATAAAAGTATATTATCTTTGAACTATCTCAAAATATCCAATACACTTTATATAATACTCATTTAATAAATAACATTGATAAAAAAGTTTTTAATAATAAATAATTAAAAAATGTAATAAAATATATGGTTTTCTAATACATTAAATGATGTAACTTAAAAATATAAAATCAATCAATATAGATAATATTATAGTTATAGTTAGAAAGCAATAAAGTCAAAGATGTAAATATTAGTCATAAAGACAATGATATCAATATATCATCATAGAGTTTTGGAGGGAAAAGTTGTAATGAGGTTGTGACACAAGCAATAATAAATAGTGATGATGTCAGCGTGTTTTGTTTTTAGTAATAGTTATATTAAGATTGGTATTTATTTTTTAAGTGGAATTTTTGTGATTTTATTTCCTACTTACATTTTCAAACCCAATTCAGAAATCTTCAAGATATACAAATTAAAATTTAGGGAAAAAACAGATAAACAATTATCAAATACATTAAATGAACAATGGGGAAAGTTTCAATGAAAAATAAATTTAGATTTTGACTTTCTAGTATAAATTGATAAATATAAACCCAATTCGGATTAAAATTCTGAAAATTATAAAAACAAGAAATCCATCAAGACTAAAACAATGTGTAACAGACTCGAAAATTCCTAATCTTAATCGTACGATTAATCATTTTTGATTGATTCTTAATTGCTTCAATTTAATTCATAATTCTTGATTATTAGCTCCAACTTTATTTAATTAATAAAATTTTGTATTCCAACTAATCATATTTTTACTTCTTGACTTTATTTCTTTAATAATTTATTTTCAATTTTTTTTACTTATTTAATTTCTTTTAAATTTTAATTTTTTTCCGATTTCTTAGATTATTCCGATTATGAAACATTATTATCATTCCTAAATATTATTTTCATTTTGATCCCAAAAGTTTTGATTATTACTTTGTATTACCAAAATTTCAAAATCTCTTGATTTAGTCTTCGGTTTGCTAAAACTTTACGTTTGAAATTCCTATTTCTTAATTAATTACGTTAACGATTATTTTTAACTACTTTAAAACTATTATTCAAATTATTATAAAGTAGTGTATTTTAACATTAATTTATGTTTTTAAGTTTGTTTAATACCTAAACTAAAAATATTTTTTTTATCACCTAAACCTATTAGTCAAAACCTACCTATATTTTTTATTTATTTATTTACTTACATAAGTAAAGTAAGTTTGAAAAGAAATCAAACTTCTTCCTTACCATCATGTTGGATGGATATGGACTAAGATATGGAGTATGATTTTTTTTAATTTTTTTAACCATTTTTTTAAGATTTTGTCCTCTAAATATCTTATTTATATACTAGTTTTTACCTAAGGGTTCTACATAGCAAAAAAACAATTGAAGCAAAAAAAAAAAAAACCATCTATTTCCCAATTCCAACGTGTACAACTTATTATGCCCCATATTTTTTTCTTCCATCTTCCTTAATTCACCTTATAAATCAAGTACAACAATCCTATTTTTTTTTTAATATACTTGATAAAATTCAAGAAGGTAAAACATAAACTATTATGTTAGCATTTTTGGAGTTGAATAATTATTTTGGGTACTTAAAGAATAGAGATCATCATTTTGGAGTTGGGTAACTATTTTGGAAGCTTAGAAGTACTAGCATTTGGAGTTTAGAGCTTAAAGCTTGAAGTAATCATTGGAGGATCTTATTTTCTTATCTTTTTAATTAGTACTTGGTACTAATCCATGGTGTTAGTACGGTATAATTCCTTACCCTACTTTTTATATGGAAATTTTACATTATATTTACTTTATAATATGCAAAGTATGATATATATTGAGTATGTTTAAGTAGGAAGTTAGTTTAAGAAAATTTGATTAATATTAATTTTAGTGTAGTTATGCTAAAAATATTTTTAGTATGTTAATTAATAATATTTGGACATGTTTAGGAAGTTGAGTGAACTATTATATATTAGTAACATATATTAAATACTATCTATGTTATCAACTAGTGCTACTATGTTTGTGAATTATTTAGGAATGTTATTATATTAAGAGTGTTTATGGTAATATTATAGGTAATATTTTTATGTAAGCCCTTAAATTAGTTTATAAAGTTGTGTGTTATTTCATGAACATATTTTTTATTTAGTATGGTTATGCTTAGGATGTTGTCATTATACTTTATCTTTTATATTAAAGCTTATTCTTAAAGTTATATTAAATATTTAAGTTATTGTGTAAAAGATTTTAGTTTTTATAAAATTAGAATTTACTATGATAATAATAAAAATAATAAGTAAATAAAAAGATATATTTGAAAAAATTAAAATTTTTGTAAGTTATTTATATTAAAGTATTTTCTTAAATACATGAGATTTCATAATAAAAAGTAATTTTTGTGATATTAAATAGCTAGTTAGTACAAAATAATTCTTTAGTTGACTATTTGACCAAATTTATGTAAAAAGGATGTAAAAATACTTTTAATAAAGTTGTCTTTTTAAAGTTATGTATGAAATTTTGATATTAAAAGAATAAAGTTTATACTTGTTTTATAAAAAGAATTATGGATTTGTGTGAATATATAAGTTTTACTTATTTTACAACTAGAAGTATTGATTTTTGTGAACTTATAAAGTATTACTTGTTTTATAACTAGAAATATTGATTTCGTAAAATAATATTAGTTGTATTTTTTTATAATTAGAATATTGATTATTGTGAACTTAATAAGTTTTACTTGTTTTTGAATTTGAAATATTGATTTTTAGTGAAATTGTTGAATTTTGATAATTTATCCATAGGATATAGTTTTACTCGATTTATAATTAAATTATTTATTTTTGTGAAAAGAATTAAATTAAAATATTTATTTGTTTTAAAGTTAGAAATGTTGATTATTGAAACTTATTTTCAAGAGAAATAAAATTTAGTTAGCTACTTGAGAAAATATTAATCTAAAGACTATTAATAGAATATTAAAATATTAGTGTAAAACCTCAAAGAAATCATCGTTTTCGACGATGCATTTGTAGCGAGCCTTGTTTTCGTATTTACTAGCAGATTTTGTTTTTGTCTTCCCTTTTCTTTCTATAGTGGAGATAGCCGCACGTAATGACAGATCACTGCCATATTATTAAAAGCTTGTGGTAAGAATGGGTTTCGTTCAAGTGCCCTAAAATAATATTCTGAAGCTTTCGTATGTTCTCCATTACTTGTGTGAATAAGGCCTATATTATAGAGTATATAACTTCGATCGTAGGGATCGATTTCTAGTCGCATAGCTTCGTAATAATTCTGTAAAGCATCCGCATAATTTCCTTCGGATTGAGCTGACATCCATTACGGTCGTTATTCGATTCAAATCAAAGAATCTCCGTTCCAAAACCGTACGTGAAATTTTCACCTCGTACGGCTCCTCCCTTAATATACATAATGAAAATAAAAAATACAATTTAACAAATGAATTATTAAAAATAAAGTTTTAAATAAAATTTAATGAGTAAAACTTTAGTAATGAACATAAAAGGGCATATAGGTAGAATATAATTAAATAAGGAAGTTAACATCTAAGTTGGTCAAAGTCAAAGTCAACTTGTAATAGTAGTAAAAATGTGGTGTGCTTGTGTGAAATTATCTGTGTATTGATTGAATGACCCTGATAGTAAGGAAATGTCGAACCATGAACCGGCATGTAAAATCTGGGCGCCCGTGTTGGCCGACACGTAAAATGCGGTGTTAGACAGGGGGTTAGCTACCTATCCTGTAGAAGCTCGAGCATAAACATTGGCGGGGTGACGACCCCCACCACAGTTAGATATAGGGCTTTGGCCCTAATCTAGCCAGACTCTTACATATATCAGGTGTCATATTGTTGTGCTTGTTGATCAGTGATAAACTTGATTAGTATTGATGCTATGAGACATGGTACGGTTATAAGTATTAACCAACTGAACTTGCTTAAGTATTAAGATTACCGAATTGTATAAGTGGCAGTAACGTACTTCTGCCAGGGTTGAGAATGGTATCTTAATGACTTACAAGTATAGAAGACCAAAAAAATATGGTAAAAGTATACAGTGGTGTCAATTTATTATAAGTTCGTACTCTAATTATTATTTAGTAAATATAGTGTATTATTTCCGTATTTTGAGCTGGATAGGAAGTTATGCTCGGCGTTATGCGCTGACCGATTTAATCGACTGTCATCCGTATTATGTATGGCAGTATGTTGCAGGATTTAGTTTCAGGTTCCGATCCAGGCCGCAGCCACAATTTATTTATACTATCTACTTAGCTGCAATATTTTTTTATAGTTCATGTTTGATGGTTTTTACGTATTTAATTATTGTGTATTTTTTTTGAACAAACAATATATATTTTTATTTTCCTACTTTTTATCATTTCGAATAAACATTTATTGTATTTTTAAAGGTTTTTAACAGATCGGCATTTTCAGACTTCCGCATTATTTTGTAAAATTTCTATTAATGTTAATCACGTATCGAGACTGTCGCTTCTGTTAGACAATGAGTCTAAAAAACTGACCCACAATTTCAAATTTTCCAAAAAAACAACCAAAAAAATTCAAAACGTGCAAAGCAAACTTAAACAATAAAAACCCACCAAGAAATTAGTCAAAAGAAAAAAAAAATTCAACCCAGCAAAATTTTTAACACCCATAAAAGGAAATTCTAAAATTGCTAAAAGAAAAAGATAAAACATGAAAAAAATCTTACCTTGAAGTCTGAAGAAGAAATAGGGGGGAGAAACGTAACTGGGTAAGTACAGTTTTTAGTGGCGTGTTTGGATGAATTGAAGGTTTTTGGTGTGGTAAAGAGAATATAAATGAGCACGAAAAAGAAGAGTAGAGTATAATCTTTCCAGCTAAAGACGAAGATTTGTTGGGAGAAAACTAGAATCGAGAATTAACATCCGCTGATTATGCAATTAATGGTGATGGTAATGGAGGACAAAGGGACCAAGTTATGGCGGAATATGACTTGTATGTAGAGTCCCTCCCTTGGTTCAAGTTCTCATTCATTTTAATTTAGTTTCAACGTTTTGCTTTTTTATGTGATTAAATGCATTAATTCAATAAAAAAATTACTTTCTCCGTTCTAAAATACTTACTATATTTTCGTTATCGCAACTGTTCTAAAATACTTACTATATTTTCGTTATCGCAACTATTCATCGTTTAAGCTTAATTTACATATTGCTGCTACTGTATAAGAAAAAATATAGTCAAGTGGGATTATGTTTGACTCGTCTAATCGCATAATTTCATAATATCAATTTTTTATATTTGTATAATGTAATATATAAACGATCAAAATAACACATTAATTGCGTAAAAAAGGAAATGTAGCAAGGTTTGTGGAACGGAGGAAGTATAAAATTTGGATATTAATAATTATTGCATTGAGACAAATCAAACGAGATCTTACCTAATTATGTTTTAACGCGTAGATTAAACTTCAATCACAAACTAAGAATGATAAATAAATAGTGCAATATTCCTAATGTTGCGAGAAGTTCGAAACGAAGGAAATATCATTTTGAAATGTTTTATTCATTATTCTATAAATAATTTTTTTTATCAAAAATTTTAATAAAGTTAACTTTATTTATGGTCATTTTAGTTTTTTAATAATGACTATGATTTCTATATATCTTTCACTAACGTCTTTTAATAATTTTTATATTCCTTATGGTCCGCACATGTTTACCTCTAACTTTATAAAAATATTTTTTTATTAGTTTTGATATTCAAATTTTTTTCCACTATTTTTCTTATAATATTTTTCTAATATTTATGATCCGTACATATTCCCCATCAAATTTTTATTCAATAAAATAATAAATCCATTATCTGAAACATACCATTTTTTTTAATTCCTAAGAATATTACTTGTAAGAAGTTCATTAACGAACGAATGGAGTAATTATGTACTACTTACTCCTCCTTTCTTAAATATTCACACCCAATTGTAACATGTTGTGTAAGAAAGTATAACTATAGTATAAAAAAGCGAAGGAAGTAGTCTTTTTGTAACATAAACTATAATCGTTTGGCCCATCTCATTTAACATCATTTGTTGTTTTGAAATGGTTTCATTCATTTTGCTATATTTTTTAAATCTGACTTATGATGTATCACTTTTTAAATTTTATTTGTTAATTTTATTTCTTTTACCCACATAATTTATTTTATATTTATTATTAAATATTAATTTTTTTAAAAAAATTAATATTTATTTAATGTTAATTGAATGAGATGAAGTATAACAAGTAAATAAGTCAACAACTCAAATAAATATTGTGATAATTAATGCGTTACTACTTAATCCTTTTTATTTTTTATTCCATCAAAGACACCTAAGCTTGAGCTTGTTATCACTATCAAATATACCAATTATCAATTTAACATCCATGACCATGACCAAGATTTCTTTATCTTGTGTGACTTGACTTGCCAATGACAATTAATTATTCTTCCTTCCCCATAAAAAATGACAATTATATTTGTTAAGTTGTATTTTTTTAAAATTTTTAGTTTAGAGTAGAATAAAAGGTGGTTTCTTATTTTTTTTTTTCAGAAAAAGGTGGTTTATTTGAGCATAAACTTTATAGGGATTTTAAATTTACATTAAGTTATCGAGTATAAAAATCCGTTAAACGGACAAAATTTATTTGCATAGAATTACATAAAAATATAAATTTAAAATTATAGTAGCTAGTTATATATTGTCGTTATAAAAATTATATTCAACAAAATGTGAAGCTATAATGAACATTTGGATATAAAATTATTGTTGGACGTTATATTTATTTTTAGAAAAATTTGTTAATAACAATTTTAACTTTGTCTCGTCAATTCAAAATATTCTTAGGATTGGTATACTCAAAATTATCCTTACAATTGGTGTACCCTTCTTATAAAGTAGATAAATTATAATTGATATTTTAGCCAAATATTCCTTGTTTTGTTTGGAATATTTTTTTAATAAAGTAGATAAATAAGTGAACTGCTTAACGTCATTTTAAATATTTCACCCGTGCAATCCTAACTTTTTTTTTCTAAATTCCCCTAACTCATTTAATTAAATGATATTTTTAGACATATTTAAAGGAGGAAGCCGACTTTTAATTCTTTATTGCGATCTTGTATCTGTATCATAATAATTCTATGTATTGCATGTTATGAAGTATATACCATTTATTTTGTCGGTCTAATTTTTATGTTTGAAGTTTTCAAATTAAATTTAGATAAATTTGGTTAAATTTCTTTCCTCTACAAAAATTTATTTTAGCAAATAAATTTTAGTGAGGACTAGAGTATGTATTGTTTTATTTTCTAATGCTACTTGGACCTACTATTCTTTTGGCTCACAATAAGCTATGAAGACTCCAAACCAAAAGTAAAATAACTTAGTGACATACACACCGTTTTGGGAAATATTTTTAAGTGAGCACCATAATAGAAATTTTTTTCTTTTCAACTCCATTTAGGCAAATCATTCACTTGATTAAGTATTTGTATTGAGATGTTGATACATTCCGATATCAGGCTCTTTCTTAAGAGACCGTATATAGTATAGACGTCTCTCAAGAGCCCAACCCATATTATATAGATGGTCTCAAGTAAGAATTTGTGTTCCCGCATTTCACTTCAAAAACTAAAGGCATAAATAGGAGTGGTACAACATAAGCAAGATAGAGTAGATAAAACAAAAGTGCAAGAATTGGATTCCAATTCATCCATCATCGTCATATTCAGTGTTCCCGCATATAGATAGATCTATGGTCAGGGTCTGGGGAAGAAAGATCGACGACGTCTTATACCCATAAGAAGAGGGCGGTCAAAAGAGTCCTGCGGCTCCAGGATTCCAATTCATCCGATCAATAGAAATGGTGAAGATAAGATTCCAATTGTGTAGTTTGGGTGAGCTCTAAAATCCATATGCGTCTCTACTCTCTAGTCTAGACTCTAAGCAAGAGACAACAAATCTTAAAAAGGTGATAGGAACACAAAATAAGAAACAACTACTCTAATATTATCCTTAATGCTTTCTTATCGTATCCTTAATGTCTATTTTAAATGTCTACTTACATTATTGTTAATACCAACTTATAATATTGTAAAAAATATATGATGGACTGACCTAATTAAAGATTGTCTCTCAAAGAGACCGTCTCTCACAAGAATTTGTGAATTTTTTGCTTCCATATTTTTTTATGGTTTAGGTAGCTTAGAGAATCTCTGTAAGTGTGAGGGGAAAAAAAGAATTAATCTTTTAATCTCTATTACAAGAGTGAAATTAAAACTCTCAACCAGGCCACTAGGTTAATGTAGGAAAATTATTCACATGCAAACCTGTCAAAATTTGATCCTAATTGTCTTTGTTTCACCTAAAATTTGACTTGCAAATTTTGTCTATAACTTGAGAATGATCGACTCAAAAAATACCGGAAAAAACTTGGTCAAACTCAATTGAAACCCTAAACCTTATTATTTTGACTCATTTTTAGTTTCACGCTATCATTTTCTATTAAACAATACTATTTTTAGTTATATGTCATTATTTTTAGTTGGATTCCGCTATAATTTTAGTCAATCGTTATATTTCAAGTCGATACTTTTTTATTGTAGCCTTAAAATAAATATATTTGTCCTTATAATACGAAAAAATAAAAAAAAAATATTATACATAATATTTTTTGAAAAAATTATTGATAAAAAGATACATTTTTAATATATTGGGTTGACCTAAATAGACGGAAACAATGACAAGACTTGGCCCAAAACAAACCCAACCGCCCGACCTTGAAATCAAACCAATCGGAAGTGATCCAACCAGTTTGACTGGTATACCTACATGTAATACTACATCGAATAATAGAAAAGAGGTTGACTGATATATAAGCTTGATGAATTATTTCTCCTATAATCAATTGGTTTAAAAATGAAAACTTATCGAGTTTAGTGTAGTCAATTTTTCAATTATATTAATCTTATTATATATAAGTCCAATAACAAATTTATCAGCTAAGTCGGAATTCTCACGTATTTTATTTTTTAATTAATTCAAAATATAGTACCCCTTCAATTTTCAAAATTCAACTTGATCTTATAACAAGTACTCTATAAATCTTTTTTACACACTTAATTTGATACATTTTCTTTTATGAAAAGAGTTCTAATAATTTCTTTAAAATTTTCATCCATATATTAGTTTTTTTATATTATCATTCACATAATTCAAATTTCATATATTATCCAAACTAAAGTTCTTAATATTTATATTAACCCTCAATAGCAAACTCATTGACACATCAATATATATAATCATGGGCAATGCTTTCATTAATCCCAAAAGACAAATATCCAAAAATTGACTTGAAATGTGGTGGGGACTCACCAATCCATATTCCATATGGGCATATGATATGGCTATGTCATATCTACCAAACAAGGGTGGCACTACCAAAAATAATCCTCCTAAGTCCTAATCCAACACATATGTCTCTTGCTCTTTTGTCATGCCATCCCTATCAACTCCACTCTTCATGATTTAATCTAAAACTGCAATCTATTAGACTTTGACTGCACAAACAAAAGTCAACATCCAATTTAGTACTTACATTCCTCGAATAATCTAACCGTGCCACGGGGAGTTCTACGACCCACTTGAACGGAAAAAAGTATTTACTTTTTACAGATAGAAACGGAAGCACACCGGAAAGAAACAAGTAGCTCGACAGGAGTGAATAAAACAAGTAGAGGCTGGTCGTGGGTCGATAACCCACAATGGAAATTCCATTCTCACCACCTTATCTTCCGTCTGTCGAGGTAAATGATTCGGCAAAGCCTGAAGGCCTAGTAGGTATGCTTGTTTGCGTGTTGTCCCGACTTGCAAAGAAGGATGATGAAGCGGAAGCGTCCATGTTGGTATCTCCAAGAGCCTGCCACTTTTTGAGAGCTTGGGGTAAGGTCATTTCAAAATCAATTCCGAACAAATCTTCGGAGTTGTCTTCTGAGGGCTTCCATACATCAACGAGAGAAGATAGGACATTCACGACATGACCCATGTCGGGCCTCTGGTTGGGCTCCCGAGCACAGCAGTGGCCTGCAAGTTCAGCGACTGTGCTGACACTAGCGAGAGTTTCCTCGTCAAGGTCAATGGTGGGATCAATTGCCTTTAGAAAAGCGTCTTTGTTAATAGACACCCTTCGGAACCAAGTCACTAGGTGAACACTGTCCTCTGGTTGGGTCTCATCAAGTGCTTTTCGTCCTGTGATCATCTCCATTAATATCACGCCAAAACTGAATACGTCGACCTTTGTAGTTATGCGGCCCATCACTGTTCGCACAAAGCATATACCAAGTTATAGGAATTAGACCAACGAATCAAGTCTACCATGTATTACAATATTTTGTTTCAAATGCTAATGTTCGGACCAAAGATCATGGCCTACAATCTGTCGAGCAATAAAATACGGAACTTTGAATAAGAGAAAATCTTGAGGACTGATCTAAGAATAGACAAATACAAGGCACATGGCTGACAAGGGGAAGCTTGACTCGCACAACAATGTCAAAACCTTAATCCCCAACATGAGATGAAATGATGATATACCGTTAGGTGTTATAATATAAATAATAGCACTAGTTGGTTTGAAGAGCTCACATAAGTCAAGTAGATGGATATTCGGTTGTTATTTGGACGAAAACCAAACCCAACTAGAGACTTACGCCAAAATTCACACACGAAACACATAACCCTCCGTGTTTGTTATTCACTATACATCACTTAACGAAGCATTCATATACTTTAAATAATATGATATGATATACCATCATACAAAGGGATTGCGACATTACCATCAGCATCATCATACACGGTATATCCTGCTCCTAGATGTTATAATCCAAATTAATCTAGGGAGGGATGGAAGAGGCAGACCATACCCTTATCAAAGGAGGCTGCAGCCAATGAGACAATCGGCCAGAGAAAAACCGACAAATGAAAATAAATTGCAAAACAAGACAAGTAGCAAGACAAGGAAAAAAATTGCGACATAATTTAATGTAATAAAGCATATAGCAATGCAAAAAAAATACTAAAAGGTCAACTGTACCTGCATATTCAGGTGCCAAATAACCGAAAGTTCCTGCTAGTCTTGTCTCGATGGAAGTTTTTCCACCATCAGGCGCAAGACGAACAAGTCCAAAATCTGCAACTTTTGCACGCATATCGTCCCCCAAAAGAATGTTAGAAGGTTTAAGGTCCCTATGAATGAAACTTTGATGGGCCAAACCATGTAAATATTCCACTCCTCTGGCCACATCTAATGCAATTGTTAACCTTTGATTCCATTTAAGGGGTTTCAGATCTTCCTCCTTCCAATTGAATAAATACCGACTCAAAGCACCTTGTGGCAAATACTCATACACAAGAAGCTTTTCGTTCCCATCTAAACAAAATCCCAGAAGTGCAACCCAAATGTCGGTGGCGAACTTTAGTAAGAACAGCAATCTCGGACTTAAATTCTGCCAACCCTTTATCGCCCAAGACTCCGGAGTTCATCCGCTTGACTGCAATCTCGGTTCCATCGGGTAACTCCCCTTTATAGACGGTTCCAAAACCCCCTCTTCCAAGAACCTTATCGTCACTGAAATTGTTTGTCACATTTCTCAACACCTGAATAGAAATTATCATGTTATTAGCCTCGATTACATGAACGTCGCTGGGCCCACTGCTGCCTTGACTTTGCTCTCCACTCATCACCTTGTCATTCACTCCCGGGCCAGTGACTGTTATTTTGACACCGTCATCAGACCCTGAATGACTAGGATGAATCACCACAGTATTCGACTGTTGTACTCTACCATAAAGCTTTTTCCTTCTCAAGAAACAAAATAGTAACAGACCAGCAACCGAAACCAAAAAGATACAACCAACAACGGATCCAACAATCACTCCGACTTTGGATCCTTTGCCACCAGTTCCTGGTTCGCCAGAACGGCCACCTCCAGATGGGCTCGGAGGATCTTTTCCAATATTGAAATTCCCTCCATGATTTACATGAGTGTGGGAAGAAAACTTTGGGACCTTACCATATAGGTTATTGAACGAAACGTCAAAAGTCTTAAGGTTAGGCATTCGAGTGAATTCTTCGGGGATGGTACCCGTGATATTATTATGTGCCAGTATTAATGTCTGAACTGATGTAAGAGCAGCAAACTTAGGCGAAAGAGTACCACTTAGACCCCGACTTTGCAGATTAATCGTTGTAATGTTTTTATTCGAACAAGTTATGCCCAACCAATTTGCACAAGGATCATTGCCCTTCCAATCATGGGCAATTTGGAATGGGTACCCAAATGGTTCCATAACCGATATCAGAGTATTAACACGGCTATCACAGTCTACACCAGGATCAGGCAAACAAAAGCTGTTCTGATCAGGTAACATTTTATCAACAACTACTGAATCGGGAAACTTAGGCGTCGGTCCTTGAAGATCATTATTTGTTAAACTAACTTTCTCGAGCAAAGGGAGCTTCATCAGAGAAACAGGGACCGGGCCAGTGAGTCTATTGTCCCTCAAATTTAGATCCACCAAACTGGTCAATTTCGACAAATCCGGTATAGGGCCAGTTAAATCATTCATATTCAACCATATTTGCACCAAACTGGTCATGTTTTGTAAAACCTCAATCGTACCATTAAAACTCCGACTACCACTGGAATCCTGTTGCCCATTTAGCCACAAGGAGTGAAGCCCAAGACCCGAAAAGCTTGGGGGCAGACCACCCGTCAGGTTATTGGACGACAAATGCAAATGGATCATACTGCCAAAATTATCAGGACTGAAAATATCTGGTAGCTTACCACCAACATTAGCCGAATTAGCAGAAAAGTTTTTCAAAGAAAGAGCATCTTTTAGCCCTTCGGGTATAGACCACGCATCAAACGGGTTACTATCTAGATAAACTTCTTGGAGAGACGTTAACCCATCAAAGAAATCACCAGGGATAAAGCTAAACTGATTGCTATGAAGATTCAACGTCTGGAGCGAGCTCAACCCCTTAAGGGTAGGCAATCGCCCCGACAATGTATTGTTCATTAGCTCAAGGATTTCAAGGCTTGTAAGGTTGCCTATGAAAGGCGATAAAGTGCCCGATATGCCTAAACCTTTCAATTGTATCCTTACAACTCGTTTCGAGTTAGATTCACAGCCTACACCATGCCAATTACATGGGTCGGAATTAGACCAATCGATTCCCGAAGGAAGCTTGAAGTTCTGTTTGAGTTGCTGCATAGCAGCAGCATCAGCAGAGGCCGATTGTGCACTGGTACACACAAGGAACAGAGACAGCACCAAAATATTAAGGGTCAAAACC
This sequence comes from Amaranthus hypochondriacus, assembly GCA_000753965.2. Classification (NCBI taxonomy): domain Eukaryota; kingdom Viridiplantae; phylum Streptophyta; class Magnoliopsida; order Caryophyllales; family Amaranthaceae; genus Amaranthus; species Amaranthus hypochondriacus. The sequence goes on from CM025931.1 coordinate 13,200,150, forward strand.
CTCAAATGCTCAATGGACATCTTAGAGAAAAAATTTCCACCTACATCAACAAATACCCTAAAAATTATTAGTCATTAAAAAACCTAAATGCTAAATTTAGCTTGTTCACAAAATCAGTACCCTCAATCTAAATTCTAGTTCATTGATTTATTATTATTTATTTTTTAAGTGGAATTTTTGGGATTTTATTTCCTACTTACATTTTCAAACCCAATTCAGAAATCTTCAAGATATACAAAATTTAGGGAAAAAAAATACACAATTATCAAATACATTAAAGGAACAATGGGGAAATTTTCAATGAAACAATAAATTTAGATTTTGACTTTCTAGTATAAATTGATAAATATAAACCCAATTCGGATTAAAATTCTGAAAATTATAAAAACAAGAAATCCATCAAGACTAAAACAATGAGTCTAAACAAACGACCCACAATTTCAAATTTTCCAAGAACACCCAAAAAAATTCAAAATGTGCAAAGCCAACTTAAACAATAAAAACCCACCAAGAATTAAGTCAAAAAAAAAATAATAAACCCAGCAAAATTTTTAACACCCATAAAAGGAAATTATAAAATTGTTAAAAGAAAAGGATAAAACATGAAAAAATCTTACCTTGAAGTCTGAAGAAGAAATAGGGGGAGAAACGTCACTGGGTAAGTACAGTTTTTAGTGGCGTGTTTGGATGAATTGAAGGTTTTTGGTGTGGTAAAGAGAATATAAATGAGCACGAAAAAGAAGAGTAAAGTATAATCTTTCCAGCTAAAGACGAAGATTTGTTGGGAGAAAACTAGAATCGAGAATTAACATCCGCTGATTATGCATTTGATGGTGATGGTAATGGAGGACAAAGGGACCAAGTTATGGCGGAATATGACTTGTATGTAGAGTCCTAGTCCTAATGTTGTACCCTCCCTTCGTTCAATTTCTCATTTATTCCGATTTACCGGTAATGTTTATTTTTTCACGCGATTAAATGCACTTATCAATACAAAATTGGAGTTTAAAATTTGGATATTAATAATCTTTGTATTGAGACGAATCAAATGAAATCTCACTTGATTATGTTTTAACTTTTAAATTAAACTTTAATCACAAACTAAGAATGATGAATGAATAGTGCAATATTCCTAATGTTGCAAAAAATTCGGAACGGAGAAAGTATCGTTAAGAAATGTTTTATTCCTTATTCTATAAAATATTTTTTATATCACAAATTTTAATAAAGATAACTTTATTCATTGTGATTTTAGTTTTTTAATAATGACTATGATTTCTACATATTTTTCACTAACGTCATTTAATATTTTTATATTCCTTATGGTCTTCACATATTTACCTTTAACTTTATAAAAATATTTTTTTATTAGTTTTAATATCTAATTTTTTTTCACTAACGTTCTTCTAATATTTATGGTCCGTACATTTTCCCCATCAAATTTATTATTCAATAGAATAATAAATTCATTATCTAAAACATACTACCATTTTTTTAATTCCTACGAATATTACTTGTAGGAACTTCATTAAGGAACGTATGAAGTAATTATGTACTACTTTCTCCTCTTCTCTTAAATATTCACACCCAATTGTGACATGTTGTGTATAAAAGTATCACTGTAGTATAAAGAAGCGAAGGAAGTTGTTTTTTGTAACATAAACTACAATCGTTGGGTCCATCTCATTTAACATCATTTGCTGTTTTGAAATGGTTTCATAATTTATTAATTTTTGATTTTTAAGTTATGATGTATCACTTTTTTAATTTTATTTGTTAATTTAATTAATTCTTTTATCCACAAAATTTATTTTATATTTATTATCAAATATTAATTTTTTTAAGAAAATTTAATTTTTATTTAATGTTAATTGAATGAGATGAAGTATAACAAACAAATAAATAAGTCAACAACTCAAATAAATATTGTAATAATTAATGCGTTACTACTTAATCCTTTTGTTTTTTATTCCATCGAAGACACCTAAGCTTGAGCTTGATATCACTATCAATATACCAATTATCAATTTAACATCCATGACCATGACCAAGATTTCTTTATCTTGTGTGACTTGACTTGCCAATGATAATTAATTATTCTTCCTTCCCCATAAAAAATGACAAGTATATTTGTTAAGTTGTATTTTTCTTTTAATATTTAGTTTTTTTTTTTTGAGAACTCTTTTAATTTTTAGTTTAGAGTAGAATAAAAGGTGGTTTCTTAATTTTTTTATCAGAAAAAGGTGGTTTATTTGAACATAAATTTTATAGGGATTTTAAATTTAAATTTACATGCATTAAGTTGCGAGTATAAAAATCCGTTAAACGTACAAAATTTATTTGTATAGAATTACATAAAAATATAAATTTAAAAGAAATATGTACGTATATATATTGTCGTTATAAAAATTATATTCAGCAAAATGTAATGAATTAATGATCATTATAAAAGTTTTCACAAATTCTTACTTGAGACCGTCTTTTGTAAAGACGGCTCTCAAAAGCTCAATCTAATTCTAAATATATATTGTTACAACTCTAAATATAGATTTAAGCTGGACTTTTGAGAGTCTTCTTTACAATAGACAGTCTCTCAAAAAGAGCACCCGAAAGTTTTATAACAACGTATGATTGTTGATTGCATAAATAATTATTAACTTATATGTAGAGAGGTTAGTATTTGTCTCCACAAGAACAACTTTTATAATAACTGAAAAGATATACGTCTTCCACCCCTTCTTATTGTTCACTTTTTAGTGGGCACGTAAATTAAGAAAAATGGTAATGAGATATTTTAAGTGATTATAATAATTGTAAAGGTGGTAGTTGTGATATTTAGTGGATTATAATAATTGAAAAGGTGATAGGTGGGGTATTTTAAATAATATAAGTTGGGGTAGTTGGGGGTATTTAGGTAAAAAATCTTTGCCAAAAATAGAAAGTGGACAATTAGAGTGAAGTGATCAAATAAGAAAAATAGACAATAAAAAAGAAACGGAGGGGAGTAATATATATTTAACATGTTGATATGAGTGTCATTGTGTAGAAAATGAAAAATAATGAATTTTGATTTATTTCTTTATTTATAATCATTTATGTTATTTTAGAAATTAAATGGAATTTTGATTATCTTTTTATAAATTTTCTCATATTAGTAAAAATAATGATATTTTAATATAGTGTTTGAATGTCATATATTAAAATTATTTAAATCAACATCTATAACTATTACTAAAACAAAACATTGCTGACATCATCACTACTTAACATTGCTTACGTGTCACAACCTAAATAAAAATTTTCCCTCCAACACTCAATGATGATGCCATTGCTTTTATGACTGCTTTTTTATCTTTGAATTTATTACTCATATTATTTAATGTATTAGAAAACCGTACGTATTATTTTTTTCAATTATTTATTTTTTTAGTAAATGTGAATTATTTAGTATATTGGATATTTTGAGATGATTAAAACATAAAATACTCTTACTTGGATTTTTTGTTATTTATACAATTGATTACTTAAATGCAATGCATAATTCTATTATAATTCAGTTGTGACTATTTTTATGTAAGTCAATTATATTTTTCATGACAAAATTATTTTTCGTTTAAATTTTTAAAAAATAATTTTACATATTTTTGTGTTAAATTTTAAACTTCATGTAATCAATAAACAACAATAAGATAGTGTAATATATGAACAGAAGAAAAAAAATAATGTAAATTAAAAGTAACAAAAATAATACTCCCTCCGTTTCTTTTTATTTGTTCACTTTACTTTTTCACGTATTTCAACGCAAATTTTAAGCCTCGATAAGCATAATAAAAAATTATTAAAATTATTTATTAAAATTATTTGCATCAAGATGAATTTAACAAGATCTCACATGAATATATTTTGTCTTGAATATATACTTTAAAAATCAAATATAAATTTCTAAAGTGAAAAAACTCAAGAGTGATATAAGTAAATATTGGAGAGTATGGCGTATACTATAGTATGAGGATTTTCAAATAATTAATTAATTTTATTGAAGTCGAATAATTCAAATTGGAAACGTCTTTGGTGGGGAAGATTTGGCCACCATGTTCAAATCATCTTCTTCCCTAATTCTTTTGAAAACATATATTTTTATTCTAATTACAATCATTATCGTAGCATGTGATTTGGCATTTTCATTTTCTTATCTCTTAATTATGCTAACTACACTCATCGTAGACGTGTATTATATAACCTCTAGTTGGTAATTTGTAACATATGTACTAGCGTCATTCAACATTTTGGATTCGAATATTATCTAGCCTATTTCATAATTTAAAAAAATTTCAACAATATTTCGACTTTATAATAATTTAGGGTTTCATCAGCATAACATTTTATATATTTGCAATATTGTTTACCATTGTTAAACGATTGATGAGATTTAAACTGTTAGGAGAAACAACAAACTCACCAAGTGTTGTAGGTAATGTTGATTACCTAATTGCTTATTACATGGAATGTATCAAAGAGATTAAGAGAGTGCAAAAGGGATAGATGGGTTGATGTTAGAGCTTCAAAGATGCAAAGAGAGCACGGCTGAGCATAGTGCTCGAATAAGCAAGTTGAGTGCTCGAACGAGCATTCTATGGCAGACTCCAGAATGTTGAGATGAAGATCTGCTCGAACAAGCAAGTGGTGAACTCGTTCAAGCACGTGTAGTCAGGATCATCATCATCATACCCAATGTATCCCGCTCATAGAAAAACTATGATTAGGGTCTGGGGAGGGAAGGAAGACAACAACTAATATCCATAAAGGAGAATATGGTCAATGAGTCCCTCGGCTCAAGGAAGATCAGCAAAGAGCATCAGATCTGCAATTATTCGGATAGTCTACAATGTTACACACACGATGACCATTAACAATAAATTAAAAATAAAAATAAATAAAAATAAATAAAAATAAAAATAAAATAAAAAAAACATATAAAGAAAGAAATAAGAGAATAAATATATAAAAATTAAATATAAATAAAAATAAAAATAAGAAAAGAAAGGTAGAAATATAAAAACGAGTAAAATAGCGATATGTAAAGGCTAGGGACCAAGACAACGACAGGTTGGTGGTACAGACTCATAAATGTAAAACTTGAAAAAGGCGTCGCTAGCTACTCCTATCGATCAAGTCCTTTGAGAGGTGGAGGTCATGCAAGTCACTTTTAATTTGTTCCTCCCATGTTTTCCTAGGTCTTTCTCAACTTCTCTTACCTCCACAAAGATGCTTTCAATCCTTCTCACTGTTGCATTATAAGTTTTTCTCTGTACATGTCCAAACCATCTCAACATGTTCTCACGCATCTTTGCAGAGAGAAGTGTCCACACATACACCTCGGCATACGCATTTCTGTAACTTTCATCCTCTGTTCGAAAACCTTCTTTACGGACCAACATTCTGTCTCATACACCAAAGTCAGTGTAATTGCAATGCAGTAACATTTACCTTTTAAGTTTTAATCTACAAGGGAACTTTTTATCACAAAGTACTTTGGTTGCTGCTCATCATTTAAGCCAACTTGTGTAATTGCAACGCGGTAATATTTCACCTATTGGTTATGTCCCACTGAAGTTGCATCGCAATTATTCTGTCTTCATACGGCTTATGCGCAACTCTTGATCCTCTAAAACTGCTGTCAATTCTTCCTATTTTCTATTTGCCTCATCCTGGTTTCTGCGACCAAGACGATATCGTCAGCAAAAAGCATGCACCACGTGTAGTCAGGATAGTAAGGGTTAATTGTGACGCTTTCATAAGCGTGCTAATTTGATACAATAAATTTGATATTTTGCTAAGACATTAGTATTTGGCTAATGCTTATAATTAAAACATACTCGATTACACGATAATAGCTTATTAAATAAGAGGGTTGAAGGGGATATTATTAGAAATACAATAAAGATTACAAATAAGAATTACAAGTAAAACAAAAACTATATCTGTATTATCCTTGTGTTTGGCTATGAAGTCCTTCTAGATCACCAATTAGAACTTCTTGAAGATTAGGTTGGAACGATAAACGTCACTCAGAACCTTGATACATGTAGTATAGTCAATTTCTTTTTGTGATATTTCTCCCAAAAGGTGCTTAAGATTTGATGTTTGAAATTCACAATGAGATACAAACTACAACACCATTCACTTAGTATCAGTAAATAGAAAGAAACAACATTGTATTGTAGAAAGAGATGTATGAAGAGTTTATAACTCTCTTTACACACTTTATGCAACAAGGAGAGGAACAAGAACAAGAGATGTTTAAAGAAGAAAAAAAAAAGGAAAATTCAATTTATTTCCTTCTCACCTTCTTTCCACCCCTTGCACTACCCCAGCCAACTACACCACTATTTCCAGCCCTGCACCAACAGTATACCACACCCCTTCCACTCTCCCAACGCCACCATAACCTAACCCTTGCTCCTCTGGTTCCCACCTCCTACTCCGAAACACCTCCCTCACTTCCAGGCAACACTAAATGCATCCTTCCAAATTTACTCATTACACTAATGGGAAAAACTAATACTAGAAATTGCTGGTTCTAAACTATTAATAAACAACTAATTTATAATACATGTGCTCTCTTAAGAGACCGTCTTTTGTAAAAACGACTTTTTAAAATCCAGCTCAAATCTATATTTAGATTTGTAACTATATATATTTAGAAGTCGTCTTTACAAAAGACGGTCTCAACTCTCAAGTAAGAATTTGTGTTTATAATATTATTTGTGCAAATTCTCCAGCATATTGCAACGCCAATTGGTAGAAGTACAAATTTGTGAAAAATGAGTGGCACATAAAGTACCAACAAGTTTTTAGCACTCTAATTCCTCTCTCACTTGTATCACAATTAAGTAGCACTCCAAACAGCACACAACATTCAAGAAAATAGTAGTTTATTGTTATGTCATTTAACCTTATCTCACTAGAATTGGGCCAAATCAAGAAAACATGGATTAACAACCAAGAAGTTGGGGGATTAACCAAATTGAAAATACGGTTCAATTAAAGCACAAATTCAGCTCATTGGAGGATAAATCAAGCTTCCTGGATGCCATCTCAAATTAAATGAGCCAAGAATCAAGGAATATCGTTGAGTAAGTATCTCAACCCACGCGAATGAAATCCTGAACCACACTCGAAACAGTTGGCTTGTTGTAGTCGACATCGCCGTCGTCGATGAGTAGTACCTCGAAGAATAATTTGCGGTGGGGATGGTGAGTTTGTCGTCTTTGTGCGGTGGGGATGGTGAGCTCGGCAGTGGTGGAGTAGTGGTGCACCTGGCTGGGGGGGTGCAAGGGGTAGGACCGTAGGAGGAAGGTGGAAGAAAGAAATTGAATTTTCCTTCCTTTTTTTTTTTAAGTCGAGATGACCTAGTACAGTAGGTTAACTTATGAGAGTATAAGGTAGGAGCAAATATATGGCAAAGGTAGAGTTATCTATGAATAATTGAAAGTTGAGATTACTCACGGTGAATCGATGAAAGGTGAGATTATTTAGTACAAAATTTTCTAAAAGATTTTAGTGGGAAAAAATATGAGGACCACAACTAGGAATGGGCATGGGTCGGATCTGGGTCGGGTCCAGCAAGACCCAGATTCAGACCCTAATTTTTTTATTGGATCCAGACCCAGACCCTTAGGGTCTGGCGGGTCTAGGGTCTGGATCTGGGTCCAACACAATTTTATTTTTTTTCCTAATATTTTTTAAAAAGTATATTATGAAGTGCAATTTTCGACCATTTGCATAAAATTATTTAAACATTTTCGACTAACGAGGATTCTCTAATACTTTATACTAATTGAGCGAAACATATGAAGTTTTTCAACATTCAAGTTCTTATAACAAAATATTTATCAAGTCTATAATTTTAAAAGTACTGATACAATGGCCAAATTTTAAATTACATAAACCGATAAAGTTCAAAATAACGCAATGTTACAAAATATAACAAAATTCCAAATCAAGTAATTAAATACACATAATACCTAATATATAATTTTTTTTTAAAAAGATGTAAATGGGTCCATGGGTCGGATCTGGGTCGAATTTGGATCTTATATGTGAAGACCCGGACCCGGACATGGACCCTAAGGTTATGTACCCAGATTCGACCCGGATCCACAGGGTCAAAAAACAGATGGACCCAGACCCTTAAAATTAGGGTCGGGTCGAGTCTAGACCCTTAGGGTCCAAGACCCATGCCCATCTTTAACCACAACTAATAAAAAAATAGTTTTACAAAGCAACAAATCTCCTGTGAGGCGGTCGCATATGTACGACCACTCACAGGTCCAGCCAATAATTTTAAAGTTGTCATTTTAAAGCTTGAATTGGACATTTTGGTATTTAGACCTTGAAATAGGCATTTTAGATCTTAAATTTGACAAACTTTAAACCATTGAAATAGTCATTATAAATTTTAAAATGGATATTTTACAGTTGGCGTAGATAAATAAAACATAAAATTAAGGGTTGAAATATGGGAGGGGTTTTACGAGTTAAGATTGACATTTTAAGTGATAGAATGAGTTTTCTAGTGGTCGAAGTTGATAAAAAATTAAATTAAGCCTCTACAAAAAGAAGATTGAGGCTTAAAGTAGGAATTTGAAGTGTTAGATTCGGCTTATAAATTAAATTAAGCCTTGACAATTGACATAGGTGTTTCAAGGCTTGAATTCGGCAAATAACTGGTCGCATGCATGAGGCAGCCACATAAAAGTTTGTTTTAAAAAATTTTTGAAAAACATGTGGAAACCATTGAGAATATTAAAATGTTAAAAGAAAATTAGTGAAAGATACATAGGGATATAAATATTACAAAAATATTAATAAGGTTAAATAAAGTTAATTTTTGTCCAAAATTAGTCATATAAATAGAAAGATACAGAAACTTCTATAACTTCTATGAGAACGGAGGGGGTATTAATAAACAAGTGGGTGCGAAAGATGAGAAAATAGCAAAGGCAGCTCAAAATTAGTACAAACTTCAAAAACCAACAGGCTATCAACAACCTGCTTAAATGGCAGTAGTCAGGCGACAACTGGCTCAACCCGTAAATTCTTAGTATCACACTAGTAGTCGAGCGACAAGGAAAACCATACAGCTTAAGTATTCCCACGGGTGTTCATCGAATTTTCCGGCACCTCTATATATACATTACTGCTTCAAATAGGTAATGCTCTTTTATTGCAACAGAAAAACATTGATACAAACTAAACATCAAAAATAGATGACTGAAAGTGGCGCAAAATAAATTGCCTCGAAAAGTAATGTTACAAAATTGCAATTGGCAGTTCACAAGTTAAATGGTATCGGCAATGGCGCAACCAACAGCCTTTCGCGACCTTGTTGGCAGTTGAAGGCAACGGAAATTTATATGAAACCTCACAATTTGAAGGCAAACCGAAAAAGCAGGTAAGCTTAACCTAATAACGGTTCCAGTATGTCCTGCGTCTGAACCAGTTGTAATCGGGCAACTTCTTGAGAGGACCCATGGCAGCAATAGCAACATCCTGCCATCAAGAAATGAGCACCTTAGCATTAGCAAGTTTTCGATGACGGTACAAGCATGAAGAACATGTTTCAAATTGATGAAGATGGATTTCTTACCCTGTCATAAATAAAGCGATTAGCAACACGTTTCACAGTGCTCACATCTACAGCATCAATCCTCGCAAACAACTCTGCAAACGGGATCCTCCGGCCATAAGTGAGTAACTGCAAAAACAAGATAATTGTCAATATAAATGCAAGTGGCGCACATTGATCATGAGATTAGCCAAATAGCTAACATGAATATAAATAAACACACATGAATCATGAACTCAGGTTGTAAGTGTGTGGTTGGAACATCAGAATATTATAATTACAAAGATTCAATTTTAATTTGTTAACTCAAAAATTAAAAAATTCCCACCAAATCAAAAATAAAAATATATTTTAAATTATTTTGTAAATTAGTTTTCAGTCAAAGTAATCAAAACGGCTTTCAAAGTGAATGTGGATGTTTTTGCAATTGTCTAAGCCTATATTACAGTTGTCGAACGGTCAAAACCTTTTGATACGGTTGCAATGAGGATGGGGTTAATATTTTGCACTATGCTTCAGCGTGCCCCTTGCATTTATGATCATGCTTCATTGGTCCGAACACAAATCATTTATGATCATGCTATAAGGGCTGGCTCAGTATGGTAATTCAACAAATCGGGTTACGTGTACGAAATGGATTCTCTTTTGTCATAGTTGCCAATTATGACAGAATTTTAGGGTCGCTTTAAAACAACCTCCTTATTCTAGAATAGTGAGGCCACATCAGGAAGACCAAGTTCCAGGCTCCAGCAGTATGTCTCCAAAATGTACAGAAGAGTCAAAGAAATTTTCTACAAAAGATATGAAAGGTATTTGGACAAGTATTATATGAAACAGAAAAATACTAGGGCCATTAGCTCAAGTCTAGTTTGAACTGATGAGCCAATTGTCTAATATCTTTCTCTAGGACCTTCGCGTCCTTGGTGCACCACAGGCAAAATATTCATATGACAGCAGATACTAACTGTGTTGAACTACTTGACTCCAACTGTCCTATTCAACCACTAATACACATCAATTCAATCATGCTGAATCTTTGGCAATTCATAGCTACAACCTACTACAACACACAAACATACCATTACCTAATGTCTGGTTCCCACCTAGGATGACGTTTGGGAGGATTAGATATAAAACTTGCAAAGAAGTCGTTTCCGATTGAGCCTTGGTAAAAAATCATGTGCAACTTCAAATACTATAAATCCCAACTACCTAAAAATTCAGCCGGATTCTGAACTTTCTCTTACATTATTGAAACACCTTACAACTACCTAAACTCCCAAACCAAGCTCGATGCACCGTCACTTTCCAGAACTTCCATTTAATATCATTACCACTTAAAACAACATCATTGAACTTTTCCCCTTACCCCAAAAACCATCTTCCAAAAGTTCTGCTCCGACATGCCAAGAAAGAAAAAGTTTTGAGCAGCAAACAATCTATTATTCAATTAAATATTAACTATTACAACGTTGCACATTTCACAAAATCCAGCTCAAAGTCTATATATGTTGGACTAGCATATACAAACATGCACTATTATTGAAACACCTTACAACTACCTAAACTCCCAAACCAAGCTCGATGCACAGTCACTTTCCAGAACTTCCATTTAATATCATTACCACTTAAAACAACATCATTGAACTTTTCCCCTTACCCCAAAAACCATCTTCCAAAAGTTCTGCTCCGACATGCCAAGAAAGAAAAAGTTTTGAGCAGCAAACAATCTATTATTCAATTAAATATTAACTATTACAACGTTGCACATTTCACAAAATCCAGCTCAAAGTCTATATATGTTGGACTAGCATATACAAACATGCACTATTACTCACTGATGTTTCACAACACTTTCACTTCACTTCCTTGCAAAAAGTCAGAAATAACATACCCACATCTTGAAGCATCAACAGCCAATAAATACAGTTATGGATTAAAGAGTCAATAGAACAATTGAAGAACTAATTAATTTTAATAATGCTTAAGATGAGTCTAATGGAGTGCTAGAAGAGCTGAAAGAATCAGCACCTCCTTGATTATTATTTCATGACAGGACTATGTATGCTAATTTCAACTTTAAAAGACATTCTTGGCAGTAGAAATTATTTTGTATTATTCCTAAATATGCAATTGTATAATGGGGTGCAATGAAAATATGGATACCTGGCGGCCAATATCCTCAGCAATTGGACTTGTTCCATCAATGTGTAGCAGCAGCGATGACTTCAACTGAAATATCAGAGACAGGCAGTTAAGAACATGCAAATTCATAATCCAAGTAAGCTACTTTCTTGCTTCCACATCAACATAAATCCCTGGAGGCTGTTTTTAGATGGCCAACAATAATTTCAGTCTACTATCTTGCTTACACATCTATATAAATTATGTTTTCGTATATCACATCAACATACATCCCTGGAGGCTGTTTTTAGATGGCAAACGATAATTTCAGTCTACTGTTTTTGCTTACACATCTATATAATTTATGTTTTGGTATACTATCTACAGTCATTCCATATTTGATTAAGAATTATATGATGAATGGCAGACATAAGAGTATACGTGGCGAAGGAAATTTAAAAGCAAGGGAGCAGTGTTTCAGAGTTGGTTAGGTTGAACAAAAACCATAGGTGATGAGAATGTTTTCGAGACGTTCATTAGAAACAAAAGACTTAAAGTGAAAAACAAGTGAGAGGAAAACAAGGACAGATGAATAATGGGAAAATCAGGATAGAATAATCAATTATAACAAAAAAGTACCTTAAAATACAATAATATGCATATACTTTTCTTAATATTTCAGAACAAGATAGTCAAATGAAAATTCTAATTTACACTGATGGGTCATGTATAGATAAATAGTTCAACGTGAAGTATATGTCTTTCTCTAAATTATATTTAATTGTTCTCAATAATGTTTGCTCAGTTTCTGCTAAACACTAAGTGGAGATTCTTATGAGTTACAAATAACTTAATTGAGTTTCTATACAGTTTCAGGGTGTTCAAACTTCCACATAACATAAAACAGTACAATAGTTATGCGTGTTTGAGCAATGTTTGTTTGAGCTAATTTCTTGAGCATTAAAATATTTGTTCCTTTGTGAAGGATGTGTTCATGAATTGCAGTCCTAGCCAAGAAAAATTCTATTTTGCAATCCTAGCTAAAACAAGTTCTCAAGAAAGTAATTCCATACTTAGAACAAGAGATATGTGATGCTCAAGATATGGTCATACATGCCAAAGACCAACTAAATTACAATACAAGCCAAAACATATTCTGAAGAAAGTAGTTCCAAACTAGATCAAGAAATATGAGATACTCGAGAGATGACAATAAGAAAAATAACAATATTACATAACCTTGGAAAGTGTGAACCAAGAAATTCCATCTGCATCAAGGTTACCTTCAGCTATAGAAGATTGCACAAGAGAGGTGGAAAGGAAGAATTTTGAAAAAAAGTAAGGAAGTTGCAAGGGAGAAAATTACCTGATTGCGGGCACGAGTTACGTCAGATTCCGAAACACGATAACACAACTTGCTAACTTCATGCATAATTGCCCACGCCAAATCATCCAAACCATCAGGCTGAAACAAAATACACCCAAAAAATCTGTAAGAGAGAGAGACCGATATAGAAAACTCCTACAAGTCAAGATGGTAACAAATCTCTTCATGGCTTCTCCTCAAGATGAATTTTAGTATTTGAAAAAGCCATGAAGCCCAAACTAAATTGTATTTGGATGTGCCCGAATCAAGCAGAGATGGAACACTATTCTTAGAGGTTCAAATAAAGTGAAAGGCACAAGCCATATCCCACGTTGGTATGTAGAGAGTTTCAAACAAATTAAATGGTTTAACAACTTATTCATGATCAAGTTCGATAAAGAGGATTGAGATTATAAATTATATATGTGAATCAAATATAACGATACATGTACAAAGGCCAAAAACTCAGATCAAATGATGCGAAAATAAACTAAATAAAAAAATAAAAATTGGCAAAAGCTTCACAACAATCACACCTTTGTTTTATCTTAGAGAAGTTAAAAAACACGTCCACCTTTAGAATATTTGGAAATGATCCCAAGTTTTAACAATGACTTCCTATAGTGATCAACTATGACCTTTTACTAGAATAGTTAAATGGCTAGTAAATTATATGAATGCATTGTTACCTGGGACGGCATTCGGTTTGGAACGGGGAACGGGAACGGGAACACGGAACGCAATCTAGATTGACTCGAGAACGATTGGGTACGAGATACAGTATGTATAAAATATATATTTGAAAACAAAATTAGATAAAAATGATTATTCTGGTTTAAGAAATCATTTTGAAGTTGAATTTTTTCAGAATTTTAGATTTCATCTCCTTTTATTCTTTCTTTTTCTTTAATTTGTAATTGAAGGCCAAAATACCTTCTGAAAAAGGTCTTCTACACCGGGACGTCAACTTTAGAGATTTAGAACGCATTTCGTGGTGATTGGGGACGAACGTTCCCGGATCGCGGAACGTGGCTATGTTCCACGTTCCATGTAACTATGTGTGAATGTCTCACTACTCAAAGCCATCACTCTGCGCCATTGTTACTTGGAAGTTGAAACAACATTTGATTTGGAACGGGGAACAAGACCAAGGAACACTACCTAGATTGACTCGGGAACAGTTGGGTACAAGATATATTATGTGTAAAATTATATTTGAAAACAAAATTAAATTAAAATGATTTTTTTGCTTTAAGTTGTTTTTGGGTGGAATTTGAAAACAACTCGCTGATTGACAATTGCAAAGTAAACTATTGTCCTTATAAAATATAGTACACTCAAAATATCATCTCATATTGTTCCTATTAACATAGCAGTACATAATTAAAAGCCAAAGTCTGAACCAAATTATATGATTGCCTTAATTTAACGAAGCTAAAGGATAATGTGAATTTAATTGGAGCAATAGACAAAGTCCTTTCCATTTCCCTCGACTATCTAGCTCAAGATCTCAATCAATTCATTATTGTACAAGAATTCTTTAGTTTACCTCGCTACTAAAGATATTCCAAGTTGTATCGCAATTTGATTTTTCATTTAGCCCCAAAATCACTAACGTTAACATTTCCCATGAAACAAGAGTAAGAGCTCAATTGAAGAAACCAAATCTCAGATTGACAAGCTATAATATTCATAGGTTCCCACAACCACTAATTTTTTTATTTAATGATAGCACGGGTATCAAGGTTAGCTTGTGCACACCAACTATTCCCACACAACTAATAGAACCAAAAAAAGCATCTTTGACTTCTTTGTTTTTATTCCCTTTTTGGAAGGAATATACACCAGGTTAGCTCTAATTTTTTAAGCTTGTCATGGGTTAACTTAGATGAGTCTATTCTAGTAGGCACAGTTTGAATGTTTTGGTAATTACTTGAGATCTTAAGATTAAATTCAAGAAAAAGTAAAAATTGGGAGGTGAAGCTAGATTTGCTTTTCCACCACAACCAAATTGGGCATTTTGAATGGGTTAACTGTTTTAGGTTTAATAGTTCTATAAATTTCAAATTTACTATTTTTTTAATTAAATTATACTATTTCCTAAATTGAATTCATTTTTTAATTGCAAGTATTTATTGGAATATGTTAATGTAATTGACCTAAGCCCTTCACATTGTATGGATAAGATTAAGTGATGTCTTAGCCCTTAGGGTTACTATTCTGTGAATTTCACTTTTGAAAAATACTAAACATTGAAATGATCGCTTCCTTTGGTTCTTTGTAAGTTTACTCTTTCCATTCGTGTAAACACCTAGTTCATAAATAATATTGCTTGGTGTTTGGTTAATTATAGACTAGTTCTCAAAGTTTAATTGTCTTTTTGATGAGTTTTGTTTAAAGCGCAAACCATTGTAGCTTATTTTGCAGTCATTTCAACAAAATATACAAAAAAATATTCTACATCGGCAGACATAGAACATAAATGTTGCACATATCATGGAAAAACAACACAACAAAGCGAAAACCATGATTCCAACATGACAGGCAAACTACATGCACCAAAACAAATCAATGTAAGAGAAAATAATCGCAAACCTTTCTTTCACCACATTGGAAACATATTTTGCATAAAGGTGACCAAGGAGCACATATGAAGAAACACACCACTATATAAGAATAGAACACCTAGATGTAGTTTGAAGAACTAACCTTAGCTACAGCATAAACACCAAATAAACCCGTATCCTTGTAGTTAGTGTTAAATGCCATCATGCTTTCAGCAATTTCATTAATCCCAACCCTTTGTGCAAGCTCAGATCTGATTTGTAGCAAGAAATATCGTTAGACTAGAGAGCTTTAAGCTTAACTATTAAATCAAGTAAAATTGCACTCACCCCATGTGCTTTCCACCACCAGCATTTTTGTTCCAAGAACCCAACATTGACTGGATAACCATCAAAGCAATTGAATCTGGATCTGTGTATGATGCTCCATTGAAGGCAACAGCAAATTGAGCCAGAGGAATATCATCGTCAATCATTCTGACCTGATCTCGATTGAACACATGCATACAAACATCACAGCAAAACCAAATGTTAGACAAACACACCAAATAAAAATTTTGATAGTAGACGAAAAATATCCACACCTCAGAACCAGTGAAGGTGGCCGGCTCCTTTGCCACTAATTGAGCAGCAGTGGTAGGATCAGTTGACAGCTTAGTAAAATATTTTTTAACTTGTTCAACGACATCCTCATGTTTAACAGCCCCAGAAGCAGCAATGACCTGAAATTTCAATGCTCTCTCTCAGCAACAAAACAAGATCTAAAGGTTTGTGTTATTGTTTGAATTGACAAGTTATTTTTATTAAAAAGAAAGTTTACCATTCTTGGAGCTGTGTAGTGCGTGGCTATATAATTCTGAAGATGAGATTTTGTGATTGTTTTTACATTTTCAGCTGATCCAAGAATGGTCCTACCCAAAGGTGTATACTGGAAAGCTGTAGCATGTAGATGATCAAAGATCACTTCTTCGGTCTGACCTTCAACCTAGAAGAACCATGCAGCAAACTTTAACAACATAGAACCAAAATGAGTGATTAACCAAAATTCAACTTCTTTGCACCTGAATTTGAAGAAATAAAATATTTATTTACCCAATGCGGTTCGCACATGTCAAGGGCTGATAGAACAACAAACAAATTCATATTACTTTCCATACTGTAGCTATTGTTTTTGAAACAGATAGACTTGCAGACCATAACATTTGAGTAGGACATTTAGAAATCAACCAACTTCAAGTCTAGCATGCTTTCATCTCGACAGTGAAAATAATATTAATTCTCTAAGATATTCTTACAAACAAAAAACTGCAAGCAAGTGATATAGTTTCAAACCAGATATAGGTGTAAAAAATAGCTAAAAAATCCATTTAAAGGTATACTTAAAATTAGCAACATGTTTTGTCTTTGAGTCCTTGTTACTTGTTAGTCATTGCCAATATAAAGAATCATGCAAATAACAAGGAGAACAAACGCATATAACTTTGTCACTTCCACGAGCATATTAAGGAAGGGAAGGGAGATAATATTGATGTGTTTTCCTAGAAATCTTTCTAATATTGAAAGGATTTATTTGTACAAAATGTAAAGGCGTGCTCCCCTCCCATTTCAGCATATAAATGAGATAGTATCATCCCTTTATTTTTCTCAAACCGTTCTACCCAAAGATAGTGTAAAGGCAATAAAGGGAATGAAAAGTAACCAATCATCATATACAAATAGTATCATCCCTTTATTTTTCTCAAGTTTGCATCTTTTTAGCATTTGCTCAACGATTGAAACCCATATACAAATAGAAGGAATGAAAAGTAACTCCTGGCCCTAGAATATAACAGATTTAAACAAAAATCACTAGTATAGAAGAAAACATTCTAACTATGTCAATCATCATATATTTCATCAAATGAAAACATAATGACAACTTAATTAAACCAATATGATAATAATTTCCTATTGGAATTTTTCATATCATCATCATCCTTCCAAGGAGTCCCGCCCAAGATAGGTCTGACGGGGTCCAAAAGAAGGCAGACCCTCATCATAAGGAGGTCGCAGCAAACAAAAGGCAATCTTTATGGCAAAAAATTTGCACTTCAATAACAAAAACAAATTTATGAAGAAAGAGTAATAAAATAAACAAAAATTAAAACTGAATTGCAAGAAATAAGACTGAAGACAAACCTCTTCCATTTCACGCAATATAACATCACGTTCACGGTTAATTCTAGCCTCCTCAAAGGTAGAATTCTGCAAGATATCAGACAAAACATCCAACGCCTTAGGAACATCAGAATCCATAACCTTAGCAAAATAAGTAGTCTGTTCTCTAGACGTATAAGCATTCAAATGACCACCCATATTCTCAATCTCTTCCTCAAGTTGTCTAGCAGATCTTCTTTCAGTACCCTTAAATATCATATGCTCCAAGAAATGAGCAGTACCATTAGTCTCGTCACTTTCAAATCGAGACCCCGCATCAATCCAAACCCCAACAGTAGCAGTACGAGAAGCCAACTGTGACTCGGTGGCAACCCGAAGACCGTTAGGTAGGGTAGTGATTTTTGTAGCGGGAGAAGTGAGGATAGAGGTGTGATCTGCAATGGTAGGATGAGGAGAGTTGTGAGTTAGGTATTTAGGGTTAGGGTTTTCAAGGCGTTTGAGCTTGGATTTGACGGATTCAGCGAGATTATCATAGATCATGGCATTGGGGCCGGAGGATGGTGGTGGGGATGGGGCGGGAGCATTGGAAGTGGTTGCGACGGCGGCGGAAGAGAAACGGCGGCGGGATTGGAGAGCGGGAGATCTCCGACATCGAGAGAAGAGGCGCTTGAGAGCCATGGTGGAGATTTCGGAAATGGGGAAAGTGCTAGATTGTCCAGGACTTGGGCTAATATTAATCCCCGACTCTTCAATCTTGTCGCCCTTTTCTTATGTCATCACTTTTTCACGGGAACGGTCTTCTCTATTGCGTTGGCCCATTAGAAAAAATGTAGAGTAAATATAGGCAATAAGTTTTAATAAAGTAGGCCTAAGATACGTCTCTCAAAAAGACGGTCTCTTAGGAGACTAGCGGTTATTTTTCTCAAAAAGAAAAGGAAATGAAAAAATTAATTAATTATCTAAGTAATTCTATAAATTTTGCTACTTCTTCCCAATCCTTCTTGTTTGTCCAAGCAAATTTTAAGTATTAATATCTTTAGTCTAATTAAAAGTTATAATAATTATTTATTAAATTTTTTGCATTACGACAAATCTAACAAAATGTTATATGAATATAATGTGGACAAAAAAAAGAAAACGCAAAAAGTATAATACTCCAATTTTTCATTGATCATTAATAATCTCTACATGAGGATACTTTATCAAGAAAACTATTGTCCATATGGTAAACGGTTTTAACTGGTTAATTATAAAAAAAAATAAATTAAATATTATAAATATTAAAAACTAAAAGTAAAATTAAAAACTCATCTTACTTGATTTCATTTTTTAACTAATACTCCCTCCGTTCTTTTTTGATCGTCCTATTTGAAGATTTCACACACATTAAGAAATGTAGAATCTTTGTAGATAGTGGGTATTATTTTATTAGAATAGTGGTGTAAATTAATGATTGTATTTGAAGATTTCACACAAATTAAGAAAGGTGGAATCTTTGTAGATAGTGGGTGTTATTTTATTAGAATAGTGGTGTGAATTAATGATTGTATTGGTATTATGAGAGAGAAATGGCGGTTAAATGAGGAATAAAGAGAGTATATGGAAGATAAAAACTTTCTAAAATAGGAAAGTATTCTAAATAGGACAAACTTTTGAAACTACTCGTTATAGTAATGTGGACAAACTTAAAAGAACGGAGGGAGTATTACTTTTCGGTTTTTTAATAATTTAATTTTGTCTAAACTTATTTTTTTATACAAAATGACTTGTTATATACTTCCTCCGTTCTGTTTTACTCGATACAAATGCATGGGCACACATTAAGGAAGTATTATGCAATTATTAGGATCATGTGGGGGTTTCTATTTAGGATTTTTTTAATATTTTTTGATGAAAAATGAAAAAGGAAAATAGGTTTCTTTAGATGATTGAGAATATTATAAAAATTAAATATGGTAGGTATAATAGTTAATGAGGTATAGGGTAGGATAAATATAGAATAGGTGGAACTTTAAATGATTGGTTTTTTTACTAAAAATGGAAATGTAGCAAGTAATATGAAACTTTCCAAAATAGAAAATATAGCAAGTATTATGTAACGGAGGAAGTAGGTAGGAGATTACCTTGATGTTTTCTTAGCAAACACCCCATACAGTTAAGATTATTCATGTTTAATCAAAAGTTAGGAATTTTAGAATTATTATAGTGAAATCAGTAAAAGGTTCGATTATTGTAGGTAATTTTTCCAAATGAAAAATGGCCAAGTCTTACAGAATGAGCAAATTGGCCTAGATTAAGTCCTATAAAAGTTAATTAGATATTAAAACGATCGATATTTTTAGGTTTGTGTTGATGTTGCGATCGCGTTAACTAAATAAAATTAATCTTTTCATATATCTAAATAAATCGAAATTAATCAATCGATTTTATATTTGTCAACAATGCACTTACATTGATTTAAGCGAAATTAATTTTCTAGATTTTTTATGATTGAATGAATCGAAATTAAATCGATCGACATTTCAGATTTGTGTGTACGTTGCGTTAAACATTATTAAAACAAAATTAAAATACTCCTATATTATTTTATTTAAGTAATTTAGATTTATGTCTTTAATGATTTTTCGTTAACCAAATTAATCAATACGAAAATTCATATGTTACGTTTACGTAAGTGTTTGTTTGTGAATTGTGAGCTTCAGTGAGATAAATTGAGTTTCAAAAGTTTTTAAAATGAGAGGCAAAATTGGATCGAAAGTTCATGAAAAAAAAGGTGGCGATACAAAATAATGCCTATTATGAATAGGGTAAATAAAAGTGTTCATCGTAACAATTTAAATAGTTGTTAGTGATTCAATAAAGTTAATATATTTCTTATAAAATATTGGCAAATGCTAACCAACACCTTTAAAGCATTGGCAAATGATTTCAGTTATCCAAATGGAACAAATTGTCCAATAAATTTTCAAACAAATTAATACAAATACTCATAACAATCCCACATCAACTAAACCTGCGGAATAGAGGGTGGCCGAAAAATTAACTTATCATAACCACACAACATCGTGTAGACACATTTATATAGCAATCGAATCTCGGGGACAATTTCATGATATTACAGCCGCACACTAAATCTCAACTAACATGTGACCACTGTGGTGGTTCTCGGTATACCAAAGAAGGATGCTTTAAATTCATTGGTTACCCAGACTGCTAGGAGGATTTAAAGAACTAAAAGGTTGCCGCTAAGGCACCGGTTACACAGACCAGTGATAAGGCACAATTCGTCACTACCGTCACACCACCTACAGCAACAACACAATCAGAGAAGACACATGAAGAATTAGGTCCAGTTTATGATATCATAGGCATGTATGAAAATGAATCAACCAGATCAAATCCCACCACAAACCCACTAAACTAGACGGATAGGCGCGGTCAACCCGACTAGGTATGCCAACATAAACATTGGGGAGGAAGGAGAACAAACTGAAAAACGGGAAGGAAAAAATTGTAAAACTTCCATAAATAGATCTATTTATAGAGAGGCAGCATCCCTAACCCTAAAACAACCCCCACAACCCGCATGTCCACATACGGGTCATCCATGGATCCACATATGTGGACCCGTTTCCAAGCCCATATGTCCTTCTTGTTAAACCTTAAACCTAATTGTCAACCCATTTAAACTCTATGCCTGACTTTTAAACCCGTTAAGCACACTCATAATTTTTCAAACTCCTGGATTTTTGATTGCGGAGCAACCAATACTATAACCTTTGACTCTTGTGATATTTTATCTCCTAACTCCACTACCCGTACTCACATTAGACTTACCAATGGTGATTGTATTCATGCAAATGGTGAAGGCCCAATTGCTATTTCCCCGTCTTTTAAATTAAAAAATGACCTTTAGATCTCTAATTTGTCATATAAATTATTGTCCATTAGTCAACTCATCGAGATCCTTAATTGTACTGCTCTCATGACCGCTCATGGTTGTGTTGTGCAGGATGCCCAAATCCAGAATATCACTTGTCATGTTACTGAAAGTCACGAATTGTACTACTTGGATACTGCTAGCTTGGTTCTCAAGGGGAGTTAGTTCTCGAGAAACAAAATAAAAGAAGTTTTTAAGGCAAGTTTGATTTCGGTCTTCTCAAAACCAAAACTTAAGGGAGAGTGTAGATAAATAAGGAAATAGAATAATTTGATTTTATCCTGATTCCATAATATTGTTTCTTTAGTTTATGGAAGTTAAGATATTATGTCATTTTGTTTCCATATTTTTAGATTCTATCTTTGTATTTATAATGGATTTAGAAGAAAAACTGAATGAATCAAGCTTAAAACCTATACCTAAAGTAAATTTCTTCAAATTATACTCTAACAAATTGGAAACTAAATATTCCATAGCTACAATTCTACGGATATATCCTTAGATTGGCGCTAATAACTACCCATACACTCACAACGATGTTGCATTGAACAACCCTATTATCCATTCTATTAAACACAAATTGTTTTATGATACGGTCTTATCGTGAAATGCACCTCATACATTGTTTAAATAACTTATCTAATACAAATATTGAGAATATATATGAGTTTTTTGTTTGAGGTCGTCTCACCTATAGATGGTCTTTCACAAGGATAAACTTATTTTAAAGTGGATTAAGAGCTTATTGGTATGCAAAAATCATGTCTTGTCATTGTCGGAGAACGAATAATACCTTTTCATGTAATAATTTTAAATCGAGTTTCTTTTAGTCATCCATTCCTCTCGACATACCTTATAACAAAAAAAGCGCACGATCAAATTTGTTGGATATTATTTCTTGGCTGGAGCAATAACTTATTATGGCTACATTATTATTATTATTATTATTATTATTATTATTATTATTATTATAATAATAATAATAATATACCCAGTGTATCCCGGTCATAGAAAACTATAATCAGGGTCTGGGGAGAAAAAAAAAGACGACAACTCATACCCATAGAGGAGAGTACGGTCAAAGAGTCCCTCGGCTCAAGAAAGGTTATCAAAGAGAGAGAAACCTGCAACTTACAAACATGCTAAATAGAATACGTACAAATAACTAAAAGTAAAGAAGAAAGCAAAGCGCAATAATTAAAGGCAATGAACAATATCAAATGATGGGTAAAGGGACGAGTTTAGTAATCTAAGACGTGGATAAGGCGCCGCCAAGTTCCCTTATCCTTGGTTAGGTCCTTGGAGAGGTGAAGTTCAAACATGTCACTTTTAATCTATTCCTCCCTCGTTCTCCTAGGTCTTTCTCGACTTCTCTTTCCCTTCACTATAATGCATTCGATCCTTCTTACGGGGTGTCATGTGTCTTTCTTTGCACATGCTCAAACCATCTTAGTCCGTTTTCCCGCATCTTTGTTGGAAAAAGGTGCAACCCTTAACTTCTCCATGAACTCCTGATTTCTTATCCTATCCACCATAGTATTACCACACATCCACCACAACATACGCATTTTAGTTACTTCCATCCTCTGTTCGAAAACCTTCTTTACAAGCCAATATTTTGCCACTTACAACAACGTCGTCCTAATTGCAACGCAGTAAAATTTACCTTTTAATCTCCTCGGAAACTTTTTATCATAAAGCACCCTGATTGCTGCTCGCCACTTAAGCCAACCCGCTTGTATACAATTAGTAACGTCTCCATCGATCTTCCCATTACTCTGAATCACCGATCTCAAATATTTGAACTTGGACGTACATGCGACAACTTCTTCCCTATTGTCACCTTTGGCTCTTCTATCGGTTCTGTTCCACTGAAGTTGCATCGCAAGCATTCTGTCTTCGTACGACTTATGCATAAAATAATATTTATTTATATAAACCAAATTAGATAATTCAAATAAATTCTAAAATTTCTGATGTAGTACATATAGATTATTTTTAGGGCATAAAATGTTGTGAATTGTGAAATTTGAGTTTGCTACATTTTTATTTTTTATATTGTTTTATGGTTTCTACTATATTTTCTTTTTTAGCTATCATGCACTTTTTTTTTTAAATTTTCATTCACATATTTAATATAATTTTTTATTGATATCCTTCACATATTTCTCTCACCTCCCCATAAAATATTTATTTGCCTCTCATGTCTTAAGCTGCTCAAAAATTATATTTGCTACAGACAATGGAAGTACATATTAAGCATAATAATTTTATTAAGGAGTAGACTATAAAATCTTTACAAATAAGGTGAAGAAAGAATTAATTAAATGGTAAAAATCAAAGTGCTAATATAAGAGAAGACAATAATCACCAAGTCAACTCAAACTTCTTATATGGAGTAAAGTTATAACTTATAACTAAGTACAAGTATTAAATAACATAAGAAAGAATTACATATGCATCAATTAAAAAAGAATTGCAAATTACTATTTAAGTATATGATTTTTGCAAATTATAATCTTAATATTTATTTTTTCGAATTAAAAATCACCAAATATCAAAATCTACCGCGTTCAGGTCAAATCACATAATTCCAACTATTTTTATTGTCAGAGTTTTAAGTTATGTGGTCGTAATTAAGTAATTTGTCCTAAATGATGTAAACTTTAATACTTTAATAATTGTAATTTATATAAAATAAACATTAAAACTATAATTCGCAAATTATTCTTTAAACAAATTGATCTTATCATTGATCAAAAATCTAGTACAATCTTGCCAATACAAAATATGACTCATGCAATACAACCCAAACCCAAAAACAAACAAACAAAATCAATCATTTTTTATCAGAGTTACTCTTATTAGAACCGCCTTTTATTGAGACGACCATAAAACAAGAAACTCATATTCTAATATTTGTATTAATTCAACTATTTAATCCATACACAAAAAACGTCTCACACTGAAATCATCTCCCACAAAATTGTGTTTTATTCCTGCATAATTCATAATTTATTAAAAGTAGTCCAATAAAACCAATATTATTATTATTATCTATGGATGTGATCTGAAATTATATCCAAAGAATCCACCAATAAGACCAGAAAAACCTCCACTAATAGATTTACCATCCCTAAATGGATCAGGTTTACTTAAATCAATGCATATTTGGGGTACATGCTCTTTTGCAATCCTTTACACTGTATTTCTTCATTGCCACACATTCTGCATTACATTTTTGGTTGCATACTCCTTTATCAACAACAGCTAACGCTGTATTTGGCATTACTGTTATAATAACCAAATTGATTAACAGAAATAATGCAATAATTTTGTTAAAATACAAAGCCATTTTATTGATTTCTTTTTTCTTTTATTTATTTATCATTATGATGATAGTGATAAATGGGATAATGTGGAAATTAGGTTTTTTTAGGATCAATTATTAGTTTAAGATCTATTTAAGCAATTAGGGTGTCTAAATTTGGAGTTTTTAATGTCTATATGAAGAATAATCAATGTGAGGTGATTATGCTTATGTGTCTATATAAGGAAGTCATTGTAATTTCTATAGTAATTTATTTTTTTTGATTTTTTTTTTCTATTTTTGGAATGGTTGGAATTCATTGATTAGAAAGATGATATTTTAGTGCAATTAAGAAAGATGATGCCTGAATTTATTAGGTAAAATTTTAAACATTTTTTTTAAATTACTTTCAATAATCCAAATTATTTATGATTTTCCTATAATAATTCCACCTATTGATTAACCATAAATAATCCCAACTTTAAGAGGTATTTTCCTAGTGTAAACTTAGGTAACTCGATGACCTATTATAGTAGGTAATTTACAAAAACAAATTAACCACAATCCCCTTGCTCTCACTCCTCCTCGTCATGAGCGCCATACTCCCTCTAATAACTTTTAAAGACACACCACTACCCTTAAAAGAACATTCCTTTGCTCAAATCTATTGAACATCGCCCATCATCAACAAAGACTCACCAAATCTCTCATCATCAACATATTACCATATTTTACATTTTTTATGTTTGACTAACCAAATATTATAAGTTGTATTAAAAAGTGAATGTTTCGTTGATTATATTTTCAACAATGAACAACACTAAGAAGACAACAGAGAATACAATTCGATTAAGCGGCTAGATCATCTAGCACCCATGGGATAAAACTAAGATTGTTCCGTTATATAACGACCATTGTATAACAAATTTTGAGTGTACCATAATGCAAAACACGTTACGTAAAATTATGGAGTAACAACAACCACTATAAGTTATGCAAAACCCCTTAATAAGTTGTAACACCGCGAGAGATGCATCCGCGACATCACTCTATAGTCACAGGGACATCCTCGATTTTTTTCTATGCTAGTGTTTATAATTCAAAATAAAAAAGAAAAGGTCTAGAGAGGTTTGTTACATTTACCATCAACTTTGCACCATCTATTCACTACTCAACAGCACCCTTACCTGCACCTACAAATTAAAAATATATAATCTGTTTTCGAGTTACTACGATAGAAAAGACACGTCGAGAAATGGGCTTCAAAGGACTAGATGTTAACCTACACGGTGTATAATGATGCTGATCTCAACTAAGTCTTGATTTTCCACTTGTGAGATGACCGAGGCCCTGTATCATTACCTCGTAATACTTGGGTTCTAGCTTTTTAGAGTTCCATACTTCCACAAAATCCGAGAACAGTTTCCGCGCAGAATCAGAGGAGAGATCCGAAAAGAATTTTCCTTTATCTTCCTTCAGCCATGTTGCAAATTCATTGTTCTTGGCGAAGTAATCATCGTTTGATATCTCTTTGATATCAGATT